>JAKSZU010000013.1:54115477-55316102 GCA_026018925.1 Tupaia tana
TCTGCTACCAAAACATGTAGATAGAAAAAAAAAAAACAAGAATTCTTAAATGATCATGTCATCAAAAGTCATTTTAAAAGTATAGTAATTTTAGAGATTATATGAAAATAAAGTTTTATGTAAGGTATAGGGAAATGGGGAACAAAATAATTTCAGGAAAATGATTCAGGGTCAAATTCATAAAACAAATATTTATTTCCTTTAAAATATGACTCACATATTCTATGTAGGATGGTGGGGAAGTCAGAAATTATGAGAGAAGAAAGGAAGGTTAAAATCACTTATAACTGGGAACAGCAGATGACACAATGGTTACGTCACTGGACTCCCACAGAGTTGACCATGGTTCAAGTCACAGACCCAGCCTCTGGGTGCATGTGCATGCATGCCCAAAATCCCAAGAGAAGAATGAAGGAAAAGGGATTGTGGAGTGGCCATCCCCCGAGGGGTGATTTCTCGCTTTGTGTCTCCTGTCTCTCTGATAAGTGCGTATACCCTCTAGCAAAAAATCTCTCAAAAAAATCACTTAGAACTGTAGAAATAACCACTGAGTGCTAAAGTAGGCAAGATATCAGACGATCCAACATTTTTATATTTTTTCTTTTTTTTCCCTCCAGCCAGCAACATATCAGGAGCACCATGTCAGGTTGATCATCTATTTCTGGCATCTAATTGAGCACAGAGCTATAGCATAGTTAATAACTTTCTTGTTGTAAGACACTTGTTTTCTGTTGTTATTATTACTTTTCTTATAAACTATACTGTGGTAAATGTTTTTGTATCTTAATCTTTGCAAGGGCCTTTATTTCTTAGCAGATAAGCATTTTGGGTATAAATGAACAATTAGGATTGAAAATAGTCACAAATAAATTGTTACATTTCTATACTCTTTTCTTTAAGTTTGTTTTCTTAGAGAAACAGGTACACTCCACAGGGTCTCCTTAGGTCTCAATCCTCCCACAATCCCAGCTTGTTTCAGGTCAACCCAGGATCTAAATAGGGTCTCCTGGGTGGCTCCAGCATCATTTTAGCATTACACAGTGACCTTTTACTGCCTGTGCCATCCTGGCAGGGCCTCCTTAACCCTTTTACAAATGAACATGTTTGATACTTTATTTTCTTCTTTAGCTTTTCATCATTTTTTTCAGGTTATTATTATTTGTTCTCATTTTTTAACATTCAATCACTATATGCCATTTGGCTTATTTGGCTTATACAGAAAATTTACCCAGCATGTAATACACCTCAGACCAGCCCAGCTGAGAATACTGTACATGTCATCATCAACAGGTAATAAGCCATTTCTGTGTCCCACTAATGCCATGCCTCTCTATTTGCTCTCTTGCTTTCCTTCTCTGTACTCTTCCCTTCTCTCCCCCGTTCCACACTGTCTTCAGCATCCATCACTATTTTCACTGCTTTTATACCCTTGGTACTTTATTCTTATTTCTAGTAGATAGTCAGTTTGATTTACTTTTACTTTTGTATCTACTGGACAACTTTCCAGCAGTTTGCTATTTTGAATCTTAATTATGTTGACTGAAATTCTATTATTTTCCTTTATTACCTTGATGTCTTACCTCCATTTATCAGAAAAGGGGAAAAAAAAATCCCTCTGGGAAAGTGTTCATTGTTTTCTTGTCAAAGAATATTTTTGAGGGGCAGGCAGGTGGTGTGGTGGTTAAGGGTGCTGAACTTCCACATGGCTGACCATGTTTGCGTCCTGGACCTCGTGGCTTGCTTTCTTACTTTCCCTCTTTCTCTCTCTCTCGTTCTGTCCCTCTCTGGTCAAATTAAGGTAAATAAATAAATAAATAAAGTTAAATAAAATAATTCTTTAAAAAAAGATTATTTTTGATACATTCTTATTGTGAATTTGCTAGTTCATAACAGAAGAGTGTCCACCAAGAAATCGAGAGAGAATCTAGCTAAAATGAAAAGTGAATGTCTCTGTAGGGAATTCTTTTTTTTCTTTTGAAGAGGTTTTTGCTATAGGGCACGTGTGCTCGCCAGAGAGACAGAAAGTGAAAAATCACCCTCCAGGGAGAATGGCCATGCCTCAATCCCTTCTCCTCCATTCTCCTCTAGGGATCTTGGGCATGCACACACATGTGCCCGGTGTCAGTTTAAGCCACTGGGTCCAGGACTTGAACTGCGGTTGACTACATGGGAGTCCAGCGACATAGCCAGTACGCTAACTGGTGGTCCCTCTGTAGGGAATTCTTCGTGTTATTCTTTCTGTTCCTGCAGAGAAGTCAGTGGAGTTTGCATTGGAAGATATTATTATCTGTAGAGAGGTATCAGTGACCCACAACTTTTCACTTAGGAGAATGAAAAAGAAACCTAAAATCCCTGATCACTTAGCAGTGAGTCTCTGGTGCCTTGATAATCTAGATCAGTCGAAACGCTTCTGTGTTTTCACATGTGCCACTTATTCAGCTCATTAAGCCTTTTCTCTTCATATGTTAGAATTACAGGTGTGCATTACAAACTGCACAGTAGTTTTTCAGAACTACAGAATAATTGAAAAAGTCTGTTGTATCTCTTTTGGAAATGACATAGTAATGTCAGGGGATGTTAACATGAGGGGGACTTTACCACATCAGTTACAAATATTTTTGATTTGTTAAGTCATAGTTTAAGATTTAGGTGAGTGTTTTTAACATACTTTGTCATGAATAGGACACAAGTTGAGTCACTGTAAGAGAAAATGATCAGAATTACTCTTCTTTAGATTATAGGGACTTAAAAAAAGAAGGTAATTCGATATTTGTTCCCAGTTGATTTATTTTCCTATAATACTGCCTTGACAATAAAATAGTCTCAGGCATCAAAAGACTGAAATTGTTTAAATAACCTGTGCTAGTCATTTTTTTCTAATACTTATAACCTTTAACCTCATATTATTAGGATAAGAAAGAGTGTTATTTTTCCCATTGTTTCTGCTTCATTGATTGTGTCTCTCTAAACTCCCTCTTGTTCCCGATTATTGTATTTTGGTAACAGAAGTATCCTGTTTTATGAATTGCGTGTGCTGAATTAGCTTAAGAGGGCTTCACTGCCTGATGATGACTTGAGTCTTTTAATTGTGGAGGCAGTTTCTTTTACTTTCATTATGAAAAGGGCAAATAAGGCAGTTTTCATAGCCTAAAGGTTTTTATAAAGCTTTCGCTCTGTTGGAATAAAGAATTGGGACAAAAAGAGTAGGCTGTTCTGAGGAATTTCTAGAAATAGCTTTTGAAAGTAAAATTAAGAGATAGTTACCCATGCCTGTGAAAAGGAACAAAGTCATTTTTACAGCACGGGAATTAGATGGAAAAGCTCTGATACTTCTGGGATTTGTTATTTTTTTTTCCAGCAATAACCATCTTTTTTTTCCAGGGTATAAAGCATGTTTGCATACAATTGTCTCAGTGTGGCCTACACTGTTAACCTTGTGCTGTAATAGAGCAGGTGTTACTGGCATTATTTCCATCTTGCAGCTGGGGAAACAGATTGAGGGAGATTAATGGCTTTGCCATAGTCACACAGCCGCAAATAGGAGAGCCTGAGGTTTGTGACTCCAATCGTGGGCTCTTTCCTGTATATCGCACTGCGTAGGGTCTTCCGAATCTGTACTGTTTAGTGCTAAGAGTCTTATTGAAAAATACCATGGAAAAAGTGTCATTCTCCTGCAACAACAAAATACGCATAATATAGACACTTTGAATGGGTTGAATTCTCCGAAAAATCTCATAGACAACTAAGTATGACATTCTGAGTCTTTTGTACATAAATATTTTATCTATATGTGCATAATTTCTAGGTATTGTCCCTCATGTTTATTTATTGTTTGTTTGCTTGTTTGTTTGTTTGCCCTTACTATGGAATGATGGATTAAGTATTGAAGGCTGGCACTTTCTACAATACTTTTAAAATACATTGCATGAACTTTTAGTCTTGTTAATTTTGAAAAGTCTGTTGTTATTTTAAATTGTTTCTTTGCAGTCTCAATCTCCCCCTAACCCTAGCTTGTATCAGGTCAACCTTTACAGATACTGGGATAAATAGTTCAGGAGAAAACAGTCTGTATTTTCTCCCTTTTTGCTTTTAAGATGGTTTCTTTGTCATCGGTGTTCTATAGTCATGTTTTAGTGTATCTATATGTAAGCTTATTTATCTTAGGACTTAGATTAGTGAATTTATGTCTTTTGTTGATTCTGGAAATTCTCAGCCACTATTTCTGTATGTGATTCTTTTTTATTTTATTTTTAGAAATATGTTTAATTAATATATAATAGTTGTACATACTCGAGGGGGTACAATATGACTTTTTAGCACAAGAATACAATATGTAAGAATTAAATCAGGGTTTTTAGCATACCTGTAATCTCAACCATTTGTCCTTAATTGTGTTGGGAACATTCAAATTTTCCCTTTTAGTTACTGCAAGATATATAGCAAGTTTTTGCTGTAAATAGTGCTCTTTCAAAAATTCTTTTTTAAATTGAATGTGTGTGTGTGTGTGTGCTTGTTTGTTTGTGTGGGTTTTTTGGTTTGCTTATTTGTTTTTCTAATTGCCAGAGGGAGCATGTGCTCACCAGAGAGAGGAGGACAGAAAGCCAGAGAGGGATTACAACTGTGGGTGGACATGGAGATCCAGCACAATGACCCACTGGGCTATGGAGCTCCAGTAGTACTTTTCTCTACTTCCTTTTTCTAACCTTTAATTTTAAAAAAGCTTTTTTAAACTTACAGAAAGTTTCAGAAATGTTACAGACAAATATAACAGAATGGAACGTTATTTGACAATAAAAAATAAATACTGATGCATGCTGTAACATGATGATTCTTGAAAACAATGTGCTAAATGAAAGAAACCAATGACAGAAGATCTGGGAAGGGTGGGGAAATAGGGAGTTACTAGTGATTATGGGGTTTCTTTTGGAGGTGGTGATGAAAACATTCCAAAATTGATTATTATGGCTATACAACTTTGTGATATACTGAAAAACCATTGAATTTTACACTTTACATGGAAAATTGTATGCAATGTAAATTAAATCTCAAGAAAACCTGTTAGTAAAAGAAAAAAAAGTACAGGGAGTTTCTGTTTATTTTTCTGCTTCTACTCACATTAACATCTTGCTTACATAACTGGAATACAGTTTATGACACTAAGAAATTAGCCTTGGTGCAGTGCTGTTAACTAAATTATAGGGTTTTCTTGCTAATCTTTTTCTGATCGAGGATCCCACATCGCATTTAATTGTCATACTTCATCTCTTTCATTCTGTATTAATTCCTCAGCCTCCTTGGCTTTCGTTACTTTGATACTTTGAAGAGTTCTGGTTAGTTGCTTTGTAAACTGCCCCTCAGTCTAGATGAACGTGTCTTCTCATGATTAGATTCAGGCTATCCATTTTCAGTTAGAATGCTACAGAAGTAATGTATTTCACTCTGTGTGTTTTACTAGGAGTACATGATGTTAATATGCTTCTTTACTGTCGTTGGTAACCTTGATTACTATGTTAAGCTGATGCATAGTACTTAGTTTCTCCACTGCAAAGTTACTATTTTTTTTTCTTTTAAAATTAATGCATGTCTTGGGGGAGATATGTTGAAGCTATGCAGTTGTCTTGCTTATCCTTAAATTTTTGCACACTAATTTTAGTGTCCATCAGCAAATTTTGCCTTCAACAGCTATTTCTATAGTCTTTGCCTAATGGCAATTTTTCTCATAACTTCTACATTTATTATTTAGAATTATTCTATAATGAAGAGTTATTCATTTATTTAATAAATTATTTGCTTATATCAATGTAGACTAATTGATATTTATTTTATGTGTCAAATTATAATCTAATTACTGCCATTATTTTTGTGGTTCAAACTGGCCCCTTCCTTGGAACGCTTTCTAATTGGCTCCTAAGCTCTTTTCACACGCTCACATCCTTTTTTGCACACTTACTTACTTTCTGGTTCAATGAGAGGTACCAGACTTAAGTTATATTTTCCCTACCTTAGCCCTGGAATCAACCACTTCTATAAAGGTCGTTATAAAATTGAACTCATTTTGGGTTTTGGGTAAATATAAGAAAGGCTACCTCACCCAATGTTAGGAGGTTTTGAACGTTTTTGTGTATTTGTTTGTATTTTGTAGCTCTTATCCCTCTGGCCTGTATTAGGGTAAATTCCTGTCAATAGGGTTAACAATTTTCATGATTGTACTTTTTATTTCTGGAGATATTATTTGGTTCCTTATCAGATTTGCCTCTTCTTTTACATTATGTCATATTCTTTCACTGGAAATTAAACACCTAATCTTATACTTTATTTAAGTACTTTTGTATTACTTTCAACTTCTTTTATTATCTGAAGATCTTGGATGTCTAATTCTGCTCTTTCTTGTTTTTGCTGATTCTTATGTTGGACTGGATATTTTCTTCATCATGAACTCATTTTTAGAGGGGCTTTACTTTTTCTGTGTAAATCATTTAGAGTATCCTTCCAGAATAGTCTATAGGTGCTCGGCTTACAACCATTGAGTCATTGGGAAAAGTCATGACGCAGTTTGGGATAGAAAACATAGAAAAATACATCATAACTTTCCTGGTGACCTATTATTTTTTATGTTAATTTCTCAGCTTAGTGGTATCTAGTCCAACCATCATACTACGGGTACAGCCATTCAAGGGTGCAGATTTTTATGTGGGGAGTCTCAGTTCCAGCTTTGTCTTCTACAGGTTAAAAGTTACAACTCTAATTTCTGTATGTGTGTTCACACAGAAGCCGTTAGGTTGTAGGAACTGACAGCTTTACCCAACACCTTGTAGCCTCAATATAAGTATTTCCTTCTTTGTTTCTGGCACTTGATACTACCCTCCCCACTTTTTTTTTTTTTTTTTTCCTTTTTTCTTTCAAGCTCAGATATATATAGTAGATTTTTCTATTTTCTCAATCATTTTGGTGTGGTTCATTCTGTTGCTGGAATGAGAATTCAGACAGTTTTGTGAAAACGGTCTAGTCATTGGGTAACCAGCAGTATAGGGAGAAAAGGCGAGTAAAGGCCAGACTAATCTGATATAATTCAACAGATTGCACAGGTCTAAACACCAGTTAATCAGATCTACAAAGTTCAAGGAGACTGAGAGCAGGATGGTAATGAGTTGAATCCTAGAGGCTTAAGGCCAGATCTCTAAGATCTGGTCCAGAATAGCCCAGGGTTAGGAAGGTCAGAGAGTCAGAAAAAAGCAGGCTTCTTTGCTGCAAATGTTGCTGCTCATGTCGATGTGTGAGCAAGTCTAGACTTATTAGTATTTCCTACAGATACACCTTGCTTAACATTTAAGGCCATGTTTCATGACTGGATTTCTGGAATGTTTTCTCAGAGTTCACATGTAGAGTAGCACTTTTGCCATCAGTTTTCAAATGTTCTAGGAAAAAGACTTAACACATTTTCCCCTCTAAAGTCTTGAAAATACTTGAAGCGTATATCCTCACTTCCCACTCATGGAAGGGGTAGGGCCCTTTTGTACTTCTGTAATCAGTGGCCAGAAACCTTTTTTATTGACCACAAGTGCATTAGAATGTTTGTGGAAGTGGGCTGGCCCTGTAGCCTAGTGGTTAATGAGGCAGATCCCACATGGCTAGCTGCAGTTTAAATCCTGAGCTTGAGGTCTTGAAAATGTGCAGGGTACGTGTGCATGCCCAGCATCCAAACAGGATAGAGAAAAGGAGGAGAAGGGATCATGGCAATGACCACACCCCGTTGAGGTCTGCTTTCTCCCTCTACCTACCCCATTCTTCATGTCTCTCAGGGCAAGTACATGCAACTTAATAGAAATAAAAGGAATGTCTATGGTAGTGTAAGGTATGCCTCCTCATGATACCTAGACTTACATGTATTTTGAATGACAAAGCTATTGCTTATCAACTTCACTTCTGAGGTGTAGTCTTCTCTTATTTGAAGGATATTTCTCTCTGATCTTTTCCCATCACCACAAATTAAACTTATCTCAAACCAAACTCATCTCCTCTATTCCTCATCCTTGCAAATGTTCATCTTCTTCCAGTTCCTTCCTTTTTATTTTTTATTTACTTATTTTTTATGTTGTTACTTTTCACCCAGGTCTCTAAGCCCAAAGCATCTCACTTTCCAATTTACTTCCCAAGTTCTTTTAGTTATTTTATTATGTACCTCAGATTTCTCATTCCTCAGTTCAGTTCCTGCCGTATTTGATAAGTGCTGATAATCTGTTATATACTTATTACCATGCTAGGTGAGTAGAACAAGTCATTGTCTTGTAAGAAGTTAACATTTAGTTGAAGGGACAATTTCCCTGCACGAAAATAGTGAACAATGCCAGACAGTGTATAATTAAATGCTAAATTGGGTGGTTCAGAGTTTGAAGTGTTAGAAGTTAGAGGAAAGAAAGGGATAAAATGAGGGCTTGAAGTTTAAGGGAAGACTTAATTGAGGAAGTGAGATTTAAACTAAGTCTTGAAACAACATTGGTTGGAATTAGATAGACATTTAAAGTAAAGAGAAAACATGGGCAATTAGTGAGTTTACTGAGCATAGCCTTTTGGGAAAACTGTTTATAGAAAGACAGTATATGTGCTAGGGACTTGTGAGAGAAAGGAATTAGAGAGGTGATGTGTGCTTTGACTTTGACTATAAGATTACAAAGGGAATCTTTCAAGTGTAGTTCTGAAAATTTCCTCAAGTGTTCCTCAACTCAGAAATCTCTAGAATTTGCATTTTCGTTTTGATTGTGGTCTACACTGCTTTGGTGTTCTAGTTATGCTGTGATCTAGTCTTTTCCCACAGGTACTTAGTTTTTTGTGCCTGTGACATGATATTCCGCACCTGACGCTTTCAATTTTGGTGTGATGTGCCTGTATTTCCTTTCATACCTTTCTCAAGTTCTTTGTCAAGACTTATAATCCTTGACACTCCCTTTCACTATGATTCCCACCCATTTACTATAAGAGGACTTCAAGAAGTTTATGCAAAATGGAATTAAAGAACAAGTTTATTTGAGTGCAGAAAAAATTTTGAAATCTTTGCATAGTTTTCTCATAATATACATTTCCTGTGAACATTTTATAGACTCCTTTTCTATCCTTTCTGTATTCTTTTTGAGACTATTTTCTCTTGAAAATAGTTCAAAATCAAATCATACCTCTTTCGTTTTTCATAATTTAGAATTATATATATTTTACTTTTCAATTAAGTGATAAGTTCTTTGAGAGGTTAGGGTAGTTTTATGTTTTATTATTCTCTTAGTACTGTGTACTACTCTGGGTATGTATTTTATACTAAACTGGTAGCTTTTAAAGAACTGGGTTGCTTTTTATTTAAAACACTGGTGATTTGCAATATACTTTTAAGAAGTTACTTGTTTGTGTAAACGTGCCTACCGGCGTGCCTGTCCTATGGTACTACCCTCAGTAAATGTTAATTGAATCCAAATCACATGGTTGATCCCAAATGAAAGAATTTTTTTTTTTCCTTTAAGCCTCTCTTTAATCTGTGTCCTTAAGTGAATATTAGTCATTTATCTTTGATATCTTTTTTTTTTTTTTTTTTTGGAGAGGTTTTTGCTATAGGGCGCGTGCGCTCGCCAGACAGACAGAGAAAGACAGAGAGACAGAAAGCAGGAAATCACCCCCCAGGGGGGACGGCCACACCGCAATCCCTTCTCCTCCATTCTCCTCTTGTGATCTTGGGCACGCACGCACACACGCCCGGCGTGAGTTTAAGCCACCGGGTCCGGGACTCGAACCGCGGTCGACTACGTGGGAGTCCAGCGACATAGCCATTACGCTAACTGCTGGTCCCGATCTTTGATATCTTTTCACTTAATACCTCACACAGTTTTTCTAAATAATTTATGTTTATAGACAGAGATAAATTGTATTAATTGTGGTTTAATAGAAGAGATTAGAATATTTTAAAAAGATTAATCCTTATTAAATCTTATCTAATTGATCTGTTTTGGCACTCTTCCTGCCTATCTGAGTTTTAGAATTTTAATAAAGTATCAAATGGTGAAAAAAAAATCATCTGATGTAGCTGGAGTTGAACTTAAAAAGATGTTTGAATATCCATAAAACCAAATATTGTAAAAAACTAAGAACACTTGGTTTATGGAAATTGGGTCAAGTAAAAAATAGCATGTTTGTTGGGCCTTAGATTTATTTTATCATTTAATAGCCTCTTAAAAGAATATGTGGTGACTATTAAAACATCTTAAGTTATTACATTAAATAATGCAGTTGCCTTTCTACCTCCTCTAAAAGCTCATAAAATGATTTGAAGATGTGCTTGATTAATGTTTTAACACTCCAGTTTCCTCAGTGGTGAGTAGTTTTAACAGTGCTAAATAACTGCAACAACTATGGGTATTTGACTTCAGAGATGTGCTAGCATTATCATACCTTTCTTTGTTTCAGAGAGTAGTTTTTTCAACAATGTATATTGCTAATATGGAGTTACCTACGTGTGTCTGTATGTATGCGTGATAGACAGAAAGACACACAGAGAAAGTTATTCACTTGGTTAGCAAATGAAGAAGTAAAAAATAAACTGTGTGAGGGAGGCTGGATCTTCAATAGTTTATATTGGTTTAAATGATTTTTTTTAAGGAGTAGTACCTTATCAAACCTTAACTTATAGGAATATTTTATTTTAAAATTATTTTCCTTATAATAAACATAGCATTCTTAAATAATGTCATTATAGGAGTTGAGGTTTTAGATATTGACTTTTTAAATTTGCCTTACAGGTTGTTTGCATTCGTTCCACTTGGAATGCTCTCTCTCCGAAGCTCAGTTGTGACACAAGACCTCTCATTTTGAAGACCTTAAGTGAATTGTTCTCTCTGGTTCCTTCCTTAACAGTCAATTCAGCTGAATATGAGGTACACATCTGGAGTACAACAAGTTGCCTGATTCTATATTATAACATGTGTTATAATAATTTAGGGGATCAATATTCATAATATTTTGTTATTCATAATCTTTTGTTTGAAAAAATCCTTTAGCACCTTTTTTGTTATGAGAACATGTTACATATTTATGGAGTGTAGAAAGAGGAAGTTAGCTACCCTTATCAATTCCGTGTCTTTAAGACTTATGTACATAAAGGGCACTGTTTTTATTATGACAGTATGTTCAAGATTATTATACATTCAATCACCATACATCATTTAGATTGTAAAGAGACTTTACCCAGCATGATATACACCTTAGTCCGACCCAGTTGAGAATATTATACACGTCATCATCAACAGGTAATAACATATCTTTGTCCCAGAAATGTCTTACCTATTTTTCCCCAAAATTTCCTTTCCTATATTCTTCTCCTTTCCTACTTTTCTTCCATTTTGTCCCTAGTGTCCATAACAATTTTCAATGCTTTTATGTCATCCAGTCTTTCAGTCTCTACCATAGAGTACGGACATTTGGCATTTGTTAAGTGGAGACATACAGGGTCTCTCTTTCATAGCCTGACTTGCTTCACTCAGCAATAAATCTTCCATATTCGTCCACTTTCTATCAAAGTTGAAGTAAAAAATAAACTGTGTGAGGGAGGCTGGATCTTCAATAGTTTATATTGGTTTAAATGATTTTTTTTAAGGAGTAGTACCCTTATCAAACCTTAACTTATAGGAATATTTTATTTTAAAATTATTTTTCCTTATAATAAACATAGCATTCTTAATGTCATTATAGGAGTTGAGGTTTTAGATATTGACTTTTTAAATTTGCTTTACTTTTTAAATTTGCTAGGGTCTTTTTTTTATGGCTGAATAGTATTCCATGGAATATATGTGCCACACTTTTTAAATTTATTCATCCGTTTGTGGACATTTCAGTTGGTTCCATGTCTTAGCAATTGTGAATAATGTCACAATAAATCTAGATGTGCAAGCGCTTTTCTGACTGAGTGTTCTCCTGTCCTTTGGGTAGATACCCAGGAGTGGAATTGCTGGATCATATGGTAGTTCTGTTTGAAGGTCTTTGAGGAACCTCCATATTGTCCTCCACAGTGGTTGGACCAATTTACATTCTCACCAACAATGTAGGAGAGCTCCCCTTTCACCACATCCCCGCCAGCACTTAACATCTTTTGTTTTTTTCATCTTCACCATTCTGACTGGGGTTAGGTGGTATCTCATTGTAATTTTGATCTGCATCTCCCTTATGATGAGGGATGTTGAGAATTTTTGTGTGTTCAAGATTTTAAAAAGTCAATATATTAAGGGACCAGCAGTTGGCGTAAAGGTTATGAAACTGTACTCCCATATAGTTGACTGCAGTTCTAGTCCTAGACTGGCAACTTAAAACTCACGCCAGGCGTATGTGTGTGTACATGCCCAAAATCCCAAGAGGAAACTGGAGAAGAAGGGATTGCAGCATGGCCATCCCCCGCCGGGGGATGATTTCTTACTTTCTGTATCTCTGTTTCTCTCTGTCTCTCCAGTGAGTACATGTCCCCTATAGTAAAAAATCTCTCTTAAAAAAAGTCAATATAGGGACCAGCAGTTAGCGTAATGGCTATGTCGCTGGACTCCCACGTAGTCGACCGCGGTTCGCGTCCTGGACCCAGTGGCTTAAAGCTCACGCCGTGCACGTGTGCGTGCGTGCCCAAGATCCCGAGAGGAGAATGGAGGAGAAGGGATTGCGGCGTGACCATCCCCCCGGGGGGTGATTTCTCGCTTTCTGTCTCTATGTCTCTCTCTGTCTGTCTGGCGAGCGCACACACCCTATAGCAAAAATCTCTCCAAAAAAAAAAAAAAAAAAAAAAGTCAATATAGTAAGAAGAATGTTTCTAAAATATTAGAGTTCATAAGGCTAACAGTTTAAAGTTATTTTTAATGTCTTACTTTATACTATAATGTATATCCTATACTGATTCAGTCAGTTTATTCTCACATGCAGACTTCTGTTCTAAGATATTGAAAAAGAATCAATTTGTGATCCCTAAAGTTTATAGTTTGACAGCTATATATGGTTTTATGACTATATTTCATGGGCACTTTCTATTATATTATCAGAAAGTTTACAGGGCTACTGGTAAGGAGTTAGCACTAAAACCCAGATTAAGGACATATTTTGTTTATTTAAATTCTGTCTTCAGGAGCTGAAATCAAATACCTTTATATTTCTTATACTTTGAATTATTCATATTTTGTTACAGGTTAATTTATGAAGTGTGTTAATTGTTATGGTTGCTTATCTATTGCTGTGAATTGTCTTTATCTTTTGGATAAAATTTCTTTTTTTTTGGTTTTACATTCTTTTCCACTTGTGTCTTATTTTGGTTTATTTTTATATTTGTTTATTAGAATTCTTATGTTATTCAGGCAGACTGCTTTGGAATGATTCTGCCCATCTTTTCCGTTACAATCAAGGCAGTCCCTTAGAGACCATTTTTCTTAGAAACTGAAGTGAAGAAATGCAGAGGGAGACACTCACTCTTTCCAGTCCTCCTTTCCTTCTCTCTATCCCATGCATATTGAGATGATTTGCTTTCTTTTAACTACCTAGAATTTGTGTGTGATCCAGAGTTGAATTTAATTTTCTCCAAGCATTTCTTAGGTCACTTCTATCCCTAATCATCTCTATGCCTTATGTTTACTTAAAATGAAGTCCAGTGTCTTTATATCAAGCCAATAAGACCTTCTAGAACTTGGCCTCACTCTACAGTTCTCCCTGTGTTCCAGGAAAACCAAACCACAAGTTTCCTTATCTGCCTCCAAACTTTTCTATTTCTTTTCCTTTATTCATGTGGTTCTTGCTGTCTTTCATCTCTTGTATTGAAATCTATTTTAGGAAGTAAAAAATGTTTTTAACTCATCTGCTCTTGTGAGAATTTGTTTGTAAGCAACAGTATGTTGCTCCTAAAGTTCTCTACCTATACCACTCTAAGAAATATTTATTTCTATTTTATGCTGTGTGTGTGTGTGTATCTTATCACTAAACTATAAGTTTATTGAAAATAGAGTTTATGATTCAATTACAGTATGTTTTCTGAATTGCTTTGCATAATGCTTAAGTTAATTTACTTACTGACTCAGAGTATAGTTATTAAAATTGTATTAAGTTTTAGAGATACTAATAAATAACAGTAGATACTATTTTTGAGTACCTATTAAATCTTTACTACTTATCTAGTTTCCTTATACCAATAAGTTCTAATATCTGAGAGGAAGGTGTTTTTTTTTATTTTATAGCTAAAGAAACCAAGGTTTTGAGAGTTCTTTCCATTTATTGAACAAATATATATTGAGTATCTGTTATGTGCCAGGCAAATAACCTGACCAAAATTGTAGTTACTAAGTGAAAGCTGATATCTGACTCTAGGACTCTAGCTTTATAGCTTTTTTTTTTTTTCCTATTATTCCACGTTGTCAGTCCCTGCCTTCCAGAAAAGGAGATAGACTTGAATGATTATTACAATAACATTTGATGATCACAGTTAATGAAAGACAATGAGAGTGTGGAGGAGGAAATGACAAACATCCTTAGGGGGACTCTAAGAAAACTTTATTTAGTTGGTGCTATTGGACTAGAGTCTTGAAAAATTAACATAATGTTGCTTCCTATTGAAGTTCAGGGAACAGGATATGCATGGAAAGGTGATATAGAAGAATCTTCTTTTTGCCCTTCTAATTTAGAATTAGATGTGGCTAAAAAGATGATGACCCTGAGTGTTGGAAGATAAATGGCTTTTATATTTAATTATTTGTTAAATATTTTTCCTCTTTCAGGAACTGTTCTGGGTATGTGATTTAGGGTTTTGAAATGAATTAAGACACAGTCACTGCCCTAAAGAGTGTTCAGCCTAATAGGGAGGTAATCATACCAGATGCCCAAGTGTGCCATGTGCCATATGGCTGCTGGGAGGAAGGAAAACTCTCTTCTGTGTGAGGGATCAGAAATAGTGGTATGAAAGAGTGACATTTGTACTGGGACTTAAGATGTCAGTAAAAAAATGGTTAGGTTTCTAAATTTAATAATCTTAAATCTCAGTGTCTTTAAAATATCCACATGTTTAGATGATGGGTCTGTTTCTGAGTGTTTTCACCTTAGGAATGATGGATAAATACAAATTAAGTCTATTACCGGTGACATAATTTCTGAAGTGATTTAATTTCTATTATTTGCTATTTAAGTTTGATTATTCTCAGTTTGAGCTTCATTTTAAACATTCTGGTGTTTGTTGATTTTTCAGAATTTTAAAGTTCAAGTCCTCAGCTTCCTTTGGACTCACACACAAAATAAGGTACGATCAGAGGGGTTATCAGTGAATCAGAACAAAACTGGGGAAATAATTATGAAGTAAGACTCTTAGAATAAAACATTTATCAGCCTCAAAATGATGGCTTCTTGATTTAAAAAGAAATGTGACTATTAATAAGCATAGGTTTTAAATGTCCTTTTTTGAAAATAATTATTTAGTTAATTTTATATATTTGTTATTATTACTGTCCAATTTGATAGGGGCGGGGGAGGGGGGAGAAAGCAAGCAAGCAAGCAAGCTTGAATACCATTTCCAAAGTATTGACTATAGGATCTTGGGATTAGTGAGGGAGGGTTATCTTTCTTCCTCCAGATCCAATATTTAACACATGTTGTTTTTGTTTCTTTGCATGTTTCTCTTTTACTCTATGTAGGATCCACTTGTGGCAAATGCTGCATATAAATCTCTGTCCCACTTTAGGGCAGGAGAACACACCATTCTTCATCTGCCTGAGTCGGTAGGCATTTCTACTTTCTCACTGGGATCTCTAGTTTGCTGGGGTTTATGACTTAATTTGCATTGCCCTCTTAGGAGGGCCTAAGCTGATGAAGTATCTGCAACTCTAGATCTGTTTTCCTGGATGATAAGAATATATATTTATTATTTATTTAATCCATAAAGGACTATAGAGATCTTAGGCTTCACAGATAATGAAGTTAAATCTTTCCAAAGTGGATCGAAAACATCCATAATGCAAATCAAGTCTTCTTAAGGTTACTGTGTATATGGCTTGCTTCAAAAGATCTGCACCACTATAAGATCCACTTTGCCAGGTTAGCATACCATCTTGGTCTTCAAATCCAAGCTTGACCTGCAGAGAATAAGATTTTACAAGACCTGTGCAAACGAAGATCTTTATTTGTGATAAAGAATGAGAAAGTATTTGAAAAAAATCTGTTTATTAGTCTAGTGTGAAATGATATTTGAATTAGCCTCCGAGAACTAGATGAAGAAAGTATCAGTGTCTTTTTTTTTTCTTTCTTTTTTTTTTTTTTTTTTTTTTTTTTTGGAGAGGTTTTTGCTACAGGGCACGTGTGCTCGCCAGACAGAGAGAGACAGAGAGACAAAAAGCAGGAAATCACCCCGCAATCCCTTCTCCTCCATTCTCCTCTCGGGATCTTGGGCATGCATGCACACGCGCCCGGCGTGAGTTTTAAGCCACCGGGTCCGGGAAGTGAACCACGGTCGACTACGCGGGAGTCCAGCGACATAGCCATTATGCCAACTGCTGGTCCCAGTATCAGTGTCTTTTAAAAGTTAGCATAGTATGATATTATCTTGGCTTTTAGACCAAGCTAAAAAAGAAAATACAAACTTTCCTGTATCTACCTCACATCACCAGCTTTAAGTTAGTAAGGCATATTAAGTTAAGTATGTGATTTCACACTTACTGCCATTACTAATTCAAATGCATACAGATGTGTGTTGAGTGCCTTTAGGGTATAAGGCACACATTGTGTTCAATGAAGTTATAAGTAACATTACTCAGAATTTATGCTTGAGGTTAAATGGCAAGAACGTTTGGTATGAATTTTTCGTATCTTCAGGTATTAAAATGGGCTTGCCTTTTTCTTCTGATTCATTTTACGTAGAGATTAGATGTTAGTAGGGATTAGGTAAACTCTTGTTAACTGTATTGAATTGGAGCCACCATATAAATAGGACAGGCTCCTTTGACACCAAATCCTTAGGCAGGATTTCCTGTGTTATTGAGGACTCATAAAAACACTAGCTGGTTTATCATGCAGTGATAACAAGTGGGAGATTTAGGCAAAGCTGTTTTGTGGCCAGAGGGCACATGAGCTTCCAGAGAGAGAGACCAAGACAGGGAAAGAGAGAAAGCACCCTCTATGGGATGTGGTCACGCCACAGTTCCTTCTCCTCCACCTCTCATTTTCAGACTTTGGGCATACATGCATACACTTTTGGCATGTGTTTCAAGCTGCCAGATAAGGTATTCAAATTGACTGGCTGACCATGTGGGATCTAGCTCTCCCAACCATCAGGCCATGTGCTGGCCCCCAAAATTACTTTTAGCTTTAGTTATTTCTGACCTATTTCAGCTAAAGTTATAACTTTTATTAAATAATTCCCATGCACTCTTGATGGTTAGTCTCTACTTCTGTAAATATTGGCATGCTTATATTTTTTCCAAATTTAGTTTACATTTAGTTTCCTATTACGTTTAGAGTTACTACTCAGTTAAATACTATTCTCAGTCAAATGTTAGCTACTTCTTAATCTAACTCTTCTGTATCCCTTAATCCCTGAATAGTCATAAACAGCTCTTTATACTTTGTGACATAAATGGTGGTCCTGTACTTAAATTTGGGGGTTCTGTATATGTTTGGGCTTTCACCATCAGTGTGCAAAACACTATAAAGGAAAGCTGTAAAACTTACCCTTTTGTAGCCATACTTCAAACATTTTTTGATGTCCTAAGATTCTTCTTGGGTATATCCTGTTCCCAAAAGTATCAATGCCTCATTAGGATGGATATTCTCAATTGAGGTTGAGATGAGAAGGTATATGAGTGAGAGATTTTGAAGAATCTTCTCTACCCTGAACCCTAGCTTCTGCTGTTCTTTCTTTTTAAGTTTTTGTTTATTTGTTTGTTTGTTTTTTCCTTTCATTCATGAGAAGTGAAGGAGAGGGGGAGACAGGGCCTTACCATACCACAACCCTGATTCTAGCCTCCCAGCCATCCAGGGTCATGGGCACATTGGTGAGCATACCCAGCATGTTCAGGTAACTTCCCATATGGCTCCAGCACCACCCAGTGGTTCTCCACCACCTATGTCCCTGCAGTGACCCTAACCCCCAGCTTCTGGTACGAAGTACCTCTCTCTTCATGGATAGTCATTATGTTCAAGACTGTCATCATGAATGCCATTATTTTTCTTCTTTTCATTGATTACTACTTTTTGACTGTTCAAATACCTTTCGACTGAAATTCCAGACAGTGGTTTTGGGATATGTTCATAGTCCCTGAAGGCTCAGGCTACAACCAGGTCAGCACTCTTTGATGATTTTGTAGATGGTAGCAGTGATGTGAAGCTAAGGTTCTTTTTCTATAAAAATGTGTTTTCACATGTTTTGTAAGTTCCTGCCTTTTTTAAAAGAATTATTTCCTTTATTTTATTTATCATTATTGTTATTTTTAATTTGACCATAGCAAGACAGAGAGAGAGAGAGAGAGAGAGAGAGAGAGAGAGAGAGAACGCTGCCAGGTCTGGTACTTGAATTATGGCCAGCCATGTGGGAGTCCAGTGCCTTTAACTACCACACTACCTGCTGGCTCTGGTTTTTGCCTTTTAAAATAGGGACTTCTATAGTGTAAAAACTAAGATTCTTCTTTGCTGTTAGAGATAACTCACTCAGGACCAAGTGCATCTGGCTCACTCACAAGACATTAAGGTTATACATGTACTTTTCCAGTGAGGGTACACCTACAATCTCTCTTTCTACTTGTAAAAACTTATGAAATGAAATTTTAAGCCCACTGTGAATATCAAGTAGAACTAAACAATAAAGCATATCAAAGATTCTTACAAGTGTATCTACTTCTGTGAACTGTAGTTTACTTACTTTTGTAAATACTACTTTGCTTTACTTTTACTTAAGAAAATTCATTGATTGATGAATATCAGTTTACACTGAAAGAAAGTTTCTTGAAAGCTAACAGGGTGGTAGACAAAATGAATAGGAGTAGCAGCAGATATCAGAAGGGGGTTTAGGATCGAAAGAAACAGTACTTTTTTTTTTGGAGAGGTTTTTTCTATAGGGTGCATGCACTCGCCAGCCAGACAGAGAGAGACAGAGAGACAGAAAGCGAGAAATCACCCCCCGGGGGGATGGCCACACCGCAATCCCTTCTCCTCCATTCTCCTCTTGTGATCTTGGGCACACATGCACACACACACCTGAGTTTAAGCCACCGGGTCTGGGACTCGAACCGCAATTGACTACATGGGAGTTCAGTGACATAGCCATTACGCTAACTGCTGGTCTCAAAAGAAGCAGTACATCTAAGGAAAGATGGAAAGTGTCAATAAGTAAGACAACTGAATGGGACACCATTTGAGTTAGGGATCTGGATACTGAATTAATTCATTGTTCTTGTCATTAGTTTGTTATTAGGAAGTTCTGTGGAATTAAAGACAATGGATTGCATTGGTTTAGTAATTATTTATTGGATATATACTAAGTGATAGGCTCTGTGTGATGAGCTGGGGATATTGAATGAATGCATATTTTTGTTTTATAGCAATATCTTTGTTAATAATTTAAATTATATCCATTTAAAATTGGTTCAAAAATTTGGGAGGACTTCTTTGAGAACCCATTGAGTCTAGTGTCGAAGAAAAGATGAACATGATTTTTCACTTTTAGCTTATATTTCATCTGTTCTTTTCCCCTATTCACTCTTCTTCCCTGCCTTCTTTACCACCCTCTCCAATCCCAGTAGAAAACACACAAACAAAATAAAGAGAATTATTTTTCTGAAAAAAAGAATTAGTGATAGATAAATACCTAGGGAGAAGATACTGACACACTTCCCTAACTTGGTTTCATTAAAAATGTTCAGATATTTGGGTCAGTCATAGTGGCTGAGGACACAGGTCAGCCTCCACAGGCTGAGGACACATAGGAGGCCCATGTTCAATTCCTGGCCCAACCTAAAGGCAGGCATGGGGATGCATGCCTATAGGCCCAGCTCCACCAGTGTCTGGGGCAGGGGGATCATGACAGCTAGAACCTCTTTAAAAAAGAAATGAGCTATTTAAATATTAAATCTCGTTCTAGAGATCTTAAGATAGATTGTTGTGTTGATTTCTGGAGATAATTTTAGAAGTAATATGAAAGAATCCATTATGCATCCACAGTTGGTATAAATGTGGTATAACCTGTTTGGCTTTGATTTAAGTGAATGTCACTGCATTCATCAGGAGCTGCTTCTCTTTTTAACTTAATTTATGCAGGTGCTTGACACGTTCCAAATAAAACCCTCTGTTTATGCATAAACTCTTGGATTTTCATAGCTTATACATAAAGAAAGGTGGTTCAAAGGTTATCTGGTTGAATCACACGGTGAGGCGTTTGGTTAGATAAGCTTTCTAGTGTTCTTCTTGAAGCAGATTTTAAAAGTAATTTGTCATTTTATATTTGACTTTCTATTTAAATTTGTTCAATAATTATAATTGGAAGAGCTTTGTTATTGTCGGTGGCAATGTATATGTATGGGGGAGTGTTAAATATATTTGCCGTTTTTCTGTTGTTTTCTTTTTTCTTTTTCTTTTTTTTAACAGCTACTATAATATAATTGCCAAAATTTTATGACTTTAACAGGTACTCTTTCACAACTTCTCTTGATTTTCTCTGTTGTACTCACATTGAGCTTACTCAATTATTGTAAACCAGGGGGAAGACTGGTGTTAGCATAGATGAGCTGGGACAAATAACGTTTTAAGGAATGAGCAGAGGATGAGGGAAATGTATTGGAACCAAGAAATGCCGATTTGTAAGGAGATTCAGCTTACTTTTTTTTGAGAGGTTTTTGTTATATGGCATGTGCCCTTGCTAGAGAGAAAGAGAGATAGAAAGTGAGAAATCATCCCCTGCAAGGGTGGCTATGCCACAGTCCCTTCTCCTTTATTCTCCTTTCAGGAGTTTGGGCATGCAGGCACACGTGCCCAGCCAGAGTTTCAAGCTGCTGGTTCAGGACTCAGACTGCGGCTGACCATGTTGGGAGTCCTGTGATGTAATCAGTGTACTATCTGCTGGTCCCAATTCAGCTTACCTTTGAGGAAATCAAATTGAAAGAATAAATCATACCATTATAGACTATTTTCTTTATATTTAAATACAGTACACCTGTAAATTCTTTGTTAGAATTTATGTATATTTGAGATACAGAAATGCAATTTACTGTAAAGCAGATACATTAATATAAATACCCAATTATGTGAATGTGGAGTTAAACAATTGAAAATTGATGAGTAGTTCGATTTCTCTATCCTCAACATGGCAACTCTTTCCTTGGTGGTTGTTAGAAATATTTATGACTCAGGCACTGTGACTCATTTTAAGTAATTTAGGTTGACTCAGCAGAAGTACTGACAGGATACGATATGTGCAAAGATGATCTTATCCCTTTCCTGTTAAATCAGCATAATGGAAGCATTTGGTCATTTGGTATAGTTTACACACCAGTTTAAGGCCCCTCTGGAGATAACATTGGTGGCTCTCTCTCCCTCTTCCCTTTTTCCTTCCTTTCCCAACCCTTTTCTTTTCTTTTTTTTTTCCCTCTGCCTGCTTCTTGTCTTCTTCCTTACCTCTTTCTTTTCTTTCTAATCAGCCTTATTGACATACTGTATGCATATCATACAATTTTCCCATTTAATGTATACAGTCAGGTGATATATAAATATACATTGCAGAGCTACAACAACATAATTTTAAAACATTTTTCATCCTGAAAGAAACTATTAACAGTAAATCCCCCCATCACCTCTCCCCCCAGACTTAAGCAGCCACTAATTACTTCATTTCAGTAAATTTTCCTGTTCAGGACCTTTTCCATAAATAGCAGTATATAGAATGTAATCTTTTGTGACTGACATCCTTCATTTAGTATAATGTTTTCAATATTCTTTCATATGTAGTGTGTATTTTTACTTCTTTTCATGGCTGAATAATACTCCTTTGCATGGATATACCACATGCAGAAAAACCTAGAACCAACTACTTTCTCAGTATTTTTTTGGTCACTGGGACTGGCTAAAATCTCTAAGACAACTTCTTTGTTTTAAAGTTTATTCATTCCTTCCCTGAGTGATATGGAAAGGGGGAGAGACAAGCAACTCAAACAAGGTCTTGATACCACAAACCATCCCTAACTGCAGCCAGCCCCATATCTGCAGACACATGAAAAGTATACTCAGAGAGGTCTCCACATGTGAGCCTTTCCAAATGGCCAGGCATCACATTTTATCATCGTACCACTATCTGACCCCGAAACTCTAAGACAACTCTTGATGATACTATAACTGTGTATAGTTGATGTACACTATAACCAGGTATATGTGCACAGGTCAGAGACACTTGAAAAATCTTGTGTGTTGGCACCAAAAGGTTTGCAAACATGCTCACATTCTGTGGCATGGAATGATATCAACAAATTCTGTCATTCCTTGACGGGTGCCTATTGATGGCTTCCTTTGTAAATATGGTTGTTTCCACCCTCTAAGAAGTAAGTGCTCAATACTGAATCCAAATTATGTCTTGTCTTGAAAAGTGTTCAGGTGATCAGGTTGCTTTTACTCCTTCACTAGTGAAGAGAACACTAGTTATGGTTGAAAGGCTTCATTGGAGTTGAGATTATTATACTTAAGTGAAGCATTTCCTCTGTTTTCTTTCATCCCCCTGCAAGAATCCTGACTCAGTGCAGTTCCTAAATGGAACAGTGCTTTGGGGACCTATGAAAAAGGCAGTCTGCAGGAATTGTTAATTATTTCTAAAAATAACTCCGAGAGACAGGCTAATGGTAATGACTGGGTTCTGGCACTTTATGGTTATAGAAACCACTTTTATATATTTTGATTCCCCCCCTAATGCTTAATTCTCTCCATGTGGGCATTATGATGGTATGTCATTGAAAGTATTAAAAATTTAATTAATTACCTAACAGTTATATCTTGCTGAAAGTACAATAAGAGTAATCTTTCTACATTTTTAAATTTTTGTTTCAAAACCTCCTAACTAATCTGAGAGCAACCACAAAATCTTCAAAATGCAAATTATACACAATAAAGTATAGCTACCAATTACAGATTCAGTGTTTTTATTTTCCATAGCGAAAGACTCCAAGTCTTTAAAAAGAAAAGTCAACTAAATTGTTCTGTCTTTCTCTACTCTCTACTAGGTATTCTACTGGAAGATTTTAAGCTTTGTCATGGAGGCAAGGCTGGAATCACAAATTTAAAAATAAAAAAGAGTATTCAGATGAGACATATTTAATTATAAGCAATAGAAGTTCAATTTATTGAACATGTCAGTGTTTGTATTTTATTATTGGATGGTGTAGAATTTTATTAGTTTTCTGTAATAATCATTACTTTTGTTGGCTTATGGTGATTTTCTTACTATAGTACAATTAGTTCTTTAAACAGATGTGAGGTTGTATCTAATAAGGTGACTAGCGTTTACCTTGTAGTTAACCTGGAAAATGAATCAATTTCTGAAATTTACTTTTATGGTCTTTTGACATTCTAGAGCTATGGAGTCTTAAACACAATTTTTATATCTTGACCCAGAAAGGACACAGGACAGATTCTAAATAATGTTTTAGTATCACCCTTTCTATAATCTTATCACTTATTATTCCAGATAAGACCAGAAATTCCTGTTCCTGATGAGTTAGATGAAGATGAAGATGAGGAGGAAGTGGATCTTTCAGTTCCTGGCTCTTGCTATCTCAAACTGTTGTCACTCACTGCTCCTTTGGTTTTACCAGGTGACTCCTATTTTATAGCAGAGATGCTAGCATTTTTCAGTGATTTTAATTCTAATTAATTATATTCTTTTGTGATGTGCATACTGTAGTTTAGATTAATCTTAAGTACTTATTTTCTAAGTGAAATGCTAAATGTACTCCTCTGTTCTATGGGGGCTGCTTGAAGAAGTTTGGTGATTGGGGTCATGACAAGAAAGGAGGGGACACATCCAGACGGAATAATTTAAGAGAGTTTAATAAAAGGACTATTTATAATTGTGTTGTCAGGGTTAAGGGAAAATTTGCAAGAGACTGTGAATCATCTCAGAATGGTTAATATCCCTTAGGCTTCAGAGATAAGGAGAAAAAAATAAGAGAGACATCTGTGTCATACATAGGGCTGTCTAAGGCAGATCCAGGGCTTTCAGGAGGATGGAGGCAACCTGTAGCAATCCTGCAGGAAAGTGTCTCAGGAATATGATCCTTTTCTTGACCTCACTCTATTTTTCCTTTTGTATCTCCTGCCAGTGTTTACCATTGGTTAAGGCCAGCCAGAAACCAGAAGACAAGGGAGTCTGTTGATGTGCTTTTATTCTTCCATGACCCAGAACAGAGTTGAGGATAGAGAAAAGATGTGTAGGAGTAAATGGAGAACATTCCACAGAGATCCGTGAGCTTTGAATGGAGAAGCTTGGCTGCACCCAGGGGGGCTCTGTACAGGAAGGAATAGGCATAATGCTCCAGCAAGCACTTGCCGCCTTCAATTTAATCATCATCCTTTAAAGGACATTTTAACATAAACTATTAAGAATGAAATTTCAGTGAAGAGAGGCGAATTGTACTTTTTGTTCCTATTACAGGCACATTAAATGGTTTCCCTTTTTGCTCCTCCATAGAATTTGTTTAACTTTCTTTTTTTTTGTTTGCTTTTGTTTCCATATTGGACAGCCTCTAGTGGGTATTAGGAAAATGCACTTGAATATAAACCTATAGCCTTATCAAATACTTAGGCATCCTTTTGTCTTCTGAACCCGTATTTCTGTGTTCTTTTGTAATAAGTAGAATTTTAAGCAATCAAGATCTTCAGTTTAATTCATAAGAACACAAGCAAAGGAATAAAGAATATAAGGTTAGAAGTTGTTGCATTTTTCCAAGCACAGTCAAAAACCACTGGAAGATGGGAGGAAGGGGAATGACAAAATTCAGGCTTCTGGATAGAGGAAGTTTGTAGGTATGGTCCTGAGGGAAAGAAACCAAGAAGCTAGTTTTTATACGAGGAAGAGAGAAGATGAAACTAAACAACAGAGAAAACTGAGAGGAACTGGTGGATTTGAGAAGTATTTTGAAAGCGGATCCAGGGGAATTGCTAATAGGCTATTTATAAGAAGTAAAGGAAAGCAAAGAATTAAGAGTGGCCTCCTAAGTTTTTATGTTTGAGCTACCAGGAGCCATGTTTTAATTTGGAAACTAAGAAAGGGATGGAACTTAAGAGTTTTTTTTTTTTTAAAGAATTATTTTATTTTTATTCATTGTCATTATTATTATTATTATTTTTGGAAGTTGATCAGAGAGAGACAGAGAGAGAGAAGGGAAGTGAGAAAGCAAACTGCCAGATCTGGGACTTGAACCATGGTCAGCCATGTGGGAGTCCAGCCGCCTTAACCACCACACCACCTGCCAGTCCCAAGAGTTCTTTTTCTTTTTCACCACTCAAAGTTTTGCCTGAAACATAGCATAGTTGTTTATATACCAGGGGACTTCAAAATTTCATGGAAAAATGGAACTCACATTTGAGTTCATTTTGGTGTCCAAAATTTTTTAAATCCATGCACAGTTTTTTCATAATATGTATTTTCCATAACTTGTTGAAGGCTCCTTGTATAAGTTAAGAATGGATATTTTCTTGCATACTATATTTACTTTTGGTCTCTTCTCAACCTCTTTCAGCTCTGGAGGAATTTTTTACATCTCTCGTGAAGCAAGAAATGGTGAATATGCCCCGTGGGATATATCACTCTGCATTAAAAGGAGGTGTCCGCTCTGACCAAGGAAAGACTGTTGCAGGAATCCCTAATTTCATATTGAGAATGTATGAGACAAACAAACAACCAGGATTGAAACCAGGCCTTGCAGGTAAGGGTAATATATGGTATCAAGGTATAGGCTTCTGATGTAATGATTTAACTTCCACTTCCCCACTACTTTCTGATAAACAATGTCATTAGACCTTTATAGGATGTAATAAGTCATATCATGGCATTGTTGCTACTGTTGATATCTAGACACAGCTGGAAAAATTATGGTAATAAATATTTACATCTCAAAAGGCATCAGAGAACTATAAAAACAAAAATGGAGAGATGAGCTAAAATTCCAGAGGGAGCAGAACATTTTAGAATTTTATTTTTCCCCTCTGGGGGATAGTCAGTGATTCTGGTTGTGGACAAGGATTGGGGCTTGGCATTGATGAAGGCTGACCCATTGGTGAAAAAGACAAGCCAGTGGAGCTTTGAATGATTGTATGGGACTAGAGTGACAAATTAGATTTTTCTTATAGGAAAGACATTTGCTGAAGTTTGAGATTGTACTAAAAGTTAAAGAACGAGCCCAAAAGCTCCTGAAAGGCAAAGTGAAATCTTCTTGAGTCTTGTGATGCTTAGGAAACAAAGACTAGTCTTGAAAAGAAAGCAGGCAAGAGGGGAAAGCCCTAGGGAGAGTGGTGAATTGATACTGAAGACCTACAGCTTCTCTCACCTGGTTGCCTAGACAATTATTCTGGCTACAGCTGGAGGCTGAGCATTCAGACCCAGCCTTCCCAAAAGGCTGGTGTAGTAGGCAGAGAAAAACAGAGACCTTAGTATTTACACAGTACTAGAATATCAAAACTTAAAACTTGAGGGACCTCACACACACAGACTGATTCTCTCAAGACACTTAAATTTTGAATCAAATTATGGGATTGGGGGCTAAAAAGCTGAGCTGAAAACTTCCGAGGGCAGACCTGAATCCCCAATAATCTTTTCAAACTGAGGAATTCAAGACCTATTGGGCTGTCAATAAAATATCTTGAGGGAAGTAGGAGTGGGTGTAATTGCCGTAGGAACAGGAGCAAACCAAAGGTAGGTTGAGATTTGCCAAAACTATTATATAATCAAGCCTAATCCAGGGCAATTCCTGATAAGGTCGAGAGGATCCGTCCTTTGCCTTGTCTGCCTAACAGAGAGGAGAAAAAAACTAGATTCTGATAAACAATGTCATTGTTTAGAGCTTCTGTAGTTCTTCCATATGCAGTCTAGTATACAATAGAAAAGTACTCACACACATATGAAAAGGCAGTAAGTTAGAAATGAAGGGACTATTTCATAAAAACAAAGAAGTTATTAGGAAAATATCACAGTTGTAATTAGTATGCAAGAAATAGGGTAGTTTCAAAAAAATGAAAATAGTTCCAACTGAATGGTAATAAAGAAAAGCCATATAAAGATCTTGTAGGATGTAGCTAAAATAGTATGTAGAAGGATATTTATCTTTTTAATGTAGAAGGAAATTTATATCTTTAATATATATTTTAGAAAAGAAGAAACGATTTAAACTTTTATCTCAAGAAGTTTGGGAAAAGTATCAAATTTAAATTTAAAGCATAGAGAAAATATGATAAAGCAAATAAAAAGTGGTACAGTAGAAAACATTTAAAATAAAGAAAAATTAGAAAAGTTTGAAGTTAATTCTTTGAAAAATTTATCAAAATTGATGAAGCCATTGTAAGTCTGGATCATAAAATACAGAAACACAGAATATCTTGCAGTAGGAACAACAAAGAAAATAATATTTCAGATCCTACACTATTCAACAAGATAATAATTCCGAAGAAATTTTAGCCATTTTTTTTTTTAACAATCTGGATAAGATATAGAAATTCTTCAAAATATAGCACTTAACAAAACAGAGAGAGAGTTTTGAGAGAGAGAGAGATATACCCAAACTAAGGATAAACTGTATGAACAGTTTGAAGTGTATTAAAGAAATTGAACTTATTAACTCACACTATTCCTTCCAAGAAAATCCTATGCGCTGATGGCTTCCTTGGTTGAATTATTTCAGAAGAATAAGAGGAATAAAAAGTTAAGAGAGTTAGCTTACATAAACTCTAATGGAGAATCGAAAAAACAAACAAAAGGAACACTATTTTCAGAGGATTGAAATAATATTACTAGCAAAATGAGAAGAGACCATTATAGACCAAGCTTTTCCATAAACATAGATGCAAATTTCCAAAACAAATGATTAGAAAATTGAAATAATATATACAAAACATAATACATAATAATCAATTGGGGGTTAATTAAATGTTTTAAATTAATACAATTTTTGCATCAAGAAAAAAAGGCAGAACAATTGTTAAATGGTCTCAGTAGTGCAGAAAAAGCCTTTGAAAACTTTAACACCTATTCATGATACCAAAAGACTCTCCTGAGACTACAAATAGAACATACTTATGTAATCTGGTAAAGAACATCTAGATTGGCATATTTATAGTGAATGAAAAAAAAATCCTAAGTGCAGATAGCTTCTTTAATGAATTATTTCAAAAACATAAGAGATATATCTATTGAAGCCACTGAAAGATATACTGTGGTGTTCATAGCACTATTTGAGTAGCCCTAAACTTGGAAGTAATCTAAATACCTATTGACAGTAAAATGGATAATTGTGGTACATTCAAGTAATAGAAGAATATTATTCAGCAATCAGATTATTTATACTATCACTGTCAATAGCAAATGATTTTTGCAATTATGTTGCATAAAAAAGCCATATATAAAAGTATATGCATAGTTTATTATATTTATATAAAGTACCAGAAGAGGTACTAGAAATTATGCTACTCTTGAAGTGGGATGGATGTTACTGAAAGGAGGCCTGTGGAAGGGCTTCTGAGATACTGATAATGTTTCGCTTATTGATCTGAATGCAGTTACACATTTGTTCTGAAAATGTATGAAAATTCATTGAACTGAATGCTTATGATATGTGCTTTTCCCTTTGTTCTCATATTTCAACGAGAGGCACTGAAAAACGTAATGATCTCTATATTTCCAATTATCTGGTCTTTGAATTTGTCTTCACTTTGGTTCAAAATTCCCAAGCAGTTTCCAAGATAATCCTAACTCACCTTCCAACACTTAACTATCTGCCTTTCCTTGCCCCCTCCACACACCATGCTTTCATGAGAGAGGAAAAGGGAGAAAGAGAGACAGAAATTTTTGACAGGATCTTGCTGTGTTGCAGTTCTTTTGCTCTAGTGCTCCAGTTAGCTAGGATTTGTAAGTTTCTACCTGTACCTGGTATGTTCAGGTTGGCCTGGGAACTGAACCTGTTCATCCACAAGGCTTCCAGCCTCTCAAGTGGTAGCGCCATACCTATGCCACCAGGATTGGACCTGCTTTTGTTTTTTGATTGACACTGGGGATCAGCTTGAACTGGAAGTTCAGTTGATCATTTAGTTACCAGAATGGGAAGAGCAGGGAAAAGAAGAGGTAGAGTAAATATAAATGAATGCAAGTATGAAAGAGAGCTTGTCTACTGGTGAGTATATTTCTTCATTTATTTATAAATACTTATTTACTTATAAATAATTTGTATGTAAGTGATATTTTAGTTTTTTAAAAAGAAGTTAATTTATTTTTTCCATGAGTGAGAGAGAGAGATGGAGATAAGTACCCCCAATAGAGTCTTCATGCCGTGATCCACCCTAGCCTCAGCGAGGCTGGATCATAGGCACACATACACATAGCATGCAGAATGAGGTCTTGGGACATGAACCTTGGACCTTCCCATGTGGGTCAGCCTCATACAGCATTGCAAAATTACTGCATCACTGACTGGTCTGGATGTGATCTTTTAGAAGTTATCTTTTTAAATCTCTTCTATTTTTTTCTTTCCTTAGATAACAATAATGCAAAAAATTCTACCTTGCTTAGTAGCAAATGATATTTTCATTTATAAATCACTCTTAGACTGATTATGTATGAATTACCCAGATTCTAATCAATGAAGTTTCTCTATAAGAAATATTTTTGTAAATTTTTTAAGGTGGTATGTTATTTTGCTATGATGTTTCAACGTATCAGAGTAAAGATGGCAAACCTTTGAATCGACTGATGGCCAGTAGAGGGCGAAGTTTCAAGCAGATATCCCTTGCTCTTGTACATGAGGTAGGTGCCTCCCCAACCCACCTAAGTATTTCTCCTTTATGTTTATAAAATCAGGTGTTTGGAAATAATTTTTTTCTTTATCATAATAAACAACAGTTGTTTTAAGAGGCTATCAAAATAGTTGACCCAACTAAATACTAATGTATTTTGATTTATTTCTGAAAGAAACTGGCATGTTTCTCCTACTACCTAACCTAATTATTAGGGAGTACTCTCTAGGAATTTGTTTATTTCATCATTATTTAACTTACATTGTTCAAAATAAATGCCATCTTGTTATTTAAAGAGTTAGCATTGCCTATTTCTTAATTCTAATCATTTGCAAGAAGACAGGCCTTTTAAGTTGGACTAGGAATAGAACTTGGGCCTTCCATGTGGCCCCAGCCTGCAGAGCAGTGTCTTTGTGGCATGTACCACCACTACTGGGCCCCTTGATGTACTTTTAAGCTTTATTACCTAGGCTTTTGAAGAACAGCTAAAGTATAAGATGTGAAAGGAAAGCTGATTCTAAAAATGACTATGGAGCAGAATCGAGAAAAGATGTAAATAGTAGAGGCATAGTAGAGGACTCCTGATAAATTCAGCTAATGGTATCAAAAGTCATGAGGCATGTCTTACTGTGAACAGAGGGGATCTTTGGGTTATGATCCTTGTTGCTTGTGTTATAGAGGGCCTAGAAAATTTCAAAGGGATGGAAAAATAACATCATTATCTTAGGAGTCAATTAGAAAAGCATACGTGACAGAGTTCTGTCAAATCTATGGTGAGACGTTAGTTTATATTCATCTTCTGTTTACCAGGACAGAGAGGGACTAATTTTTGATTATTCCTCAGAGAAGGAATACAGTTTCTCAAATGAAATGCCACGAAATAACATGAGTCTTAGAAGCTGATTAATAAAAGAATAACAATTGTAATAATAACTACTAATCAGTTTTGGCACTTTAAAAATTGCTATACATACAGTATTTCATTTAATCTTAGCATTTTCTTAATGACTAGTGATGTTGATTATCTTTTCATTGTGTTTATTTGCCATTCATATTTTTTTATCCATGAGATGTCTGCTCTGATCTTTGTTCATTATATTACCCTTTCCTTCTTTTTTTAAGAATTGATCTCTTTATGTAATGCTCTTCTTTATCCCTCACAGATTTTCTTGATGAGAAGTCTGCTCTGTCTGAAATTATCATAGTTACTCTCACTTTTATTTGCTTAGTGTTAGCATGTACCTTTCTTCACCCATCTACTTTTGATAAATATGTATCTTCACATTTAAAGTGAGTTTTTTCTTTCTTTTTTTTTAGAGAGAGATTTTTCCTATAGGGCATGTGTCCTTGCTGAAGAGACAGAGAGACACAATGCCATCCCCAGAGCAGTTAGCCATGCTGCAATCTTTTCTCCTCTATCCTCTCAGGATCTTAGGTATACATGCACACATGCCTGATATGAATTCTTTTCTTTTCTTTTCTTTTCTTTTCTTTTCTTTTCTTTTCTTTTCTTTTCTTCTTTCTTTCTTTTTTTTTTTTTTTTTTTTTTTTTTTTTTTTTTATAGAGCTTTTTGCTATAGGGCACATGTGATTGCTAGAGAGACAGAGAGAGACAGAAAGGGAGAAGTCACCCCCAACCCTGGGTGGATGGCCATGCTGTAATCCCTTCTCCTCCATTCTCCTCTTGGGATTTTGGGCACGCACACACATGTGCCTGGTGTATTTTAAGCCACCGGGTTTGGGACGTGAACCATGATCGACTATGTGAGAGTCCAACAATGTAACAGTTACACCATCTGCTGGTCCTGCAGCATGAGTTTTAAGCTACCAGGATCCAGACACGCTTAGTAGTTGACTAAGTGGGTGTCTAGCAACGCATTACACCATCTGCTGATTGCTAAAGTGAATATATTTTATAGACAACATATAGTTAGGTCTTGTTTTTAGATCCACTTTGACAGTCATTGTCTTTTAATTGCCTCATGTAGATTGTAGACTTTCAAAATGGTTATTGACATAGTTTGATTAATATCTGCAACATTTATTATATGTTTGTTCTGTTTGCAGCATTTGTTCTCTGTTCCTGTTTTTGTTTCCCACTCTTTTTTGTCTCTGGTGGTTCCAAACTGAACACCTGATATGTTGCTATTTCCCTCTTTTGTTAGCTCATCAGTTATACTTCTCTTTTTGCTTTTTTTCAGTGCTTGCCTTAGAATTTGCATTATATATTTGGAGCTTATCCATATCTACTTGCAAACAATACAATACTACTTCCTAGACCTTCATGTCTGTGACAGTGTTTATGATGTGTGACTCTTTTTCCTGGAGGTGGAGGAGGAAGTCTGTAGATTTCTGCTTATATCATTCATCTCTTCTTATATGATCTACTTTAACCATTACAGCTTTTAGCATATTAATCATTGTTTTAAATTCCCAATTCCCAATAATTCCAACATCCTTGCTATATCTGTCTGGTTCTGATACTTGTTCTGTCTCTTCAAGCTGTTTTTTGCCTTTTATTATGTCTTATAGTTTTTTTCATGGAGGCCAAACATGAATAAGTAGTTAAAAAAATGAAATAAATAGACTTTGAGTAATATAATGGCAAGGTGTGGGGGAGTGAATGAATTCTATTGTTCTATAATTAGGTTTCAGTTTATTAGTGAGCCTGTAACTTTCACAAGTGATTTTTAGTTTGTTTTTTTTTAAAACCCACTCATGTAAGAAGGGATTGCTAGAGTGGTCTAGGGTTGTATATTTTCCTTCTCTCACATGGAAGACTACAGGATGTTGAAGAAGGGTATTTGCCATCCTCCAGACTAGACTCTGGTCAAACTCCATTAGGTTTGATTATAATTAATAGTGTATTCGGAGGGCAGATCTTGTTAAGAAGAGAATGCTCTGGTCTATTTAAAAATAATTTCTTTCCCAGCTCCTCCTACCAGAAGCATGATAGCATATTTTTTCTGATTTTCACTAAGTATCTGGCAGAGCTCCTGGAGGCAAAACTCATAACGGCGTGCAATCCCCTGTGATTGGTTTACCTAGAGTTTTAGACTTTTTGTTTTTTTCAGACTTGCCCACACTTAGCTTCCATAGATGCATGAACTGAGATTCAGGCTTTTCTACTCTGGCACTGGTTGTTGTGGATGTTTCTGCCTATGGATTTCTGCTCTTTTAAGTTGCAAATCTCTGTATCTGACTGCCTGTTTCTCTACGGTTGGAGGTGGCATCCTGTTCTGTGACCTACTTCTCTTACAGGTCTCAGAAGACTTACTGATTTTTCAGTTTGTTCAGCTTTTTACTTGTAATGATGAAACAGTACCTTGTAACCTCCTTGCAGGCTGGGCTGGAAACTACTTTAAGTGTAATTTGCATTGTGAAATTGTTGATACATTTCCAGGACTGTTACAGCTAGGTGAAGTTAATTTTAATGCTATAGAAAACTATATATTTGGGACCAGCAGATGGTGTAATAGTTACGTCCCACATGACTAACCGCAGTTTGAGTCCCAGATCCAGAGGCTTAAAGTGCACTTTGGGCATGTGTGCATACATGCCCAAAATCCTGAGAGGAGAATGGAGGAAAAGGGATTGCAGCATGGCTATGCTGCCTTGCGAGGTGATTTCTCACTTTCTGTCTCTCTGGTTAGTGCACACACTCAAAAGCAAAAAATCTGTCTCTGAAAAAGTAAAAACAAACAAATAAAAAACTACCCATTTCATTCAATCTATGATATGTTCTTTTGGAAAATGTTATTTCCCTTCATTTTTGAAAACTATGTATTTCCTTTGACTTTTCTTAAAGTTAAATTCCCCATGTTACTTTTGGAAGAATTGCAGATCTAAGTATGATTTCAGTTTGGCCTGACATTCCAGAAGCCGATTTACCTAATTGTTATTTAAATTTTTCCAAAACTTTAAATTTTCTTTTTGCTCCTTTGAACAGGAAACATCCAGTGGTCATTCAGATCTAGTGGTCTTCTCCCAGCTCAGTGACTATTCCTCTCTGCTGTGATTTATACCTACTTCTCATCCCAAGGTTAACTTGGCTCTTGTTAAGAAGGAAGCTGACAGTGAATGACAATTTCCTTTTCTAAAATGTGCTGCCAGTCTTGTCATCTTTTGGCATTTCTAAGTGACATGATACTCTCACCCAAATTGTGTGATATGATGTATTCTGGAATGAGAATGGCAGTCTTGTTTCATTATTGTCTCCATTCTTGGCCACATATAAATTGTGTTGATTCTTCTACTGCTATCTAACCATATTTTTGCCTCAGCATTAGGTAATCAGCCCTTTTTCTTTTGGATTTCAGAGAAACCTTAGCTAGACTTACTGGCAGCTGTACTCTGAATGAAGTCTTTGGTTCTACATTCTTTTTATTTTGTTTTGTTTTAAAGAATTATTTTATTTAACTTTATTTATTTATTTATTTATTTATTTTTAATTTGACCAGAGAGGGGCAGAGTTGGGGAGTGTGAGAAAGCAAGCCACCAAGTCTGGGACTTGAACCGCAGTCGGCCATGTGGGAGTCCAGCGGCCTTAACCACCACGCCACCTGCCAACCCCTGACTCTACATTCTTTTAAGTGATTATCATCTGATTATTTCTGGCTTATAAATTAATTTTTCTTGTCTTCTGCTTCTTTTAAATTTTGTCCTTCTGTTCCTTAAAGTACGTACCATGGAACCACTCATATGACATATAAGACATATATTTGTCTTTATTTCAGTTCTTTATTTTAAAATTATATTTCCTATGAAATATGTTGAGTAGCATTAGCATTTATGTAATATGAAATAATTAGATGAAAATTGTGAATAATAATGGGGAGAGGTGGTGTCTGTGCTTATTTTATATCACCTTAGAAAATACTGTGAAAAATATGGTTTGCTGTATTTTAGATACTCTATAATTACCCTGTGGATGTGAGTTGTTATGGTAACTGAGTTTCCCCTTTCTATTAAATAGCAGAGTAAATGGTTGCTTGAAATGTGATTGAATTGTCAGCTTTCAAGCTACTGTTATCCTGATGGGAAATGGGTAGAGGGAAAAAGAAAGGGGGAGAGAAGGAGGAAGGAGGATGGGAGAGAGTATTAAATGTCCAGAAGGCACCTACAAGATGAATGTCATTTTACTTTTAAAATGTGTCCTCCCTTCTCTTGTTCTATTTGTCAGGGAACAGAGAAACAAAAACAAGATTACTATTGACAGAAAATTGAAGCCTATTATTTATGTATAAACAATGGGACATTGAATGACTTTTGAGGTTCCTAAACTAAACGCAAGCAGTTTTTCTTCTGGAAATGTTGGGAAAAATACGTATACATGTCACATAACCAAATGTAGTACTTCAGTATTTGTGTGTCTGTGTAGCAATGAATTTAAATAATGGCGTAATGATTACGTCACTGGACTCTCAAGTAATTGACCACAGTTAAAGTCCTGGATTCGGTGGATTGAAACTCACACTGAGCAGGTGTGTGTGAATGCCCAAAATGCTGAGAGGAGAATGGAGAAGGTATTGTGGCATGGCCATCCCCCCTGGAGTTAATTTCTCGCTTTCTGTCTTTCTCTGTCTCTCTGGTGAGCTCATGTGCCCTATAGCAAAAATTTCCCTTAAAAAAAAATGCTTTTAATAATAATATGTACATCTGGCAAGCATTAAAAAATGCCATACTTTGAGACTGAGGTTTTTAAATTACTAGCAGATACCTAGTTTACCTGTCAGTTTTTATACAAAACGGGCTGCTCTGCCCGTTCCATTCTAATTTGACCATCAAAGTACTTCATAAAAGTTTATCTTACTTGATTTATGGTACAGGTTGAATATTCCTTATCCAAAATGATGCTGCACACCAGAAATTTTTTTATATTTTGGATTTTTTAAAGACTTTTGTAGCATTTACATATTTATATATATGTATATACATATATATGTATATACATATATATATACACACACATGCATATATATACACACACACATGCATATATATATACACACACACACACATGCATATATATACACACACACACACATATATATACGGGTGTGTGCATGTGTGTGTGTGTGTGTGTGTGTGTGTGTGTGTATATATATATATATATATATATATATATATATATATATAAATAAATAAATAAAATAAAATATCTTGGGAATGGACCCAAGTCCAAATATGAAATTAACTTATGTTTCATATAATTTAGTAGTATAATTGCCAGAGGATACATGCACTCACCAGGAGGAGACAGACAGAGAGAGCGAGAGAAAGCACCTCTCAAATGAGGGGCAGTCATGCTGCAATCCTTTTTCTTCTGTTTCTTCATCCCATCAAGATTTGGGGTACACAAGACACCAAGTCTGGGATTTGAACTGCAGTTGACTATGTGGCACCCAGCTCCCTATGTGTGGCACTTAATTGCTATGCTACAAAGGGCTGGTTCCTCATATACATTTTAAAAATACATTCATTAATTTATTCATTTATAATTTCATTGCCAGAGGTATGCATATTTGCCGGGGGAGGGAGGGTGAAAACACCCTTCAGGTCAACATGATCACACCACAATCTCTTTTCACCATTTCTCCATCCTGTCACAGTTTGGTCACGTATGTAATTGCACCCAGCATGTTTGCCAAAGTGCTGGGATTAGAATTTTAGTGGGATCTGACTCCTTCTGCACAGGGCTTAACTACTGTGCTGTGGGGCCAGTCCTTGTATGCTTCTTACACATATAGCCTGAAGGTAATTTTATGCAGTGTTTTTGTATTGTAGCTTTTTTGACTGTTACCTGTCATAGTGTGATCCACTGAAGTCAAGTATAGAAATTTTCACTTGTGCTGTCATATCACCACTCAAAAGTTTGAGATTTTGGAGTATTTATGATTTCAGATTTTAGACTTGGAGATGCTCAATTTATGTTTATTGATGGGCTAGTAAAATGGGTATTTTCTTGTAGAAAAAATAGTTGTATTTGTTAAGATCTCTTGCGGCAGAATGCACTACCAAATTTCTGGGCAGTTTCATGAACTAGATGAGCATGTTGTCTCTTCAGATAATATCTGTACCAGTGAGGAACCATGATAACTTTTTTCATTTTCTCTTGCAATGCAACCCCTACATGTATGAATTGTGTTTCTAAGCAGGATATTTTCTGTTGTGCTAGTATTTCAGATACACTTAATTAGAACAAATTCTATGCAATTAAAAAGGTTTAGAAAATTTCAAAATATAAAGTTTATAATACCTGTTTTAAAATTATGCCATGCCAGTCACTACTTTTATTCAGAATTAAATGTTTTCTGGCTAGAACATTTTGTACATGCTTTTATAAGTTTCAAATAAGTAGGTCCTCAATTACTTGTGTGTTGAGTTTAACTGTGTCTACTAAAAACATTTTTTAATATTGTGCTTCCAGAATGATTGAAAGTTGAACCCCATAATTTTATACAATTGCTCACTTATAATAGCATGATTTTCACATGATGAGAATAGTCTTGAGAAGAATGATGTGTGTTTACTTCTGTTAAACTCAGCAGGTACTTAATTGAATGCTTATGTGCAAGATAGTGTTGTGGGTATCATGGGACAGATTCTAGAATGAATAGGACATGACCTCTGCCCTTCAGGATTATATGAGATTAAAGTCCATGCACAAATAATCTAAGACAGAACCTGTGGAGTGTTTTGGGGAGGAACATGGTGTACTGGAAATAAAGAAATAATTTCAGTAAGTAGAAATGAGAGAAAAATAGAACATTCAAGGCAGAGGAGGCAGTGCATGCAAAGGCCCTATGATATGTAGGACAAGCTTGGGAATTGGTTTATAACTCATTTCAGCCAAAATATAGATTATATGAAAGGGAGCAAGAAATCAAATGAGAAAATTAAATTGATAAGATCTTGGCTTGCACAATTCTTTCTTTCTTTCTTTCTTTCTTTCTTTCTTTCTTTCTTTCTTTTTTTTTTTTTTTTTTGGAGAGGTTTTTGCTATAGGGCGCATGCACTCGCTAGAAAGACAGAGAGAGACAGAGAGATAGAAAACAAGAAATAACCCCCAGGGGGGATGGCCATGCCGCAATCCCTTCTCCTCCAATCTCCTCTTGGGATCTTGGGCACGCACACACACGTGCCCAGCGTGAGTTTAAGCCACCAGGTCCGGACTTGAACTGCTGTCGGCTACATGGGAGTTCAGCGACATAGCCATTATGCTAACTGCTGGTCCCAGCACAATTATTTCTTTAAAAAAAATAGTATTCTTTTGATTTAAGAAAAACTTTGAACATTGTACAAAAGCTTGGAAATAATTCTTTTAATAATTTTTCTTTATTCACGATGTAATACACTAGCATGTACAAGCATACATGTGTGAGCAAGAGAGAGATAACCACCCTCTCCAGAAACTGGTCACACTCCATTGCCCTTCTTCCTGTTCCCCTTTGTAAGATCATGGGCATTTGTGTGCATGCCTAGTGTGTTTCAGGCTGATGAAGCCAGGGATTCAAACCATGGTCACCATGTGGAATCCAGTTTTTTTCAGCAGCATATTACTCCTGTGCCATGGAGTTAGCTTAAAAATTACTGTTTAATGAGCTTGCAGTGGTTTCTGAAAAGGAGTTGTAAATTACTGTGTTACCAGCAGCACCATTTGGGATGTTAAAGGAAGAATGATTTTAAAGTGTTGGAGATCAGCTAAGTGGCATCACAGTAATCTATAAAGAATTATTTAGGACCCTACTAATAAGAAAGAAAGTATAGATGTATATAATACACATTTCAGAAGTAGACTTGACAGTTGAGTAAGGGCAAGGAAGACTCCAGTGTAAGTAAGAAGTCTCAAACCTGGATAACTGGGCCATTAATCGATAGGTGTATTGACAGTAGTGGGAAATACAAAAGGAAGAATAATTTTGAACAGTGATGCCAAAGACATGTACAGAATGTAATGGATGGTGGAACGTAAAAAGTTTGAGAAGTACGTGTTCTAAGAGTAGTAGAACTCTGTATTTAAAATTTTATTTTTAAAAGAGATTTATTTATTTAATTCCAGTTATTATTATTATTTTTTTTATTTTTAATTTGACCAGAGAGAGGGAAAGTGAGAAAGGGAAACACCAGGTCTGAGATGTGAACCATGGTCAGCCATGTGGGAATCCAGCACCTTTAACCACCACGCCACCTGCCAGCCCCTTAAAATTTTATTTTCATTGAGATATAACATTTATAAAATAAATTTCTCCTTTCAATATATGATTCTATGAATTTTGGCCAGTGCATACCTTCTTGTAACCAGCTATACAGTGAAAATAATAGTTCTATCAGCCTAAAAAATTTCCCTATGCTCCTTTGTAGTTAACTCCATCTCCTGATAACCACTGATTTCTTTCAGTACCTCCAGTTAGAACTGTGGTTCAGTGAATTCCAGGAGACACTACAAAGTAGTCACTGATGGCCAAGAAAAAGGAGCTCCGAGTTTTCAGTCTTTTTTCTTTTCTTTCTTTCTTTCTTTATTATCATAATCTTGTTTATATTACATTTAATCACATATATCTTTTTAGTGTATTACCTTTCTTTTTCCAGAAGGAATACCTTGCAGATCAGTCAAGACAAAGACATTACTATCCACATCATCATCCTCAAATAGCTTTTCATCATTTTCCCAAGATTATTATTATTATTTTTCTCATTATTTTTTTAAACATTCAATTGCTATATATCATTTTACTTGTAAAAAGAATTTACACAACAAGAAATACTTCTCAGACCAGTCCGGTTGAGAATACTATACATATTATCATTAACAGGTAATAAACCATTTCTATGTCCCCCTAATGTCATGCCTCTCTATTTGTTCTCTTGCTGTCCTTCTCTATATTCTTTCCTTCTCCTGCCCCAATCCAGCATCCCTAACTATTTTCACTTCTTTTATGCCCACCACTGTCTTCAGCATTCCTAACTATTTTCACTTCTTTTATGCCCACCAATGTTTCAATCTCTACCATAAAGTGTGAATAGTCGGTATATATTAAGTGGATACATATAATATCTTTCTTTCATATCCTGGCTTGCTTCACTCGGTAATAAATCCTCCGTATGTGACCACTTTCTGTCAAATGCCAAGGTCTTGTTGTTTTGATGCCTGAGTAGTACTCCATAAAGTATATATGCCACACTTTTTCAATCCATTCATCTGTTTGTGGACTTTTGGGTTGGTTTCATGTCTTAGCAATCATAAATAAAGCTGCAATAAACATTTGTGCAAGCACTTTTATTACTGAGCATCTCCTGTCCTTTTGACAGATACCAAGAAGTGGGATTGCTGGATAAAATGGTAGTTCTATTTGTAGATCTTTGAGGAACCTCCATATTGTTCTCCATATGGCTGAACCAGTTTACATTCCTCCCAACAATGTAGAAGCGTTCCCCTTTCACCACATCCCCACCAGCACCTATCACTTTTTATATTTTTAATCTTCACCTTTCTGACAGGGGGTGGTGGTATCTCATTGTGGTTTTAATCTGCATCTCCCTTATGATGAGGGATGTTGAGCATTTCCTCATATGCTTTTTGGCTGTTCGTATGTCTTCCTTAGAGAGATTTTTGTTCAGCTCATTTTCCCATCTTTTAATTGGGTTAATCATTTTTTTTTTTCTAATAAGCCGCTTGAGTTTCCTGTATATTCTAGTTATCGGTCCCTTATCTGAGGTATATTTTACAAAAATATTCTCCTATTCTGAGGGTTGTCAGTTCACACTTGTTACTGTGTCCTTTCTTGTGCAAAAATTTCTTAGTTTGAAATAATTGCACTTGTCTGTTTTAGGGATTATTGCCTGTGCTTAGGGAGTCTTATTTGAGAAGTCTTTGCCTACCCCAATGTCTCCCAGAGTTTCCGTGGTGTTTTCCACCGGTAGTTTTATAGTTTGTGGTCTTAGGTTTAGATCTTTGATCCACTTTGAGTTGATTTTTGTTAATGGTGACAGATAGGGGTTCAGATTCATCTTTCTGCAGGTGGATACCCAGTTTTTCCAGCACCATTTGCTAAAGAGGTTTTACTTTTCCCACTGGATTGACTGGTACCCTTTGTCAAAGATTAGTTGGCTGTATGTTTTGGGGCTTATTTCTGGGGTCTCTACTCTGTTCCATTGATCCTCATGTCTGTTTTTGTGCCAGTACCATGGTGTTTTGATTATCACAGCTTTGTAGTAGATCTTGGGGACACGAAGTGCTATGCCACCCACTCCACTCTTCTTGCGCAGGATCACTTTGGCAATACAAGGTCTTTTATGATTCCCGATAAATTCTGTGGTTGTCTTTTCTAGATCTGTGAAGAATATCTCTGGTATCTTGATTAGACTTGCATTAAAGATGTAGATTAATTTGGATAGAATTGCTATTTTTATTATGTTAATTCTTCCAATCCAGGAACATGGGGTGTCCTTCTACTTTTTTACATTGTTCTCAATATCTTTTTAAAGATTTTCATAGTTTTCTTTGTAAAGGTCTTTGACTTACTTAGTTAGATTTATCCCCAGGCATCTTATACATTTTGTGGCTATAGTAAAAGGGATTCCTTTCTTCAGCTCTGTTTAATTCAACTTGTTCATATATAGAAATGCTATAGATTTCTGAATGTTGATTTAGTTTCTTGGCACTTTACTGTATTCATTTATTACTTTGAGAAGTTTTTTTCATGGAAACCTTTGGGTCTTCTAAGTATACCATCCTGTCATCTGCAAATAAAGATATTTTCAACTCTCCTTTGCCTATTTGAATGCCTTTTACATTGTTCTCTTTTCTGATTGCATTAGCTAAGACTTCCAGCCCTATATTGAAAAGCAATGAAGAAAGTGGGCAGCCTTGTCTAGTACCAGTTTTTAGTGGAAAAGCTTTTAGCTTTTCCCATTCGGTATAATGTTAGCTATAGGCTTTTCATATATGGCTTTTATTATGTTGAGAAATGACCCTTCTATGCCAATCTTACTGAGAGTCTTAATCAGGAAAATATGTTGTATTTATCAAATGCTTTCTCTGCATCAATTGAACTATCTTATGGTTTTCATCTTTCTTTATGTTAATATGGTGTATTATATTTATAGTCTTGCATATGGTAAACCACCCTTGCATTCCTGGAATAAAGCCTACCTGATCATGATGAATAATCTTTGTTATATGTTGTTGGATACAATTTGAAAGTATCTTGTTGAGAATTTTTACATTTATTTCATCAGTGATATTGACCTGTAGTTTTCCTTTTTTTGTCATGTTCTTATCTATTTTGGGAATGAGGATGATGGAGGCTTCATAAAATGACGTTGGAAGGTTTTCCTTCTTTTGAATCTTTAGAAATAATTTGAGTAGGATAGGGGTTAAATCTTCCTTAAAAGTTTTGTAGAATTCAGAAGTGAAGCCATCTGGACCTGGGCTTTTCTTTGTTGGGAGGTTTTTTATTACTGATTCAATCTCATGGCTTGTTATGGGCCTATTCAGACTTTCTAATTCTTTTCATCTTCTCATGGTCAGAGAAGATGCTGGGTATAGTTTCTATGCCTTTGAATCTGTAAAGGCTTGGTTTGTGTCCTATCATATGGTCAATCTTTGAAAAGGTTCCATGCCTGGGTGAGAAAGATGTGTATTTCGTGGTCTTAGGGTGGAAAGTTCTATAGATCTCTATCAAGCCCATTTGATTTGTAGTATCATTTAGGTCCTGTATCTCTCTATTTTTTTGTCTAGGAGATCTGTCTAAAGGAGATAATGGGATGTTGAGATCCCCAACAATTTAGTGTTGCTCCCTATCTCTCCTTTCAGTTCCAGCAGTCTTTCCTTCACATATTTAGTGCTCCTGTGCATAGATATTAATAAGCGTTATGTCTTGCAGAATTAACCTATTTTCTATTATAAAATGCCCTTCTTTGTCTCTTCTTACAGTCTTAGTCTTTTTTTTTTTTTTGAGAGGTTTTTGCTATAGAGGTTTGTGCTCGCCAGACAGAGAGAGACAGAGATAGAAAGCGAGAAATCACCCCCCGGGGGGATGGCCACACTGCAATCCCTTCTCCATTCTCCTCTCGGGATCTTGGGCACACACGCACACACGCCCGGCGTGAGTTTAAGCCACCAGGTCTGGGACTTGAACAGCGGTTGACTACTTGGGAGTCCAGCGACATAGCCATTACGCTAACTGCTGGTCCCCAGTCTTAGTCTTGAAACTTATTTTGTCTGAAATCAATATTGCAACTCCAGCCCTTTTTTGATTTCTATTTGCATGGAATATCTTTTTCCAACCCTTGACTTTTAGTTTATGTATGTCTTTATCCATAAGGTGCATTTCTTGTTGGCAACAGATAGTGGGTTTCTGTTTTTCTTTTTTTTTTACCCATTCAACCAGTCTGTGTCTATTAATTGGAGAATTTAATCCATTGACATTCAATGTTATTACCAATATTTCCAGACCTTTTCCTATCATTAAATGAACCATTTCCTTGGTTGTTTTTTGTTTTCTTATAACTGTCTGTCTGACTTTTTTAGTTTTCCTGGTATAACACCCTCTTCAGAATCTCTTGAAGAGCTGGTCTGGAGTTGGTCTTTCATGTTTTGTTTATCCAAGAATGTTTTTATCTTTTTTTTTGCATATTAAAGATCATCTTGCCAGGTATAGTATTCTTGGTTGAAATTGTTTTTCATTCAACACTTTGACTATATTTCCCCATTCTTTTCTTACCTGCATTGTTTCTGACAAGAGGTCCGATGTTAGCCTGATGGGGTGGCCTTTATAAGTAACTTGATGTTTCCCTCTTGTCAATTTTAGTATCTTGTCTTTGTCTGTTGCTTTTGCCAATTTGGCTGTGATGTACCTTGGACAGGATCTTCTTGGGTTGATTCTATGTGGGGTCCTTTGTATTTCTTGTTTCTGGATATTTGAATGCCTTTCTAGGTTTGGAAAGTTTTCTTCCAAGATTTCATGGAGTAGATTATCAATTCCCCCTATTATTTTCTTCCTCTTCTGGGATACCAATTATCCGAATGTTGGGGCACTTGATGGTATCCAGTATTCCTCATATATTATCCTGATTTTTCTGGGTTGTCTTGTCAATCTTCTTGATACTTTTTTCTAGGTCAGAGTTTTTATCTTCTACATTTGAGATTCGATCTTCTGTGTGATCTAATGTACTTTTAATACTTTTGAGGGAGGTTTTAATTTCCTGTATCACATTCTTCATCCCTAGAGTTCCATCTGATTCCTTTTTCAAGGTGTCCATTTCTTCTTTCAAATCATGTAAGGACTTCCTCATCTCCAGGAGCTCATTTTCTCATTTCTCTTGCATCTCAGTTAGTTTGGTTGCTACAAATATTCTGAATTGCTTATCTGACATGTCCACGACATCCATTGTGTTGTCTGTGGGTGATGTGGGATTGACATTTTCCCTTAGGGGAGAAACATTTTGTTGGTTGCTCATATTTCTTATGTCTCTGTGATTGTTCCTAGTCATCTGGTGATTTATACATTCCTTCCTAACTTATTCAAGGTACCATTGAGCAATCAATGGTGTGCAGGAGTAGAAAATTGGCAATCTCTCTTCTGGTCTACCTACCTGTTACTCAGCAGTACCCTGCCCTGTTGTCACAGGTCCTGGGTGACCCAGAGTGCTCCCTGTTTCTAAAGATTGGTGAGCCTCCAGCTGAGCCAGTGAGCTTCACCTCAGAAGCAAAGAAAAGATTGCTGCATGCTATTCAAAATACCAAAGTTCTGAGAGTCCAAAGGCAAGTCGGGGGGTGGTGGGGGATGAGCCATGATCTGGCCATTAGGGCCTGTAGCCTCAGGCAGCCCGGTGTTTGGCAATGTTGCTAGCTTGAACGGTCTCTGGATGGGGGTGGGGATGGGTGCAAGTTTGTCTTGAAGTCCCAAGATATAAACCTGAGATGCAAAGGCGAGTAGTTGGGGGGATGAGCTATGGGTCCCTGCTTTTAGGGCCTGCAGCCACAGGCAGCCTGTTGTCTGGCAATGTTGCTAGCTTGAATGGTCTTTGGATGGGGTCAAGTTTTCAGTCTTCATCCTCATTTCATCTAGACAAGTTTTTCTTTTGTTCTTTATGTGTTATAGATTAGAATTTGGGGAGTAGTAGTGGGAATTATGTAGCTAAATGTTTGAGAATCTTTATTCTACAGTGTTACCGATACAGCCCTGTTTGAGCTTCCATCATCCCTTACTTGGAATGTTGCAGTAGCTTCTGAGTAGGTTTCCTGCTTTGACTTTTGCCTCTCACAATCTATTCTCAACATAGCAGTAGATGCGGTTTTTTACAATATGAACTAAATAATTTAATTCTTCTCAAAATAGTATAATGACTCCCATTTACTAAGAATAAAAACATGTCACCCAAAGTGACCTAGAAGATGCTCAACTTTCTGGATCTACTGTTAATTTAATTCACCAACCTTTACCCTTTCAACTATTGCCTCTACTCACTTTGCCTACTCTAGTTACATTGGCCTTCTTTTTGTTCCTCAAACATGTCTTCCATATGCCCGCCTTCGGACTTTTGCCTTACTGTTTGTTTTTCAAATTGTGATGACAGTCACATGTATAAGATTAGACATCTTAAAGTTTTTATTTTTTTTATTTTTGGAGAGGTTTTTGCTATAGGATGCGTGCACTCACCAGACAGACAGAGACAGACAGAGAGACAGAAAGCGAGAAATCACCCCCCGGGGGGATGGCCACGCTGCAATCCCTTCTCCACCATTCTCCTCTCGGGATCTTGGGCATGCACACACATGTGCCCGGCATGAGTTTAAGCCACTGGGTCCGGGACGAGAACCGCAGTCCACTACATGGGAGTCCAGCGACATAGCCATTATGTTAACTGCTGGTCCCTAGACATCTTAAAGATTAAAGTGTACAATTCCATGGCATTTAGTACATTCACAGTATTGCAAAACTGTCACCTCTGCCTAGTTCCAAACCATTTTTATCACCTCCAAATAAGGCTATGTATCCATTAAAAAGTCACTTCACATTCCTCCCTTCGTTTTTCCTCTCTCCACTACCTCATAACTCTAGCAACCACTCATCTTATTTCTGTCTCTATGGATTTACCAATTCTGGATTATTTTTATATCGGTGGATTCATATAATATGTGACCTTTTATGTCTGACTTTTTCACTTTGGGTTTTAGGTTTTAAATGTTTGTGGACAATGCACTAATATCCTGTATCAGTAATTCATTCTTTCATGGCTGAATAATATATTATTATATGAATACATTGTATTTTGTATGGACATTTAGGTTGTTTACACTATATGGCTATTATGAAAGTACTACTATGAGAATTAGTGTAAAAGAATTTAATACCTATTTGTATCTCCCATTCCATAGGCTGTTTCTTCACTCAATTGATTGTATCTTTTGACATGCAGAGCTTTTAGTTTGATGTAATTTCGTTTGTCTATTTTTGTTTTTGTTGTCTATGCTTTTAAGGTCTCATCTAAAAAAAATCTGTGTAAATCAGTGTTTTGAATCAGTTTCTCTATGTTTTCTTCTAGTTGCTTAATTTAAGATATATTTAAGACTTTAATTCATTTTGAGTTAATTTTTGTATTTGATGAGAGATACGGGTCTAGTTTCATTTCTTTTGAATATGGATATCCAATTTTCCCAGCACTATTTACTGAAGAGTTTTTTTCCCCCCAGTAAACATTTTAATCACATTTGTCAAAAATAATTTTACCTTAGATATGAGGATGTAGTTCTTTTTTTAAAGAGAATTATTTATTTATTATTATTGTTGTTAATATTATTTTTCACATGAGTTTTACCAGAGAAAGTCAGAGAGAGAAGGAGAGTGAGAAAGCAAGCTGCCAGGTCTGGGACTCAAACCATGGCCAGCCATGTGGGAATTCTAGCACCTTAACCATCGTGCCATCTGCTGGCCCTGGATGTGGTTCTTGATTCAGGGTTGCTCATTTTGTTCCATTGGTCTGTGTGTCTATTTTATGCCAACACCATGCTGTTTAGGTATAAATAACTTTGTAATATATTTGAAGTCATGTAGAACATCACTTTTTTTTTTGAGACATTTTTGCTATAGGGCACGTGTGCTCACCAGAAAGACTGAGAAAGACAGAGAGACAGAGAGCGAGAAATCATCCCCCAGGGGGGATGGCCACGCTGCAATCCCTTATCCTCCATCATTCTCCTCTTGGGATCTTGGGCACGCACACACACGCACCCGGCATGAGTTTAAGCCACTGGGTCCAGGACTCAAACCATGGTTGACTACATGGAGAGTTCAGCGACATAGCCGTTACGCTAACTGCTGGTCCCGTGACTTTTTAAAAAAAATTTTAATGTCAAAGGGGAGAAGGGGAAGGAGAGAGAGAGAGAGCGAGAGCGAGAGAGAGAGAGAGAGAGAGAGAGAGATACAAATGCATCTCTCAGCAGGACCTGGTCATCTCACAATCCCCTTTTCTCTAATTCTCCATCCTGTTAGAATCCTGAGTACACGTACACACCTGGTGTCTTTTTCAAGGTTCTGGTGCTGGAGTTCAAATCTTAGTCAGCCATATGGGATCCGACTTTCTCTGTGCAACATTTAGCCACAACTCTACAAGGCTAGCTCTCCAGCTTTGTTACTTGTATAGGACTGCTGTGGTTGTTTAGGGTGTTTTATGTCATTTGCCTTAGTTTTTATACATTTTCATCTCTAAGCTTTTGCCCAGACTTCATGAAATCAATAAGATCTACCGTGACCACCCTATTTAACCCTATCATGTGCTCCAATCCCTCCCCCCCCAGCCCCCCATTACCTTATTAGTATCCTTTTCCTCTTTGCATATTTCCCTAGTCGGTGTCTTCTTAGGCACGTGGGTAATATTTTCTTATACTCACTGCCTCTTTCCTATGGAAACTCCACTCATACCCCTTCCCAAGTCACAGAACTGTTCATTTCAACAGTCTGACAGGCAGCTATTATGGAGAGAGTATGTACAGTTGCAGAAAATGCTTATTTTATACATTCATTAAAACTTGGTGACACAGAGGTTCAGGAGCCTGCTTCCGCAAAAGCTGAATAGCTAGGTTGCAACTTTGTATTTTGAAATTATAGTCATTGGGTTTCCCTCAAAGTCTTCTTACAAGTATAGCAAATTAGACAGACTTTTCATACTTTCTAAATGCTATTAACTCAGTTTTCAACCTAGCAAAATTAACCTAAAATATAGGTGATATAGATGGCTACAAATTGAATTGTAATAGCATCCTGAAGTGTGTGTGTGTTTAAATGGTTAGAGGAGTATCTTTTTGCCTCTAACTCAATTGGAATGTAAGGGCATGACTGTCTTCAAACTGTTTCCCTAAGGCTGTCTTTATGAATGGAAAGAGCAAGAGAGAATGGATTTTTAAAGAGATTTAGTCACAACTAACTCCACAGAATACTAGGATTGAGGCATAATTTCATAAAATGTGTGGACTGTGAGCTGGTGCACAGGCCGAAGCATTCTACTGGGCCCACCTTCAGCTCAGGTTGGAGCAATAGGAGGAGGATTAACTTTAACCTTCTGTTTGTAACCTCTTTTTAAATAGGTTGCCTAGCATAAATATCTTTGTTTTTAAAAGCTCAACATATTACTTGCTCATTTTCATTTATTTCCCCCCACCTATAATCCTCTTCTTTTTTGACTCAAGTTTAAGAAGCTATTGGTCTCCCTCCATAATTGCTCTTTTTGCCAATTTCCTATGGCTATGGATATTCTTAGCGGTGCAGTACAACCCATGGATTATTTGGCAGAAAAATTTTAAAATATTTTGAAGGTCTAAAGTAAGAGATAAGTTTTGGTTGTGGTATTCGAGCATTGCTTTTGTTAGACTCAGGTCTGAAAAAGGTCAGATAGACAGTATATATATATATATATATATATATATATATATATATATATATAGAACAAAATCGGTAAGAAAAAAATTAAAGATTGTCCTCATGTTGGGAACAAAGAGCAGAGCCAAGAACTGCTTAATGCCTCCCCAGTGGGAAATGTGGTCTGGTTATAGTTTGCTTCCTGGATAACAAGAGAAGAAGCAGGAATTGGAGGGTTCATTCCTCCAAGGATTTTTGTTCACATATAGACAAGGCTCTCCTTTACCCCTGCTTGCTAAAGTACTTAATCAGAAGAAGAGAAGACTTGACTTTATAATTTTTTTTTTTTTTTTTTTTTTTTTTTTACAAATTCTATTTCATGGTCTGAGTATCTGTTTCATACTGTTAGAGTAACTAATTTAAAAAAGCAGCAGTGCTATGAGAGGTGACAGACAGCCGTCAGAATTAATCTTTCTGTTCTTTTCATTCCCATAGTTTTCATAATTTTGCTTTATAATCTAGCTATGCCCATTTCTGGCTTTCCCAGTAGCTAGAAAGCTCTCTGCAGGTGCTGGCTAATGAATACAAAATTAGTTAGATAAATAGAGGAAGTGTTAGTGTTCTACAATACAGTAGGGTAACTGTGGTTCACAGTAATTTTTTTTTGGGGGGGGTACATTTCAGAATAACCAAAAGACAGGATTTTGCAGGTTTTCAACATAAAATAATGATAAATGCTTGTGATGATGTATACACTAATCATCCCAGGTTGATCATTTACACATCGTATTCATGTACTGAAAAATCACACTGTCTTCCATAAATACGTACAGTTATTTATCAATTAAAAATAAAAATAATAGATATTTTCTAAAAAGAGCTCTCAGTAGACACAGATTGATTGGCAGATCTCTCATCCTCCCACAGTACCACACTAGGGGAGGCCCTCACTTAGGGCTGAGTACGAAAACATACCAGGAGCCATGAGAGCCACTTTCTATTCAGAGAGACTATCATCTGTCCTATCATGAGACACTTTAGACAATTAATTTTTACAATATAATAAAAAGCCCTTAAACACTAGTTAGGATTCTTGCATAATTTTATATAAACATATCCTTTATTTATTTTTCTTGTCTATAGGGCACAGACTGAAGTCTTAGTTTATTGGGTTTAGATGAGAAGAGTTACAGGAAACATGAAATGTGATGCCTGGTGATTGTTTTTCTTGAGTGATCTTTCTTTAACAGAAGCAGACTTTGGGAAGATTTGCTGCAAGATAGCCGTATACTAATAGGTAGAAACAGAAATGACTATGAAAACCAGATGTTTTGTCTGGGCCTCTCCTCGGAAACAGAGTTTCAGTGTTGGCATATATCATTTTTCTCTTGTTTACCCACGCTGATTAAAGGGCATTTATCTAGTGGTGTGCACAATTGCTGTGTGCGGTACTCATTTGCATGCTCTTACCGCCATGGTTTCTACACAACATGATATTTCTGTTGGCAATTTAAGCTTATTACTTCAGAAATTGTCATATTGGAAACCCAGGATATGAGCAATATTTATTTTTATTTAAAATCACTAGGGGGATTTGTTAGACAATACCTAGTTTCCTGACATTGGCAAGAGGCTTTAGTGTTTCCCCCTAATTTTCAAGGACAGATTTGTATTACATATACATCTTAACTTGTTATTATTGTAGGATTTTATTTTCTTTAATTTAGGAAATTCCAGGTTTATTTTATTTGGTCTTTACAAGACTCCAAACTCTTCTCCTTTGAAAATAGCTGAAAGATATTTGTGGTTCTGATCCTGGGCTGAATTGGTTTGTTTTAGAACCTCCATTGCTTAAATAAAGGGAATGGAAGAACTGATGATATAGTTTTGATATTTTGCTGTTTTAATGCTGTATAGTCTGACATGCAGTGTGTATTTTTCCACAGGTTCACATCCAGCTTTCTGAGTGGCACCGTGCAATTTTTCTCCCACAAGCCTGGCTTGCATATATGAATCGAGCTTATCATGCCGTTTTACAGGTAATGAAACTATAGGATGGTTGGTTTGGGGGGAGTGTCTCCTTAAATGTATTGCAAATATTTATTTAATGCAGAAGCACTTGGACAAATTGCACTATCAGAAATGCATTGGTTATCTTAACTTATAAGACAATGTGAGACATATGTATTTCACTGCACTTAAAGTTTCAATGTTAATGCCCCCAATTTGTCTGCCATCCAGAGCTCACTCCTGAACACCACTCTCCTTGGCCCCGCCACCTTCTGAACATCCCCACATGGCTGTCCCACACCACCTGGGCTTGAGTGCACTCCAGACTGGATTCCTTTCCTTCCCTTATTCTTGTGCTGGTATTACTTTGAAGTAGGATTTGCTTGCACCTCTTGCCTTATCCCTTAACCCTTCCCTCAGATTTTTATGCTTCAGCTTTGCTAAATTTCACTGTTTTCCCACACTCAAAAACCACTTGGTGTTTGCACAAAGTGTTCTTTCAGTTTCATAGCCTGCCATTCTCTCTTTGCTCACCTAATTTCTACTTGTTCTTTCTATTGATTTATCTGGGCAGGGACTTGTGTGCTTTACTCCTTTCCCCACTGGATTCTGCTTCCCTCTCATGTACTTCTTTAGTACCTATGCTTTCATTTTTGAAGCCCTTACCATGTTGGTTATTTGCCTGGGGCCTGTAATTGCCTCTGTGCTTTTTTTTAGAGCCAAAGCTGTGTTTCCTTGTCTATTGTCTCTGGCTCCTGACATAAATGTCTAAAACATAATAGGTGCTTGTGTTCACTAAATGACATATACTCTATTTGACCTCATGGAATCCCATATTATTGTGTGTTAAAATTTGTGAATTTTTTATAATTAGAAATAATTTTTAATAAGTTGAGAAATGTATAAACAGTTAACAATATAAGGAAACAACCTTGATGCAGCATATTTCATGAAGCCTAAAATTTACAAAACACTGAGATATCTCAGAGAGTCTGATTCATTAAAACTCAGTAGCGGAGCAGGAATCTCCCTGTTTATCAAGATGCTAGTTAATTTTAATGCTGTTAGTCTACCAGCCAAACTTCGAGCAATACTGTTCTGGATAGTTCCCCAATTGTACTATACTCTACATTTGTAGACATCCTTTCGAACCATTGTTTCCTTTCTCAATTCTTTATCCTTAGCAACAGCATCTCGGTACCCAGTGTGTTCGAACAGATGCATGAGTGGATGAATGAATGACTCATATCTCTGTATGTTTCTCTAAAATAATTTATAGACACCTTTAGCCAATTACAGCTTTTATTCAAGAAGAGTGAGATTGTCTATTATAATATACACCTTTTCCCACATTTATTATTTTTCCTCATGTAGTTTTGCAGTAGTTTCCTTCACCCAATATTTATGGAGTATTTTTAACTGGCCAGATCTTATACTGAGTATATAGGATACAAAAGTATGTAATAAAGAATTTCTTTCTTCCAATGAGCTTCTGGTCTAGTGGAAGATGTTCTCTGGCAATTTCAGTACATATCTTTGATGCTTTAATAAAAGATGCACAAAATGCTGTGGGCACCTAGAGAAGGGAAGAATAGCTTCTCTCACAGAATGAGCTGAGAATTTTATTTAGCTGGTAGTGTAAGGCTAAATTGAATAGGATGATGGTATAATTCTTGGAGATAACATGCCACTGATTTTTAAAAACTCTATTTTCCATAAGAGCTGCCGTTTGTTGAATAACTAGCATATGTCCAATATTTAACATATATTATTTCAATTAATCTTTACAGAAACCCTTTGAAGTGGGTGTTATTAAGCCCATGTATAATGGGATTATACATGGGAAAGCAAAGCAAACAGCTCAAAACCCAACAGTCAGGAAATGAAAAGGCTGCAGCTTAACCCTAGTTTGTCTGACTGCAGATCCTCAGCCTTTCCCACTGTGCCATGAGTTTTCCCTAAGACTATCATTAATTGTAATAGTAAATAATGCAAATTGGTTTAATATTTTAAAGGACAGATCGGCTTATGTAAAGGAAGCTGACTGTTTTTAGTAACGCAGGTTAATTATTCTGTCTACTGTTGTAGATGCTGGTTGTGTATCTATGTTTATTATCTAAGATCTCTTTACTTTGAATATCTAACACATTTAATTCCATTGAGAATTTGTGGCAAAAGAAGTAAAACTGGGGCCAAACACTGGCACAGCAGTAAAATGTAATGTTCTGCAAGGCAGCTCCACATGGGAGGGTTCTCAATACCAACCTGTAGACCACCCTGAGTATGCCAGTATAAATTGATTAGAGCTAGAGAGACCATTCTGGTCAGGAGCCCTCTATGGTCTTCTTTACCTTGTTGCCTTTCCAGCATGGTGAGGAGATGTATTCAGCCTTTGTGAAAAGGGCTCTCTGAGTTTGTGAATATGACTTCAAACAGGAGAGAAGTGTGAAAGCTGGTTGATGGCAGACACTTGCCTTCTGGGTTGGTCAGCTAGTTGCAAAGTAATCTGAAGTCACAACCAGGGTCAGGAACTGCAAAATTGCAATCCTCACCACATTGCTTTCTGAACATTACTAAGGTTTCAGGGTTATTTGTGTATTTTTTTTTTGTTTGTTTTAATTTAAAGTAAGCTGGGTAAAATTGCTCATTATAATCAGCAAATTTTTGGTTGTATAGACTAGAGATAAAAATTAAGAAACATGTGACCAACAGATAGTGTAGTGGTTACATTGCTGGACTTCCACTATGGTTGACTGTGGGTCACGTCTGAGACCTGGCAGCTTAAAACTCAACCAGGCATGTGTGAGTGCATGCCTAAAATCCCAAGAGAACGGCGAAAGGACTGTGGTGTGGTTATCCTCCCTTGGGGGGTGATTTTTTCCTTTCTGTCTCTCTCTCTATCTCTCCAGTGAGCACATGCGCCTATAGCAAAAATGTCTCAAAAAAATTAAGAGAGATGGATAGATTAATAATTGGAATATAAAGTAATACAAAAATCTCAATTTAGATTATTATTTCAGTGTATATCTCATTAAATGTTCTCCTTTTTTTTTTAAGAAAAGTTTATTATTTAAATTTGCTATAGGGTACGTGTACTCACCTGAGAGAGAGAGAAAGAGAGGGAGGGAGGGCCGGAGGCCGGGGGAGAGAGAGAGAAAGCAAGCCGCCAGGTCTGGGACTTGAACTGAGATCTACCATGTGGGAGTCCAAGTCCAGCACGTTAAACACTACACCTTCTGCTGGCCCCGTGTTCTCCGTTCTTGACCATAGCCGTTAACTGGAAGCAGACTTGACTGAGTTAAATGCCACTGAATCGCTCTATTTGGTAATAGAGATAATTCTTGGTAGGTCAAGGATTGGAAGACAAAGTAGATTTGAAAAAATGCCTACCACGGTCTGGGTGGAGGGGTTAGGGACACAGTCTAGATTAGTGGATTGAAAAAAAAAAGAAACTCTGAGAAGGAAAAATAAATTCCTTAAATACAGTGAAATGATTTTACTAATTTATGGCTATAGGGGACATTAGAAAAGTTAGCCTTCTCAAGAGTCTGCACATATTCTAGCTTTCTTGTGTTTTTCTTATTTCTAAACAACAGATGCTAACATTTTAATTTCATTTTCCTTGTTTTATTCCTTTTTTTTTCTTTCGAAAAGCATTACAGGAAATAAATGTTTTAGGAGTAAGGAGGCACATTTTAAGAAGCATAACTAGCAGAGATATGCAATAAAAGTATTTTATATTTTGCTTTGCCCTCCTAAGAGGCTAATATCAATAGCTTACAGTTTGATGATCTATAATAACTTGTCCTAAGAGACAGAGGGGAAAATTAAAGCTGCAGAATTCTACCTTTGACACTTTGGAGATAGGGGTATGATTGCAGTAAGTAAGCTGCAAAGGATGGGAGTAGATTGCCCATCATAAATTAGAGTGCCTGAACTGGTGAGCCCGAGGACACTGAGCCAATAGTTGTGTTAGATGCAAGGGTTTTGTAGACTGACAGAAAATAGTCCTTGCCCTCAGTGCATCATAGCAAGATAGCTGAAAGTATATGAAAACAAAAACAAAAATAAGGACATGTAACTTCATCATCTAGATATTACCTTTCAGGGACCCTTTTACTCTAGGAAGTTAGACAGATTTAAAATGAATTATTTCAGAAAGGATTTAGATATAGTCATGAAAGATGGTTTTATAAGACAATAATGAAGAGAGGTAGAGATTACTGGTCCTTGACAACAAACCTGGTAGTGGTAGTTATTGCTGTAGGCACTGTGCTAAGTAGATACTTGGCCATATTATTTAATGTGATGCTCTAATACGTGAGATAGTTGTTAGCTGCATTTTATAAGTGAAGACACTGCAGCTTAGAAAAGTGGAGTAGCTTACCCAAATTGATACAGTCATTAAGTGGTGGTGACATTAGACTAAAGCAATGTAATTCCAGAGTCACATCATTAACCCTTCAAGTTGTACTGCTTCTTCCATATACAGAGATACATACTTCCCCTTTGTAGAATATCCTCTAAAACTCTAAAATCAATAAGAAAAAGGCAACCAATAGAAAAATGGACAAGAGGCTATCTGAACAGTTAATAAACACATAAAAAGGTGCTCAGTCTGATCTGTAAACTAGTTAGTAACATTTCACGCCCACCAGAATGGCAAAATTAAAAAAAGCCTGAGAATTCTGAATGTCGGTGGGGACGTGAAGTAACCAGAACTCTTATCTACTGCCCACGAAAATGTAAGCTGGCACAACCACTGCTGAAAATGTAACCCCATACAATATACAATCTGAGTTCTTGTCCAATTTAGGGTCCATCAATAAATCAGTGTTTTAATTACATTTGAATGATATAATTAATGATGGACTAGAGGGGAAAGCATCTGATGAAAATATCTTGAGTATAAAAAGATGAAAGTATAATAAATATTTGAAGGTCTTAAAGGGACAATACTAGCTATTTTTATTGTATGGTGGAAATTGAGAATTATACGTATTTTTATTGTTTGCTCTAGAAATGTAATATGGACCTGTTTGAGAGTAAATTTTGCTGTCTACTTCCTGAAACTTAACTGTTTTGCATATCTGTTCAACTCATTTCTACCATTCTGTTAATAATACTGATGTCTAGAGCCCGATAATGGTAACTAAAATTATCAGTTGCTGACAAAGGAAGATCATTACCATATAGGGGATTTAAAAAAACAAATGAGACCTATTAAATTCAAATCTGCTTTAATAGACATCCCACAATGAAGTTCTCTGCACTAAATTTGCCAAACATAATCCTCCATAATGTAGAAATTCCTGAGGAAGGTATTTCTTCATTATTTCTTCTCATACTTCTTTTCTCACAACCTAATATCCTATTACAGATATTGAGGACCAACTAGGAAAGGATACATCTGCATTTCCCCCAAAAATGTAAAGATCACTTCAGACATCAAGTTTGCATGCTGACTTATGCTGTGTTTTTTTGCAGGGACGAATAGGAGAGCTGGAGTTACAGTTAAAACATGGAAAAGAAGGACCTGAGGAAGTGCAGTACAAAAAAAGCACAGCCTGGCTCTGGTAAGGGGATGGCGTTCTCCTGCTTGTTTTCTGTCATTTGTCATGGGAAGTGAACTATGAGTGGAAAGGTAGCTACTTTAAAGGCTTTAATATTGGCTTTTCGGGAACCAGCAGTTAGCGTAGTGGCTATGTCGCTGGACTCCCACGTAGTCGACCGCGGTTCGCGTCCCGGACCCGGTGGCTTAAAACTCATGCTGGGCGCGTGTGCGTGCGTGCCCGAGATCCCGAGAGGAGAGTGGAGAAGGGATTGCGGCGTGACCATCCTCCCTGGGGGGTGATTTCTTGCTCTCTGTCTCTGTCTCTCTCTCTGTCTATCTGGTGAGCACACGCGCCCTATAGCGAAAACCTCTCCAAAAAAAAAAAAATATTGGCACTTTTCTTCTTTTTTTTTTTTTGGGGGGGAGAGGTTTTTGCTATAAGGCATGTGTGCTCGCCAGAAAGACAGAGAGAGAGAGAGACAGAAAGCGAGAAATCACCCCCCAGGGGGATGGCCACACCACAATCCTTTCTCCTCCATTCTCCTCTTGGGATCTTGGGCACGCACGCACACGCGCCCGGCATGAGTTTAAGCCACCGGGTCCGGGACTTGAACTGCAGTCGACTACATGGGAGTTCAGCAACATAGCCATTATGTTAACTGCTGCTCCCAAAATTGGCACTTTTAACTTCTATATGAACCTAAAGGAAAAATGAAAGATGATCTGATGGGTGTATTTTCCACCCATGCTCCAAATATAATAGGGAAAGCTTTATTTATAAATGATATACATTTTTTTCCTGAAATAGTATAGAACTGGTTTGTTTTCCCCCTTTCCCCTTAACTAATTATTTTATGTTCTTTCGAATGAAAAATTCTGCTTTACACACTCAATTCATTACCTTACTACCTTACATTTAGTCAAAGATTACTCCTCCTCTTCTCTGCTCCTCTCCCCACCAAGAAATCTTTATTGTTAGAAACAACTTTACCATGTTAAGGCTTTTATTGCTTTGGCAGACACTCCCTAGGGAATTTCCACTTTATTATCTAGAAATGTATAAATGCTGGCACGTTTAAAGCAACTTAGATTGTTACATGGGTTGAGAAGAATACCTTGTCAGATTAATATTGCAGCAGCCTAAGTGTAAGTAAAGTGCCTGGAATCGTAATAGCTTTTCCTACAACCACAGGTTGCTTAAGTCTAAAGATATGTCCAAAGAATGCTTGATTTTAGATTTTATTTATTGACATTTGACACCTATAGAAAAGCAGAAGCTATCTGTGTCAATTCTATTCTAAGTTACATTTTCCTGCTTTATTTAAAAAAAATAAAAAGTAATACAGCTTAAAACATTATGATATTGGATTTGAGATTAGGGATTGAAGATTTGGGTTTGAGACCAGCAGGTGGCATGGAGGCAAAGGGAGCTAGGTCCCACATGGCCTACTGCACAGTTTAAGTACCAGAAACAGCGCTTGAAAATCACACCAGGCATGTCTATGCATGTGCCCAGAATCCTGAGAGAAAGAAAGAGAAAGGACTGCAGCATGGCCATTTCTCCATGGGCTGATAGCTCACTTTCCCTCTCTGTCTCTGTCTGGTAAATGTATGTGCTCTATAGCAAAAACTAAAAGAACTACAAAGAATTTGGGTTTCATTTCATATTTGCTACTGTCTTTCATATCTAGTATCAGTTCCATCATCTAAGAGCTATAATTTGGTGGGAGTAATCCCATTTAAATTAGCCTACCAAACAAACAAACAAACAAACAAAACCCTGAATTTAAAAATTGGAAAACGTTTCTAAAAATGGGAAGGCATGTTTTCTTCATGAACTGGAAAAATCAATATATTTAAAATGTTGATACTGTCCAAAATAATCTACAAATTCTGTGCAATTCCTATTAAAATGCCAGAAACATACTTTGCAGAAATAGAAAAAAGCAATCATAAAATTTATCTAGAATCACAAAAGACCCTTCATCGTCAAAGCTATATTGTGCAAAAAAAATGTAGTTGGAGGTATATCACTACTTGACTTCAAAGTATATTACAAAGAAATAATAATAAAAACAGCATGGCACTGGCACTTAAACAAACACATAAACCAATAGACCAGAATAGAGAATCCAGAAGTAAACACAATGGGATATTTTAAACATAGGATCCTACTCATGATTTGAAAGGATCACTGTAGTTGCTGTATTGAAAATACATTCTGGGGTGAATGATTAGGAGTCCATTGCAATAATTCAGGCAAGAGATAAGAGTATTTTGGATAGTAGAAATAATGAGAAGTAAGCAGATTTTGAATTTATTTTGAGGGCCATTTCTATAGATTTTAAGTGCTAATCATTTGAATGAGGGACATTAGAGAAAGATAGATGTGAAGGATAACTCCAAGATTTTGACTCTGAGTTCCCATTTACTACGATGAGACAGACTGTAAACAATAGATCTATATACAGTAGGAATCAGGTTTGGAACCTACTAGGATTGAGATGCCAATTTAGACTTCCAATTCGAGATATCAAGTATGTTTTGACTATCTCAGTTCCAGGGAGAAGTTAGGGCTAGAGATATAGATTTGGGTATCATCGGCCTATCAATGACATTTGAAAATCATGAAACTGGGTGGATCATCTAGGGAGTGAGTCAAGAAAGAAAATTTCAGAGGACTGTGCTCTGGAGCACTTCAACATTTAGAGGTAGGGAAGATGAAGAGGCATCCAGTAAAAAAGATGGAAAACTAGTAATCTGTGATGTAGGAAGAGCACCAAGAGAGTGGCCTCTTGAGAGCCAAGGGTTCTAAGGAATGAATCATTGTGTCAAATGCTGTTCTGAGGCTGCAGAAGATGAAACCTGTGAATTAAGTATTAGATCTGGCTTCTGGAAAGTGATTGATGATCATGACAGGAGCTGTTTTGGTGGAGTTGTGAGGACAAAAGGCAGATTATAGGAGTGTCCAAAGACAGGGGTAGAATCATGAAGTAGAGATAATATTCTTCTAGAAGAGTTTTGATGTGTAAGAGGCAGAGAGATGAGACGATACCTGAAGAACTTTTTCTTCTTTTAAGCAGGTAGATACCTACAGTATTATCACATACTAAGCAGAAGAATGTGTAGAGTAGGAAAAATTGTCAGTGCAGCAGAGTGAAGGGAAAAAGGTAAGTAATTGTAGAGAAGGGAGTAGGGAGGGAACTCTAGTGTGCAAGTGGTAGGTTTGGCCCTATATGGTATAGATAGATCATCATCTGTAAATATTCTCAAGTATTATAGTAGATACATTATACTTTAGGAAGACAAAAATTGGATAATATTTTTAGAGAAATGTATTGTCAAAATGCTCTTTAAAAATACAAATTTAGGGGACCAGCAGTTGGTGTAATGTCTATGTCGCTGGACTCCCATGTAGCTGACCGTGGTTCGAGCCTGGACCCAGTAGCTTAAACTCACACCGGGCACGTGTGTGTGTGTGCCCAAGATCCCGAGAGGAGAATGGAGGTGAAAAGATTGCGGCGTGGCCACCCCCACTTGGGGGGTGATTTCTTGCTTTCTCTCTGTCTCTCTCTGTCTTTCTGGCGAGCGCACACACCCTATAGCAAAAACCTCTCCAAAAAAAAAAAAAAAAAAAATTACAAATTTAGGGTTACAATAACTTGCAATTAATTAGAAATAATTTACTTTTAATAACGACTCATTCTCGAGACCTAGCAGATGGCATAATGGTAACACTGCTGGACTCCTGTGTTGTTGATCACGATTCGAGTCCTGTACCTGATGACTTAAAACTCTTGCCAGGCGTGTGTGCATGCATGCCAAAGATCCCCAGAGGAAAATGGAGGAGAAGGAATGGCAGTGTAGCCATCCCTCCTGGGGGGGCTGATTTCTTGCTTTTGGTCTCGCTCTGTCTCCCTGCTTAGCGCATGAGCCATATAGCAAAAATCTCTCTTTAAAAAAAAAAATAAATAAAAGAATGACTCATTCTCAGAGTGAATAACTAAGGCTTTATTATATGTAAACTTCAAATATTTATGATGCAAATATAATTTATATTTAGTATAATACATTAAAATATAAATGTTTAAATAAAAGCTAATATTTATAAAAACTTAGAATTGATAAAATTGAAAGTATATGTTGAAAATTATCCCTTTAAAATGTAAATTTGGCAGTCAGTGGTTATTTTTTACTTTATCTCAAGTCTCCTGTATTAGCAGAAAAGTGTACTGTGAATATTTGAAGTGAGCATACCTTTCTTCAGAACCACACAGGGTCTTTGTCTTTGTTGTGATTATATAACCCAAGTTTGAAATTGTATTTTATATAAACACACAGTAATGTTTATATGTATAACTTGTAACTAGTAAATTGATGTTTTGGTGAGCTCTCATGCAAAAAAAAAAAAAAAAAAAAAAAAAAAAAAAAGAGAGAGAGAGAGAGAGAATGCCTTAGTTTGGACTACTGTTACAGAAATATTCAAAATTGGGTAGTTTGAACAACAGCAGATTATTTCTCACAGTTCTGGAGTCTAAGAATCTAAGATCAAGGGGCTAGCCCATCTGGTGTCTCATGAAGTCTCACTTGCTGGTTTGTAGATGGCTGTCTTCACATGGCAGAGAGAAGAAGTAGGGGGAGCAGGCTGCCCTATGTCTCATAAGGACATTAATTCCATTCACGAGGGTTCTATCTCATGACTGTTTACCATTTAAATACCTTACCTCCTAATACAATCACATTGTGTATTAGAATTTCAAGATATGAATTGGGGTGGGAGGCTCACATATTCAGTCCAAAGAAGAGAGTAGTGTAAAGGACATTTGTACACCCACCACTCAGTCTGAGATGACCCCATTAGGGTGCTGCCTGTATATTCCTCCTCAGTTACATTCGCCCTGTTCCCTACTTCCAAGTGACCTATCGAATAGGCAGGTGAAGAGCTCTTTGAAGTAAGGCCATTATTACAGTGCTTTTACCCCACTAAAATTCTACATGTTTAGTTTTAAGATCTATAATAGAATCATTGCCAGAGAGGTTTTTTTTTAAATTAATCAATGAATAAGAGAAAGGATTGAGTTCCTCTTCTAACATAAACTCATACCTATTTTCCATCTTTTTTGCAGGGTCAGAGACATGTTGACTGATGAGATCACCAAGTCAGCTGCAAAGTAAGGTCCACTTGTTCTTTTGCCAACTCTTTTTCTTTATAAACATTCTCCCCAATCCTGGCAGATACATATTATAGTTGTTCCTTTTAGGAAACTTCAAAAATTTTGAAAGTACTTTTCAATTATTAAAAAAAAAATCAGTTATTCCCTTTTCTAATAGGAAGTTGATTCTTACTAAACGTGTTTTTGTGAAGGTAGAGGGTTGGTATGAACACGCAACTTTCTCATCAAGGGTCACTGAGATCGAGCTTTTGCTGTACACCTTACAAGATGCCCTGTGCTTGGCTTAGATCTACAGCATTGTAATTTAGTTAAGGGGAAAAAACCCCCTTGCTATTGTGCATTATGTGAGTTGTACAAGTAGATTATTAAATCCCACTGATAAAGCAGCAAATAAATCAAAGCAGCACTTCCTTTTATTTCTTTGAGGTTATTGGGTCTGGTGTATCTAAAAGCTCTATCTTTTGAAATACTAAAAACTAATGCAAAGGCCCATTAAAAGGGCAGTTTCAGTCATATCCTTTCAGTTGTTTAAACAAAAATTACTTGTGTGTTACTGCATTGAATCTTTTTATTTACCTTAAGCCAACTCTCACTAAGAAAATTATACCCTAATGAACTTGATTGAACAATCTCTTCAGGTTCCTTTGTTAAGACGGTGACTAATTGTCCCTGGCAGTAAGTTACACATCAGTTATACTCACTTCCCCTTTCCACCAGCACCTTTCGCTGCTGCCTTTTCTGTTTGACTTCCTTTCTTCTTAGCCTTTAAACGACCTAGAAGATTTCATGTGTATTGAAAGTGTATACCATCTAGAAATATTTAATTGCAGTATACTTTATCCTTACCATATACCAGAATGTTCTATAGCTAAGTAACTTTTTGCCTGAAAAACACAAAACCAAAACCAAAACATGGTCTACCTTAGAGTTAGCTTTCTGCCAGCAGTCTCTTAAATAAACACTTAACTATTGATATGAGGTATGATCTCAGTATGTGATTACTACTTAGCCTCCTGTCTTCTTTATTTTCTTAGAGATTTTTGCTATAGGGCACTTGCGTTCACCAGAGACAGAGAGACAGAATCACCACCTCCAGGGGGAATGGACATACTCTTGGGATTTGGGAGATGCATTCATACACTCTTGGTATGAGTTTAAGCCTCCAGGTCTGGGATTCAAAACATAGTCAACCACGTGGGAGTACAGTGACAACCATTTCCCATCTGCTGGTCCCCTTGTCTTCTTTTTTTTAGAGAGATTTTTACTATAGAGTGCATGTGCTCACTGGAGAAAAAGAGAGACAGAGAGACAGAAAGTGAGAAATCACCCCCCCCCCCCCCCAGGGGGAATAGCCACTTCAAAGTCCCTTCTCCTCCATTCTCAGGATCCTGGACATGCACACACACATGCCTGGCATGAGTTTTAAGCTACCAGGTCTAGGACTTAAACTGTGGTTGACTACCTGGGAGTCCAGCAACATAGCCATCATGCCATCTACTGGTCCCACTGTTCTGTCTTCTGAATAAAAGGAAATAGAATGATAGTCCTCCCCTGTTCTCAGTTCTTTTTCTAAATTCTTTTTTTTTTTTTTTTTGAGAGGTTTTTGTATATAGCGTACATGCCCTCACCAGAAAGACAGAAAGAGACAGAAAGCGAGAAATCACCTGCCAGCGGGGGTGGCCACACTGCAATCTCTTCTCCTCCATTCTCTCAGTATCTTGGGCACGCACACACTCGTGCCCTGGCATGACTTTTAAGCCACCCAGTTCAGGACTTGAACCGTGGTCGACTACATGGGAGTTCAGCAACATAGCTATTATGCCAACTGCAGGTCCCCCCTGTTCTCGGTTCTATGGGAAGCAATGGGAAATATCTGTTGACAAAATGAGAATTGAAGCATAAAGAGTCTTTGATGGGGATTCGTGTTTGGAAAATTGCAGACTCAGTGGGAGAGCTCTAATTGCATGTTGGAGAAGGAGTGTGCTGGCACTGGGGAGGAGAGAAGGCCGCCTTTGACCTTTACCTTTCGTAGTTTGTTGTATTATGTAGTCTACTTATATCCTGTTAAAAAGCAGTGCTCTGACATTTGCAACAAAAAGCTTGAATGCTAAAGAAACCAGTAGCTTTCTATGAAAACAGACTATAATTTTGCCTAATAACTTTTGCATTTTCCATTCTAAAATTTTATTTCAGCATGTTGTTCATCTTCACATTTGCAAAGCATCACTTTGTGGCAGAGTATGTTCATGATCGCAGTGGTATGGAGTAAAAATAATTCGTGTTCTTGTGGCATTATCTTTTCATCAAAAATTTTAAAGTATTTCATATACTGTATCTTTTTTTTATTAAAGCAATTCTGATAATACTAGGCATGACAACAAGTGCATAGGAGATCTTTTAAGTCCAGAGGTTGAGAGGTTTGTAATAGAGCGAGAGGGAAAAAATGGCTCTGCTGCTCTCTCTTCTCTTCTTTGCATGAACTTCCTTCAACCGTGGTTGGACCTCACCACCACCCTTGTCAGCTTAGCTTTCTGTTCCTTAGACCAGGGCTACCACAGGTGGATTTGGGCCAGGACAGGGCTTATTTTGTTCAGAGCCATAAATTAAACGGAAGAAGTAAAACACCAGTCACGGGATTAAATGGATTTGCTCATTTGAGAGCATTTTTAAAGCATCAGAGATAGGGCTAGGGGAAAATCAGAACACATACAAAACCTGATGATTGATGCAAATTTATTTCCACTATTATTAATTAAATAGATTTGAACTTGAAAATAAAGATCCCGAAAGGATTGGGCCACTTTAGTAATATGTAATGTAATACTTTGTCCCTAAGAAAGCATCATTGTAGCTCATCCTTCCTCGTGCTTTTTAATTAGGTTAATGACATCAGTTTCTTTCAAAGGACAATTTAATTAAAATGTCAGTGGTGTTGCCTAGATAAATGCTGTAATGATGCTGACATGTTATTATGCAAATTATTACTGCTGTTTGACTGGTAGGCAGTAGTATTTTGAGCAACAAGGTGATGATGAGTTTTTGCTGAACCAGTTGTAGATTTTCACCTGGACAGTTCCTCCTTGAATTTATCTCCCTAAATAGGTGTTCAGTGCTTTCTAACCATAAGTCATTGCTCTTGGCATGCAGAGAATACAAAGATAATTGAGAGCTAGTCATGATGCCTTTGTGAATGTGTAGTCTGGCCTAAGGATGCACCGTGTGGAGATTGTGAACTAGTTTTTTTCTATTTAAAGACCAATGTCTAAATATGCATTTGGTCTGCAACCAGAGGTCTAATTACCAGTGGCTGTAAATAAAGTCTTCTCCATTTTATAAGCGTATATACTTAGGTGTGTTACAGCAACTGAAACTTGAAATAAAATAATTTTGCATACTGTTTTAAAATTGAGGCTAAATTCTCTTTTAGAATTTTAGGATTGAAAAAGAAACTCTTATGTTACTTGTCTAATATTCTCATTGTGTAAGATTTGATACCCAGTTTCTGATGACCATGTATTTTCTGTAGGGAGGTAAAAATTGGGAATCTAATTTTCAGATCACTGAACATGTCAAACTGCATTTTCCTTTCTAACCTAGGGCTCAGGATGTTCTTAGTTAAAGGGATGAGATAATATTAGAAATAAAATATTTAATTTTGTTTCTATTTATTGGCTGGGATACCTAGGAATGACCAAATCCTGCCTTGCTTACTTGGGTTTTATTATTAGCTATATTAGTACTCAATACTTCTAACTAACAAATTCTCATAAAGCCTAGGTTGGAGTCATCTGCTTAGACCTCAAGGCTTCCTTCCCATTTTCTCCCTAGTGTAAGTGTTAATGTCTGGTACCTTATGACAGTCCTCACAGAGGAACAAACTGAGTAGAGGTGAACAGAATGACCAAGCATGCCAAAGAAACCTTTACTGATCTTAATTCTCCCAAGGTGAGAGGGAAGAAAAGGAAAGATGGATGAATATATACGTGGAAAGAGTTAATAATGCCAAGTCCTGAGTCCTACTCCTACCCAATGGAAGTAAAAATGGAGGAACATGTGTGTACACTAATCCTTAATACCGATAGACTCATGTGTTCCCTTATGACAATGGCTTGGTGAAGATACTTGGGTTGCTTAGAGAGCAGGGCTGAAAGTCTTCCTTATCCCTCATATCTGGTCTAATCCTGCACTGTTAAGCAGGACATGGTTCTTGGATTACACAAATGACCCAAGGAAAAAATAAACTAAACCATCAGGTTTAATTTTCAGGCCCAGGTTTTGTGGAACATTCTCTCTCTTTATGGGATCCCATTATTGGTCATCCCAATAATGGTCATCCCATTATCGTAGGACTGTAAACCAAATTATCTGTTGGTATGAGTGTCCCATCACCCAAATTATATGGTGATAGAATTGGCATGCCAAGTGTATCCTATCAGTATTCCAGTGGGACCTTCTTGTGTACTATTAGTTTGGCATCGTGGAATAATAACTACATGTACATCTCCAAATACAAAGATTCATTTTTCTTTTGATGCTAAATTCAGAAGTCAGACATCAGATTTTATTGCTATTACTAGAAAACTATCTTTTACATGTTGTAAAATGCAGCTCTTGCTCCAAATAGTCTAAAATCAGGTCTTTTAAAATTTTTTGCATCTTTTCTGGGGTCTCCAAATATATCATAAACTGCCTTAAAGGCTGATGGCTTTGGCCTTGTAAGAGAAAGGAGAGGCTAATAATGACTAAGCTGCCATGTGTGAAGTTGTGAGCAAAGCTTGCTGTCTGCAGTGGTTTCTGCTTAGTTGGTTTTTTTTTGTTTTTTTGAGAGGTTTTCGCTATAGGGCGCGTGCGCTCGCCAGACAGAGAGAGACATAGAGACAGAAAGTGAGAAATCACCCCCCAGGGGGAATGGTCACGCCGCAATCCCCTCTCCTCCATTCTCCTCTCGGGATCTTGGGCACGCACGCACACGCGCCCGGCATGAGTTTTAAGCCTCCGGGTCCAGGACGCGAACCGCAGTCGACTATGTGGGAGTCCAGCGACATAGCCATTACTCTAACTGCTGGTTCCCCTTAGTTGGGTTTTAAGAGTAGATGGATAAATTTAAAATGGCCAAAGAAGACACTGACAATAGCTTAGAAAATGTAATGTCAAATGGTGAAATAAAAGTGTTAGGAAAAAATAACTTAGATATATGGGCTTGGATCTTTAAGTTACAAGAAGCCATAATGCCCATAATTGACAAGAAGAGGAAAAAATACTCAGTAGTGGCAGGAGGGAAGCTATTGGCATCAGGGAACAAACAGACCCACATTGATGAGGCTCTGTAAAGGAATAGAAGTTATTTTGACCTCATTTGCCTTTCTGTAATAGTTCCTTCTCTTATTCTGGTTAATTCTTCAAAGTGTTCTTTTGGATTTTTTTTAAGAATAGTTATGTATTTATTTCTATATATTGTTGTTATTGTTGTTTTTGTTATTATTATTTTAAATTTGACCAGAGGGAGAGAGAAAGGGAGAAAGCAAACTGTCAGGTCTAGGACTCGAACCATGGTTGGCCATGTGAGAATCCAGTGCCTTTAACCACCATGTCACCTGCTGACCCCACTGTTTTTTATTTTTTTGTTTTTAAACAGGGAGAGTCCAGTGGTCAAAGGCAATGCACTGTTAGCCTTAAGCAGCCTTGCAGTCGTTGTATCCAGACATGAAGCCAACCTCTCTGCAGACTCTGATGGGCTTTTGGAGGTAAGTTAGCATGCTTTAAACCAGTTGGTTATTGCCTGTGCTTTTTCAAGCCTGGCTTTAGGTAGGCTGGCCCTCGATTTACAAGATTAGATTCTGTGATTGCAGCACCAAAGCTATACTGCTTGAGGGCATTACATGTGAGCCCTACTGTCTTCCTGACTTTTCTTTGCTGCTTTTCTGTTTTGCATTTTCCATCACAGTTAAGTGGTCATTTCCATTTGAAGGTGCCAATTTTATGCAACAGGGGTTGTCTGTTTGTGATTACATCAGTGGTAACCAATCTTAGGAGGTTAACTAGGCTTTCTGAAAGTGAACAATGCTGTCAAAAAATGATAAATAAGCAGTGTTTACAGACTGAAAAAAATTGTACTTTGCATTTTAATTGTAGATGTCAATGACAAAGTGCCTATTCATTTTTGCAAGGCATTTATTTCTTAATTAAACATGTGGTGAGCTGGCCAATGTTCATTTCCAATGTACTTTCTTAGATAATTCATATCTGTCAAAATGAAAAGTCAAGGGTTTATTCTTGTTTTAAGCTTCATTATTCAGTAGCTATCATTATCTGCTGACAATATAGCCAAGTGGTTAAAAAAACATAAGCTTTGGAATAGGAGAGTCCTATATTTAATCTTATTACTTCCATTCCTTAGCCCTATTGGTAATTTCCCCCTTTCAGAGCCTGTTTCTCCATCTGTAAAATGGGGATAATACCGGATAGTATTATTGGTCCATTAAATGAATTACTACATGCAAAACACAACTGACAGATATTAAGCTCTCAATAACAGTAGTTACGGTCATCAGCATCTACTTCATCATTTCTTGCTGTAAAAGTTGAAACTATAAATTCAACATTATTCTGCCTATTTTCTTCCCTTCTTATTAACCATCTGCACACTTTTTTCATGGTGGAAGTTCTTAATTGTCAGCAATAAACAAATCCTGACTCATTTCAATAGAAAAGGAACTGGAAAGATATGAAATCTGGAAGCCCATGGAATTTAAAGCAAAACTTAAAAACTGGGTTTGAGGAATAACAAGAACCAAAGCACTGTTACCAATGAAGTATCTCAGCAGGCCACGCCCAGTGGGAGAGGGTGATGCTGTTGGTTTATTGTCCCTGTAAGAGTCACTTAAAATTCAGAGTCCGATCCATCCCTTGTCCACCCCTGGGGTAAGGTAGAACAGGCTGCTTGATTGAGCATTTATCAACATTTCAAATAGTAGAGAAAAAGGAATGCTCCAAAGCTTGCTGTTAAGTCAACAAGAGAATAGATGCTGTGTGCTAAAAGTTACAAATGTGTTATATGTAGAGAAAGGAAAGAGGACAAGGAATTATTGCATAAATAATAAAAATAAATTTATTTGTCACATTAATATTTAACTTTAAATCCAGAATCTAATAGTAAAGAAAAAGATGAAAAAATTTTAGGGAGGAATTTTTTTTTTTTTTTTTTTTTTTTAATTTAGCAGAAACAACATGCTGAGCAGATCTACAGCCCCCAAATTTTATGGCCCCATCTATAATTTCTAAACTTTGGTGTTAATTATACCAAACTACTGGCTGTACAGTTAGTTTGCCTCCCTCAGTAATAAATGGGAGCCTAGCTCAGAGTTTGAATCCTGGCTTCTTTTGTTCTTCTTTATACTGCTACCTAACCATCCCACCTTGAGAAGCCACAGTCTGAAGTTGGGGTTTTGCTTTTATTCTCTTTTTTCCCTTTTTTAGAGAAATTTTTGCCATAGGGCATATACGCTTGCCAGAGAGACAGAAAGCAAATAATCAACCACTGGGGTGATAGCCACGCTGCAATCCCTTCTCCTCCATTCTCCTCTCGAGATTTTGGACACGTTCGCACGCACATATGCCTGGCATGAGTTTTAAGCTGCTGGGTCTGGGACTTGAACCATGGTGGACTACATGGGAGTCCAGTGTAGCCATTATGCCATCTGCTGGCCCCTTTGCTTTTATTCTTAATAATTTTGTTTTTGACTGTTACTCAGATACAAACTGAAGACCTCATTATCTGATTAAAAGTGCTATTTTCAAACTTTATTAAAATCTGTATATGGCCAAAAACTAAAGATCTTGAATGTCTTGTTTGAATCAAGGCCTGGCCTTTATAGTTTGCAGCATATGAGTTAATGAATGCTTTTGGCATGCATAGTCATGAATGATTTTTATAACCAAGTTCTCTTTTCAATGAGAACTCTCTCTTCAGTGAGGTTCCACTGTGGTTTTGTCTAATTTTTACATTCTCTGTCCTCTTTTTTTCCAAACTGAAGATCATTTATGTTTTCCTACCTAATATTTCAGTTAGCTAGGTGAATGTTATGATTCTTGAATGACAACTATGTGGTAATAGTAAGCAAAAATGCTAAACATATTGATTAAAACTTTGTAGGCTAATTGCCTCCTCTGTGAAATGACAAGTCACAGAATTGAGAAATTTTGAATTGCCTTTTTTGCACTTCTTTCTCCTTAGCCTCCATATTTTTCTCTCTATAATTCACCAACCATACAAGAGCTCTGAAGGAATCTCAGCTATGTTCTATTTTGCTGGTTCATGCTGTCACTTCTGATAAGTCTTGCATAAAAGGTAAATTTTGGGTCAGCAGATGGCATGGAGGTTAAGGCGCTAGATCCCACATAGCCAGTTCCAGTCCTGGACCTGTGGCTTGAAAATCACACCAAGTGCATGTGCTTGCATGCCCAAAATCCCAAGAGGAGACTGGAGGAGAAGGAATTGCAGCATGGGGGATGATTTGTCATATTGTCTCTTTTTCTCTCCCCCCTCCCTCTTTCTCTAATGAGCAAATGTACCCTATAACAAAAACTAAAAATATCTTATTTTTATTGGCACAAGTGAGGATATATATTTACTTCATGTACTCCAAGCAGACATATTTTTTTTATAATAGAACTTCATTACTTAATACAGAGGAGATTGTCTTCTAGATCTAGAAATAATGTTTAGCTTTGTTTCCATTTCTCCATTATCATTTTATGTTGTCTTCATCTGCAGGCTCAGCCTAATTTCCTTTCAATGAAGGATTGGGTTTCTATGGTGCTTGATACTCTCCTGGTCATTGTGGATAGCCATTACCAACCCAGAGGACAACTTTTTTCCTGGTTTTATTATGTAAGTATGAGAAATAAAAAAAAAAAAAAAAATCAGAAAACTCAAGGGGTGACTCTTCTGACATCAGTTACTCACCTGAAATTCATGGTCCAATGTTGTAATTCTCAGCCCTACTTGTATATTAGAGTCACCTGGGGAACTTAAATATGAAGGCGGAAAAAGCTGATGTGTAGTCCCCCACACGTCCCCCAGTTTAGTTGCTCAGGGTGAGCATCAGCATTTGGAAAGTTCTCAAGGTCATTCTGATGCATAGTCAGGATCAAGGGCTACAGCTATAGTAAACTAATCTGGGGATACTGAATTTCTAGGCATAGCGTTTTCAGTTCAGGGACTGTGACCACAGGCAGTTCCATCTCTTTAGGCTTATTTTTGCTTTAGTTATAAAATGAGGGGATTGAACAGCATCATTCATAGTGATTATGGCCCTTGGTCTAGCCCTTGTTAGTTTCGAAACTAGTTACTGGACATTTAACCTATGATATTACAGTTTTTCTTACCTGGAAAACGAGAGTACAAATAAATGCTTTGTCTATTTTCTGAAAGACTGTGAGGATCACATTATTTAAGTTTTGTAAAAATGTTTTGAAAGCTTGAAATACTCTATAAAAACAAAGTAATGTTGATCATGAAGTACCTGTTACCCAGTCAGTCTCTGTCTTCATGCTTAGATCTGAAGATTTGTAGCAAAGTAAAAATACTTTTTGCTCAATTTTCCCTTTATTAGTTGTAGGGGGTACTTTATTTCTGTATCTGTGTAGAATTATTTTCACTCTAGCCTATCCCTATCCATTGCTCAGGGAATTATAGTTATCATGGGACAATCAGCTGAGTAGCAGAGGATTATAGTTCATTTAAATAAAAATATAGCTCAGCTCCTGAACTGTTGCTAAGATTACCAATTTAGCCTGAAACCCATTGCCTAAGGTCTTCTCTGTACATTTTGTATGCTTCTGTCTTCCTGCCCTTGGGAGGACCTGGTATGTGTCATCTGGGCTTAAGGTCTGCAGCTAGATTTTTAACCATATTTGATGACAAACAATGCTTACTGGACGGTGTAGAATTAAATTGGAAAATAGATTATGCTCAAAAAAGTAATTCTTTATTATGATTTGTTTTCTGTCAGAAACATTCTTCTTTGTTTAACGATGGAAGGAAAATGTGTTTTAGAAGTTTGTTGGGACTCTTTGCATTAACAGTCTGATTCAGACATTCACAAGAAAAGGACATTGTATGAGATTTTTAATAGTTTTGTATATAGTTCTTGCCAAATAACAAAAAGTAACTCCTTTACTAGCCACCTGAGGTTTGCCTCTTACCTTTGTGATTTTTGCTTTATTTACTTTTCAAAGCCCTATTTCAAAATTCACTTCCTTTATTTCCTGTGTCCTAGCAGCTGGGTCATTCTGAGCACCATGGTCTTTATAGTAACACTATATTAACTTAAAGTATAACTTAGTACATGACTGGTTTTTTGTTTCTTAAAGACCAAAACTTAAGAGCGTGAAGGGTCATAGAATTAAAAATACATTTTAATGTGCTTTGACTACAAGTGACAACACCACTTTTATGGTACATTTGAAAATTTTAAATGGATAGTAGTGAGAAAGGATAAATGGGCTTTCTTCCTCATTTGAGACATATTTATAAATGTGGATAATGTCTGGTAATGCTTCTAACATGCGATTCTTACAGAAGCTGTTCATATTTAGTTGCTCTGTCATTTTATTAGGGCTGCTAATTCATTCCTCCCCACCCCCATAATTATATATAGGAAAGAGCGTATAGAGTTCTCCATTTCATTTTGAATAGCTGGTTATTGCTTTCTAACCAGAGGCTTTTAGAATTTCAACTTCCTTTTTAATTAAAAGGAATTAACCCCCTGTAGGAAATAATCCATCTACTGGGAAGTGTTCCCACCAAAAATTTTGGGAGATATGCCAATGCTAAACTTACACTTGATTCTTCGTTTTCAACTTGAACATTTTTCTTCCCCCCCCCCCCCCCCCCCTTCCCTAGAAAATGCCTAGCTCTCTGTGTATTTATAATGTGGCTTGTGGGGTTTGTCCAAGTTCAGATAGCTGCATTTTGCGTTTTGCAATATATATGCTTGTGGATTTTTAAAAACACTAAAATTATTTCAGGTTGTATAGTGAGAGAATTCACAACTTTTGAAAGACACTTCTAATGTGGTTTTTCAAATTTTAAAGGATATTATTAGCTCAATGATTATTGGTAGCAAATTGTTTTATTAAGAGTGAAAGCATAACCTAGAGACAAACACATTCAGATTTAATTTTGTTTTTTGGCAGGGGCAGATCTCAGAAACCTGTATTGTTGTGTACAGTGCCTTTGTGTTAGGTGTGCTTCCTCATGTTTGAACAAAAGGCTAACCCTGTTTTCTTTCTTTGGCATGTCCTAGAAATCCTATTCTGGGGAAAACACAGCGAGTGCCATTGCCCGTTCTGCTGCCGCCACGGCTTTGTCTCTCCTTGTGCCAGTTTTCATTATCTCTTGCAAAGAGAAGGTTGAGGAAATCCTGAACATGCTGACTGCCAGGTTACCTGGGAAACCGAGTGCTGATGAGTCTCAAGCCGTGCAAATCCACATGGGCCTTGCTTTGGGGATGTTTCTCTCACGCTTGTGTGAAGAGAAACTCAGGTACAGTTTATTAAAATATTCCTGTTTCTTCTGTGTGACCTAGGCAAAGGATTATGCATGCATACAATACGCATAGATAAACATCGTATTCAAGCAATCCTGTGGTTCCTAAACTCTTTGGGATGGACAAGTCAATCCTTCATTATCTTTAATGAGTAAATTTTGTCTTTCTAAAATACCTTCATATAGATGTAAAGGTATCTTGAGGGTTGCTAGTGTTAGAGTGATTGTTATTTGAAAATCATTTTAGGAAGTCCTGGGTACATCTGTATAATTGGTGTGAGCAAAAGTCTAATCATATGGTGCAATAAGAAAAGCTTCTCTTTTTTCAGATTTACATGGGATGAAAATAACTGCTGATCTTTTATTGATATTTAGGAAAGGATTGGGGTATCCCTGGTACCTGAGGGGTGTGTGGAATCATTGAATCATCTGAGAACTGCATGTACCCAGCTTTAAATATTGCTTTTATCCTGTGCCCTGGATACATTTTTATAATCCTTAAAGAGCCTTAATCTGTGCATATTATGCTGTGTACTTTATTTAGTTTGCTCATTTTTGGACTGCTACCTTTACCCTTGAATGGAGCTGATAGAATATAAAAACCCAAATGAAAAATTTCACTAAATGAGAAAGTTTTTTATGCCTGAATCTACTTTAGTTTATTGTTCACACTATTTATTTTTTTATAACAAATCTTAGAATTACATACATCCAAATTGATTGTAGTGTGATTCAGCCCAAATATTGGGTTATCATGAGTGTTTCAATGCTGATGTCTTGACATTGAGCTTCACTTTCCTGCATTGGAAATAGGATAGTAGGGCGTGGTATCCTGTTGTGATGTTAGACATCCTTAAACTTTCCTAGTTGTCAGAAACTAGTTGTCCAAACACAAGAACTGGTGTGTATATCGATAATCTGGATGGCAGTATGCTGTCTTTAGATTTAAGTTTGAAACCAGTGGTTAAGTTTGTTTTTGTAATTTACATAGTTTGTACAAATATCAATTTATGGAGCTTTTATTTATTTATTTTTTGGAGAGGTTTTTGCTACAGGGCACGTGCACTCGCCAGACAGACAGAGAGACAGAAAGTGAGAAATCACCCCCAGGAGGGATGGCCATGCCACAATCTCTTCTCCTCCATTCTCCTCCTTGGGCATGCACACACACGCGCCTGGCATGAGTTTAAGCCACTGGGTCCGGGACTTGATCCGTGGTCGGCTACATGGGAGTCCAGTGACATAGCCATTACGCTAACTGCTGGTCCCAATTTATAGAACTTTTATGAGAACTGCTGTCAAGCTGGGGAAATACTATATTTCAGATGATTATTTTCAGTGTTTGGGAACATCCGTCAGGTGATTAGCTTGGTCGTTGCAATCAGAAATGAAATATGTCCGGAATAGTTGTTCAACATCGTTAATACATAGAGGTCAGTTGCTGGACGTGAATGAGAAACGGCATTTTGCATGTAATTTAACTGTTATATGTCTGTGTGTATGACAAATACAAAATATTTTTATTTCTTTGAGAAATTTTTGCTATAGGGTGTGTGTGCTTGCCAGAGATACAGAGAGAGGTAGAGAGACAGAAGGAGAAAAATGACCCCCTGGAAGGAGGGCCATACCACGGTCTCTTCTCCTCCATTCTCCTCTCAGGATTTTGGGCATGCACGCACATGTGCCTGGCATGAGTTTTAAGCTGTCAAGTCCTGGACTTGAACCACTGTTGGCTATGTGGGAGTCCAGTACCTTACCCACTGCACCACCTGCTGCTCCTAAACACAAAGTATTTTTATGGACTTAACTTTAAAGTGATTTTTTCCCTCCCTATTTGCTGCTATCCTGCAAATGGGCAGTTCTTCACCATCTGTGTTCCTACTTTTCCTTCAGTATCTTTTCAAGCAATATTTTTACAACTAAAATGAGCTATGGAGATTTAATTCTGGTCAGCTCATTGCATCCTATCCTGGCTCTGGCTTTTTTCTTTATTAACTTTGGATGAGATGCTACTGGTTTCAAGGTTGAGAAGCTTGCAATTTTGGTGCCTGAAGAAACTAGCAGTGATTCCCCTAAAACACTCATCCCTGGCTCAGATTGCTTTCCATTTTTGTCCATCTTCTTTGAATTTGCACTTGCACGAAATGTGGGCAAGGATACCATAAAGCTCTTCTTGTGGCTGAGTGGCCCTAGACTAACTACTGGCTTTTCCCTTACCCTAACGTTCCTGTGTTTGACAGCATCACCCTTATTCACAGGGTCTACGCATTAGTACCGCAGTCAGCGATATAATTATTCATGTCTCCCAGTTTCTTGTAGCAGCGCAATCTGAAATATTTGCTGTTTGTACTAATAAATAATTTACTTGGTATAGACACTGTCACCAGATAATGACCTTTTATGAGAAAAACTTTCTAAAATAAAGGTTAGTGTTGTAAGGGCTATTGATTGAAGAATCAGTGACATCAAATAAGTGGTACAAATTGGTTCCTTATGGGAACAGGTTTAGGACAATATGTTGGTTCTGAGAGTGAAAAATCAACTTGTAGAAGAGAATTATAGCAATCAATCCATTTTTTTGCTAAGGCTTATGAAAAAGTCTTCTGAATAAGTTCCAATCTAGAATTTATTCAGAAAACTGTTATTCCAAACCGTATTGCTTCTGTCAAAGCCCCGAGAGGGTACAAGTATGATCTCCCAAGCATTTATTTAGGATATGTAAGTATATTTTACTCAAAAGGATAAATTTAATAGGCTTTAATTAAAACTTGAGTGTTGTGTGTGTGTTCATGTGTGTGCGTGTTCATGTGTGTGCGTGTATGCTTCTCTCATTGCAAAATATAGTTCATCTTGGCCCAGTCTCTGTAGTCATGGTTTAGGAAGATATTATTTTTTTTATTTTTTTATTTTTTGGAGAGGTTTTCGCTATAGGGCGCGTGCGCTCGCCAGACAGACAGAGACATAGAGACAGAAAGCGAGAAATCACCCCCCGGGGGGATGGTCACGCCACAATCCCTTCTCCTCCATTCTCCTCTCAGGATCTTGGGCATGCACGCACACGTGCTCAGCGTGAGTTTTAAGCCACCGAGTCCGGGACACAAACTGCGGTCGACTACGTGGGAGTCCAGTGACATAGCCATTACGCTAACTGCTGGTTCCCAAGAAGACATTATTTGAAGTGCTCTTTGGCTGGCTAACATTCCTGGGACTTCAGTCAGTTCATTAGCAGGACCTGGGCAGCAGTATAACAGCTGAGGTGTGGAAGCCCTTGATAATAAAACGTTGGTGATGACTCCTACAACTCTGCCTGAAAAAGCCATAGAAGTACCTTTTAAGTTTCATTTTACTACACGTCTTAATTCTTCACTAAGGCAATTACAATCACATTAATTACTTTATAAATATATTGGGTCGTCAGAAAAGTCATGATGCATTTTTGCATAGAAAAATACGTCATGACTTTTTCAATGACCCAGTATGTAAATATAGGGCTATAGCTTTTATTCCTATTAAGAAAAGTAAGTAAAGGAATGGAACTCCACATTGAGAAATGAAATAAAAAGTGACAGTCTTGGTGAGAAGAAAGTTTGAAATGATTATTGCTAATGTCAGATTAATAGATTATTAAGTATTCTAAAGAAAATTACCATTTTTAGAAATATTTATTTGGACTTATGACTTTGTTTTTTATTTTTCAGTGATTTAAAGTGTGGGCAGAATAAGAAAAAATCCCAAGTAGGAGCATTAGGGTTTATTGGTTTGCAAGTGGGTGATACTGCTCAGAAATCCAATTATTTAATATTTTCTTGGATATATTTTCTCTAACTGCAGAATATGTATATGTGAATCACTAACATTATTGCTATTTTAATTTTTTTAAGAACTAGCATTTCCAATAAAATATGGAAAGCAAAATATATGAAGTATTTTAGAAAGTTGAATGATTTAAAATAACTCATTTTTCTCTATTGGTCTTTACCCAGTGATATGTCTGGCCAGCAGATGAATATTCTTCTGATGAAGTCTTTGGATGCCCTGGAAAATTGCTGCTTTGACACTAGTCTTGAATACAAGTATGTTGTTTCTACTTCCCTTCTAACAGATATGATACTTGGAGTTGGGCTCCTCCTGTGCCATAAATGGTGCATACTATGTGAAGTATTCGTAGGATCCAATCATGAATTTCTTTGAAGAGTTTTTAGTAATAATAATAACCATGTAATTAAAGCTTATTTGTCCTGGAACCTATGTTTCACCGATAGATAATTTGCTTAAACATAAAACAACAAATATCATTTTGTGGCCTAATCTTTTCATTGTAAGACTATTATTTTCTCTTGTATTTATCATATGAGACATATATATGGCAACCTGCGTACATGATTTAGCCTTTTTAAAGATATTTTGAACCATTGAAATTTGACTAGGCCAAGAGAGCCTTTCACCCATGTTTCCCTGTGAAATTCAATGGCTGAGGAATCAAAATGGAAACAAACAGGTTATACCAGATTTTCCTAACCTGCCAAACATTAACAGACCTTTATTTGTTCCACAGACATGTTTCCATTAGGCTAAATATCTTTAATTTGTCTTCTCATTTCAGTAATGAAAGATACAAAAGTAAAAGAAATAATCAGAAATGAATGCTTCAAAAGGAATAGTGGTAAACATACGCCTTTGGTTAGACGTGAAATGTTTCAGTTTGTCTATGTGATTTGTACGGTTGAATATATGGTTTTGTTAGGATTTGTAAAATATTGACTATTGAGGACATACATTGTATCTTTTTGGACATCTACATTTTTGGAACCTCAGTTTTGATCCTCTAGAATTTATTATTACTGGGAAACGCAACAGATTAGAAACACTAACATCCAAACTATAAACTCATTTTCCTTTTGCTATTATGTACACTGTTAAATATGAGTTAAATCAGTGTTTACATGTCCGTCCTTTACGACGTAATAATCTAAAACTACATTCATACCATCTAGCCTGTTAGGTTCAGACTAACGAAAGAGTAAATGACCCGGTAGTGATAACTGCATGCATAAAGGATTCCATCATGAGTAAATAAAGCCAAATGTCCACTTAGTAGCTTATAGTTACGGGATCTTCTTTTGGATGCAGGCTAAGAGTGGACAAGAACCATTACACTCACTCAGTTTATCAAGAAACCTGTTGGGGATCAAACTACATTTTAAGACCGTGGTTCGAGTACAGGACAAGAAAGAGTGATGGCATAGTTGAAGTCTCTTGGAAATAGACAATTATTAATGGGGGTTAGTGAGACATTTTGCTGTTATTTGAGTCCAATGAAAAGTTTTTGTTTCAAGGCTAATTCATACACTAGTATTGTTAACCTTTATAATCGAGGAGTAAGGTATTTTTTTGTCATCTCTTTTTCTCCCCCTCTTACATTCTTCTTCCTATCTCTCTCCCACCCCAAGATTTTCATTTTAGCTGCAACTCATAGTGCTTTGAAGTTTTGAAAGATTTTGCTATTAAAATGCTGCCATCATTTAGCCAGTTAAAATGATAAGGAATGACTCTTATATACTGCTTCCATAGTTTATAGGAAGGTTGTTTGAATGTGAGGACCACTAGGATAATAGGATTAACTACAGCATAACTATTTATGCTCTTAAAAACATCTAAGGGTATTTTATTTTATGTTTAAACATATTTAATTTTGAGATTTATTTTGTTATTATTGAGATTCTTATTTATTTCTTACCTTTTTTCTTGATTCTTATCTTTTTTTTAATTATTTATTAGTTTGCTATAACGTACTATGGAGTATGTGTACTCACTAGAAACACAGAGAAAGAGAGAGAAATCACTCCGTAGGGGAGAAGGCCATGCTGCAATCCCTTCTCCTCCATTCTCTTCTTGGGAATCTGTGCATAGACACACACACGCCCAGCATGACTTTCAAGTTGGCAGTCCCGGACTCGAACTATGCAGTCAGGTCATGCGGGATCTAGCAACTTTAACCGCCATGCCAACTACTGGCCAGATTCTTATCATCTTACATCCATAGAACAGCATATTTGGAAGAGGAAAGAGTAATCCTGTCCTGGGAACTAGTCCTGCAAAGGAAAGTAGGATAGGGTCATTAAAAACTTCTTGTCACATGATTGAACTATTCCTTGTCTATTACAGCCCAGTTAGAAGTCTGGGTCCTTCAAAAACCTTTCTTTGATCCTCTCAAAACTGTTTTCCTTCAGTTAATGAGATTTAGTATTTTGTCATTCTAATGCTTTGGGGGTGTGGGTTCTTCAATATTGTTCTGTCTCCAGCTCCAGGTTCACATACTACTTTACTGAGCCACCCTATACAGAATTAGGCATTTTGCCTTTGTTTCTTCTGTAATTAGGTTCTTATCACAACCTAAAAGAGATGTAAAGCAGAAATCATCATCCCCTTGGTTTGCAGGTAAAGAAAGGGAGTCTCAGACAGGAGGCTTGTTCAAGGCATTTCACAAGTGGCGGAGCCAGGAGAGGGCCCTAGGTCATCTGATTCAAAGTCATTTTTCTTTCTCTTACACAGTACAGTGTGGAGAACACATTTTGATAGAATTTTGATGCTTGACAGTGTGATGTTTGTTATTTATTTTTTTCCTTACATGTGAGTGTTGCCCACTGTTGCCAAAAAAAAAATTTTTTTTGTTTTTTTGTTTCTCTAACTAGGCCAAGGCTCATGGCATAAATGAATGCCTGAATGAATGGCTCATGGCATAAAATATCCACCTGTCTAATGAAATTGCAGTAGTCTAGGCCAATCCTCCCTCAAGTGAAATAGTGGAAGTGTTACTGGGAGGTGGTTAATAGATCTGGGAGCGTGCTACCTCAAGTGATAGAATTCACCCAGAGCAAATTCACCACGCTTCCCTGATTTAACGGCGTGTCCCTGCTGAGAGAACCCAGCACCTGGGCTGCCTTGTGTTTGTCTGATCACTAACGTTTTGCTGCCATCTAGTGGTATCTTGGGGTCCCATTGCAGTCATCACACTCCTACTGTAGGAACGCTATCCATCAATAACCTGAGCTTTGGTTAATAACTATTGAGCTTTCACAAATACAGTCACATTTGTATAGCATTTTGTAAAGGGCAAAACACTACACAAATGTTAACGGTTATTAGACCTAATTACTATATAGTTTAGTACTTAATCTGCAGGATTCCCTACAATGAACTAGGGAATTGAAAACTCATCTCTGGTTCATTTTAGAAAAGTATATTATTATACCTCAATTAATATAGCAATGTAAATATCAGAATTGCATAGCTTTTGTGTGTCATGTTTTCTTTTTGATGATATTTTAGTATATTCTGGTAAGAGAAATAAGTAATGACATAATAGGATATAGAATTTCAAACTCAAATTCTCTTTATCATTTTTAGCACTGTTATAGAACATTTAAGTTAATTCTAAAACCTCATTTTTATACCTTATATTATAACTTGTGTTTATTTCATCTGTCTGAGACACCAACAAATCTATTTGTTTTCAGTGGATAGAATGGTGTGACAGGTGCCTCTGCCCATGCTCTTCTTGGTTCCGAGCTGGCAGGCATGTCCAGGTGAGAATGAGGTGAATGCATAGAAATACTGAACTGAGCCCCTGTGGGCATCTTCAAGACACAGGATAAAAGTAAACACATTAAAATATAAACGATTTGGAAAGCAGAGGAAATATGAGCAATAATGCTTTTAGACTGCCCTTTTTTTTTTTTTTTTTTTTTTTTTGATTTTTGCTATAGGGCACGTGCACTCCCTAGGAAGACACAGAGAGACAGAGAGACAGAAAGTGAGAAATCACCACCCCCCCACGGGAGGGGATGGCCACGCCTCAATCCCCTCTCCTCCATTCTCCTCTCGGGATCTTGGGCACACATGCACACTTACCTGGTGTGAGCTTAAGCCACTGGGTCCGGGACTCGAACTGCGGTAGACTGCATGGGAGTCCAGCGACATAGCCGTTACACCAACTTCTGGTTCCTAGACTGCCTTTCTGATGCATATTGGAGAGTTGAGACAAATTAGAGGGAAGTTACTTAGAAGGTCATTATATGCACCCGTTCTGACATACTGGCATGTGTTTTTACATAGATTATATATTCATATATTATGACACTCAGTTGTAGCAGTGAGTAGAGTTACTAGTAAATCATCACCTTGCTAAGGAATAATAATTGCTGTGATCATTTTTAGGTAAATGTGAATTAGAAACTGAGCTGTCTTGGGACCAGCAGTTAGCGTAATGGCTATGTTGCTGGACTCCCACGTAGTCGACCGCGGTTCGCGTCCTGGACCCGGCGGCTTAAACTCACGCCGGGCGCGTGTGCGTGCGTGCCCAAGATCCCGAGAGGAGAATGGAGGAGAAGGGATTGCGGCGTGGCCATCCCCCCTGGGGGGTGATTTCCTGCTTTCTATCTCTCTGTCTCTCTCTGTCTGTCTGGCGAGCGCACGCGCCCTATAGCAAAAACCTCTCCAAAAAAAAAAAAAAAAAAGAAACTGAGCTGTCTTTTTCTGAGCTCTTGTACCCGTATACCTTAAGATGGTAAAGGAGGAGCTTCCGTTCAGGCGATAGAGATTTTTGTGTGTCCAGGACAAGCCTGAAAAGCAAGAAGTAGATACTTACCTGTATATTGAGAAAGATGAACCCCAGTACTTACTTGAGTAAGCTTGGAAAGGAATCCTATTTCCACATGAATTCAGCATCCCTCTTGCTTAAATTAGAGTGGCAAAAAATAGAAATCGAGTTTTCTTGATTAAATCTTGGCTAATATATTCAGTAGATTTTATCACTCAGAAATTTTCTCTCTAACCAAACATAAAAACTGAATCTTAGTGGGTTTTTTCTTTTTCTCCCTCCTCCAATAGATCTTTCCTTTGCTCTAGACTCTTAAAATTCTTCATTTGGTCACTTCTCACTCAGTAAATATTGGTTGTATGCCTACATGAAACAAGCAGTGTTTGAGATACCATGGATGTTATAATTAGGAAAAAACAGAAAAGGTACCAACCCTGGGCCAGCCCTAGAGCCTGGTGCTTGGAGCTGAATCCTACATGGCTGAACTTGGTCCAAGTCCCAGCCCGGTGGCTTGAAACACAGGCTGTTTGCATGTGCGTGCCTACCCCAAGTTCCTACAGGATGGAGAGATGGAGAAATGAACTGCAGATGATTACACCCCATTAGTCCCTTGCCCTCTCCCCGATCTGTGTCTTACTCTGGCCAGCACATGCGTCCTTTGGCAATTTTTTAAAAAAGAGAGAAAGAAAGACAGAAAAAAGTAAAGAGCTTGCAGGATAGGGAAGGGATTATAATCAAACAGTCTCCCAAATAATCCTCATCAGAGTTTATAATTAAATTTTATGAAGTAAATTAGTACAGAGTGCTGTGGGAATGTATTAAAGAGGTTTCCTGCTGGGCTAGGGATGGTGTCCCTGAGGAAGTTGTATTTGAAATCTTAAGCGTGTCAGTTAAATAGTCAAAGAGGGAGCAACAGTCAAATTTTTCAAAGTATTAATCAAATTTTGTCTAATTATATCTTTGGTCTAATTCTGTCAAATATTCATTTGCATAAATGTAGAAAGATAGCCAAAAAAACCTCCCTTTGGATTCTAAATTAAAACAAAGCCTTCCAACCCATATTAATCAAGAGTAGCCTTTCCTCCTTCAAAAAGGTAATTTGCCTCAAAAACATGAGGTATTCCGGTATTAGGTGTTGATTTGCTGGAGTTATAAATGCATCTTACTAGTTGAGTCTGAAGTTCATGTAAACTCTAACAGCAGTTCTGCTTGACTAATGATGGTTTATTCCTGCAGTAGATTCTTTACAAAAGATTTGCTGATGCCAGATTTTTATGCATTAGAAACTAGAAAGACAAACTTGAGATATGCTGCCTTCTCATAGGCATTGCGTCATGGCATCTTGCAGGGCACAGAGAGGGGCCTTGGCTTTGGCAGATGGAGCAGAAGGCAGGGAATAAAACATCCCCTCGCTCTGGCCATGCTCTGCTGGAAGCTCTCTGTGTGACCTTGAGGAAATCATGTAGCCTATGCATCCTTCTGGGTGTCTCTTATCAGATGTGGATGGTTCTTTTGCACAGAGGTGTTGAAGTAACTAACATGTTCATAAACTGATGTGAAGGTTTTTGATGCCAGCCAAGAAAATAGATGCCATTTAAGAACAAAATGATAAGACATACGGGCACTGAAATATGTTATTGGAGAAATGCCTTGGAATGTCTTCCTAAGCAGCAGATATTACGATGAGAGGCAAGCTAAATGGCAGTGAAGATAATTTCTGAAAAACTCAGTATTTCCTCTATTTGTAAAATAATAATGATGACAAAAGCTTTTTTTAAGGAAAAAAAAAGTAAAAATTTATCACCAGCTGCATTATTTTATCACACTAACTTGAAGTTTTCGGAGAGAACAATTCTTTTCTTTATGTGGATATTTATTCTTTCAGAAGAATCGGGGCACAAAGCCCCGATTCCAATTGAATTGTCACATAGGGTAACTTTTGACAAGCCTGTCATTTGTCCATTTTCTTTCCTGACCCAGTGGTATTCTACGAGATCAGAGGGGAGAGGAGGATTAATGTCATCATGCATAGACCAATACATAGTTTCTTTAAGAAAGAAATTCCACTAGTTGAAGTTGACTAGGAAACACAAAGCCCTTAGCAGTACGTCATTATCATGATTTGCATTTAGCTCCTCTGTTATTAGTTAGATCCTCAGCTCATATCCTGAAATCGAGTCTTTTCTCTTTATGCAGTTAATCATAATGTACTCGACATGGAGAGGGGGTGGAGAGAGGACTTCGACATTTCCTTAAGGGCAGAAATAGATCTTGTTTACAACTTCTCCTTCCTTCAATATAGAGTTTTTAAGTCAAATGATCTCATGTTTTTATCCAGTGGGTAAACGGCATTAGCACGGGCCATGGATTTCTGTTTGGATATGAAGTTTTTCTCTTAAGAGGATAGATGGGTATCGCTTCACGGATCATGGCTCATAGGTTAGGCAGTAGAATTGCAATCAAAACATCTCATCTTAGATGACAGAGCATTGTAAACTCCCATGGTAAGTGAAAAGCAATGATGTGGATTTTTTGTGGTTCTCATACCGCATCTCTTTTGGCCTCCAAGCACGGGCTGTATATTGGGAGTTGGACTTGTTCTGTCCCTCATGAGCCACAGCAACCAGATGGAGTCCCGAGTTCACGTGGCAGCATCACTTCGGAAGCTGTCTGCATACCTCGATGACAGCGAGAGCCAGAGCAGAACTTTTCAGGAGGTAGGAGACGGAGGTTACATATCCCTCCTTTTGTTGTCTTCTGTTTTCTTGTTGCTGTTTATTTTCTACTTCTCATATTTTAGTAACCCTGCAAATTAAATTCTTCCTCAGTTTTAACTGGGATAAAGAGGAAATCTGAGTGGCAGACAATGCGATGTTAGATCATAAGGTTTTCAAATTGCACAGCTGTTTTAAATCAACTTAGACTTAAATGTGTCATGTAAGATAAGAGCCTTCCGTGAATACCAAAACCCAAGTCAGCCCACTAGCAGGCACTTTCTAAGAAAGGCCGTAATTTCTGGAAGAAGGTTAAATGGAGATTTTTTTTAGAATTGTGCTCAAGCCAAATGTAACTTTTAAAAAATGGTCAGAAATAAGCTTAAGAAACTACAGATCAAAAGGCATTTGATTTTTTAAAAAAATGTCAGCTAGCATGAAAAATTGAGGAAATTCCCTTTTCCACACTTAATGAAAAGGTTTTTCTGTCTCAGAACAAAAATATGCAGAATTGGGGTCCATGTGACATGTTCCCCGTGTAATCCTTAGTTAGATGGAACGTTTGAGGCATGTGTCATGTCTGTCTCTTGTGCCCAGGTGAAGCTGAACTGCTTGTGTTCTTTTTTTGGAGAATCAGGGGATGACCTTGTGGCCTGGCCAGATTCTCCCTCTCATTAGAGCAGATTCTATTTTATCCCAGGCTGCCCATGAGCTATTGATGAGTACATAATGGCCACTGTGTTTCCCTGCTCAGCTCCTCTGCTTTCAGCAATAAGACTTGTTGAATTGGAGAATTTCTTTGGGGCACAGAGGGTTGATGTTTTGTTCTAAGACATGCACTACATTTCCATTTTTAAAGCGGTGTGGAGTATGATTTAAAATACTCTTTTTTTTTTTTTTTTCTTTTAAGCAAAAGGACAAAATCTTATGGCCAAGGAGCAATTTGATTAATAAATGAAAGCAAGGATTTTTATAACTGATGCATCTGTCTGCCTTGATGTTTTGATTTATAAAGGCCTTAAGCAAGCAATTTTTTCTCCCCTCTGATGTTTTATTATCCAATTTCTACCTTAGAAACTGCTTACATTTTTCATGCTACATCAACTATTGCCAGAAGTTGAATTTTCCACTTTGTCTTCACAGCATCCTTATAAGGGAGGGTTTTTGTCATGAAAACATGAGGTAACTGGAAGAGGATGATTAATTTTGATTTGCAAAAATTGAGACTCAAATCGATTGAGTGACTTGCTCAAAGTTACTTTGCCGGTAAATGGTATTGTCTCCATTCCTAAGATTCTTTTTCTTTAAGTTTATTTGTTTGTTTATTCCATGAGCAAGAGAGAGAGGAAGAGACAGACAGTATCGTGTCCCCCACCCCGACACACACACAGGTCTTGACGTTACAGTACACTCCCAGCTTCAACTAATCCCAGGTCATAGGCACATGTGTATCCCATATACTCAGGCAGTCTTGGATGCACACCCAGAACCATCCCATGTGGACCGGCCTTGCAGAGTGTCCTTTTACTGCTGTGCCACTGTCCAGCCCCTCCAAGAGAATTTTGACATAATTTCACTTCTTTGAATTTCCTCTCCTGTTTGACCTTGAATGGGAGTACATGGCGACTAGTAGCATCCACTGATAAAGAAAATCTGTTTCCTATAGCCGTTGGTAGGTGCTATGTGCTGGCATGATGTGATGAGTAAACTTTCAGAGTTACAGTCTAAAGAACTGGGTTTGAATCCCACCTCTGTCCCTTGCTAGCTATGTGCGATTAAGCCTCCAAGTCCTTATCTACAAAGCAGGAATAATGATACGTAATAATATAATGAGATGAAGTAGAAATAATGATACCCATCCTGACATTGTTATAATACCTTACACACCAAAATAGTGCCCAATAGTGTGGTAAATGCATTTGCCTCCAATACTTATTCTGGGAGAGAAGTCTGACAGAGTATTTCTGTCAGCCAAGCCATGTTCTTTTATTTTGCCTCAGGAGGAAATGTTTTCCTGCTGTATTTTTTTCTCAGGTCCTTGCCTACACCCTGAGCTGTGTGTGTACCTCAGCGTTCGGTGCTGGAATCATTGAGGCTGTGGAGGCCGAGGATATTATGAACAAGCTTCAGCTGTTAGTAGAGAACAACCAGCAGGTTGGAATGCATGCCCTGATTATTTCTCTCTGTGGGTTTCATGCTGCTGCTAAGTTCTGCTTTTGACTTACTCTGAATTAGAGTCTAGCAGGATATTTTTTGTGTGTAGAATGGAGGAACTTCTAACTGCTCTCTTCTTTCATGATAGCCAACAGTTGCAAATGTTTTTTTTCTCTTCTTTTCCCCTGCGTCCTTCTGTAGACATTCATTTTTGTCTTTTGTTTTTCTGTTTTGGTCTGAAAGAGTATTAGTGGGCTTTTCTCTCTTTTGAACTATTGTGTATTTATAAAATTTTAGGATATGTGGCTAGGAAACATGAGAGTAATGTAAGGCTAGAGACACAAATTTGTGAAGACACGACTGCGTAGAGGACCCCAATAACGTCACACTTCATCAACTTCATCAGCATTGGCGCAGAACGTTGCTGCTCTTGATGGAATATGCATAGGAACCTTTAAATTCCTATAAAATTCCTGTAAATTAAGTTAAATACCCTTAAAGTGTTCCTTCTGAAATAGTATTCAGTCTTAAAAAGGAAGGAATTTCTGACATGTGTTGTGACATGTCAGAAACTCTGAGGATATTATACTATGTGAAAGCAGCTGATCACAAAAATGCAAATTCTGTGTGATTACACTTACACGAGTTACTTGGAGTAGCCAGAAACGCATGGACAGAAAGTAGAATGGTGATTTCTAGGGGTAGTGAGGAGGGAAGAATGGAAATTATTGTTTAATGGGTATAGAACTTCGGTTTTTCAAGATGAGAATTCTAGAGGTTGACAGTGGTATAAATAAAAATAGGATAATGACCATATGAATATATTTAGTTATATGACCATATGAATATATTTAGTTTCACTGAACTGGTATTCATGTTAAGATGGTAAATTTATTTCTTTTTGGAGAGGTTTTTGTTATAGGGCGCATGCGTTTGCCAGGAAGACAGAGAGAGACAGAGAAACAGAAAGTGAGAAATCCCCCCCCCCCCCGGGGGGGATGACCACGCCGCAATCCCTTCTCCTCCATTCTCCTCTCAGAATCTCGGGCATGCACGCACACACGCCCGGTGTGAGTTTAACCCACCGGATCCAGGACTCGAACCACGGTTACTACATGGGAGTCCAGCAACATAGCCATTACGCTAACTGCTAGTCCCTTAAGATGATAAATTTTATGTGTATTTGCCACAAGAAAAACAATTGAAAAAATTCCCTTTGATTACACATAGAAGTTTCTCATTTGGAATTTTTTTAAAAGGTTTTTCCAAAATCTTAATACTGGGTGGGTGGTTATCACAGGATTTGCTGGTTTTAAACTTATAATTATTACTATTTTGTGGTTATATGCTTCCTTACTTACATTCAGAATAAGTTTTATAAAACCAAAATGTAGAAGTTTTCATATACTGTGGTAAAGTCTTTAGGGGATGGTTTGTTTATCTTTAGGGGATGGTTTGTGTATCTTTGAAGCTGACTGACCTTGTATGAGCTTGATTGATATTTTACCCTAAGCCTGTCTGAGAATTTGCATTGGAGCTAAGTTGCTCAATGGTGCAATTATTATTTTTCTAAAATGAATTACTCACTGATGAATTTCTTGCAATTAAACTTCACATTTTCTGTTGCAAACCAAAATGTAGATTTCAAAAAGCAATCTGTAAACCTCTGAGTTTTGGTTGACCAATAGAACTTGTCTGTAGGAAAGAGAGCCCTTAGAAATGTTACGTTGCTACTTATAATCATTCCTAATCTGTCTTTTTTTTTCTTTTCTTTTTTTATCCTATTTTTATTTATACCAGACTTCAGGTTTTGCCCTGGCACTAGGAAACATCGTTCATGGTTTGTCTATGTGTGGACATGGAAAAGCTGAAGACTTGGGCAACAAACTCCTCCCTGCCTGGATCAGAACCGTTCTAGCACAGGTAGAGGTTACCTTCTGTATGCTATTTTATATTTTATAAAGGAAAAAGAACCACGTTATTGGACCATATGTAGGAGCTGCCAAGATATATAGTTTAACAATAAAAGGACAGGCAATTTCAAATGAAAGAAACACATGTACTTTTAATCCCTTATAAATAATGTGTCCTATCAACCATCATAGTTTTTGTAAACTGGCTATTTTGTTAGTGGTTTGTTGTTTATTTTTTTTTTTTTCCTTTGAAGAGATTTTTGCCTTATGGCATGTATGCTTGCTAGGGGTAGAGAGAGAGAGAGACAGAGACAGCAAGAGGGAAAATGAGAAATCACCCCTCAGAGGGGATGGCCATGCCACAATCCCTTCTCTTCTATTCTTGGGATCTTGGGTATACACACACACATGCCCAGCATGAGTATCAAGCCACTGGGTTGGGGGTCTCAAACCACGCTCAACCATGAGGGAATCTAGTGACATAACCACTCTGCCATCTGCTGGCCTCTTGTTCTTTCTTTAAAATTTTATTTATTATTTCTTACATGAGCAAGAGAGAAAAAAAGAAAAACTTAACTGTGTTTCAATGACATAGTCTACCTCCACTGCCCACCAGCCCTGAATCATGAGCATATACATGTGCCTGGCACACTAGAGAATTCTCTAGATTTGGATATAAACCTTGAACCTTTCCACATAGTTCAGCCTCACAGAGCATCACATTCTATCCCTGCACCACTGTTCAGCTTCAATTTTAAAACAATGTTGTTTATTTTTTGAAAAATAAAAACAACTTGAAGCAACCTTTGACCTAACAACCTTAATTTGTTATTTTACTTTAGATTGCTGCCATTTTACATTCAATTAAATGGGTTATGTTGAACCTACAAATTTAATACCATTTTAACCATTTATCAGTACTTTTCTCTGCTATAGTAAGTTTTATAGAATTCAAATTTCAAGACCATTTCCTCTTGACCTATTCTGTTATTTCATTTTTAGGGCACTCCCACAATGCTTTGTCTGGCAGCTCTTCATGGCATGGTGGCCTTGGTAGGCTCTGAAGGGGATATAATTCAGGTAAAGGAAGGAATATCCATTGAATGGGAGAAATCTAAGCATGTTCATAGCCATCACAGGAGAATACTCAACATCTTAGTATGCTATGGACAGAAGAATACCCACTCATGGCTCTGGGTTTTTTTGTGCCTCACTATATGAAAAGTTGCTGTTGGCCAAGAATTCTTTCTATAAAGATTTGTTTCTTGTTTTCTTTGGTTTGTAGGAATTAAGCCTGGTCAATTTGGGTACTTCCCACAAATATTCTTGCTTGAGAAGAATGATTGAATGATAAGAAATTTCAAAAGTCATTCAAAAGGAACTTGATTTTACATCTCTAATATTTAAACATATATCTATATAATTGTTCCTTCGGTTCATAATGTTTCCACAGTGGATGTTTTTATGTATAAGTTTATAAATAATTCTCAACGAGCGCCTCTGTTCATATAGGAAAAGTTTATTGAGTTACATGCCACACTAAACAGATGCTAAGAAATCAATGATAAATGACGCATGGGTCCTGCCCTTGACGAGCTTATAGCTTCTGTGTTTGAAATATAGGACATAATGTAAATTACACAGTTTGGAAGATGATAGCTCATACACTGGGAATATAACTATTTACCGTATTTTGGAGGGGATGGTTATTTCTCCTTATTCTTTCAGCTGAAGTCAGAAGCTCTCCAGACCTCTCATTTTCAAGGCAGACTTAATGAAGTCATTAGAGCCTTAACTCAGGTGAGAAGAGGAATTTAAAATCCTTCAGTGGGAAACATGTATTCTCCCTCCCTTTTTTTCCTATTATGTAATTTAAAAGGTTTTACATAGAAAACTAGGAAGTCTGGTTATTTATGCTAAGTTCAGGGGACATGTGGGACTTGTATATGGGCCTGTGTTTACTGACAAATATACACTACTTCTGGTATAAAAGAAAGCTGGCATTTTTGAGTTAACGTAGGTTAGCATTGGCTTTCCTTAAAAATTAAAACCTGATCCTGCAAGTTATGTCAGGCCCCGAGAACAAGGAGAAATGGAAGGTGATCAAAGGGAATGATAGGTATCTAGTGGTCAAGAGGGCACTAGTTCAGATGTCTCTGATAAAAATATTTTGGAAAATCATCATTGTTCATCGTGGCTAAAGTATAAACATGTTCATTTGCTAAGTAATGATTTTATCTTTTACAATTTTTATTTTAAAATATTCATTGTATGAAATGTGAAAGTACAGAGTGAAAGAAGTTGAGGAAATGTCACTGATGGCCCTTCAAACCTGAAGCAACTGCTTCTATTTAGTTTTTTATATATATATATTTTTTTTTTTTGAAGGATTCTTATTTGTTTGCATTAGTTGGTAGTCTTATTCTGGATAGAACTTTCTTCTTTTTTTTTATTTAGCATATTTATTTTCCAGCTTGTAAAGCATAGCTGGTTATAATATCTATCACATAAAGCAGTTTTAGTAATTCATGCTTTTAAAAGGAAACAAATCTCTGCACAGAAGAAAGTCTTCTGCATGTACTAATATGCTCAAAAAATAATTCTACGGAAATTTAAGTTTCTATAATTTGGGAGAAAAATCTATAAACAAAAACTATTATTTAAAAATGCTTACTATGAATGATAAAGCAAATAATAAAATAATATTTAAAGAAGAAAACAAAGTATTATCTCCATCCTTTTTTAGTTTTAAGTAATTATCACCTCTTTTCAACTTTTTGGATTTTCTTTTACTGTTTTTGAAAATATCTTTGAGTCCAATGTTTTGTCAGCAAAATCTGAGGAAACCAATAAACTTTCTGTTATAATTAATTAATTGGTTGACTAATTTATTGATTACTTGAGCAAACATGTGTTGAGCACCTATATGAGCCAGATATCGTAAAATAGACACATGCTATTACTAGTGGTCATAAAACTTCCCATCAGACAAGCTACCACTTCATGAATAATTAATAACTTCATGTGAGTGGCCTTTTTCTGCGTGGAACTTGGATTTTGTCCTGTCACTAAACTGTTACATTTTCATCCATAGGTCATCAGTATCTCAGGGGTGATTGGTCTTCAGTCAAATGCAATTTGGCTTCTAGGACATCTTCATCTGTCTACTCTATCCTCAAATCAAAGCAGATCCTCTGGTAAGATTAGCATCCTAAAATACTAAGTTCAAGAGGAATTGCTGATGAAGGGCTCTATACCTGTACATTTGAGAGCATTAATTTTCCAACAACCCTGCATGGTGAGTATTACATCCTATTTTATATCAGAGAGAAATGGGAAAATGAGACTTCCCTACTTACCCAGGGTCATGTGGCAATAAGCAGTGGTCACATGGTTTGAACTCATGTCTGTTGACCTGCTAATTTTCATTCATCTTCTCTGCCTCCTATAGAAAGAAGTTTAGACATAGTCTAACCCCCATATATAGAAACTTTTATAAAGTTTCTCTCTTTCTTGAGTAAGAAAGACAGAGAGAAGCAGCTGCAATAGGTGTTCACACTGAACACCACCCCCAGTTTCAGCACACCTGATGTTTAGGGAGGTGCCTGAACACAAACCCAGAACCCTCCTATGTGGGTCAGCTTTGCAGAGCATTGCACTGCTGCTACATTGCTGTCTGATCCCTGACCCCAATATATTACAAATTCAGAATCAGGCTCAGAAAGATTATATAACTTACATTCAGAGTTAATTTAATGAAAGTCTAAAAACTAGATACCAGGTCCTTGAACCTTGGAACAGATGTGTTTTTGTTTTTTTAGATGTAATGGTAGTTCTGGGACCAGCAGTTAGCATAATGGCTATTGTCGCTGGACTCCCATGTAGTCGACCGTGGTTCACGTCCTGGACCCAGTGGCTTAAAACTCACGCCAAGCGCGTGTGTATGCGTGCCCAAGATCCCGAGAGGAGAATGGAGGAGAAGGGATTGCGGCGTGGCCATCCCCCCTGGGGGGTGATTTCTCACTTTCTGTCTCTCTTGTTTCTCTCTGTCTGTCTGGCGAGTGCACGCGCCCTATAGCAAAAACCTCTACAAAAAATAAAAAATAAAAAGATGTAATGGTAGTTCTTATAGTAGTTAAAAGTCTCTTCAGGAACCAGCTGGTGGCGTAGTGGTTAAGGAAGCTGGATTCCACCTGAACCAGTGCATGGTCTGAGTCCCAGACCTGGCAGCTTGAGAAACATTGGGCATGTGTGCATGCGTGCCCCAAATATGAAGAGGAGAATGGAAGAGTAGGGACTGTATTATGGTCATTTCCCCTTGGGGATACTTTCTCACTTTCCCTCTCCTGTCTCTCTCTGGCAAGCAAGTGTGCCCTCTAGCAAATTAAAAAAAAAATAGTCTTGTTATATATGGCTGGAATTGTTCTGCCCTCTGGTTTTGAAAAGTTAATGGGATAAGTACATGTAAAGATATATAACTCCTTACCCTGGGAACTGGAATCCTAGGTCTTATAAAACAGGGTTTTTTCCTATTGCTAGCTTTCTGATTAAAGCAATAAAAAATTTGCAATCCCCACAGGGTTAATTTATGTTTGTACTTAGAGATTTTTCTGGGGAAAGCATCACTACTAATCCATCTGTTCCTTGCTCTTTAGATTTTTGACCCACTGGCTATCTTGAACCTGGGCCAGAGAGGCTTAGGTACCAAAGATTCCTCATTAAAAGCTAGTTATTCATACCCACTGACAGGTAGTCTACTGACAGCATTACTGTTAACATCGACCGCTGTAATGACTGTTTCCCTTGATTTCAGTCACTGTGTAGCTATAGAAATAGGACCTGGGTCCACAGGCTTCCCAACATAATAAACTTTAGACAGCTAGAAGTTGTCTTATTAAAATGAGAACAAAAAAGAAACAGGCATATTGGAAACCCTTGGTAATTCTAATTTTGAAGGGAGGGGCTCTCACAGTGTCCTGGTAAAATAGCATATATACATTGGACTTCTACTTTTTCATGTAGATTTCTAATTGTTAATTTTATGGGATTCTTTCTCTTTTTTTTTTTTTTTTTTTTTTTTGGAGAGGTTTTCGCTATAGGGCGCATGCGCACGCCAGACAGACAGAGACAGACAGAGAGACAGAAAGCGAGAAATCACCCCCCGGGGGGATGGTCACGCCGCAATCCCTTCTCCTCCATTCTCCTCTCGGGATCTTGGGCATGCACGCACGCATGCACGCACACGTGCCTGGCATGAGTTTTAAGCCACCGGGTCCAGGGCGCGAACCACGGTCGACTACATGTGAGTCCAGCAACACAGCCATTACGCTAACTGCTGGTTCCCAATTTTATGGGATTCTTAGTCTAGCTCACATGTACTCAAATCAGATAGCAGTGAATCATCTTACACCCAAGTTCTTCTGAATAAAATCATTGTATAACTGGAAAAGTACAGCTATTTGTTCCTGTTGGAATTTTCCAATTGAGCCATTTATTGCAGTAAAAATCACCTCATGAAACAATTATGGGCGACTGAGAGGAAAAGGATTTAGGAGACTCTCAGGACTCAACTAGCATAAATGTCACTGCTTCACCATTCCCAGTCAACAGCTACATCTGGTTATTTGCACATGTTGGTCACCGAGAGGTGTCCACCTTAGGTAAGAGACTGGTGCTATGAATACTGGTTGTTGAATTTCCATGTTCATATATCTGATTCAGCACGTCCTGAATAGTTTCTACAACGACCATCTCAGCCTGGAAGCTCAACAGACTCCTTAGTGACCCAGAGGAGGTCACTGGATTGGGACTCATTAATGTGATGATGTGGAAAGAATGTTTTTAAACCACTTTAGTCAAGTATTCATCCTCAGTTGATTTTTTTCAGCTTCTACTAGGTTTGCCACCGTTTTAGATTTGCTTGCATAGCTTAAATGATTACTTCAAGGCCAGTCACTTAGTCTAATAGAATTAGTTGCAGCCAGAGTATTGTGCTGAGATTAATGGCATAAACATCTCCACTTGTCTCTAGGTTGATATGGCAGCATGAGATCATTATCTTTCCTTCATTAGTCCTGCCAAGTTCACTGGTTAATTTGATCATTTTCTGTCTCCACAGTTCCTACTGACTACAGCTATTTGCCTGAAAGCAGTTTTATTAGAGCGGCCATTGGCTTCTTCATTACGGGAGGAAAAAAAGGCAAGTGAGCACATTTCTTAAACTTTCTCATTCTTTCTACATGTTAAACAAGTTTGTATGCCCTATGTATGCCTCGGTAGAATTAAACAGTACAAACCCAAAGGGACCAATATTTTCTTCCCTAAATCACTTTTGCAATAGAGAGGACCAAGAGGCTAGCTGCGGTAATTGGTCCCTATACATACATCCTGTGTTGTCTCTTAGAATCACTGTCTCTAATATCGGGTGGCTCTGTGATTACCTTAATCTTCTGTTTGGACACATCTAAAGTATAAATGCACATTACTTTTCAAGTAGTGTGATCTGAAAAGAAAACACACACGTGGGTGCGCTTCACGTCCCAGGACCCATCTTGGAACTAGATCTTCTCCCTATAGTTTACGTGGGCACTCCGTGTCATTGGAACCGCTGACTCTATTTCTTGTTTTTAGTCTGTGTTCTTTCTATCTGACACCTCTGTCCTGTTGTGACTGTGTTGAAGCCACACACATTAGAGGAAAAACAACTTGAAGACAGAGATTGAGCGCCTTTTGTTTTTAACTAGAGCCAGAACAATGCCAAGTGAGGTTATTGAATAAGTGCTCTTCAGCTATACCCATATACTTTTCAGAACTGTGAGGACTAGAATGGATCAGAACTGGGCATATCATGCTCAGGAACCAGTTCTATTAATGTAGAATTCTTTCAATGATATTTGCTGGGAACCAGCAGTTAGCGTAATGGCTATGTCACTGGACTCCCACGTAGTCGACCGCAGTTCGCATCCCGGACCCCGTGGCTTAAAACTCACTCCGGGTGCGTGTGCGTGCGTGCCCAAGATCCCAAGAGGAGAATGGAGGAGAAGGGATTGCGGCGTGGCCATCCCCCCTGGGGGGTGATTTCTCGCTTTCTGTCTCTATGTCTCTCTGTGTCTGTCTGGCGAGCACACACGCCCTATAGCGAAAACCTCTCCCCCCCGCCCCCCCAAAAAATGATATTTGCTGATTTTATTCTTCTTACATTTGCCAGGTCTGGGCAAAACCAGTCACTGTATGGTAGCAAGACTATCCTAGTTTCAGAGAGAGGAAAAAAAAGTTCCTAAACAAATTAAAACAAAAAACTAGAAATTTGGAAGAAGCAATTTGAATCACTGAAAAGTCATGGAAGAATAAAATATTTTCATTGGGAAAAAAGTTAAGCTCACGCTGATTTCTCACTGAGTGCAGTAATCTCTGGAACTTCCAGATTATGAATTATTTGCATAGCCTAGAGATAAATTCCTTTAGTTTCTGGAGTTCTAGAATCTGTACTGTTATCCCAGGGCTAAGAGTTACGTTTTTTGCTTTTTTTAATCCTCAGTAAGAATTGACATATGGTTATATCACTGTACATGATATATTTGTAATAAACATTGGATATTACATAGAATATGCAATTATTTCATTGTCCATATTGCCATAAATTGTCTCTTTAAGCTGGATATCAAAATAGAGATGTTTTCATTAGTAAGAAATTGAATTCTTACTAAATGAGCACCTAAAATTTCCATGGCCAGAATAATACTAGAACTATACATTTTTACTCTTATTTTTTTTAGATTACTTGTTCATTGATCTCTTATAAAATTTAAAAATATTGATAATGTGAACTGTTTCCATGAGAAATGAAATTTTTAAAAATTCTTATGGTCCAAAGAAAAATAGACTTTTTTCGTAGTGACTGAAATATATCATTTTGGCTCCCCAGATGCATATGTCTTAGCAGTAGTGAATTTTCTCTAAAACTTATGGGAAACTCTTGGTTGAATGTAACATTTTATGATGGTGCAATCACAGCGTGACAGGAAATACTCAGCTCTGAGACTGAAAAATCAGGTGTAACTGCAATCAGCATTGTGATGTGCAGTCTTACGAAAGCTGTTTCAAAACAGATAAATGTAGCATTAAAAAATGCCATATTACCAGTCAGATTTTTGGCATTTTCAGGTTGTGGGAGAGGGCTGCCTTCTTGTCAGGTTTACTGACTAGATTGAGGGGAAAATCTATTCAGTCTTACACATTACTAATGATGACCCCAGAGGAGTGGGGGCCGTGGGAGGCTGACCTCCGCCTCCGAAGCCCATTTACAAAAACAAAACCAGACTCTGCTCTATGGGGCTAAATGGGATGGCCAAATGCGGAGGTGTGCATGCAAACGAGTGTTTTCTTCTTCAATATGCCCAGCTCATTTGAATTTTAATAACTCTCTTCTGAAGCAGCTTTTGAGTTTAAATGTCTGGGTGTCACTCACCAGAGCACAGTGGGACTGCTGATAGGAAGGATGACAACTTTGGTGAACTCTTTTGAAGAAGAAGTGGTTTTAGAGAATAAAAATCATGCTTGGCATGGGCAGAAGACAAAAAGCTTTAAGGAGAGCCCCATTTCTTTGCCTCCGTGTGGTATATTTTTAACTTTAAAGACTTGTGAGAAGAAAAAAAAATACAGTGGGTTATCCATGATCAACGTAATGCCAGGATGACATTGGGCATTGTGATCTCAATTTTAGCCAATCAAATTTGAGATAGTGAAATGAGTAATCTGCTTTCTGATGTTTAAGGCCTTTTTCGTTTTGAATACTCACTTGAATACTCATGTGTTAGAACATGTGAGATGTTCATTGATCTCATAAAATTTTAAAATATCTATTCCTTCAGACAGACCTACATTTTAAAACCAGATCAAATAAATGGAATACTTCAGTTTTTAAAGACTTCAGCTCATGTCCGCTTTTGTTTTCCTTTCTTTGTTTTCTCTATACCATGTGACATTCTCTTTTCTGATAACCTTGGGCTTCGACCAGACAGACTATTGCTAACCTTTTGTCGTTATCATTATCTGTTCCTATGGACATTTCTTGACTATACTAGGCTTAAAAGTGTTTGCACATTATCTGATTCTTTCTATCGTGGAATTATTTCACTCCTATAAGGGCTTTACTTTGTGACTGTTGTTATTTTTGCTCCTTTCCTACTCATTTATTCTTTTTTGCTGATCTCTGTGTTCTGTCAAGTTCCTATGTTCAGATGTCATCGAGGTTTTATCTGTGCTATATAAAACAGTTCAAATAGATTTAAAGTATGCAGTACAGGTAATCATTTCTTTCTGATGTTAACATTAGGTACAAAGTAATAGGATTATTTTTGTTGCCATTTTGTTCCTGGGGAATTTGACTACACTTTTTAAGTTTGTGTTTTTCTGTTAGGCTTTGAAGTTCACAGTTAAGTAGGAGTGTCTGAAGAAAGGCTATTTAAATCCACGCAAAACAGTCATTATGGATGATATTTCCTTCTTGATATGCATTTATTGGTCAGTGGCTTTTGCACAAAGTATAGGCAGATACATGCTCAGTCATTTTCACACTTATTAGCATGAGATATAATTGTTGGAAAGAATTATAACCAAAGGGACAGTTAGTGAACTCTAAGTATAGAATGCATGGTATGAGAAAGTTGTCCTATTTTCTGATGAAAACATTGGTTACCAAGAATATATGCCATTTTTGAATAATTTTAATTTAGTAATGCTTTGCCAATATAACTCTTTAAAGAGTGTTATTAGAAATGACTACAAGCCTCCCTCAGTATCTGCAGAGGATTGGTTCTAGAATCCCCTGAAGGTCATGGGCCCCCAAAACCCTTATATAAAATGGCACAGTATTAGCTAAAGCCATGCATATCCTCACCATATTATTTTAATCATCTCCAGATTACTTAAAATACCTGAGACAATGTAAATTCTGTGTGTAAACAGTTGCTTTATTATATAGTTTAGGGGTAATGACAAGTAAAAAAGGCTGTAGTGGGGACCAGCAGATGGCGTAATGGCTGCATCACTGGACTCCCACATAGTAGAATGCAGTTTGAGTCCTGAACCTGGTGGCTCTAACTCATGCCGGGAGGCATGTGCGTGCCCAAGATCCCAAGAAGAGAATAGAGGAGAAGGGATTGTGGCATGACCAACCCCGCTGGGGGTTGATTTCTTGCTTTCTGTCTCTCTGTCTCTCTCTGTCTTTCTGTTGAGCACACATGCCCCATAGCAAAAACACAGGCACCCTATAGCAAACACCTCTCCAAAAAAAAAAAAGAAAGAAAAAAAGGCTGTAGTGTCCAGTACGGACGGATGAAACACAGGGCTAGCAACGTTATGTACATCAGCAATAATGTAACATTTTCTATCTGTGGTTCATTAAATCCATGGATATGGAGGATTGACTGTGCCTGTGTATGATACTAAGTTCAAAAATGATATAAATAAGCAAATAATATAGTATACTATCACTATGTACAGCATGCCACTATAAGTACTCTAGAATATCTCCTTTTAGATGCATTTGTTATAATACATTGGATCATTGGGACCAGTAGTTGGTATAATGGCCATGTTGCTAGTCGACCACGATTCGAGTCCCAGACCCAGTGGCTTAAACTCATGCTGGGCATGTGTGTGCATGTGCCCAAAATCCTGAAGGGAGAATGGAGGAGAAGGGATTGTGGTGTGGCCATCTTCCCCGGAGGTGTGTGATTTCTCACTTTCTGTCTTTCTGGCAAGCACACACACCCTATGGAAAAAAAAAATTGGATCATAAAAATTGTGTTGTATTATTAGCTGAGTTTTTTAAAAAAAAATTTTCAATGTAAATGGACAAAGTTGGCACCTATCTCCTTCAGAAGGAAGTTTAAAGAAGAATCCTAAGGTATCACTTTCTAGACAGTAGGACAGGTTTTATTTTTATTGTAAACATTATGAAAATTTTTAGAACAAGAAAAGTCACCAATTATCCTATGACTCTTTATAGCTTTTATCATTTTGAGATGCTACTTTTTTTTTTTTTTTTTTTTTTTTAGGTTTTTGCCATAGGGTGTATGCGCTGGCTAGAGAGAGACAGTAACAGAGATGGAGAGGGAGAAATCACATGCCGCAGTCTCTTCTTCATCCTCCTCCTGAGATTTTGGACATGCACACACATGTGCCTGGTGTGATTTTCAAGCTGTCAAGACTGGGACTCAAACCGCAATTGGCCATGGGGTAATCCAGCACCTTCACTACCACACTACCCATTGGTCCCTGAGATGTTACTTTTTAGTTGTTGCCCTTATGTGCATACAACTTTTCCACATTTCCAAGAATTCATGTACTTTGCATTTTTAAATTTAATATGATAAACATTTCACTATTTTCTATGTATCGTCACAATTATCATTTTCAAAAATTCCATTGGATGTGTGCACTTGCCAGAGAGAAAGAGGGAGAGGGCATCCCCACCAGGGCATGGTCACACCACAAATCTTTTCCATTTCTCCATCCCATCAGGATCCTGGGCACCCATATGGACATGCCTGGCATGTTTTTCAAGCGCTGGGGTCAGGAATCAAGCTAAGGTCAGCCATGTGGGATCTGGCTCTCAATACACTGCACTTAACCACTGCACTATGCAGCTGGCCTTCCATAGTATCATTTTTAAATGACTATAGAATATTTCATAAGTTGATGAATGGTGATTAATGTAATCATTTCACTGTTGGTCATTTTAAGAAGTTTCCACTGCAGTAAATGTCTCTATGCACAGAGCTGTCTCTTGCTATAGCGTTCTGTAGGATAAATTCTCAGCAATTTATTTGTGGGCAAAAGTCTGATAATTTGGTACTACAGAGATGGCATGGCCTCATTCCTCTTTGAAGAGATTGAGTTTTTAATACCTCAGCTCTGTAAATATCTAAACTGGTATATGTCACAGAGGTTAAAAGCGTAGTGGTTAGACTGGCTAGGCTAGTATTCCACTTCCAACACTTGCTGGCTGTGCAGGCTGCATAACTTCTGGCAAGCTGCCTAAGTCTTTCGGCCTCTGTGAAATGGAGAAAATAAATGAATCTTTTAATGGAGTTTTTGTACGGATTATGAGTTGCTCTCTGTAACAATACATAGAGAATAAAAATAAATTCTTTCTAATTATAATGTCATATGACAAAGTAAACCAATATATATAGATAAACAGATGACAATAATACAAATCAGTCAGGTATAAAATAATACCTTAAGACTGCTTTAATTTACATTTCACTGCCAGGGGGGGGGGGGGGAAATGACCATTTTGCTTATATTTTGATTACATTTTAGAATCTGTTTTAAATTTTTTAGATTTTAGTTTTAAAAAATTAAAACTTAAAAGTTGCAAAAATTTACAGAAAAGTTGCAAATGCAGTTGTAAAAACTGGCTCGCTTTTCTGATAGTAAGAGAAAACTTCTATATTCTCTTCCCGTTGAGACTATTCAAGCTTCATTGGCAATCTCAGTGATGCCTTTAACAGAAAAATAATCTAATCCAGACTGTTACTCTATACTTTTTTGTCTTAGTTCTTCAGTCTTCTTCAATCTGGAACAGTTCCTCAGTCTTGCTGTGATTTCATGACCTTAACATGTTTTACCACTAGGAGTCAGTTATTTTATAGAATGTTCTTCAATCTGGGTTTGCTTGATATTCCTCATATTAGAGCCAGGCCAATCACTCTAGGCAAGAGTATCACAGACGTGGACCTGAGTTCTCCCTGTGTCCATCAGCGGGTACCTGATGTTCACTGGCAAGGGTAACTTCAGTCGTTTGGATGAGATGATTGATGTCTTGTAGGTTTCTCTACTTTGAAGTTATTCTTTTCCCTTTATCATCAATGGTTGGTATACAAAAATTTTGAAATTTATTTATTTATATTATATTATTTATAAATATCCTATTTTTATCCATTAGTTTTTAGATCCATTAATATTTCTTGCCTGAAGTAATTTTTACTCTGATATCTGTCAAAGGTGATTAAAAAAAAATCTGTTATTCCATCTCCTTTTTAAAAAGTTTATTTATTTATATCTTTCATGAGTAAGAGTGATAGAGACAGTTTTTTGGTGCTCACCCCACTTCCATCTATTAGTAAGTTAGCATGGAATTTTGATAAAATTCAAAAGTGACATTTCAGAATAAGTTCATTCAATTGGGCCAAACCGCTTAGGCTTGACTCTTGAGTGTCTCCTTTTGCTATGGATTGTTTATGGATCAGTACGTCTAAGTCCTGGCTCTTATTGATTCATATGAAATAATGTTAACTTCACTTCTTTGTATAAATTAGAAAATGAAAAATGTGTAAAGAACATTGTATGAAATAAACCTGTTGTAGTTTTTCTCTAAAAAAAAAAAAAAAAAAAAAAAAAGTGAGAGAGACAGAAAGAGAAACAGCGCCCTCAACAGGGTCTCGATTTATCCCCAGCCCTGGATTGTAGGCATGTGCGTGCTCACCGCTCACCATACTCAGGACAGTCTCCAGGCCTGGAGCTTTGCGGTGTGGGTCAGCCTCACACACCATCGAGTTTCACTGCTGCACCAACCCCCATCTACATTTTTTAGTTGGCATTCTGCTGAAAGGAAGAGTTGGCATTCTGTGATAAGCTTCATCTGTGTCCTCTCTTCTCTCTTTCTCCTCCCATCCTGTCCCTTCATAATAATAAGGATTTCTAAATTTCTAGTTTGTTTGCTTGTGTATTGTTTCATGTGTTTATTATTATTTTCTGCAAATTGTTCAAGATTAGAGCAACAAGAGCCTCTTCAAGCTGGTTCTTGTGTCCTTTTACTTTTTCTTTTTGATGGCACATGTGAGAAATTGATAGAAAGAGAAAGAGCCCTCAGAGGAGTCTTGTCACATTGAGATTCCCTTTCCTCTTCCCTTTAGCTCCTCAGGATCCTAGGTGCTTGCTCGTTTGCTCAACATATTTGTAGGCCAACCTGGGGATCCAAACTACACTTGGCCCTGTAGCTTCCAGCCTTGAAAGGTACTGTGTTACCGCTGTGCCATAGCAACTGGGCCTCTTGTTTCCTTTTGGCATGACCCATCATTATTTGAGTATTTTCTTACTTTGGGGCATGAGAACATGTTCTAGACTTATCTTGTACTATCCTCAGTCCTGGAATAGGTGCAAAGTATCTTATTGCTGCTGAGTTAATGACTGCTCCCAGGCACTTTCAGTGGAGAGAGCTGGGACATTTATGTACGTACACGCACACACACATTCTCTCTCTCTTTCTCTCTCATTCTCTCTCTCTTATCTATATTCATTTCTGTATCTAGCTATTGATATGTACATGAAATAAAAAACATGAATTTACACCAATACCTCTCATTCTAATTTGTCACTACAGGCTTCATTCTACTTTTCTCTCTTTTCATATATGTAACTACCTCCTCTGACATTAGAAACCCAACTGCCATTTTTATCAATATATTTGCTCATTTGCTCCATTTTCCTGTATATAACCAATATTCTGTACCTCCTGGGCCACAGCCCTGCTAAATTGCTTTCCCTTCTCAGGAGCAGATTTCTTCTGGCTACTATCCTGCTTAGTGGCCTTCCTGGTGCTAAGGGGCCCTAGGATGTTTTTGCTTCTGATAACTATGAATGTTGAAGTTTTTTTTTTTTTTTTTTTTTTTTTTTTTTTTTAAAGAGAACACTCAACCAAACTTTAGTATCTGACTGATACTAGAAACATCAATGGTTTTTAACAACCATCTTGATTATACCTGTAGAGTAGTTTCTGGCAGGGGGCTAAAGATCTCCTAATTTCTACAAGTATACCATGTCTTAATTATCTCTGCCTGTGTTTTCTATGGACTTTGTTTAGAAAAATCCTACTTATCTTTTCTATTGGGCTGTCAGTAAAGCCATGATGTATTTTTGCATAGAAAAACAGAAAAATATGGCATGACTTTTCTGACAACCTAATATCTTGATTTAAACAGTCTTCTCTTGGTGGGGAAACAGGTTTCTCCAATGTTCCTAGATTAGGTTAGATTTTGTATATGATACTTTCTTGTATATTTTACGGTATCTTACATATGTTTCACTATTTATATAATTATTTATAGTTATTTAAAATCTATCTTTCCCATTAGACTGCACTGTCATCTGTGCACAGAAAGAATATGTTTTATCCTAAATGCCTAGAACAGAGAACCTGGCATATAGTAATAGATTTATATATTGGGTCATCAGAAAAGTCATGGTGCATTTTGCATAGAAAAAGTACATCATCGGGACCAGCAGTTAGCATAATGGCTATGTCGCTGGACTCCCATGTAGTCGACCACGGTTCGTGTCCCGGACTCGGTGGCTTAAAACTCACGCCGGGTGCGTGTATGTGCGTGCCCAAGATCCCGAGAGGAGAATGGAGGAGAAGGGATTGCGGCGTGGCCATCCCCCCTGGGGGTGAGTTCTCGCTTTCTATCTCTCTGTCTTTCTCTGTCTGGCTGGCAAGCGCACGTGCCCTATAGCAAAAACCTCTCCAAAAAAAAAAAAAATCATGACTTTTTCGAAAACCCAATAACCTTATTTATGTAGGTTGACCTACACTTAAAAGATATGTGTGTGGGTTGGTATGTACATATATATATGTACATATACATACACATATATATATGTACATACATACGTGTGTGTGTGTGTGTGTGTGTGTGTGTATCCATACCACATAAGCAGCGTGCTAGTGAAGAATATGCATACTCTGGCTGTTAGCCTCCTTATTGCCACATTTTTACTGTAAGGGTTACACATGTACATTGTGGCATTGAGATCTGATCCTCCATGTAGCTGAAATATGTGTGATAATGGATTCTGTTTTAATGCATTATTTTCAGATATGCCATTTATATCAAGTTTTTAGGCTGCCAACTGGAGAGAGATTTATAGCAACTTTGTATCTAGATTGTGAAACATCTGGATCTTTTTAACAAGTGTGGTTAGGCCTTCTCAGTTCCAAATCTATTGTCCATATAACATTCCAGTATTTCTTCTTATCAAAGATACTTGTCTAAAAAACAAAGCATTGTAATAGAAGAACTGAGTTTTCTTGTTGCTCAGATTTGGATTCTTTTTACAATAATAAAGGTCTCTGTTAAGGAAATCAATGACTGCTTTGGGCCGCACTCTTTTTCTGTAGCTTTCCCAAAGCGTATGGAACTGCCAAATACTTTCTCCATTCCTTAAAGTTACCGTAGTTCCTCTCTTTGCACTTGCTGTCAGAATCAATTCCCTGCAAATACAGTGGAAATTTTTCAGGATTGTAGTTATGCTATTCAGCACTGCTTCTCTGCCCTTTTAAATGTGGAAGATTTATCACATTGTAGCTGTGCTGTGATTTTCAGTGTTAGTCTCCATTTTACAAGTTCTCCCTCTTTCTGACACTTGCCTGTATATCGGGTCAATTCTAGTAAACATAGAAGCAGCATGTAAAATATATAGTGAAGTGTAGTCATTGAAGTTCTATTGTACTATCAAGAGAGCTCATTTTCTAAGCAATAAAACATCTGAAAGATGATATTTTACATAGGTTCCTCGTATTAGAGAACAGATTGAATGCCTTTCCTAGTTCCCTAGATTCTCTGGAAACACAAAATTTCTGTAATGAATTCTACTGAAGGACCTGGAATAAAATTTTATATAATTTTTAAAATATTTGATCTAGGAATTTTTAAAAAATAAAATCTGTGGGCCAGCTGGTGGTGTGGTAGCTAAGGCAGCTGGATCCCACATGGCTGACTGTGTGAGAAACATACCGGGCACTTGCATGTGCATGTCCAAAATCCCAAATAGAAATGGAGGAGGAGGAATCGCAACTCAATCATACTGCATAAGGAATTGCTTTCTCACCTTCTCTCTCTCTCACTCTCTGTCTCTCTCTCTCTTCTGCTAGTGAAACACTCTCTAGCAAAAAAAACCCCCAAACCCTTATAAATTAATGATTTTCTTTTCTTTTTCTTTTTTCTTTCTTTCTTTTTTTTTTTTTTTTTTTTTTTTTTTTTTTTTTTTTTTTTTTTTGAGAGAGGTTTTTGCTATGGGGTGCATGCACTTGCCAGAAAGAGAGAGACAGAAAAACAGAAAGTGAGAAATGACCCCCCAGGGGAGATGGCCACACTGCAATCCCTTCTCCTCCATTCTCCTCTTGGGATCTTGGGCACACATGCACACACACACACACGCCCGGTGTGAGTTTAAGCCACTGGGTCTGGGAATTGAACCACGGTTGACTACAAAGGAGTCCAGCGACATAGTCATTACACCAGTAGGTCCTGTGAATTAAAGATTTTCAATACAGAATTTGATGCATATTCTTAATAGGGAAGAAATGTAATTCTGTACAGAGATAGATAGTTCTGTCAGTTCATCAGGCCACTTCAATGAATTATGTGAAAATGTCCCCATAAAAGCAACTTAATATTGTGAATTTTTGTGTGAAATCAAAGGTTCCAATTTGCAGCCAACATCATATAGAGACTCTGACCACAGTGTTGTGATTATAGTGTTATACAAATAGCCAACCAGTTAGCTCTCATCACAGCATTTTATCTTTGTCACAAGACTTTGTCATACCTGTTTTTGCCTTGAGTTTTGGTTTGTCTTCTCATTAGAATATAAGTTTTATGTACATAGGAACCTATTCTATCTTGTTCAGCACTATCTCAACTGCTGGGAGCAGTACTTGTACCCAATAGATAGATACTTGATAAATGGTTGAATGAATGAATGTGTCTATAAGTGTATTTACTTCTTTGTGTGGTAAGTTCTGCTCATTCTAATAATAATGGTTAACTCCCTAATAATATTTCCTGAATTCCCAGTACTACATCTCCAGATGGAACAGAAATAAAGCATTGGTTACTGGCAACACAGCATAGAAGAGTGGCAAATGTGTTGAGTTTTAACATTTTTAAAAAGGAAAGAGTGTTGGCAGGGAAGGGAACGTTACTGCAAACCACACTGCTAGTTGTACCTTTCTAAACTAGCAGGAAGGAGAACTAAGAGTAAGGAGGTGGTTTAGTGGGTGGCCTGCATAAGAAAACATGTTGATTTTGAGACGACTGTAGTTGGAAATTTGGGTCTGAATCATAGGAGAAAGCCTGTATTAAAATTATGGATTGGAATCAGCTGGTGGCATAGTCGTTAAGGCACCTGGATCACACATGTCCAGCTGTGTGGTTTGAGTTCCAGATCTGGCTGGATGAAAGATATGTTGGGTGTATTTGTGCATGCTTGAAATCCCAAAGGAAAAATGGGGAAGGGATTACAGCGTGACCATCCCCCATAAGGGGTGTTTTCTCACTTTCCCTCTTTCTCTTTTTCCCTCTCTCCATTGAGTGCATGCACTCTCTAGCAACTTAAAAAAATAAAAAAGTATGGATTTTTAGCTGTCAGCATGTAAGCAGTATTTGAATATGTGAAAGTATATGAACTCAGGCCTGAGACTCAGTAGAGGAAGAACATAGGAGCTTCGGAAGTACTTATGTCAAGACAACTTTCCAAGGGAAAAATGAAGAAAGAAGGAGTGAAAAAATATCCTTGGATTTGATGTTTAGGTGGCCCTTAATGATAAATCTTTACAAGGGCAGTTTTGGTGGAGTGTTCAGGCTGATAGCTAGATAACAATTGTGTAGGGTACTTTTTATTGCAAAATACAGTGACTTCAACTAACTCAAAAGTATTTATTGCGAGGATTCCTAGGTTTCCCAGAAATCCAAGAACTGGAAATACTAGGAGCAGAAAAGTATATACCAGGCACCAGACTTTATCTCTCTGTTTTTCTCTATCTTTCTAAGACTACACGGTAACAATTTCTCTTACGGTTTCTACTATTCTTTCTGAACACTGCTTCTCTTTCTCTGCTTCCTGCACATTTTTTTTTTTATTGTGATAAATTACACATAACATAAAACTTACCATTTATTCATAATGTTTTCTTGCCATCATAGCTGGATATTTTCATTTCTTTTTAAATTGTTTCAGAGTATGTGCACTTGCTGGAAAAAGACAAAAAAAGAGACAACACCCCTCCCCCCCTGCCCCAATGAAATGTCACACTGCAGTCCTTCTTCTCCACTTATTCATCCTGTCTGGATTTGGGCATGCACGCACATTTGCCCAGCACGCACCACCTGGGGCAGGATTCAAACTGTGGGGACTTGGCTCCCTTAGCCACTAGGTCACAGAGCTGCCCCTCACCACTGTCCATCTCTAGAACATCTTTATCACCCTAAAAGGAAATCTTGAGCCCACTGAACAGTTGCTTTCCATGCCTATTTCTCCCAGCCCCTAGCAACCAATAATCTGTTTTCTGTTGCTATGGATTTGCCTTTTCTGTATATTTAAATAACTTAGTAATTTTTAATGAGTTTGTTTATTTGCTTATTGACAGAAAGAGACAGACAAACAACCAGCCTCAACAGGGTCTCATGCCACAATCCTTCCTCCAGCCTTCCCAGCCAACCAGGCTCATGGGCATGTACAGGTCAACCCAGAACCAAACACCTGATCTTCCATATAGCTTCCAGCATTGAGAGTGTTGTGTTACTGCAGCTGGACCTGTTGGGTCGTTGGAAAAGTCATGATGCATTTTTACATAGAAAAATAGAAGAATATGTCATGACTTTTCCAAAGACCCAATATATATTTTATTTTTATGAAATCATACAATATGTGATGTTTTGTGAGTGGTTTCTTTCACTTAGCATAATGTTTTATTTATTTATTTATTTATTTATTTTTTTGGAGAGGTTTTTTTGCTATAGGGCGCGTGCGCTCGCCAGACAGACAGAGAGAGACATAGAGACAGAAAGCGAGAAATCACCCCCCAGGGGGGATGGTCACGCCGCAATCCCTTCTCCTCCATTCTCCTCTCGGGATCTTGGGCACGCACGCACACGCGCCCGGCGTGAGTTGTAAGCCACCGGGTCCGAGACGCGAACCCTGGTCGACTACGTGGGAGTCCAGCGACATAGCCATTACGCTAACTGCTAACACTTAGCATAATGTTTTCAAGGTTTATCCATGTTGTAGCAATTATTAGTACTTCATTCCTTTTATAGCCTCATAATAATCCATTGCATGGATATGCCACATTTTACTTACCTATTCATTAATTTATAGATATTTAGGTTATTTCTTTCTTTTGGCTGCCGCGAGTGGTATTGCTCTGAATATTTGTGTACAAGGTTTTGTTTGAATATCTATTTTCAATTATTTTGAATATGTATGTATATGTATATAGGAGAGGAATTGCTAGGTCATATTTAACTTTTTAGGTCTTTTCTTTTCTTTTCTTTTCTTTTCTTTTCTTTTCTTTTCTTTTCTTTTTTTTTTTTTGGAGAGGTTTCTGCTATAGGGCGCTTGCGCTCGCCAGACAGACAGAGACAGAAAGACAGAAAGCAAGAAATCACCCCCCAGGGGGGATGGTCATGCCGCAATCCCTTCTCCTCTGTTCTTCTCTTGGGATCTTGGGCACGCACACACACGCGCCTGGTGTGAGTTTTAAGCCACCGGGTCCGGGATGCGGACCATGGTCGACTACATGGGAGTCCAGCAACATGGCCATTACGCTAACTTCTGGTCCCCATATTTAACTTTTTAAAGAGACTTTTAACATTAAAAAAAAAAAAAAACCTCCCAAACTGTTTTTCCACAGTGGCTGCCTCAATTTACATTCCCATCAGCAATATATGAGTGTTCTAATTTTTCTTCATCCTCGGTCACACTTATTTTCCATTTTACTATGATGTTTTTTCATTTGTTTGGATGTAAAGTGGTATCCTATGTGGTTTGACTTTTGTTTCCCTAATGACTAATGACCTTGAGCATCTTTTCATGTACTTGTTGGCTAAGGGTATGTTTTTCTACTTTCTATATATTTGTGAATTCTTTATTTTACAAGTTTGTTACTGATTTCTTGCCTTATTCCATTGTGGTTAGTGAAAATATGTTGTATGATTTTAGTGTTTTCAAATTTATTGAGACTTGTTTTGTGGTCTGACATATGGTTAATTCTGGAAATGTTCCATGTGTATTTGAAATAATTGTGTATTCTGATAATGTTGAGTGTAATGTTCTATCTATATCTCCTAAGTCTCTTTGGGCTCACAGGGTATTAAAGTCTAACTATTGCTGTAGAGATGTCTATTTTTCTCTTAAATTTTGCCAGTGTTTACTTAATGTATTTTGGGACTCTGGTGCATATGTGTTTATAATTGTTGAATGTCTTGATTAATTTAGTTTGCATGAATACCAACTTAGCATCAATAATGTACAAAAACTCTGCTCTTGTAACTCCATTCCTCCCCCTTGTGTTGTTATTGTCACAGATTACATGTTTATACATAATATGCACATTATCATAGATTTATAATTTTTATGCCTCTTAAGTTATAAAGTAAATGAAAGAGGAGTTACAAAACAAAAATATAGTGATATTGGCTCTTATATATATCTTTGTAATTACCTTCACCAGAGTTGTTTATCTCTTTGTTTAGTTTCAAATGACTGGCTAGATTATTTACTTGGTATGCTTTAAGCATGTCCATTAGCATTTCTTGTAGGACATGTTTATGAGCAGCAGATTCCTTCAGCTTTGTTTTCTTGGGAATGCTTTGATTTGTCATTAATTTTGAATGATAGTTTGACTGGATGTAGTTTTTTGTTTGACAGTTGTTTTATTTCAATACTTTATATATTATCCTGCTCTTTATTGGATTTCATGGTTTCCAGAAGAGAAATCTAAAACCTTATTGAAGATCCCTTGTATGTGATATATTTCTCTTTGCTATTTTCAAGAATCCAGTTCTCCTTTGAAAATCTAATAACGTGTCTCAGTGTGGATCTCTTTGTATTTATTTTTTTTTAGCATGTATTGAACTTCTTGAATGTATAGATTGATGTCTTCTTATCAAATTTGAGTTTTTGGACACTGTTTGAAAAGTCTTTCCTTTTTCTTTATACATTCATTCACTGTATATCATTACAACTTGTGAAGTGAATTTTCCCAACATAAATACTCTGCATATTAGTCCAGTTAAAGATATTATAATATGTGTTATCATCAACACATAATTTTCCATTTTGTGTCCCCTAAATGTTTTGCTTCTTTCTTTTCCCCTTGATTGCCTTCCTCTCATCCTCCCCTATTTCCCATCCTCCTCCCACACTGTCTCTAGTATCCACAATTGTTCTCCATGCTTTTATATCTGCCAGTCTTTCACTTTCTGCTGTAGAGTGTGGACCATTTGATATATATTAAGTGGGTGCATACAATGACTCTCTTTCATAGTCTGGCTTACTTCACTTAGCAGTAAATTTTCCATATTCATCCACTTTCTAACAAATGCCACAGTCTCATTTTTTATGGCTAAGTAGTATTCCATAGTATACATGTGCCATACTTTTTCAATCCATTCATCTATTTGTGGACATTTGGGTTGCTTCCATGTCTTGGTAATAGTGAATAAGGTTGCAATAAACATGGATGTACAAATACTTTTCTGAGTATATTCCTATCTTTTCGGAAGGTACCTAGAAGTGGAATTGCTGGATCATATGGTAGTTCTATTTGTAGATCTTTGAGGAACCTCATATGGTTCTCCACAGTGACTGTATTAATTTATATTCTCACCACAGCCTCACCAGCACTTATCATTTTTAATTTTTTTATCTTAGCCATTCTGAGGTTAGGTGGTATCTTATTGTGGTTTTAATTTGTATATTCCTTATGATAGAGGATGTTGAGTATTTTTTCATATGCTTCTTGGTTGTTTGTATGTCATTTTTAGGGAGTTGTCTGTTCAGCTCATTTGTCTATCTTTCAATTGGGCTGATCACGTTTTTTTTTCAGGTAAACCACTTGAATTCCTTGTATACTCCAGTTATCTGTTCCTTATCTGAGGCATAGTTTGCAAATATATTCTCCCATTCTGAAGGTTGCCGATTTACTTTAATTATCATTTCTTTTGCTGAGCAAAAGCTTTTTATCCTGATGTCATCACACTGGTCTGTTTTGGGGATTATTGCCTGTCCTTTAGGGGTCTTATTTAAGAAATCTTTGCCTGCTCTGATGTCTCCAAGAGTTTCCCAGCATTATCAACTATCCATTTTATAGTCAGAGGCCTTAGGTTTAGATCTTTGATCCATTTTTGGATTTATTTTTGTTAATGGTAACTAATAGGGTCTAATTTCATCTTTCTTCAGGTGGATGATGGTTTTTCCAGCACCATTTGCTAAAGACATTTTCTATTCCCCACTGGATTGACTGGCACACTTTGTCAAAAATCAGTTGGCTTGTGTTTGGGAGTTTATTTCTGGTGTCTCTATTCTATTCCATTGGTCCACATGCCTGTTTTTGTGCCAATACCTTGCTGTTTTGATTATCACAGTCTTATATTTTAGAGACAGGGACTGAGATGCCTCATATTCCACTCTTCTTGTGCACTATTACTTTGGCAATACAAGGTCTTTTATGATTGCAGACAAATCTGTGATTGTTTTTTCTAAATCTGTGAAGAATAGCTCTGATAATTTTATTGAGATTACATTAAATTTCTAGATTAGTTTGCTATTTTGATTATAATTAATTCTTCCCATTCTGGAATATGGGTGTCTTTCCACTTTTTTGTGTCACTTTTAATTTCTTTTTTTAGGTTTTCATAGTTTTCCTTGTAGAGGTCTTCAGATATTCTTTCTTCCCTTTCCTCTTCCTCTTCCTCCTATCCTTCTGTGATTTCCATTATGTTTATGTTGATATGCTTGGGAGTGGTCTCAGGCTCTGTTCATTTTTTTCCCTTCTTTTTTCTTTCTGCTCCTTAGACTGAATATTTTCAATTGATTTATTTTCATGTGAGCTGATTCTTTCTCTGTCTGCTCAAATCTTTTATAAAAACCCTCTAATATGGTTTTCATCACATTGGACTATACTTATTAGCCCAAGAATTTCTGTTTAGTTCCTTTTTGAAATTCTGTTGATATTCTCTGTCTAATTATGTACCATTCTCCTAGTTTCTTTTATTTCTTTCGTCTTGGTTTCCTTTAGCTGTTTGAGCATATTTAAATAGATTCATTCAAAATCTTTGTCCAGTTACTGTCAGGGAAAATTCCTTTTAATTTCTTCTGTGAAATGGCAAACTTTTGGATTGTTTCATGCTTCATAAATGTTTGTTGAAAACTGGACTTTTTTGGGAATGTGTGTCAAAATTTAAGTTATTTCAAAAAATTTTTAAAAAGTATATGTGATAAAATGCGTAATATATAAAACATGAAATTTACTTCTTTTTTTTTATTTTTAGATTTTTGCCATAGGGTATGTGTGCTCACAGGACAGAGACAAAGAGGGACACAGACAGGGAAAATGAGAAATCACTGCCCATTGGGGATGGCCACATCACAATCCTGTCTCCTCCATTCTCCTCTCAGGACTTTGGGCACACACACACACACATGCACCCAGCATGATTTTCAAGTCACTGGGTCTAGGACTTGAACTGCCGAGTCTGCCATGTGGGATCCCATTTCTTAACCACCACACCACTTGCTGTCCCCAAATTTATAATTTTAGCAATTTATTTTTCTATGCCAGAGGATATGTGCGTGTGTACATGTGTGTGAGAGAAAGAATAAGAGAGAGTGGGAGAGAATCCCCCTCAACTGGGCCTGAACACACCATAGCTATTTTTCTCCAATTCTCCATCCCATCAGGATTTTGGGCATGTAAACAGGCTCCTTAGTGCATTTTTCAAGCTGACGGGACTGGAACTTATACCCTGGTTCAGCCATGTGGGATATGGCTTTCTCTGTGTGCTGTACTAACTGCTGTGCTATGAGGTCAGCCCCCATAGTAACAGTTTTTAAGTGTACAATTTTGTGACATTAAGTATAATCACATTGTTGTATGACTATCACCACCACCTGTCTCCAGAAACTTGAGAAGGTGATCATTTTTAGTGTTATAATATAGTAACTCTAAGTGTCAGATTCTTCCCCTTCCTTTCTGTTTGCTTTTGTTTCCTGTTGTGGTCTGTAAATATTTGTATATTTAATGACTTTTTAAAACCATCATGTTTGTAAAGTCTGTATTTTTTGTCATGCGTGATTTCTGAAGGAGCTATTTCTTTAGCTTTCAATCAGCTAGTGTGTGACAGAGATTTCTTTGCATGCCAAAAGGTTTTTTTATTTAAAAAAAAAAAGGCAAAAAGACCCTGCTCCTCTACTTCTGCTTTTATTTTTTTTAGCTTCTGCCAATTCTGCCGATTTTTCTGCCTATTCTGAAAATGCATCTCTTCTAAAAAATTGTGGTAAATAAAACACATAAAATTTATACTCTTAATCATTTTTAAGTTCAGTACTAGCAAATATGTTTACATTGCGAGACCAGCAGTTAGCATAATGGCTATGTCGCTGAACTCCCATGTATTCGACTGCAGTTCAAGTCCCGGACTCGGTGGCTTAAACTCACGCCAGGTGCGTTTGCATGCGTGCCCAAGATGCTGAGAGGAGAATGGAGGAGAAGGTATTGTGGTGTTGCCATCCCTCCTGGGGGGTGATTTCTCGCTTTCTATCTCTCTGTCTTTCTGGTGAGCGCATGTGCCCTATACCAAAACCCTCTTCAAATATATATATTTACATTGCTATGAAATTGATCTCCAGAATAGTTTCATCATTTAAAACCAAAAGTCTATATCTATTTAACAATAACTCCCCTTTTTTCCATCACCCCAGCCCCTAGAAAACACCATTCTACTTTGGTTTCTATAAATCTGACTCTAGATATCTCTTATTAGTGGAATTATATGAGATTTTTCTCTTTGTCACCAGCTTATTTACTTTTTCTCACCAGAGAGAGAGACAGCCAGCCAGAGTGAAGTCACCTCTACATCCATTCCACGGGGATGGTGGGTGGCAATGCTATAATCCCTTTCCTCCATTCTCCTCTCAGGAATTTGGGCATGCACACATGTGCCAATGTGTTTTTCTTTTTCTATCTTTCCTTTTCTTTCTTTCCTTTTTTTTTTTTAACCCTATAGGGTGTGTGCACTCACAGAAGAGAAAGAAAGAGACAATAAGCTAGAAATCACCCTCTGGGGGATAGCCACGCTGCAAACCCTTCTCCTCTTGGAATTTTTGGCATGTAAGCACACTTGCCTGGTGCGAGTTTCAAGATGCCAGTTCTGGCATTCAAACCACGGTCGACCATCTGGGAATCCAGTGCCTCAACTGCTATGCAACCTGCTGGCCCTGCCCAGCTTGCTTTTCAAGCCTCTGGGTGTAGGACTCAAACTGCATCATGGCCCATGTGGGATCCAGCCACCTTGACTACCACACCACCCAGACTGGTTTATTTCATTTACCATAATGTCCTTAATTTCATCCACGTTACACAGTAGGATGTGACAGAATTTCCTTCCTTTTCTAAGGATGGATAGTATTACATGGTATGTATGTATGTATGTATGTGTGTGTATACACACACACATACATACACACACACACACACACACACCTTTTGCTTATTCATTCACCTCTCAGTGAACATTTGACTTACCTTCACCTCTTGGCTATTATGAATAGTGCTGCTATGAACATCAGTGTTTCAATATCAGTCCCACTTAAAGTTCCTTTGGATATATATCTGGAAGCAAGATTGCTAAATCACATGGTAGTTTTCTAAGTATTTTAGAAACTACCATATTGTTGGGTGGTGGTTGCAACAAAATTGTAAACATTTTACAGTATTTCCAGCAGTGCACAAGGGTCTAATTTCTACATATTCTTGAAATCGCTTGTTATTATCTAGTCTTTTTGTCGTCATTTGTTTGTTTGTTAGCTGTCCTGATAAGTCTGAGGGGATATTACCCTTTGGTTTTGCTGTGAGCTTCTGCTGACTAGTGATGTTGAGCATCTTTTCTACTCTTGTTGGATATCTGCATGGCATCTTTGAAGAAATGTCTGTTCAAGTTCTTTGCCTGTTTTTATAGGCTTCTCCTTTCTCCTGTGCTTTCTTTGTCAGCTGCTGTTTTTCCTTTTGTTGAATCTACCACTGCTTCTGCTTCCTCTCTTTTTGGCACATGCTAATTCTGCTCTTCCAACTGAATGTGTATGCTTCTCCTTTTCTCTGTCCTCCTTTCTGAGACTGTTTTTTTTTTCATTTACTGACTTGGCCCCTACCCCTTCTTCCTCCTCCATTCTGGGTCTGCTGATTCAGGTACTTTTTCTGCTGACTCTGCCTTTGCTTCCCTTTTTTCCTCTGCATCTCTTACCTGCTGCTATTTTCTCCTACCGCTGACTCTGCCTTGGTTGTGCTTCTTCCTTTTTCAGTATCTGGTTGCTCAGCCTTTGCTTCTCCTGTTCCCCAAACTCCTCCTGTTTCTGAGCTTCTTCTTTCTGCAGTTGGTTTCATTCTCCTGATGCTGGCCTGCTTGTGCTTTTTTTATTGTTGTTGTTTTGTATCTGCGGAATCTGCCTCTGCTTCTCCTTTTCCCTGTGCTTCTCCTTTCTGCAGCTGCCTTTGTTAAACTGACTCTGCCCTGCTTCTGCTTTTTCTTTTCTGGTATTTGCTTGCTCAGCCTCTGCTTCTCCTTCTCCCTGAGTTTTTCCTGTCTGCAGTTGGTTTTGTTCTGCCAACTCTACCCTGTGTGTGCTGCTTCCTTTTTCAGTATCTGGTGGCTCTGCCTCTGCTTCTCCTTTCTGAGACTGCTCCCTGTGCTGACTCTGCCCTGTTAAGCTTCTTCCTTCTGTATCAGCTGTCTCTGCTTCTCCTTTTTATTGAGCTTCTGTTTTCTGCAGCTTCCTGCCTTCTGCTGACTCTGCCCTGCTTATGTTTTTTCCTTCTTCTGTATCTGCTTTTTCTGCCTCTACTTCTCTTTTCCCCCAAGCTTCTCCTTTCTACAGTGGTTTTCATTCTGCTGATTCTGCCCTGCTTGTACTTCTTCCTGTTTCAGTATCTGCTGGCTCTGCCTCAGCTTCTCCTTTTCTCCAGGCTTCTCCTTTTGGCAGCTGCCTTCCTTCTGCTGACTCTGCTCTGCTTCTGCTTTTTCCTTTTCTGGTATTTGCTTGCTCAGCCTTTGCTTCTCCTTTCCCCTAAGCTTCTTCTGTTCCCAGAACTTCTCCTTTCTGCTGTTGGTTTCATTCTCCTGACTCTGTCCTGTGTGTGCTTCCTCCTTTTTTTGTGTCTGTGGTCTCTGCTTCTGCTTCTCCTGTTCCCGGAACTTCTCCTTTCTGCTGTTGGTTTCATTCTCCTGACTCTGCCCTGTGTGTGCTTCTTCCTTTTTTTGTGTCTGTGGTCTCTGCTTCTGCTTCTCCTTTTCCCTGTGCTTCTCCTTTCTGCTGTTGGTTTCATTCTCCTGACTCTGCCCAGTGTGTGCTTCTTCTCTTTTTTTTGTGTCTGTGGTCTCTGCTTCTGCTTCTTCTGTTCCCGGAACTTCTCCTTTCTGCTGTTGGTTTCAGTCTCCTGACTCTGCCCAGTGTGTGCTTCTTCCTTTTTTTGTGTCTGTGGTTTCTGCCTCTGCTTCTCCTGTTCCCGGAGCTTCTCCTTTCTGCTGTTGGTTTCATTCTCCTGACTCTGCCCAGTGTGTGCTTCTTCCTTTTTTTGTGTCTGTGGTCTCTGCTTCTGCTTCTCCTTTTCCCTGTGCTTCTCCTTTCTGCAGCTGCCATCCTTCTGCTAATTCTGCATTGCCTTTGCTTATTCCCTTTTCTATATCTGCTGGCTCAGCCTCTGTTTCTCCTTTTCTCTGACTTCTCCTTTCTGTAACTGCCTTTCTTCTTGCTGACTCTGCCTTTTTCTGTACTTCTTCACTTTCAGTATCTGCTGGCTGTACCTCCGCTTCTCCTTTTTCCTGATTTTCCCCTTTCTGCACCTGCTCTCATCCTACTCCCCCACCCTGCTCTGTTTCCTGTTTCTGTATCTGCTGTCTCTGCACCGTGGCTTCTCCTTTTCTCTGACTTCTCCTTCTGCAGCTGCTTTTGTTCTGCTGATTCTGCCCTACGTGTGCATCCCCTTTTTGAGTGTCTGTAATTCCCAGCTTTATTTGCTGACAGCACCTCCTTCCACCTCTTCTTCCTTTTCCTGTGATGCGTTTCCTTTGCTGATTCTGCTTCTCTCTGTGCTGGTGTGGTATTCTCTTCTGCTGCTGATGTTGATCTGGCTGCTTTTACTTCTCCTTGTTCTCCACTTTTTTGTGGCATTTCTGACCTTCATGTAGCTTTACGTTGACGTGGTCCCTGATGGCTACACCGCCATGACTGCCTTATGTTTCCACTTGCAATTGTTCCAGTGTCTCAGGTTTTTCCATTGAAAATGACCTGACACACTCACAAAATGAATATGATGTCAGAGTCGTGGTACCACGTCACAGGTAGCTGTCTAGGCATTTGCTGTTACTCCTGTAGGCGCTCACCTCTGAGATGGTCAGTATGGCACAGGTTGACAGGCAGAAGAAACCGAGAATCACACGGTACAGATGGCAGCCATCTAGGGCCATGGGGACTGTAGGTCCTCGTATACTACAGAAGGGAGTGGCAGTGCTCATTCTCTCTGCTGAAAGTGGATTGAGAAGTAAGTTTTAGATTAGAGAGTAGTATAGAGTTACTCTTTTTTGGAAAACCACATAAAAGAGAGCATAGAAGACAGCTAAGTAGCAATGTGGAATGTTTCTATCCAGACACAAAGGAAAGACTGGAGACAAATGAGAGAGAGAAGAATGGAGGGAACGGGGTTTTTTGCAGGTGGGGTTGAAATTAAGAGCACTGAATTGAAGGGTGGCCACAATTGAAAATATGGTATGAAATCCTTTAAAACTAGTATAAAGTTGGGCCGTTTGGCATTTTCTGCTTTTGCAATGCTGTGAAGATATTTTATTTATTTTTTCCCTTTTCTGTTGCAGGTCCCGAATCTGTGCCTTCTTCTCTTCTCAAAGTAGTGATGAAACCCATAGCAACTGTTGGGGAAAGCTACCAGTATCCGCCTGTGAACTGGGCTTCACTCCTCTCTCCACTTATGAGGCTCAACTTTGGTCAGTGCTTTTTGCTTTTAAGATTTCCCCTGAGTAGAAAAACAGATCCTGCGTCACAGTAGTGACTGGAAAGACTTGAGATCTTGAGATTTGTCATCTTGAATTAGATGGCTGGGCTACTTTCACTGAGTCATTAGCTCTCCACAGCTGAATATAGGGAGGAAGAGGTCTAAAGACACAGGCCAGATACATTCGTCAAAGGCATTAGTCAGCCTCTGCGTGGTGGATCGATGGGCATGTAGGGTCCCATAAAGCCTGGTTTGGTGGTTTTCAACCCACACTTCCAGGGACCGAGGTATCAAGGAAGTGCCATGTGGGATGCTCTATTGGTATTCTGCTGCTGTAACAAATTCATCTGACTTAGGGACTTGAAGCAACACAAGTTTATCATCTTACATTTCTATAGGCAAGCAGTCCAGCAGAGTTCTCAGCAGACTCAACAAGGTATCAAGAGAGATTCCTTTCTATAGGTACAAGAGAAAAAAATCTGTTTCCTTCCCTTTTCCAGCTTACATGAGTAAGCATATTCCTCACTTGTGGCCCTTTCTCTATCTTCAAAGCAATCAATGGAAGACAGAGGCCTTCTTTTTATTTATTTTTTTAGAGGTTTTGCTTTAGGGCACGTGTGGTTGCCAAAAAGAGAGTGAGAGGGAAAGTGAGAAATCACCCCTGAGTGGGGACAGCCACTCCACAATCCCTTCTCCTCCATTCTCCTCCCGGGATCTTGGGCATACATGCACATGAGCCTGGCATGAGTCTCAAGCCACTGGGTCTGGGACTTGAACTGTAGTCGGTCATGTGGGTGTCCAGTGACATAACTACTACACCACCTGCTGGCCCCAAGGAAGGCTGAGGCCTTCTTACACAATCACCTTACTGGTTCTTTGCAGCCAGGAAAGGTTTTCCATGTTTAAGGACCCATGATTAATGGCCCTACTTAAATAACCCAGGCTAATCTTCTCATTTCAAGGATTTTAACCTTAATCACAACTGCCAAATTCCTTTGCCATGTGAGGTAACATGTTCAGAGGTTCCAGGGATAAGAAGGGGAACATTATTGGGGGGCCATTATTCTGCCTATGACAGATGCTTTGTAGTGAGAGGCAAAGGGCACCCCTCAATTCCTCCAGCTCATCCACAGACACCTCTTTTGTATGAAATGGAGCTACCACATACAAATCTAGTTTTTTCTCACTCTCTGTCTCTCTCTGGCGAGCACATGCACCCTGTAGCAAAAACCTCTCCAAAAATCAAAACAAAAAAAACAAATCTAGTTTCATCTACTTACCCACTGGCCCAACTTAGAAAAAGAAATTTAAACATCATTGTAAAATTATGTGTGTAATTTGTTTTGAATGCTCTCTTAAAGTACAGTGCCTACTTACCGTATATTCAAAACTTGTGTAATGTATGTGAAATTTAAGAGATAATTGAAAATTATTTTGATTATACACATTTTGTACTTAACTGCTTTCACTTGGACCTTATCCTTCTATACGATATGATGTCACAATGTGGTGTTCTCAGGGGTTTCATTTGAAAGATCTGCTCTTCTGCTTCTCCCCTGTTTTCATTTGCGGGGTTGAAAATGTTTGGTTTTAGTTAAATCCTTAAAAAAAAAGATAAAAAGATTTGTTTGGGAAAATAAGTGTGATGATGAGAATCAGACTACTGAAATGACTTGATCAACAGAGAATGTAACTATATCTTTAAGCCATTCTGCGCCTAATAATAGGTGCGGAAAATTTTTGTGGAAGTAGAGAGCTGTGGGAAACAGAGGCCAAGAGATTTTTTTAACTAGAATTTTTTTCACTTTTTTTTTTTTTTTTTTTTGGAGAGGTTTTTGCTATAGGGCGCGTGTGCTCGCCAGACAGACAGAGAGAGACAGAGAGATAGAAAGCGAGAAATCACCCCCCAGGGGGGATGGCCACGCCGCAATCCCTTCTCCTCCATTCTCCTCTCGGGATCTTGGGCACGCACGCACACGCGCCCGGCGTGAGTTTAAGCCACCGGGTCCGGGACACGAACCGCGGTCGACTACGTGGGAGTCCAGCGACATAGCCATTACGCTAACTGCTGGTCCCTTTTTCACTTTTTTATAGTGTTCAGGTTTCTTTGAATTTCATAAGATAAATTTCCCTAGCTAGTTCAAGACTCTTGCCAGTTCTAAGACTTGAGACTGTAACACCACTGGACACATTCTTTTGCCTCATAACTATCAGGTCTGTTCTTTTCTTTCCCTCCATTCTCTCCTCCCTTCCTCCTTCTTTCCCTCCCTCCCTCCTTCTTTCTTTCCTTCCTTCCTTCATTCTCTCTCTCTCTCTCTCTCTCTCTCTCTCTCTCTCTCTCTTTTTTTTTTTTTGGCCAGAGGACACAATGTGCTCACCAGTAAGAGAGAAAGAGAAAGAATACCCCAATGGGGCAAGGTCATGCCAAAATCCCCCGTTCCTCCACCTGTCCCATCAGTATTTTAGACACATACACATGTGTGCATTTACACACACACACAAGCCTGGGTTCTTTGACAAGCTGCCTGGGCTGGGATCCAACCAGGGTTGGCCCTGTGAGATCCAGCCCTCCATGCACAGCACTTAACTATTGTACTATGGGACTAGTTCAACTAAGAAGTCTCTTGAAAAATTTTGGTTTATGGAAGTCCTGTTAACTTAGAAAAATTCCACAAGAAGATTCTTTGATTTGAGACATTAAAGTCTGAAAATGAGTCAGAGAAGCTCTTCTAATACAAAGATTATTTTTCTTTCTTCTCTTTCAGGTGAAGAGATACAGCAACTGTGCCTTGAAATCATGGTGTCCCAGGCACAGTCATCCCAGAATGCAGCTGCCCTGCTGGGGTTGTGGGTGACGCCACCACTCATTGATGGTCTGAGTGTATGTAGTCATTAAAGGTGTTGGGCAACAGGAGGATATGGTTCTTTTTGGGGGGATTAACATTTATTTGGGAGTGTGTTCTCAGAGTCACAAATGGATAAGTGTGATTTTACAAAAAATTAGGGATTGATACTACATGACCTGCAGATTAGAAAGTAATGTGGTTCAGAGCCCCACCATAGCCATTACCATTCATGCTTTAAGCTGTGTTTAAAACCAAAAAGGGTGGGAGGGTGAGTATGTTCAGAGGTATTGGTGTTCCTTCCTAAAGATCATGCAGCTAAAACTTGTAGAGTTATTTGAACCTAGGTTTATTTGATTGTATGGTATAATCATTTCAGTTGGTATTAAGGGAAAGGCAAATTCACATGCACTGAACTCATCTATAATTCCTCTTTCCCAGAGAGGGAGCAATTAAGGTGAGTCCTGAAGGCCAGTTGGATTTGGTTAGGCAGCACGTCAGTGACACCAGGAGATCTAAGTGGGAATGTCTGGGTGCAAAGAGTAGAACTTCTCTGCTAGTGTATTTGGCTTGAGCAAAGTGCTGAGGAAGAAATGTTTTAGCCTGGATTTATAGAGATAGGGAGGTAGCACCTTCCAGGTATAGGCCAAGGGTGATTATGGAGAATGGGCAGGAGCATTTAAAGATATAAAGTTGGTAAAGATGTATAATTTTGAGGACATTTAAAATTAGAGTAGAAAAAAGGTATCCATGGTTCCTTAGAGATTTACCAGTTGATGATAAATTAAATGGTTTCATTTTCTAATTGGCTCCATAATCTGGCCTATTATTCTTATGTTTGAGAAGGCTTTAGTTCTCTGAAAATAGTGCAAAACCCTCTTATTTTTCCTCAATCTCTTAGTTTTATTCTCTATACAGCACTGATTTTGTTTCTTTGAGTTCTTTTTATTTTTTAACCTTTCCAACTCCTAATTCTCCTTCATTGGAGGTGGATGTTAATGAGTTCTGCATATATTACCCTACTTACCTGCTCCCAATGGCTCCCATGTGGTTGCGCTCACTGAGCACTGACTGTACCTGGAGCCCATAAGCTCTCCATGAGACCTCAGATCCAGTCTCTACCACCCTCAGAGGTCCATTTTTAAAAATGGATTTATTGCATTATAATTTATACACAATAAAATATGGCCATTTTGAGTGTAAGATTTGATGACTTTTAGTACATTTATAGATTTTCAATCATGACCAAGGGAACTTCCATCGCTCGACAAAGTTCCACTGTGCTTATATGAAGCCCATCCTTACTCCCAACCTCAGACCAGACCACCACTGATCAGCTCTTTGTCACTATGATTTTGCCTTTTCTAAAGAACTTTGTATAAATTCCATTTATATTTTAGAAATTATTTAGAATAAAATCATACAGTGGGAAGTTTTTTGTGTCTAGATTTATTTCACTCTGGAGATACATTTTATAATTTCCCTTTTATAGGCTGATAAATTGAGGCAAATGTAGGTCAAGCAAAGTTCCCATAGATAATAATGTGAGAACTATGTCTAGTTGATTCCAAAGTCTTACTCTATTAACTCCTTCTTCCTTTTAAATCAGGTATAACTCTTAACAGTCTGTTTTGTTGACCTCAGAAATTTTTCTAGATTTTAGATTTTTCTAGATTTTACCCTTCCATTTCTCTTTTTGATCTGTGGTACTCTTTGCATTTGTCTTTGATAATGCATCTTTCTTTTTATCATTAATTAACAAAGTTTGTGAATTCACTTTCCTACTTACATACCTTCTCATTTCAAAAATGGTCTGAGATGACATTTTTTTCTTTTAAATGATCTCTTTAGGAAATGGGCCAGTAGGTGGCATAGTGGTTAAGGTGCCAGATTCCCATGTGACCCACTGCCGTTCGAGTCCCGGACCTGACAGCTTGCTTTCTTGCTTTCCCTTTATCTCTCTGTCTCTCTCTGGTCAAATTTAAAAAATAATAATAACAACAACAACAAATTGAATTAAATAAATAAATTATTATTTTTTAAAAAACTCATTGTATTACATTTATCTTTCTAGACATTTACTAACTTTATTGTCAGATTTTTAGAGCATCTCCTTTAGACATGCTGTCACTTTAGTACCATATTTACATTTCTGTGAATTTTTTTAAGAGGTTTTTGCTATAGGGTGCGTGCACTCGCCAGACAGACAGAGAGAGACAGAGAGACAGAAAGCGAGAAATCACCCCCCCTGGGGGGATGGCCACGCCGCAATCCCTTCTCCTCCATTCTCCTCTCGGGATCTTGGGCACGCATGCACACGTGCCCGGTGTGAGTTTTAAGCCACCGGTCCGGGATGCGAACCGTGGTCGACTACGTGGGAGTCCAGCGACATAGCCATAAGCTAACTGCTGGTCCCCATTTCTGTGAATTTTTGAAACACACTCTCTCAGGTCTATGTAGCAGGACTACTAATAACCATGCCCCAATGGCTCTTGTGAACTCTAAGATGCCTAGGTCAGTTTCATATTCTTAGCTGATGATTCTTCTTTGGTCAGATACGATTCCAGCATGCCAGTTTCCCTTATTACTCACTTGTTTTTTTCCTCAGAAGAAGAAAGTAATAATATCAGATACTCTGTTTAGTTGGTGTCCAGCAGATGAACCTTTCATTTGCTGGAGCTTTTCTTGCCAGAAATGCTACCTCTAAAAACTCAGTAGCAACTGTCATGTTCTCTCACAAGTAGCATTTCATTGCCCTTACTGAAATGATTCGAGGCTTAAGCTGAGTAGTTCACAGATGGAAGAGCAGAAATGGTTTATACACATGAGTCATCCTGGATCAGAAGTAACTACAGCAGCCAAAATTACTTGCATCAGTGGCTCATTGGAACATAAAGCTGAAGGAAAATTACGGTTAAGGAAATAACTTGAACATTTTTTCTCTTAGTTTACTCTCAACACAGTGATGACCTAGGTGTTCTTTTTTTTCTTTTTTTTGGAGAGGTTTTTCACTATAGGGCACGTGCGCTCGCCAGACAGACAGAGAGAGACATAGAGACAGAAAGCGAGAAATCACCCCCCAGGGATGGTCACGCCGCAATCCCTTCTCCTCCATTCTCCTCTTGGGATCTTGGGCACGCACACACATGCGCCCGGCATGAGTTTTAAGCCACCGGGTCCGGGACGCGAACCACAGTCAACTACGTGGGAGTCCAGCGACATAGCCATTATGCTAACTGCTGGTTCCCAATGACCTAGGTGTTTTGAGGATTGCAAACCCTGACTTGCCTATTTACATCGATCTCTTCTGTTTTACCTCCAGCTGAATATCAAGAAATACCTCCTGGTATCTGTACCTTTGTGGGTAAAACACATCTCAGATGAACAGCTCCTGAGTTTTGTTGAAAACTTACTGGTGGCAGTTTTTAAAGCAGCGTCCCCACTTTGTAATCCCGAGTTACGCCCAAGTGCCTTGCAGGGTCTGAGCCAGGCCATGAAGCTGCCCAGCCCTGCTCACCACCTCTGGAGCCTGCTCTGTGAAGCCACTGGAAAAATATTTGATTTCCTGCCAAATAAGATTCGGGTGAGGAACAAAAATATTTACATTCCTGACAACTTATGTTTGGGATTTTTAAGGCCTTTTTGGCAAAGCAAGGAGATGTATGTTTTAAGAATGTGGGTGGGAAGGCTAGCAAGGAATAACCACATTTTTCACTAGGAGCTTGTTTGCTTCCAAGATCTAAATTGAGGTTGAATATTTAGAACCAAAGTTTTGAGCAAACCAAAAGCAGGTTAAACAATGCTGTAGCAAGAAATCTGCTGTCAGGCCTTTACACCAAATGCCTGTAGAAGAAGAGCAAGCTCAGAGTCCTTATACGTTACACCTGGAGAACCCCTGAGTATATCGTCCAATATACTGCTTATATAATGCTACTTAGTACTAATCCTTCCTCTCCCCCAATGAACCTTTGAATTGTCGTTTTGCAAAAATCTGTTTCAGATGGTGGGATTCTGTTAAGGAGAGAAAAGTACAATGAACCAAATATACACAGTAAAAGAGAACATGTTTTAAAATTATAAAATTGGTCATGGGTTCTGGTTTGGTTAAAATTCATATCTCAGCTGCTACTATTCATGGGGATAAGCAAATCTAATAATGTATCAAAGTGCTAAGGATAGACTTGTTATTTTACATCATATTTGACATGCTTGGGTTTTTCTTTACCAGAGAAATGATCTAGAGCTCTATATCAGTGTAGCAAAATGCCTCTCAGAAATGACAGATGATGGTGCCAATCGAGTTACCCAGATTACTAAGGTAATAACCTCTCTCTATATATATATTTATTTTTAATTATTGAATGAAAATGACAGCCAAAGAGTTGATTACAGGTCTTTTCACCTGAAAGTAGTTCTTCGTATTTGTTACTGGTTAATTTTAGGAAATTACCTTTCTGCTTTACTGTGGGGTCTAGTGTCCAGCATATTGTATGGTTGGTGCTTAATAAATGTTGGATAAAAGGGTAGGTAGATAAATAACTTTCGAACCCAATTTCTCCCACTTTGTCAAAATATTTTTGTGTCACCTAGGGGCAAACATAAGTACAGGGCAACTTACTTAATACAATATCCACAAGAAAGGGATTCTTCTGACCAAAGCACTTCCTATGCATGGAAGGAAAAAAACAAATATTTATTTTCTTTCACTTGATACTATCCTTTTGGGATGAAGAAGAGTAGTTGATTGAAAAATTATCCCTGGCACAGGAAAATTTACAAATTACCCCCTTACCCACGCCCAGTCAAATGATGAATGAGCGGAAACTAGACTATGAGTAAAGCTGCCAGATGTAACAAATAAAATACAAGATGTTTTGTTCAATTCAAGTTACAGATAAACAATAGTTTACTTTTTAGTGAAAGTACTCCTAAATGACATTCTTGCTTGAATGGCCACTTTGCACTCCAGCTAATACTGAAGGTGTAGAGAACCATTCATCTCCACAGCTGTTAGGACATCTTGTCATTTATTTTACTTACGAAAGATTGGTCTGTGCAGTTGGATCCTTGAAATTTCTGCATGATATAGCAGTGGTTCTCAAGGAGTGACCCCTGGACCAGCATGTCAGCATCATTTGGGAACTGATTAGGAAATGCTAAGTCTCGAATCCCATTCCCAGCCTACTGAATCAGAAACTCTGATGGTGTGAGTCTTAGGAAGTGGTATTTTAACAGTCCCTCTAGGCAACCCTCGTGCATCCTAAAGTTGAGAACCACTGTCACAGAATAGTTGGAATCTCAGCATTTTGGAGGTTAGCTTGTTTTAAGCAAAGAAAAGGAGTAAAAGGCAGTGGTTATAGGATGACTCTGGAGCCTCACTGCTCCGGTTTGAAATCCAACTGTGCAATTTACTCACAAGGTGACTTTGATGAGATTTCCTATGCTGTCTCTGCCTCAGTTTCCTCATCTATAAAAGAGAGATAATAGCACCTATCTTTCAGAGTTACTGTGATAGTGAAATGACCTCATTCATGTTAAGTACTTGGAATAGTGCCTGGCCCAAGGTAACAACATAGGAATTATTTATTATCATAATTATTATATTTGTGTAGCTAATTATTTTCTATTAGTATATTCACATAGTGTAGTTGGAAATCACATAATTTACTGAGAAAGATAGACACACTGAGAGAAGAAAAGTGAGAAAGCAAGCCTCCCGGTCGGGAACTCAAACCATGGCTGGCCATGTGGGAGTGCCCAGTACCTTAGCCACCACACCACCTACTGGCCCACTCACTCAAATTCTTCAAGAACCATTCAGAACATTGTCACTGGAACATATTAAATAGCGTTCTCATGTCCTTAAAAGAGTCTGCTCCACTGAGCTCAGAGTTTTCTATTCCTTTTTGAAAAATGTGGAGGTAAGAATAAGGTAGTGACAAACAACACAGACTCTTTGGGTTAAAATTCTTACTCTTGGGACCAGCAGTTGGCATAATGGCTATGTCGCTGGACTCCTATGTAGTCGACCACGGTTCAAGTCCCAAACCTGGTAGCTTAAGCTCACGCCGGGCGCGAGTGCATGCGTGCCCAAGATCCTGAGAGGAGAATGTCGGAGAAGAGATTGCTGTGTGGCCATCCCCTTTGTGGAGTGATTTCTCACTTTCTGTCTCTCTGTCTCTGTCTTTCGGGTGAGCGCACATGCCATATAGAAAAAAAAAATCTTATTCTTCCATTGCTGGTGGCAGTGTGACCTTAAGCAAGTTAATTAGCCTGCAGGCTTCTGTTTCCTTATCTATAAAGAAAGGATAACTGATCTTAGTCATTCTGACTGGGGTTAGGTGATATCTCATTGTTGTTTTGATCTGCATTTCCCTTACAATGATGGATGTTGAGCATTTTTTTTTCCGTATGCCTTTTGGCTAGTATTATCTGTTGAAGATAACTTTATAGTATTTTCAACTGGACTGGGGAGAAATGCACACATGTTGGAATATTCACTTTGCAAGCTAAATAATGTGATTGAATGTGTAAAAGAACTTGAAATTAAAGAAAAAGAAAGAAAGGATAACTATTGCAGAGAATTGATGTAAAAATTAAATAGTTGGGACCAGCAAATGGCATAATGGTTGTGTTGCTGGACTCCAGTGTAGACAACCACAATTCCAATTCTGGACCCAGTGGCTTAAAATTCACACCAGGCTCATGTGCATGTGTACCCAAAATCCTAAGAAGAGAATGGAGGAGAAGGGATTGCAGCGTGGCCACCCCACTGGGGGATTATTTCCCACTTTCTGTCTCAATATCTCTTTGGTGAGTGCACACACCCTATAGTAAAAATCTTAAAAAAAAAAAAATTAAATAGTTAACACAGCAGTTCTAAAATGTTTTGGTCTCAGGAATACTTTAGTATCTTAAAAATGTTGAGGATCCCCCAAAGAGCTTTTGTCTATATGGGTCATATTCATTGATGAATATAACCCTTGTTAGAAATGAAAACTAGGAAAAATTTGTAATGTTTACTTTAAAGTAATAATAAAAATCATTATATGGTGACATAAATAATAATATTTTCCAAAGTACCAAAAATTTGAAAAGTGGCATTGTTTTACAATTTTCTTTTTCCTTTTTTCCTTCACTTTTCCTTATTTCTTTTTTTTTCTTTCTTTTGCAAATATCTTTAATGTCTTGGCTTAATAGAAGACAGCTGCATTCTCATGGCTGTTTCTTCATGCAATCTGTTGTACTGTTGTTGTGTTGAATTGCGTGAAAAAATTCCAGCCATATATATAGAGAGATGGAAGGGGAAAGATTGTGTTAATAGACTTTGCAGATAATGATAAATATCCTTTTTTGATACTGTGCCACAACTCAACAACTGGTAGTTTCTTAAAGGTTAGCTGCAATATAGAATCCAAAACTGTATCTGTGAAAATTCACATGCTTCTTGCATTAAAACCCATTGGTCTGAGACCAGCAGATGGCATAATGGTTGCGTTGCTGGACTCCCATGTAGTTGACCACAGTTCAAGTCCTGGACCAGGTGGCTTAAAACTCATTCTGGTTACATGTCTGTGTGTCCAAGATCCCAAGAGGAGAATGGAGGAGAAGGGATTGCGGCATGGCCATCACCCCAGTGGGTGATTTCTCGCTTTCTGTCTCTCTGTCTCTCTGTCTCTCTCTGTCTTTCTGTCAAGTGCATGCACCCTAGAGCAATAATTTCTCTTTAAAAAAAAATTGGTCTGTCTTCATTTTCAATCATTTTAAACCCATGTATGATCTTGTAATATCACATTGGCCATTTGGAAGATACTGGGTACTGAACTTTGAAGATTTTCCAAGTGTTGATCCTTGTTTTATACAATATCAAAACATCTTTTTTCCCCTAATGTCACCAGCAATCTCATTTGAAAAGCCTTTTTAAATATTGAGAAATTGGGACCAGCAGTTGGCATAATGGCTATGTCACTAGACTCCCATGTAGTCAACTACAATTCAAGTCCGGGATCAGTGGCTTAAAATCACAGCAGGTGCATGTGCGTGTGTGCCCAAGATCCCGAGAGGAGAATGGAGGAGAAGGAATTGCAGTGTGGCCATCCCCCCGGGGGGTGATTTCTCACTTTCTGTCTCTGTCTCTCTCTGTCTTTCTGGCAAGCACACACGCCCTATAGCAATAAACCTATCCAAAAAATTAAAATTAAAATTTAAAAACTTGGCACGTTGCCAAGCTCTTAACAGCAGATATAAATTTTCCAAAAATCTAATTTTTGCTTGGAAGCTTAGATTTTATCATTGGCAACAAATACTGTCAGGTATTTTCCTTGAAGTAACAGTCTCACTTCTTTCCGTTTTAAGAAAATAATCTGTCAAAAACCCCGTTTGAATAACTGTAGTTTGTTTATCAATCATTCTTTCAAGTAAATGGTGTTTCATGAAAACAGTAGCTATTTCATCCCACAGCTCAGTCTTAATAAGTATTTTTTCTCGATTCAACTATCATACTTATATACAGCAGATGTCCCTTATTTGTGTTTCTGTTTGTCACATGGAGTATGAAAAAGATGTATATGTAAAGGCAAAGGTTTATTGAAACCAATAATTTTCTTTTTTTACAGAATGTTTTAAGTGAAACCAGCTTTTTAAAAAATTGCACATGACAGTAAAAAGCACAATTTGTCGCTATAAGTTGGAGCATCCCTAACCCCCAAGATCTAAAATCTGAAATGCTACAGATCTGAAACATTTTGCGTACTAACATGATGTCACAGGTGAAAAGTTCCACAACTGGCCTCATGTGATAGGGTACAGTCAACATGCTGCAGGACAAAGATATTGTATAAGTTAGGCTAGGCGGATAAGGCATGTATGAAACATGAATGAATTTCATGTTTAGTTTTGGATCCCATCAGCAAGATATCTCATTTTGTTTTTGCAAATATTTTAAAATCTGAAAAAGAAAAATCCAAAACCCCAAACTTTTCTGTTTTCATGCATTTTAGATAAGAGCTATACAATATGTACTATGAGAATACTTTTGACCTCACAGAACTTCTAAAAGGCTTTGGGATCCCCCAGAGGTCTGTGTACTATACTTTGAAACAACCACTGAATGTTAATATGTTAAGTGCTTGAAATAGTGCCTAAGACAGGAAAATGGCTGTATGTATTAGTTATCATTTTATTAATCATATTTTTGTTGGGCTAGCCCTGAAGCCTAGTAGTTAAAGAAGATGATCCCATGTGGCCAACCATGCTTTGAATCCTAGCTCTGGTGGCTTGAAAAACACACTGGGCGCATGTGCGTGAACACCTCAAATTCCACAGGAATGGAGAAATGGAGGAGAAGGGATTGTGTCATGACCATTCCCATTGGGAGTGCTTTTACCTCTCTCTCTCTAGTAAGCACACACATCTCCTGGCAATTAAAAAACAAATCTGCATAGACTTACTAAATATCATCACCAACAAACTCATGAACATATTTATGATTTTTATGAAGAAGCAGAGGTGGCATTATTGTATTTACATTTCACCCTCTATTTTATGTACACTTTAATAGAGCGCTCGGTCACATAGGTCACATACTGCAGGAAATGAACAGTTTTAGCATTTGGAATAACAACATCAAAGTCATCCTTTCTGTTTTGTCCTTGCCCTGAGGTTCTGTAGCTACTTCAGTTAATTTAATAGGAGCTGAACAATTTGCTTTTTTTTTGCAGAGCAACATAGAAAAGGCTGCCTTTGTCAAACTGTACTTAGTGTCTCAAGGACGCTTCCCCTTGATGAGCTTGAGTGACATGCTCAGTGCTGCTGTGCAGCACCAAGAGAGAGAGACGCTGGCCTGGATGACTCTGCACAGCTTGTACCACGCACGGCTCGTGAGCCAAGCCAACACAGGTGAGGCCATCAGCAGCACAAAAACAGATACGCCTAACCTCCCCTTTAAACTGTAACTGTTTTCTCAACTTAAAAACTAGGGTAGTACTTCTTGCCCCAGGTTAGGCTTTCTTACCCTGAGTGTGGAGTTACTTGGATAGAACGAGCAGTTATAGTTCACACCATCCACTGTTTTGAAATGGGAATGAATTCTTTTGTAGTATCCATATTGGCCCTTTGGGCTTTTAAGGATATGAATATGTGTACCAATTTGCATCTGCCTTCTTAACTTAAGTTTCCCAAACACACAAGATTTTGATTGATTTCTGTCTGATGATTTCATGAAAATGACTTTTGAGGGCTGGCTCCATAGTCTAGTGGTCAAAGGAGCTGCACCCCACTTGGCCAACTCCATGGTTCAAATCACACCCAATGCATATGGGTGCATGTCCCAAATCCTGATTAAATGAAGAAATGGAGAAAATAGCTTTTGGATGGTTATTTAACAAACAAATGAAGAAAGCAGAAACAACAAAATTGAAGAGTTATTTTATAGAAGTACATCTCATGAGCAAGAATAATCAATCTGATCATCTTTTTATTATTATTATTATTGGAGAGGTTTTTGGTATAGGGCGCGTGTGCTTGCCAGAAAGACAGAGACAGAAAGCGAGAAATCACCCCCTGGGGGGATGGCCACGCCACAATCCTTTTTCCTCTCTGCTCCTCTCGGGATCTTGGGCACACACACACACACACCTGGCATGAATTTAAACCACCAGATCCGGGACTCAAACCACAGTCAACTACATGGTAGTCCAGTGACATAGCCATTATGCCAACTGCTGGTCCCGTCAGTCTGACCATCTTTACCTTTAGTCTCAAGCCTGAGCTCTGCTAATTAATCACATGATGTAGTTTTTTTTGTGTGTGAGAGAGGAAGATTCTATATAGATATGTTTTACACAAACACACACACACACACACACACACACACACACACACATTTTATCACCCTATGGCGCATGTACTTGTCAGAAAGAGAAAGCACACCCCAAAGGGGTGTGATCACACTGCAATCCTTTTTCCTCCATTTCTCCATTCTATCTGGGTTTGGGGCATGCACATGTATGTGCCCAGTGTGTTTTGGATCCAGGGCCAGGATCCAAACTGTGGTTGGCCATGTGGGATGCAGCTCCCTGTGCATTGCATAGTGCTTAGCCACTGCCCTATAGAGCCAGCCCATATGGTGCAATTTTCAGATCATTTTAGATCTTGTACTTGAATCATCATTGGGAAGGGGAACTCTCCCCTTGTGCTTGCCATCTTTTGGTCTTAGGCTTATAATTGTTGAAGACTACATTCAACTTCTGACTGTCACCTGGCCAAAGAGACTCAGATGTGGCCGTAGGTGTGTCACTTATGTTGTGTGTCCCATTTCCCCCAACCACTTCTAATATCTTTATGATTTTAAAGGAAAACTGATAAGCTTGATTATGATACTCAGCAAGACTGTCTAAGAAATGTTGATTCATCCTTTCTGGCATTTGAGACAGTTGTCTGGTATCTGCCTTAGTGCCTGCCACTAAAAAATAAACTGTGATGAGAAACTGGATTTTTTGCTCTAAGCCAAATGTGTACTTATCAGGGAAAAAAGAAATCTAGTAGGTATTTCCAATTAAGCCTGAAACTATGGCAATAAATGGAAATAAGCTTAATGTTGTATTTGGTTCCAACTAGCCAGCTTTCAAAAGTACTTTTCATTTTCCTCTTAGTAATATTTGAAAACTTCCCTACATAATCTTAGTGTGCTAGAATTCTTCACTTAAAAAAAATCAGTTACCCTGTAATGACTAGGTTTTATTTAATTTTTATGTCTTTGGGATAGTTCTTAGCTGTGATTTTGGCATAAATTGGAAACACTTCAGCAAAGGAGGACTATGAAAACAACTAATTATCTAAAACCCAACATTATTGGTTAGTTCACATACCAGATTACTCCTAATATGTTTAAGTTTGTTATTGTTGTTTTGAGAGAGACTTTTTGCTCTAGGGTATGTGTGCTCACTAGAGAGAAAGAAAAAGATAGAGAGATAGAAAGTGAGAAACCACCTCCCAGGGGTGATGACCATGCTGCAATCTTTCTCCTCCATTCTCCTCTCAGGATTTTTGAGCACACACGCACACGCACCCAGCATGAGTTTCAAGCCACAGTGTCTGGGACTTGAACCGCGATTAGTCATGTGGGAGTATAGCACCCTAACCCCTACACCCACTGTGGCCCCCAGTTTGTTTAATATTGAGAGACAGACTCCAGTGAATGCATATTATCACTAGGATTTGGGAGGTTTGAAGACTAGATTAGTTTTTGGATAAAGACCAAAATACAGCTATCTGACATGAATAGTGTCTCATGGGCAATCACAAGTCTCAGGTATTTCAAGAGGACTTGAAATTGAAAATAAAATCCTTTTCATTTCAGGTGTGTTGAAGAGAATGGAGTGGCTCTTGGAACTCATGGGTTATATCAGAAATGTTGCTTTCCAGTCAACATTGGTCCAGAAAGTGGCTCTTGATGAGGTACAGTATGGAGGAGGAGTTTGTAGCTGGTTTAAAATATAGAATTCATATTTACTATTCCTAAAGCAGACTATGTTGTCATTTGTGGCATTTTCTTTCCTTCCTTCCTTTTAATTTTGAGAAACACTGTTAACTCTCTGATGCTACAGCATAACAGTGTTATCATCATGCTCTTGGAAACACCTAGGGCTACTCTTTGAGAAATACTTTCAGCAGCGTGTGTTCCTTGACAGGCAGAACACAGACACTAACTAGAGTGGGATCTCAAAGTCCTGTGCACCTGGGCTTGAGCTCACTGAGACTGTGGGAGTGTAGGGCCATGGACTCGGCACTGGTTAAGCTCATGGTAAATGCCTGCTTTGGAAAGGTTCCTGAGGTACGTGAAGATAGTCTGTATGTGTGCCAGTACTTGTGTGTGTGTGCGCGTGCACGCACACATATGCATATATTGGAGGGGAGGTTTTTGTTGTTGTTGTTTTTTAATTTATTTCATTTTATTTATTCATTCATTTATTTCAATTTGACCAGAGAGAGACAGAGAGAGAGAGAGAGAGAAAAACAGAGAGAGTGAGAAAGCGAGAAAGCAAGCCACCAGATTGAGGACTTGAACCATGGTTGGCCATGTGGGAGTGTCCAGCATCTTAATCACCATGCCACCTGCTGGTCCCAAGGAAGATTGTTTTCATTATATCCCCAAAATGATCTATGATCCCCCCCACACACACTCAAAAGTAAGAACCACTGGTATTGTGTGAATTTAAAAAGAAAAAAATTAGGTCACATGAAGACAGCTCTTTCCCATTTTCCTTTATTTCCTTAATTAAATGGGCTGCTGTGTATTTTCTAAAATAGATTTTTTTTTTTCTATAGGCATGCTTCAAGGGTATCCTGTTTACTGAGTGGGTTAAATTTGCATAATCTGGGATGCTCTTGAAACTCTGCCTAGTTTTTTTTTTTTTTTTTTTTTTTTTTGAGAGGTTTTTGCTATAGGGCACGTGTGCTCGCCAGACAGAGGGAGAGAGAGAGACAGAGAGACAGAAAGCGAGAAATCACCCCCCCCAGGGGGGATGGCCACACCGCAATCCCTTCTCCTCCGTTCTCCTCTTGGGATCTTGGGCACTCACGCACACGCGCCCGGCGTGAGTTTTAAGCTACCGGGTCCCGGACGTGAACCGCGGTCAACTATGTGGGAGTCCAGCGACATAGCCATTACGCTAACTGCTGGTCCCTCTGCCTAGTTTTTATGAAGAACTGTGTGTCTTTGTAAAATTTTAATTTCCGAGATTAGGGATTTCCATCTAAACTATTTTTTTTGCATGATATGTCTTCTTTTTATTTCCAAAGTTTTTCTCAGCTTTCTCTTTCTTACAAAAATCTTAAAACACAGAGACTACAGACAAGTGGAAAGAAGCACAACAGTGTAATTTAAATTTGAATAACCACAAACCCAGAGAGGACATCTATTACTACCATTCCTACAGATATCTGGATTAGTATAAAATCTAAACAGATGGATTCCAGACAGATTTTTAAACTGCATGAAGAAGGACCACCCAATGGCAAGATCCCACATGGCTGACTGCATGGTTTGAGTTCTGGATCCAGTGGCCAGAAAAACACACAAGCATGTGTGCAAATGTGCCCTAACTCCCAAAAAGAGAAATGGAAGAGGAAAGATTGTGACAGCATACCAACCCCCATGGAGGGGGGTGCTTTCTCAGTTTCTGTCTCTCTGGCAAGTGCATATGCCTTCTAGCAAACTATAAATAAATAAATAAATAGATAGGTAGATGAATAAAATGCATTAAGAGAGATTTGTTCAGGGGCCAGTAGGTGGCATGGTGGTTAAGGCACTGGATTTCCACATGGCCGACTGCCTTTTGAGTCTGGACTGGCTGTTTGAAAATCACTCCAGGCATGTGTGTGTGCGTGCCCAAATTCCCAAGAGGAGAATGGAGGAGAAGGAATTGCATGATGGCCATCATCCATGGAGGAAGGGATGATTTCTCACTTTCTCCCTCTCTTTTGTGAGCATACATGCCCTCCAGTAAAAATAAATAAAAACAAGAGAGACTTATTCAAAAATAGAATCAGACTACATATAAATAAAATGAAATGCATGAAGAAAGACTTATTCAAAAATAGAATCAGGCTATACACATATTTTAAAATAAGTTTTGACTGCATAACAAATATCTATATCTCTTTATTTTCTTAAGCTCTTTGGAAACAGGAGTATTTAGTTCTTGGTATGATTGGGAGTGGAATAATGTTTCTCCTGAAATGTTTAAACAATAATGAAACTCTTGGACCTTCTGTCTTCACTTAAGAAGGCCTCAGAAACCATCCAAAACCCTAAAATGTCTCTTCACTAAATGTGGAAACTGAGTATGCTTTTGAGGCTAGTTCCTCTTTTGCACTAGGGGTGGAGGAGGAGAATGGGTTGGGTAAGGGGAAGATGACATTGCATCATGACAGGGGCTGTGTATGTCAACATGCATTACTTTGAATTGTTAAAACATATGACCTAATGTTGTTTCTCCTTCATAGGCTTTGGACTTCTTGTTGCTGATATTTGCAACTGCAGTGGTTGCATGGGCAGACCATGCTGCCCCTCTCCTCCTTGGCCTCCGTACCAGTTGGTTGCCATGGCATCAGGAGAATGGTCCAGCTGGGCCAACAGCAAGCTTCCTTGGCAGGAGTCCAATGCACAGGGTCACTTTGCAGGAGGTTCTCACTCTCCTTCCCAGTAGCATGCCTCTTCTGCTGCAGAAAGAGCCATGGAAGGAACAAACTCAGAAGGTGAGGGTGGCAGCCATCTGGTAGCAGGGTGGGCAAGGAGCTGTCCTCTTCAGTGTTTTCTGCTGCAGAATTGCAGTGGGAGTTAAGTGAAACTTGAATCACACCACAGGCTTTCATGCCCTGCTTCAAATCTCAGCCAGAGGTAGAGTCTCAGAGATTGAGGGTAGCCCAGACTCAGAGCAACTGCTAACAAAAACAAAAATGATGGCCCAGTCATGGCAGCACAGGCAGGAAAGTGCAGCTGTGTTATAGGTGAGGCCTCCTGCCAGGGATGCCTGGGTTCACTTCCAGCCCAACCTAAAACAGCTGTGTGCGTGGTATAGACCTGTGGTCCTAGCTAGCTGAGAGGCTCAGATAGGAAGACTGTGACTTGGTGAGACCCTGTTAAAAAAATACTTCTGTGTCTCTTGTTCCTTTTCTCTCTCGTAAAAAGATAGTATTAACGCTTGCTTTCAGTTGGAAGGGGGGGAGGGAAAAGGGCAACTTTCATTCATTTATTGAAGTCACATGTGTTCTTGATCCTGGGGGAGAAAGGAGGAGTAAGTTGCAGAGAACGCAGAATCTCAAAGTGAGGGCAAATGGTACAGCAAATTCCAGACTGCAAGATGGTGCGGTAAGTAGGATGTGATGATGAGCAAGAGAATTGTTCAGCCATGCCTGGGGTCATTCAGGGGCTCTTCCAAGGGGAACTGTTGCCTGGGGCATCCATCTTATTGCAGCATATTTAAAGTTCCCCATGGCCCGTTCCACCCCATAGACATGCTCTGGACTTGGTCATGCCCCTGGCCTGTGCTAGGTACTGAGCTAAGTTTTGGAAAGATCTAATCTTATCATTATTTTCCTCAGGAAAATCCAAACTGTACTGTAGGAAACACCTTTTGGTTTTTATACTGACATACCCCAATACTGTGCTTCCTGTACTTCTCATCGTGTGGCTCTGAATGACCTGTCTTGACTACTGAGGGTTGGAATATCTGTTTTTGAATCTCAGTTAACCAAAACTGAATTTTTGTGAGGTTGAATGATTAAAACCAACTTGAAAGATTAAAACTAACTTACTATTGCTTATTCTTGAAACCTAAACATTAATATTTAAAAACGTTTCTGAATTGGGACTCATGGTTTAGCTATACAAAACTCCATTGAGTCTCTCAATGAAAATACCTTTTTAAAAATTGATAAGCATTAGTATTGCTGCCTCAAATTTTGTATTTTATTTTCCATTTTTATTTTCTTTTTCTTTATTTTCTTTATTTTCCTTATTTCCTTAGTTACTAGAAGGTGTGTGCATGCACTCCCCAGAGAGAGACAGAGACAGAAAAGAAGAGCCAGAGGGAGAAAGCACCCAATAGGTGTGGTAATTTTCTCTATTTCTCCATCCTGTTGGGATTTGGGGCATACATGCCCATAGAGCCAGTGTATTTTCCAAGTTGCTGGGTCTGGAATTCAAACCATGGTTGGCCATGTGGGACCTGGCTCCCTTAACCACTAGGCTATGAAGGTAGACCTTCTATTCTATTTTAAATCGAAGTAGATTTAAGTGTTGCTGCCCCTCACTTTATTTCTGGACTAGGACACCATGTTCATTTGGACTACTGTGTAGACCTCCTACATGGATTATTTATTTCTAGTCCTTAATTAATTTACTTACCAGTAGGATATCATAAAGCAAAATTGAGGGGAAAAATAAGGAAAAAATTTTTAAAAGAAATTTTTGTTAGAGGGTGTGTGTGCTTATCAAAGAAACACACACAGAGAGACAGAGAGAGAGAATTCCCTATGGGGAATGATCACACTCCAATCCCTTCTCCTCCAGTTCTCTTTCCTCTTGGGCTTCTGGTCACACATGTATGTGCACCCAGTGTGTTTTATAAGCCACCGAGTCTGTGACTCAGACCACACTGTCAGTCATATGGGAACCAGACACCTTAACCACCATGCCAGAGCTGGCCTGAAAAAAAAAATTTTTTTTTAGTTAAAGGAGAGAATTTGAAATTTTTTTCCTCCCTATTTTATCTTTCTTCAACCCAGCTTCTATGCCTAAAGTTAAAATGCCACTAATGTGTGCTTTCTTTAATGAACCAAGATTGGCAATATTTAGCCACTGATGAAATTACCCTGTATCTAATTCAAAAACATTTTTTTAATATTCTTTTTTGTTGTTTCTTGAGAGGTTTTTGCTATAGGGCACGTGCGCTCGCCAGAAAGACAGAGAGACAGTGAGATAGAAAGTGAGAAATCACCCCCCAGGGGAGATGGCCACGCAGCAATCCCTTCTCCTCCATTCTCCTCTTGGGATCTTGGGCATGCACGCACACGCACCCCGCATGAGTTTAAGCCACCAGGTCCGAGTCTCAAACCGTGGTCAGCTACATGGGAGTTCAGCAACATAGCCATTACGCTAACTGCTGGTCCCTCAAAAACAATTTTGACTGAATTCTGGAAGATCGGCTAAAATCTGAAGTACTATGAGTTTCTATTTCATTTGTAGGATTTACTCACAGTTCACCTGCTTGGCTTAACAGTAAATTATTTAATATCTTTTCTTTTGCATTTCAACTTCCTGTTTCATCTCCATGTGGGAAGAAACTGTTCTCATTTACAGAAACATATTTTGTTTCATAAATGGGCTTCACATCTGATGCTCCAGCCTGGGAGCATAGGCCAAGGTGCACATGGAACCAGGAGGGAGGCAGCGTGAGGCAAAGAAAAAACATGGGTCTTTGAAGTACTTTGGTTCAAATACTGATTCTGCTACACATTGGAAATGGACTTGGGCAAGGTTCTTAACATCTCTGAGCCTCTTTGATTGATGACTTCTGGACACCTTGTCCCCAGGTATTCCCCGGGAGAAGTACAATAGATTTGACTTTCCCAGGCCATTTGACTAAATGGGAGCTGTGTCCCATTTTACCATATGTTGTGTATGGTCCCTTTCTCATCCTTCTTCCCCAAACCTGGCAGGAATGTGAAGAACTATTGCACTGATATGCCTATGTAGGCCCAAGGAACTGACTGATGACTTGTAGATAGTGGGATTCTCTTCACTGACACTGTTCTTCATTTTCATCCTAGTTCATTGACTGGCTATTCAGCATTATGGAAAGCCCTAAAGAAGCCCTCTCAGCCAAGTCCAGGGATCTTTTAAAAGGTATTGCTTCCATGCTTTATGCCCAGCCTGAGTAAAACACCATCCATTGTGGTCCATGATGTGGCATTCTAGTGCATATTGGTTTCTGAAAGGGCTCACCTCAGTTAGCTTCAACAAGTCATCTAGAGCATGTGGTATTTTGAACCAGAAAATAGACTTAAAATGAGTTTTACTGCCTTTACATTTAACTTTTATTTAAATGGTTTAAAATGTTATATTATAATAGTAAAATATTATCACAATTAAAACTTCGAAAATTCAGGAAAGTAAAAAGTAGCAAAGAGAAATCCAAAGTCCCATTCCCAATGACAATTTTGATATTTACTACAAGAAGTAATTTTGCCTCCTTCTGTGTGTTGTTTTTGTTTTTATATTTTAGATTTTGCCACAGGGCACATGTACTTATTTCAGGCAGACAGAGTGAGAGGAAAGTGAAAAATCACCCCACAGGGGGAATGGCCAGGCGAGATTCCTTTCTCCTTCTTTAATTTGGTATTTTGGGTACACACACACACATACTTGATGTGTTTTTCAAACCTCCAGGTCCAAGACTCGAACCGCAGAGTTGTCTATAGAGGACCCAGTTCCTTAACCACTGTGACACTTGCTGGCCTAAGTGTTGTTTCAACATATTTAGAATCATATATAATTGAAAAAAATAAGGACACTTTTAATAATGTCTTTATTTTGATACATTTGATACACATTTAAATCTGTTCTTGTACTGCCTTCATAAGTGGTACTTTTAATAGCTGCATAGTATTTTGCCAAGGGCACTATGCATTTTTCATACTTTCAGGCATTAGATAGTTTTCATGTCTTTTGTAATTCTCTATTGAACTTTTGAAATTAAGACTGTAGAATCTATAGACATGGATGATCTTTCTGTGAAAATTATTTTTTCACACAAATCTGAGAAGTAGTTGGGCATTGGCTATGTCATCCATGTCTTGGGAGTTAAGGGCCTGGAGTCTCCCAAGGCCTGCCGCTGCTGTCCTTGAGCGCTGTAGGACTTCACACTGACAAGTCAAGCCTCTGAAAGCTGCCTATGGCCTACTTTGTTGTCATTTATTTTGCTTTAACTGTGGTATAATTCATTGGTTGCCAATGAGCAAGGATTCGTGGGTTTTAATCCTTTTTATGCGGGGGAGGCATGTGTATAATGGAACAGTGCCCTCACATGATTCTGATAAACCACAGAACTTCACTGAGAATCAAGGTTGGGGTCTGATATATTTTCGCTTGATCCATCCCTACTTTTCTTCTGTTCATTTGCCTCAGAGAGTTTGGGCTCATTTTCAGTGGCCATGGATCTGTAATATCATTGATTACTCCAGATGTACACTGTCTTAGGTCATAAAGATAAGAACTAGAACTGATGAAAACAGTCATTTGGATCAAGTAAGCAGATGTTTACTTGATTATATAAGCATGGGCTTATTGGAGTTACTCAGTAATTGTGTGATTCTGATACATTCCTTTGTATTTTTATATTTTAAATACCATTTTAATATATTTATATTAATATTCTAAGATAAGCTATACAATAAGTTATCTAAGGAGATTGTACAGGACTTTCCTACTTTAAGTGGATCCCTAAGGGGTCAATGACAGATCAGGAAAAGTACATGTGACTATGTTTAGCTATAGTTTAGTACAGTCATACTTGCTCCAGTGAGCACATGAACATAACCATCGATTTATCATAGAATTAATTTTTTGGTTTTGCTTTTTAGCTTTAATTAAACATTTAATGAGAATGTCATATTCATGTAGAAAAGAGCACGAGTCATAAGTGTATTTTTACAAAAGAAACACTCGTGTAATCAGCACCTGCATCAAGGAAAAGATCGCTGGCATTTCAGATTAACTTTTCATTTAAATTCTGCAAAATTTTCCATATAACTGATTGCAAGGTAACTTTAAAAAAAATGGAAATGTGTTTCTGCCATTAAAATTCTTCCAAAAGTTTGATGGGAATTCTTAGTCTTAAAGATTAGCCAAGTGTGAAAACACCTTTTTGATAAAAATGACCTTTTCCAGTGTATCACCATCAAATCAACGTTACACCTAATTTTTTGTCCTCTTAGCCACCCTGCTGTCCTTGAGGACTCTTCCTGAGTTTAAGAAGAAAGCCATATGGACCAGAGCGTATGGTTGGTGAACAGTTGCAATAGCCAGTAGCAGCTGGATGGCAAAAACCATAGAAACAGAAGTTTTCCAGAATTCGTGCCTGGGATTGCTGAGATATGGTGCAGAGTTAAGGGTAATAAAAAGGCTGCCACGTCACTGACAGCTTGACACACACATGTCAGAAACATGGTGCATTGCTTTGGTGCCCAGGGCAGTTGAAACTAAAACAGGAATTTGAATTTCCTCCATTTGGTGAAATTTCAATGTGAAAATTTTCTTTGTTAAAACTTGACTATATCATCTCCCTTCCACTCCCAAAGTTCTAGTAAAATAATCTTGTGGATTTTGTGCACGTGACTGTTATTTGTTTTGAGGCATGAGGAAATATTTAGCCAGCAAAACCAAACCATAATAGTGACAGTGCCATGATTATCAATTTTCTATGAAGCCTCTAAGGAGGATATTCGTTGACTCAATGAGTTAGACAAGTTTTCATGTTCTTATTGATTAAAAAGAAAAAAAAAACACTCTCTTGGAACTGCAATACCTATTTACATAATAAGCATGGCATGGACTAGTAGCTAAATCAGATTCATTGGAGGGGATATAATTTCCTACGCTTTGTTGTTTTGAATGCAAATGAAGGTTATCCACTTCAGAATAGCTTCAGATAAAAAGGAGAATGTAAGTTCACAGACCAAGAATTTGAGAGTCGATCTGATCAGGCATAGCTGCATCCAGTGACTGCAATGATGCCATCAGACTTCATTCCTGTCCAGGTCATCCTATGTAGTTGGCACAATGGCTGCCTGCAACCTCCAAGGAAAGGAAAAGGACCTTCACTTGTAGGTTTGGCAGAAGCAACATGGGGAGGACACTGGTTCAGTCTGGGTTGTTTGTGAGTCTCTGAACAAGTGTCTGGGTCCTGGAAAGTGGGATCGTCTAATTGGCCAGGCATGAGTCATATGACCACTTCTAAGTTCCTGGACAGAGAGCGGCAGAGGCAGCCCCATCTAGGCCAGTTGAACCAGGTTCCCCCAAGAAGAAGGATGATGGGATGTTGGGGAGCAAAAAATGACAAATTATATTTTATAAAGATCAATCTTTTTTTTTATTTTGGCTAAGTAAAAATGTCTGAATCAGAATGACAAGTAGCCTAAAGTAAATGAAGGTTGGAGACTTTTGATCTGTTTGCTAACTATCCTTCCTTTGTACAGCCTTTAATCAGAGCTTTGTCTTTAGCCAATCATCTAAACATACTGATGAGATCATGGGGAAGACTAATTGTGCCCCTGAAATTATTAATTTTTGTGTCTGTCATGCCTTGGCAGTGCCTGGTGCTTAGAAGCACTATGAAACTTACAGCATTCCCCGTGTGACTTGTGTTACTTTGATATTATCCAAGTGTACCTGCCACTTAGGTTAAAGATAGCTCTGGGCCATCCCTGTAACGCAGTGGTTGAGGGAGCCAGATCCTACATGGCCAACTATGGATCGAATCCAGCCCTGGTATGTGTGCATGCCTGCCTGAAATCTTGATAAGAAGGCAAAATTAAGGAAAAAGTTCTATGATAAGACCATGCCCCAATGGGGAGAGCTTTTTCTCTCACTCTCTTTATGTCTGGTAAGCACATGTGCCCTCTGGCAATTTTTTTAAAAATAGCTCTAATAGCTTTGTTTTTCAAATATATTATAGGTTGAGCATCTCTGTTCTAAAATCCAAAGTGTTTCGAAATCCAAAACTTTTTGAGCAACAATGTGATGCCACAAGTGGAAAATTCTACACCTGGCCTCATGTGATGAGATGTAGTCAAAGCACTACAATACAAAATATTGTATAAAATTACCTTCACGCTAATTGTTTAAGGCATATTTGAAACATAAATGAATTTAATGTTTAGAGTTGGGTCACATCCCCAAAATAATCTCATTTTGTATATGTAAAATTACAAAATGTGAAAAAAAAAATCCCTAATATCCTGGTTGCAAGCATTTTGGATAAGGAATATTCAGTCTGTATTTGGTTAGAGGTTATCATAGAGGGAAATGAATTTGGAGGAAACAGAAATGTAGAAATTTTATACCAGAAACCAGCTTCTCCTTCTTACTCACATATACTGTGTTTTTTTTTTTTTTTTGAAGAGGTTTTTGCTGTAGGGCACGTGTGCTCACCAGAAAGACAAAAAGAAAACAGACAGAAAGCAAGAAATCACCACCCCACCCCACCCCCAAGGAGGATGGCCACGCCGCAATCCCTTCTCCTCCATTCTCCTCTCAGGATCTTAGGCATGCATGCACATGTGCCTGTCGTGAGTTTAAGCCACTGGGTCCAGGAATCGAACCATAGTCGACTACATGGAAGTCTAGTGACATAGCCATTATGCCAACTGCTGGTCCCATTTTTTTTTTTTTATACTTTGTATCACTAAGAAGTTGAAATTCATCTAACATTTACTGTTAGGGCCAGATTATAAATACACTAGAGCTTTCACTTGTATTGTTCTATTTAACTCTTATTTTATTTAACTCTTGCAACAATACTATAAGAAATCATTACTTGTGTTTTATATTTTAAAATAGGATAAACATTGAGGCCAGCAGGTGGGGTGGAGATTCAGGCACTAAATCGCACATGGGCAGCTTCATGGTTCTAGTCTTGGATATGGTGGCTTAAGAATCATTTCAAGTGTGTGTGTGTGTATGTGCCCAAAATCCCGAGAGAAGAATGAACAATAAGGGATTGTGGGGTAGCCATTCCTCCGGGGAGTGATTTTTCACTTTCTCCCTCTAGCAAGTTTTTGCACCCTATAGCAAAAACTAAAGAAAAAAAAATAGAATAAACACATCTAGAACCAAGGTTCTAGAACCTCAGATACAATACTATTTTAACACACTTTTTGTATTTCACAATTTCTTAGAGTCAAGAATTTGGGAGAAGAAGAGCTAGACAATTCTGGCATGGGGTTTCACATACAGTTACATGATCTGGAAAAGTAGAGAAGGAAAGCAAGCTGGGGCTTGCTGGGGCCTATTCCTCTCTCCGCAGTGCTGTTTCTCTAACACCAGTCTCGTCAGTACCACTTCTAAGATTAAAACTCCCACTGAGGATTAAATTTCATTCACATTTAAGGTAAATTGCTATAATCGGATAAACAACTTTGCATCATTTTTTTAAAAGAATTTTTCTTATTTATCATTATTTTTTATTTTATTTGCTATAGGACACGCACTCACCAGAGAGCAACAGAGAGAGAAAGAGAGAGAAAGTGAGAGAAAGCAGCCAGGTCTGGGACTCAAATCATTTTCGGCCATGTGGGAATTCAGCGCCCTAACCACACCATCTGCTGGCATCAATTGGCTTTGCATTAATAGGCTACTGAAATTGGGAAATTTAGGAGCTGTAGTGTAAATGAAGAGGTCTTCATGGGTTGAAGGACTTTAGACTCTTGGGTCAACTTGTAAGCATAAACGGCAATAAAGGGTAGGGAAGGGAACCAGCAGTTAGCCTAATGGCTATGTCGCTGGACTCCCATGTAGTCGACCACGGTTCGCATCCCAGACCCGGTGGCTTAAAACTCACGCCGGGCACATGTGCGTGTGTGGCCAAGATCCCGAGAGGAGAATGGAGGAGAAGGGATTGCGGCATGGCCATCCCCCCTGGGGGTGATTTCTCGCTTTCTATCTCTCTGTCTCTCTCTGTCTGTCTGGCGAGTGCACGCGCCCTATAGCGAAAACCTCTCCAAAAAAAAATAATAAAAAAAATAAAGGGTAGGGAAGAGGAAGTGGACACTGAAGAGCTAGTCTGCATTTTTTCCTCCTGAATCAGCAGCTACAGACTGCTAATGACCAAGTAAGGGGTTGAACGGTCAGTACCGTCTTCTAAGCTCAGACTGCTCATTTCAGTTGAGTTCAGTTTCTTACTCAAACCTTGTCCCTTCTCCCGCTCTTGACTAGAAAACATTAGAGGACAAGAGGGGAAGTAAGATGTATATCTCCTCTTCCTCAGCTCCCTCTTTTCATTTAGAGCAGCCTTGACTGTAAGAGTCATGATTTTTCCTACTCATAGGAACCTCTACAGATTCTCAATCTGAAAATGTAAAAGTTCTAAAGTATAAATATTATAAGATATGAATACATATGACAGGTATAATTTCTGTTTATCTATATGCCCTCAGGTAAGAATTAAGTTACTCTCTTAAGATAGCATGATTTGGGGACCAGCAGATACATAATGGTTATGTTGCTGGACTCCCACATAGTCGACTGCAGTTCGAGTCCTGGACCTGGTAGCTTAAACTCACGCCAGGTGCATGTGCATGTGTGCCCAAGATCCCAAGAGGAGAATGGAGAAGGGACTGCGGCATGACCATCCCCCATAGGGGGTGATTTCTTACTTTCTGTCTCTCTTTCCGGTGAGCACACATGCACTATAGCAAAAATCTATCTTAAAAAAAAAAAAAAGATAGCATGGTTTGTTCTTCAGAAACCAGAAGTCCCTGCCTTTTTAGACCAGATCTTCCTTGCTGTATACAAAAGGAAACATTTCCTTACAAGTCATTCTCTGTTAGTTTTTGAAAGCAAGTGTTACCAAGACAAAGAGCATACTAAGATATATTAACAAAGTAATGTGTGGCATTGGAGCCACAAATCTCTCAGAAGTATCCAAACACTGAGTCTTGATTGGAAAAGTGCACATTCGGAACAGATGTTGGGATCCATGCAAGTGCTGACAATATATCATTTGCCTTGTGTAATAACTCTACAGTAACCAATAGGCTGTCGATGACCTTTTTCTTTGAAGTTTTTGACATCAAGTACCAGAAATGAACTTCTCCAAATTTATTTTAACCCAAAATAATGGTATTATAATCATATAAGGAGTCAGATTTAGGAAGGGATTCAATTACTGTCTTGAAGTAACTTAGTCACAATGAAAGTAAGCACCAGTTTGAGTTTGGGTGAACTTCTAAATAAATTGCTGTTTTTAGAAGACAGATAAGATCATCAGAGGATGGGGCCTTCATAAAAATCCGAATTGCACATTAGATCCCTGTTTGGTCAGTTTCTATCTCCAACCAGCCTGCTCACAGGAACTATTTCAGATGGAACCAAGGGATGCAGTGTGGCTGGAACAGTTTGCACCCTTCATCACTCCGGGAGAAAGGCACCTCACAGCATCATATAAATCTGTAACCCATCGTGAAATAAAAACATGCAGGAACATAATATAGATTTATCTACTTCTGTATAGTCCTTTATAGTTTGCAAAGGTGTAATATAACCTCACTTACTCTTTGGAACTGCCTTGGGTAATTAAGGAAACTGGAACTTAGAGTATCATTCAGTTAGAGAATACTGGAGTTCAATCTCAGATCAACCCAGTGTTCTCTCTAGACCACATTACCGTGTATAAGACCCCAGGATTCAGCTGAATACCATGAAGTTCATAAGAGAAACCCACATTTATGTGATAAATTAAGTCATATTTTTTACTAGTTGACTTTCATGTGGAATTGATTTTTTTTTTTTTCCCTATGGGGTGTACGCCTTTACCAGAGAGAGAGAGAGACAGAAATTCACCCCCCAAAAGGATGGCCATGCCGCAATACTTTCTCCTTCATTCTCCTATCAGAATTTTGGTCATGCATGTGCATGTACCCAGTTTATTTTTCAAGCCATTGGGTCTAGGACTTGAACCTCACAATCAGCCATGTGGGATCCAGCCATCTTAACCACCAGCTGACCTGGCTAATCATTTTTTAGCTAAAAATGAAAACTCCAGTTACTCTTAGCAAAAAAAAAAAGACTAATTCGTAATTCTTATTTGACATGTTAAAAAACTATATAATGTAAGGGAAAAAATGTCATTATTTTAGTTCTGAGAACATTGTATGCTGACATAAGTAATTCTTACCAGCAATTTTCTATCCAAAGCTAAAATACTTCAGATTCTAAAGTAGTCATTCTAAATTTCAGTGTGTTTAAAGCTTATTTGAGGAAACTGTCAAAATACAGGTTCCAGGGCTCATTCTCAAAGTTTCTGAGTCAATAGATCTTTAGTGGAGTCCAAGAATCCACATTCTAAACAGGTACCTTTGTTAATTCTATGAGTTATTCCCTGCAATGAAACCTGAAAAACTGTCCAGGAGAAAAGCACCATGTAAAAAGTGGCATATCATTTAGACCCTGAAGAAAGTAAAAATTACCTGAACAAAGGAAAACATGATAATGATTACAAAGCAAAGATAATCAAATGAATGAAAGATGCTGGGAAAGAAGAAATAGTTTTTAGCACATTTTACGTTTAAATCATCTTAATACTTTAGCACAATAAAATGTAACTGATTTCTCCATATATAAACTTAAATGTTGATTCTTTCTTAGGAGAAACATTTTGGATATTGACATATATATTTCAACTTCTGAAGGAAATACAGATTCTCACATGTGACCGTTTGTTCAAGGTAGGCAAAGTAAGGAGTGATTTTAAAAGTAACACTTCTGGGGCCAGCACATCGCATAGTGGTTAAGGGTTGGACTCCCCAATGGCTGACTTCAGTTCAAGTACCAGACCCAGTGGCTTGAAAATCATGCTGGACTAGTGTGTGCATCCCCAAAATCCCAGAAGGAGAATGAGAAGAAGGGATTGAGGAGTGGCTAACCCCCCCCCCCCCCGGGGGGGGATTTCATACTTCCCTTCTCACTGTTCCTTTCACATATGCCCTATAGCAAAAACCTTAACAAACAAAAAAAAACAAACTAACACTTCTCTTAGGGAATTCAGTGAAATTTTGTATAAACTTTAGGAAGAAACTTGTTTGTAGGGAGCCTGGAAAAGGCTATATCACATGGTGCCTGGCTCATTCTAGGCATGTAATAAGTGTTTCCTGAATGAATGTAGGCATGTGTTCGCAGCAGACTAGGGATCAACTCATTTTATTGAAGTTAACTTGTTTGCTGAATAAAAACTCAAGACCAGGATAACAGTGTTAGTTGAAAAGCATACTGGACAAAAATAAGATGCATCTACACCTAACAGAAATGTTTGGAGGAAGTGTTAGGTGTTACTTTTTGTTCAACTATTAATACTTTGATAATAGCTCAAGGATGATTCTGCTCTAATGTGAGAGAGAGTGTGTATGTGTGTTCTAGTTGTGTTTTGTTAAGAATTATTTTATTCTACTTTATTTATTTTAATTTCACCAGAGAGGGATAGAGCAAGAGTGAGAGAGAGAGAGAGAGAGAAAGTGAGAAAGCAAGCCGCCAGGTCTGAGGTTGAACCTCGGTTTGCCCTGTGGGAGTCCAGCGCCCTCAACCACCACGCCACCTGCCAGCCCCTCCACTTGTATTTTTTAGGTAGACTTTTGGCGAGAAATGAAATACATCCTCCAAAATAATTTTGATTCAGTGCAGTTTTGTCTCACCTGTTTGTTTGTTTGTTTGTTTCCCAACAATAGAGAGAATAAGGATCTTGACTATTATCCCTTAGCTTGAGATAATTGGAATTCAGGCAGTGCAACTTGGCATTTGAAACTCTAAATAAAAAATGTTTTAAAAAGTTAATGCCTGGGAGAAGAGGAGTCTGGGAAGATGATGGAGTAGGAAGCACTAAGAAGCTGTCTCCCTACCTAGATAACAGTTGTACTAGTATCTGATGATTATTTTGGAACTCTTGAAGGCTTGAAACTTCCAGAGGAAGGCTTAAACTAAACTAAGTAGCACCTACACATCTCCCACCCCCCCGTTCCTTGGCAGAAACTCTGCACCCTTTCCAAGAACAGTGTACATGCAGTTTGTGGGAGATGAGGGTGGACAAAGGGAACCCTGGCCTCCAAATATTAGGGAATCTATGCTCCGATTGCTTATAGTTACTCTGACTACAGACTTTTTTTTTTTTTTTAATTTTGGAGAGGTTTTTGCTATAGGGCGTGTGCGCTTGTCAGACAGAGAGAGAGAGACAGAGAGACAGAAAGTGAGAAATCATCCCCCCAGAAGGGATGGCCACGCCGCAATCCCTTCTCCTCCATTCTTCTCTCGGGATCTTGGGCACGCAAACACACGCGACCGGTGTGAGTTTAAGCCACCAGGAGGTCCGGGACTCGAACCACAGTCGACTACGTGGGAGTCCAGCAACATAGCCATTACGCTAACTGCTGGTTCTGATCACAGACTTTTCAGACAAGAAGGTGGGCCGTTGTAGTACCTGTCCCCATTGTTGCAAGCCCTACCCCCTTTAGCAGGAGTGATTTCCAGGGACTTTAAACAGCCAGGACCTTTTTTCTGCACCTTTATATTTTCCTCTTTCTCCCTTTTGAAAACCAGATATTAAAGACATGGACTTTTTTTTTTTAATTTGCTAGAGAACTCATCTGGTCATCAGAGACAGAGACAGGGAAAGTCCCCACCCCTCTCTGTGGGGACTGGCTATGCCACAATCCTTTCCCCTCCATTTCTCTTTTTGGAATGTTGAACATGTACACACATATGCCCAGCATGTCTTCCAAGCCACCACGTCCAGGACTTGAACTGTACCATCATCCATGTGGTATCCAGCCACCCTACCACCATGCCACCAGCTGGCCCATGACTCAGACATGTAAAACCAACCATATATACCAGGGCGGTGGGGGAGGGGGGTCGGGGAATAGTTAGAAAATCACCACGTTTGCCCATAAAAAGGCAGAGTCTGAGAAGACCTTTGAAGTTTATACCTCAGGCCTATCCTTGGCACAGACACAGCCTACAACAATCAAAAATAAACAAAAAGGCCCCAGCATACTCTAAAGGCAAAGAAACTGACTTCTAAAGTTTTCACATTATTATATTCAAATGTCCAGTTTTCAACAGCAACAACCAAAGCAAAACATACAAAGAAATAGAAAGGTATGGCCCTTTCAGAGGGGAAACAAATAACAACAACAACAAAATACAGAAACTGTCCCTGAAAAAGACCTGATGGTTGGGCTACTAGCAAATTTTTAAAAACTATTTTATTATTATTTAATTTGATATAGAACATGTGCACTCATCACAGAAAGAAAAAAGTCGGGGGGAGTGAGAAAGCAAGGCTCCAGGTCTGGGACTTGAACCATGGTCAGTCATGTGGTAGTCCAGCACCTTAATTATCACACCAGCTGCTGGCCCAGAATTTTTGTTTTTTTAGAGAGAGATTTCACTATAGGGAATGTACACTCACTGGAGAAACAGAGAGACAGTGAGAACTCACTCTCTGAGGGGGATGGTCATACTGCAGTCCCTTCTCCTCCATTCTCCTCTTGGGATCTTGGACACACATGCCCAATGTGAGTTTTAAGCTACCAGGTCTGGGACTCAAACCTTGGTCGACTACATGAGAGTCTAGTGACACAAACATTATGCCATCTGCTGGACCCTACAAAATGTTTTTTTTATTTTTTTATTTTTATATATCCACTTACCAGAGAGAAAGAATGTACCAGTCACACTACAATCCTCTTGGTTTATTTCTGCATCTCATCAAGATTTAGGGCATACATGCACACATGCATGGTGTGTTTTTCAAGCCACCAGGCTGGGACTTAAGTCATGGTTAGCCATATGGGATCTGACTACCAGTGCACAGCACTTAACCATTGCACTATGGGGCCAGACCATTAGACAAAGTCTTTAAAAACAACTGTTTGAAGGACACTCAAAGAATTAAAATAGGATGTGGAAAAAGTCAACAAAGCAATGTATGAACAAAATGGTAATATAAAAAAGAAAAATCCAAAAGAAAATTTTGGAGCAGAAAAGTGTAATGACTGAAATAAAAAATGTACTAGAGATGTTCAAAGGCAGATTTGAGCTGGAGAAGAATCAGCACACATAAAGATAGGACAACAGATTTTAATTTAGTCTGGGCAGAAGAAAGAAAAAAAAATAATGAACAAAAATAAACAGTATAAGGGATCTGTGGGACCTAACAAGTGGACCAACATATATATTGTGAAAGCCCCAGAAGAAGAGACAAGGTAAGGAGCACAGAGAACACATGACAATATAATGGCCAAAGGATGAACTTAAAGAGACCCACAATGACACACATAATCAAATGATTGAAAGCAAAATACAGACTGAATTTTGAAAACTGTAAGAGAAAAGCAACTTGTCACATACAAAGGATCCTCAATAAGATTATCAGTATATTTCTCATCTAAAAACAGGAGGCCAGAAGGTAGTGCATTGATATATTCAAAGGGTTTAAAACAAAAACAAACAAACAAACAAAACCAAGAATAATATATTTGTTAAAAATGTCTTTGAAAAGTGAAGGAGAAAACAAGACATTCCCAGATAAGCAAAAGCCAAGAGAATATATTATCACTAGATATGTTTCTGCAAGCAATGCTATTGGGAGTTCTACAGACTGAAACAAAGACACTAGACAATAACTCAAAGCCATAAAAATAAATAAAGATTATCAGTAAAGAAAAATACATAGATGATTATAAAGTCAAGTATTATTATAATAATGGTTTGTAACTCAAGTTTTATTTTTTAAGAGACTAGTGTATTTTATTTTATTTTATTTTTAATTTTAATTTTTTTTTTTGCTATAGGGTGTGTGCACTCACCAGAAAGACAGAGAGAGACAGAGAGATAGAAAGCATGAAATGACCCCTCAGGGGGGATGACCATGCCGCAGTCCCTTCTCCTCCATTCTCATCTCGAGATCTTAGGCACGCATGTACATGTGCCCGGCGTGTTTAAGCCACTGGGTCTGGGACTCAAACCATGGTCGGCTACATGAGAGTTAGCGACATAGCCATTACCCTAACTGCTGGTCCCGAGACTAGTGTATTTTTAAAAATTTGTTTTATGGCTTGGGACACATAAATAAAAGTGATTGATGGAAATGTAAAGAAATTTTTTTTGTATGTTATTAAACTTCAGCTAGCATAAATTAGAGTGTAATAGCTTTAGGATATTAAATGTAATCCACATGGTAACCACCAAGTAAATAGCTTTAGAATGTACAAAAAAGGAAGTGAGGGAACCAGCAGATGGCATAATGGTTATGTTGCTGGACTCCCATGTAGTCGACCGTGGTTTGAGTCTTGGACCCAGTGGCTTAAAACTTATGCTGGGCACATGTGCATATGTGCCCAAAAGTCCTGAGAGGAGAATGGAGGAGAAGGGATTGCAACATGGCCATACCCCCAGGGAATGATTTCTTGCCTGTCTGTCTGTCTCCAGCAAGTCTATGCACCTTATGTCAAAAATATCTCATTTTAAAAAAAGGAAATGAAAAAGGTATTTGAATGTTTACTATTAAAAAATCAAGTAAACACAAAATATGACAATAACATGAACTAAGGGATGAAAAAAATATAAGACATAAAGAAAACAAATAGCAAAATGACAGAAGTAATTCTCTCATCAGTTGGCCTTAAAAAGTTCTGACATAGTCTACAGTACAACATGGATGAACCTTGACATTATATAATACTAAGAGAAATAAGCCAGTCACAAAAGACAAATACTGTCTGATTCTATTTATATGTGGTACTCAGACTAGTCAAAATCATAGATACAGAAAGGATGATGGTTACTGGTAGCTGGGAGAAAAGGGAATGGGGAATTATTGTTTAATGGGTATAGAGTTTCAGTTTTGCAAGATGAAAGATGAATAAAATTAAATAATATTTTATTTTTAAAAACAGATTACCTTAGGAATACTTCTGCTTTTTAAAACTGAAAACCAAAATATTTACTGTCTTGACTTCACTATGTCTGGGTTTCTTAACCTGGAGAACATAAACTTGAATGGGAAAGAAAATTACATCTGTATTTTCACTAACCTCTAATAAATTTAATATTTCTGTAATTTATGAATCTAGGCAACCAACCACAGTAGTATTAACAATTGTGACTGTCACCAAAGCAAATAAGAGACTTGTTTTATGTTACAATTGTTGCAGATATCTCAAAGTATTATCAATCTTCACCTCTACTTAAAAATGACAATAATTACAAATTCACTTGCATTTCTTTTGGTCTTCAATTTTAAGAAGCAGAAGGATTCCTAAAGTAATCTGGTTTAAAAACTAAAATATTATTTAATAATTTTTTTTTTTTGGAGAGGTTTTTCACTATAGGGCGCGTGCGCTCGCCAGACAGACAGAGACAGAGAGACAGAAAGCGAGAAATCACCCCCCAGAGGGGATGGTCACGCCGCAGTCCCTTCTCCTCCATTATCCTCTCGGGATCTTAGGCACACACGCACACGCGCCCGGCGTGAGTTTTAAGCCACCGGGTCCAGGACGCAAACCGCGGTCAACTACATGGGAGTCCAGTGACGTAGCCATTACGCTAACTGCTGGTTCCCTTTAATAATTTTTTATAATTACCCAGTAAAGTGTAGTCTAATTCTTTCCCTTGATTTTAGTTGTGTAGTTCAGCATGTAGGTAGCCATCTTTTTTTTAAAAAAGGTTTTTGTCATAGGGCATGTGCACTTGGGGAAGTGGGGGTAGAGGACAGGACAGTGAGAGGGAAAGTGAGAAATTACCCCCCAGGAGGAATGGCCATGCTACAATATTTTCTCCATTTGCCTCCTAGGATTTGGGGCACATGCACATGAACCCAATGTGATTTTCAAGCCATCAGGTCTGGCACTCGAACTGCAGTTGGCCATGTGGGAGTCTAGCACCTTAACCACTATACCACCTGCTAGCTCCAGTAGTCATCTTTATTGGGAGAAACCTAGACTAAGTTACCTGAAGTTTGCAAAGGTATTCTGTTCTCTTTGCACACTAAAAACTTTAGTGTTTGTGAATTTAGAAGATTAGCACTTTTAAACAAAATGAAATGTAGCCTTTTTATTTAAATTTTATTTAAATTATCCTTTTTAAACGTTAGATTTTATTTTGCTTTTAAAAAGAATTTAATAATTTTCTCATTTTAAAATTCCAAATACATTAAATTTATAATAATATCAAGTATGGATTCATATTCAATTCTCTCTTTTAACATGTTTTATTCAATGGAAATAAATTATCTATTTTTAAAAATTACATTTTTATTACCCTGTCCTTATGTCACAAAATTTTCTCAATATTGGGAACCAGGGGAACCAGCAGTTAGCGTAATGGCTATGTTGCTGGACTCCCACGTAGTCGACCGCGGTTCGCGTCCCGGACCCGATGGCTTAAAACTCATGCCGGGCACATGTACGTGCGTGCCCAAGATCCCGAGAGGAGAATGGAGGAGAAGGGATTGCGGCGTGACCATCCCCCCTGGGGGGTGATTTCTCGCTTTCTGTCTCTATGTCTCTCTGTCTGTCTGGCGAGCGCACGCGCCATATAGCAAAAATCTCTTCCCCCCCCAAAAAAAAAAATTCTCAATACTTTTTTTACATAGTTACTGGGTAATAGGATCACTACAATTCTTTACTAAAAACTAAGTAATACATCAATGGAACAGAAATTATTCTCTTAGTCAATTATTGCACATATTTTAGATCTTCAAAGTATTTTTCAAACCTAAAAAATGACACATATGACTTAGAATATGGTAATTACCAACAATTCAGTAACACTTCTAAACAGTACTAGTTCTTAATTTTTTTTTTTTTGCCTCTTTTACAGTATTTACTATATTTCTATACCTTTTACCTCCCTGTAAGGTATGTATGTGTCCTGGATTTTTAAACTGAAAAAAGTATAGTTTGGAGCATAATTTGTGTTTTTCAAAGGCCTATTGTTTTCATCAGGGTCCTCTTTTAAGGCATTGAAGAGCAAATAATGCATATGTTATGAATAATGTATCCGGGTGCTCTTGACTATTTGTTCTCTCACCCCAATTTATATGTTGAAGAACTGTCCCCAGTGTGATGGAATTTGAAAATGGAGCCTCTGAAAAGTAATTAGGTCATGAGGGTTGAACCCTCATAAATGGGATTATAAGAGGAGACATGAGAGAGATTTCTTTCTCTGCCATGTCAAAATACATGAAGAAGGCATCTGTTGGCAGCTTGGATTCTTATCAGAAACTCAATTGCTTGATCTTGGACTTGGATCTTGATCTTGGATTCTCCACGCTCCTGAACTGTGAGAAACATATTTTTGTTGTCTAAGCCACCCAGTTTATAGTATTCTGTAGTAGCAGCCCAAGCTAACCAACATAACATCTGGTAATAGTAAGTGATGTACTGCTATAACCAGTACATAAAAGTGAGAAGACAGTGCTAAAATTAGGCAATGGGTAGAGGTTGATAGAGTTTTGTTATGTTTTGTTTTAGAGGTTTTCGCTTGCCAGAGAGAGACAGACAGACAGAGAGAGAGAGAGACAGTGAAAGGGAAAGTAAGAAATCACCCCCAACAGGGGATGACCACACCACAATCCCTTCTCCTCCATGGAGTTTTCCTTGCTAGGTTTTAGATGTATCAGGGATCTGTTATCCTTTATTTCCTTCCTGCTTTTCCCATTTGGAATGGGAATGTCTACTCTATGCCTGTCCCATCATCATTTTTTGGAAACACATAACTTGGTTTTACAGGCTCACAGCTGGAAAGGAATTTTTGCCTCAGGATGAATACTTTCAAGTCTCATCCATGTCTTAATTTTTGATTTTAGAGTTGACGTAAGAATGAGTTAAGATTTGGGGGGTATGTGTTAGAAAAGCCCAATTTCAGTTTCTCTATCCTTTCCACAACACAGAAGATTTCTGCGATCAAGTGTGTCCATAGTTCTCTCCACCAGCATGCAGCAAACACTGGCTGGGCACCCTCTAATCCAATTAATTGTGATACTCTCTTCCTACAGATATCTCCATTGGTTAAAGGTTTATTCCCACAAGACTTCCACTTCAGACACCAGTCCAAAGTTCGCCTCTAGACCTTCTGATAGGCTACAAGTTGGGGTTCTCATGATCCCCTCTTTGGACTTACTTTGCTAGAGCAGCTCACAGAACTTGGGAAAACATTTTTATTAGATTATAAACGCTACAAGTAACAGTCAAATAAAAAGAGACATAGGAGGAGCTCTGGAAGGGTCTCAAGTGCAGGAGCTTCAGCCCCCATAGTTTAATGTCTCACAATGCCAGTATGTGGATGAGTTCTCATTCACCCTCTTGCAGGCCTCCATGTGTTCAGCTGTCCAGAAGTTCTCCATACCTTTTCCTTTAGGGGTTTTTCATGGAAACTTCACTGGATCACATGAACAATCATGTAGAAATAGGACTGAACTGAAAAGGGTATGACCTAATGCTAACAGACTGAGTGGAGAAACCCACCATGGCCTGTCCAGATTCTTGGTTGGTCTCTGTGCAGCATTCCTCACTTCTGAGTATGGGGCAGGATCCCTTCTAAACTGTGGGTATCACGGTTTACTATCAGAGAAGGTAGGCCAGATATAATTTTTATGGTCAGCTTCAAGACAGAAAGTTGAGGAAAGATTACAGCATATTTTCAGCTTCTATAACCTACCTTGCAGAAGACAAAGTTAATCTTTTTTTTTTTTTTTTTTTTTTTTGGAGAGGTTTTTGCTATAGGGCACGTACGCTTGCCAGACAGACAGAGAGAGACAGACAGAAAGCAGGAAATCACCCCCCCGGGGGGATGGCCACGCCACAATCGCTTCTCCACCATTCTCCTCTTGGGATCTTGGGCACGCATGCACACGCACCCGGCATGAGTTTAAGCCACCAGGTCCGGGACTCGAACCGCAGTTGACTACGTGGGAGTCCAGAGACATAGCCATTATGCCAACTGCTGGTCCTGACAAAGTTAATCTTTATGGACTACCTTCAAGAGAAAAAGGAGCAGGTGAAAGGAGGTAAGGAGAAATGTATAGTGCCTTTCACCTTTCTCTCTCTGAAACTGTTCCAGAGCTACTTCAGAAACCATGGACAAAATATTTTAAGATATGCTATTGTTCTAGTCACTTAAGAAATGAGGGTTATGGGAATTTTAAGTAGGAAAAATCATGGACACAAACCTATCTATGTTTTATATATCATCCTCTCTCTCTCTCTCTCTCTTTCTGTGTGTGTGTATGTATATATATGTATGTGTGTATATATATATATGTATGTGTGTATACATATATATATGTATACACACATACATATATATATATATACATACACACATTTCTTTTTTATATAGAATTTCATAATATCACTTTGGGGATGGAATGAGAATATTTTGCATGTGAGAAGAACATGAATTCTGTGGGACTCAGTATGGAATGTTACTGAGTGAATCTTCATTCCCTCAAAATTCATGCATTAAGCCCAAATCCCTTATATGGCATTTGGAGCTGGGGCTTGGGGAGGCAATTATAAGAGAAGCAGAGAGTCCATTATAATAAGACCTGAGTATCATCATAACAGGAGACACAAGTGAGTTGATCTTTTTCTCATGTGGGTATACAGCAAGAAGCTAACCACTGGTAAACCAAGAGGGTCTTCATTAGGATTTAAATTAGCTGGTACCTTGAAATTGGGCTTCCTAACCTCCATAACTGTGAGAAATAACTTTCTGTTGTTTAAGCCACCCAGTATATGTCATTTTGCTATAGTCACCTAAGCTGACTAAGACATAGGGCTTAAAAAAATGTTTATTAAAGTTTACAATGGGTATTAGGTTATTATCCCTCAGGACAATGACACTATCTATAAAATGATATTCTAGACAACCACAGTGCAAATTTTACATTACTCTTCTCCTACAGCTCTGCTACTAGAAACACAAATGTGAAACGGAATACATGTAATTTAGGTTACATGTTTGCTTTGGTTTCTTAACTGAATCTATTCCAGTTCATCTATTTTTCACTAACCATACAGGAAAATATTCAGGCTTCACATGATACAAATGTAACTTGTTTAAAATCCAGAGTTTTGGTAAAGCAGGGAATGCAGAGTATATATCCAAAAGTACAGTGTGCGAGAAATCTAGACGCTATGACGTGTCTAGTTTGGGGAGGGGGTGTGATTATTTCACGTCATGGTTTTTGTCAAATACAAGGCATTTTTCCAGAAGAATACTTCCCGTTTTCTATTTACTGCAGCGGAATCCACAAGCCTGCCTTTTCTCATGACACGTCAGAATGCTATGCTTCACATTTTCTTCTTTTTAATGGGAAAAACTCCAAGGACATCTCTTCTTTCTGAGTAAAGATGACTGTAGGTAAAATACATACCTAATGTGGAGAAGGAAGTGGCAAGAGTAAGTTAGGTTGATTATCATTTCTCTAGAACAAAGCATGTTTTAAAAATACAGTAAGAGTGTCGTCTATATTCTAGGGACAGGACATTTTTTCAAGGGGGATTCAAAGAAGAAACAATTAAAGAAGGGTCCAGATTTTATGCAGCAAAGGAAGTAAATAAAATTCCTCCATCCTAATTTTTTTTATATAAGGAAAGTTTTTCTTTTCAGGTTCTCTCCATCTCTCGTTAAGTTTCCTATTTGTCCTTTCTTTGTATATTCTGCTATGGTCTGATACTCATTACTGTCTAATCATTATCTTGGGCATTTGTGAAGGTTAGAGCTAGGGAAACTGAAATTTAAGAATGGAAATCTTGTTCCCAATTTACCAAAAAAAAAAAAAAATAAGTTAATCAAATGTTTTCAACTAAGTTTTTGTTCCATAAATTTTCCTGAAGTCTTTAGCCTGTTCCCATTTGCTTGCTAGGAAGGCCCAGCACATAAGGCCAAACAAAGAGGAAACAGAATAGCCATGAATGGGGAAACCAGGAATAGACTTGTTTAATTGGACATCTGCGTTTTGTTTGTAAATAACTGTGCCTGTGGTCTATATTTCATACATAATTCAGTAATGTTTTCTGCTAAGAATGCTGCTCTTGTTCATGCAATGAAACGGTGATATATTTGATTTCATAAAGCCCTGAAGAAAGCATTATAACTTCCAGGTGCTTTACTAACAAGATCTAGTTCATCCTGTCAGGTTTCCTCTTCAGTCTCGCTTGTGTTTACTAGCCTGTCTAGTAAGGTAGATGACAGCACAAACCACGCGTAAAAAGAATGCTAAAATACCACCACCACCCCCCAAAATAAAAACCACTTACCTATAAACAGCATCATGAGATATATTTTCAGCACGTATGGAAAATAGATGGATAAGTCAAAGGGCAGTGTTGTGGAATAAGTGCCAAATGATTCAAAATAAGGCAGTGACTCATAGATGGCAAATGCTATTAAACAAAAAAAAAGACAAAAAGATTTCCCTCATTAATTTGTTACAGGGTGTGTGTGTATGTATATATGTATGTATGTGTGTGTGTGTGTGTGTGTGTGTATATATATATATACATATATATATATATGTGTATATATATATATGTATATATATATATATTAGGTTGTTGGAAAGTCATGACATATTTTGTTTTTCTATGCAAAAATGCATCATGACGATGCCAACAAACCAGTATATCTCTAGGGTTGTGGGATATTTTGAATTGATAATGAGTTTTGTGGTGATTGCTAAGTTCCTTAATAAAGCTACAGTTTGATAGAGAAATCTACTGAATGATTAAGTTGACAAGGTTATTATATCAGTGTGACTTCTTGAATTTTTGTTCATTGCATACTTTATCATGCCTACAGAGAAAAGGTTTAACGTGTTTCATAAAAAGGTATCTCAAAATATATTGGTCCTCTTAGGCACAACCCGGGGTGATGGACAAATGAATTTGGAGAATGCTGCATATATTTTTCTTTTAGTGTTTCACAGTATTCATTAGTATAGCAGAGATTCTGAGAACTTTAGACATAAACTAATTTTACCCACCCTTTCTTCCACCTTACTGACCTGTAAATATCTTCTTCCTCCCAAATCCCTAGTAGTACTTAATAAAAACTCCAAGGAACTCAATGAAAAATACTGGTTTAAATTATTACTATTTCGAGGGAAGAAGCTAATATCAGATAAAAAGAGATGGTGGTGGGACCAGCAGTTAGCATAATGGCTATGTCACTGGACTCCCATGTATTCAACCACGGTTCAAATCCCGGACCCGGTGGCTTAAAACTCACACCAGGCGCATGTGCGTGCGTGCCCAAGATCCCGAGAGGAGAATGGAGGAGAGGGATTGTGGAGTGGCCATCCCCCCTGAGTGGTGATTTCTCGCTTTCTGTCTCTCTGTCTCTCTCTGTCTTTCTGGTGAGCGCACGCAGCCTATAGCAAAAGCCTCTCCAAAAAGAAAAAAGAGATGGTTCTCTGAAAATTGTATCCTAGGTCTAGATTTTCTATAGCATTTCATGGGCTAACATGATAATATACTGTGGCTATGTAAGACGTTATCATTAGAGAAGCTGGGAAAAGGATACATGGAAACAGTGCACTATTTTTTTTTAAACTTCTTTTGAGTTGAAAACTATTTCAAAATAAAAAGTTTGTAAAAGGGGAGAGATGGAAGTGAGGAGCCCAAAGCTGTTACAGCCGGACAGAGCAGGAGTATCAGTGATACCAGTGCTGGGTCTGAGCTGACACCAAGCATGACATCTAAGGTTAACCCAGGCTGTACTTAAGTGCCTCCCATGTTATCTGTATCATTAGTTCATTTGGTTATTTATATGAACTTTATTCTTGTCTTGTATTTATCACAAGGGCAATTATAGTTACTAAAAGTAATAATATTGGGAACCAGCAGTTAACGTAATGGCTATGTCGCTGGACTCCCACGTAGTCGACCGTGGTTCGCGTCCCGGACCCGGTGGCTTAAAACTCACTCCAAGCGCGTGTGCGTGAGTGCCCAAGATCCCGAGAGGAGAATGGAGGAGAAGGGATTGCGGCGTGACCATCCCCCCTGGGGGGTGATTTCTCGCTTTCTGTCTCTATGTCTCTCTCTGTCTGGCGAGAGCACGCGCCCTACAGCGAAAAACCTCTCCAAAAAAAAAAAAAAAAATTTATAGGAATAAGTTTATGAATCTAATAAAAGAATGTGGGTTATGACAACCATACAAGAATATGGTTTTCCTAGAAAACATGTGGTTTTATTTTATATACTGGCCTTTAAAATACTTTACAATCATTGTCAACATTGCCATCATTCCATGTTAAATCTATTTATGTTCTTCCCTTAGTTACCTTAACATGCTTTCTTAATCATTGTATGCCCTCAGTTTTCAAAACTTTAATCTTGTCTTTCAGAAAGCTCTGTCAGTCTACCAAATCCATTTTAGAAGGAAGGTCAGATTCCTCAAATATCCTCAAGCTCTGCAAATTGAGGATCTTGATTATTTTAAGTTTTAAATGTTAATTTAGGCTATGTAATTAGCCTACATCATAATATACTCAATAATTCAGTCAGTGTTCATTTAGCATGTATATTGTGCATATAGGAAAGGAAGGAATCAAAGAAACAGACATCGCTGTGCCCTCCTGGAGCCTAGAGTCTAGTCAGGGAAATGGACATTAATCTAAGAATCATACACGTGTCCAATTACAACTGAGATAGGTCCTGTAAATGAGAGATTCATGATGCTGAACTAGGGGGGATTAACTTAGTCGAGAAAGTCAGGGAATCCTACCCTCAGACAGTGATGATTATTAGAGTTAACTAGTTGCTGGAAGAGGGTAGAACACACAGTAGTGATAAGTGGGAAGGATCATCTAGCCAGAGACAATTGCATTTCTATGCATTAAAAATAAAACATCAGGGGCCAGCAGGTAGCATGGTAGTTAAGGTGCTGGATTTCCATATGGTCAACAGCAGTTCAAGTCTGGGACTTGGAGGCATGAAAATCATGCTGAGCACATGTATGAGCATGCCCAAAATCCCAAGAAGAGGATAGAGGAGAAGGGATTGCAGTGTGGCCATCTCCCCGTGGGAGGGAGGGGTAATTTCTCACTTTCCTCTCTGGCAAATGCATGCACCCTATAGCAAAAACCAAATATTTATTAAATAAAACATCATAGAATCTTTAAATATCAGACTCCTTTCTGATTAGTAAACAGATTCAGACCCATATACTGAGTTAATGAAGTTCACAACTGGGACTCAGATGTCCTCTTTTCTTACACAATATTTTGTGTACTGTGAAGAGCTGCTTCCCTCACAACTTTTTCTCTTTTTGTTTGTTTTTATTTTTCGTTTTATTTTGTTTGGGGAGAGGTTTTTGCTGTAGGGCGTGTGTGCTCGCCAGGAAGACAGACAGAGATAGAAAGACAGAAAGCAAGAAATCACCCTGCAGCGGGGACGGCCACACTGCAATCCTTTCTCTTCCATTCTCCTCTCAGGATCTTGGGCACGCATGCACAAATGCCTGGTGTGAGTTTAAGCCACTGTGTTCGGGACTTGAACCACGGTCAACTATATGGGAGACCAGCCACATAGTCATTATGCCAACTGCTGGTTCCCTCCTTTTGTTTGTTTTTATAAGGCAGAGGGCACCTGTTCTAACCAAAGAGAGTGGGAAAGAGTGCCCCCTAGTGGGGTGTGATCACAACCCAATTCCTCTTCTCCATTTCTCCATCCTGTTAGAATTTTGGGCATGTACACATATGCACCTAGCATGTTTTCCAAGCCACCAGAGGTGGAACTTAAACCACATGGTTAGCCATGTGGGATCTAGCCCCCTTAACCACTAAGCCACAGGACCAACCTACCAACTCTGCTTTATAATGCTTTTCTTCTTTGCATCAAGGGAAATATGCCAGGAAAGATACATTGAGTGAAAATAAGCACTAGCAAAAATAGTAATTTAATTATCAAAATTTAATGAACCATTTATAACTAGATGGCTTTGCCAGTAAGCAATGCAGCAAGTCACTTTCTTCTTACCTTCAGCAAGAACACATAGGGGATATATCAGCATCCACAGTGTCTGACTGAGCCATGTCAAGACAGAATAGGATATGCCGATGACTGACAGCATGCTGTATGTGTACCTGAAAGGAGACAAAGAGCTCATAAACCTCATTTGCTGCTGATGTCTAAAGAAGAAACAGGAGAAGATACCTTACAACATAATTAAGTACCAGGATAAAACTATAAAGTGTGTAAATTACATATTGTGTGTCCTACAACTTAAGTAAGAGAAGAGGTTGAAAAATGAGAAGAGGACCATGTCTGGCTTGTCCCGTGATGTAGATCAAGAAAATGACAGAGCTGAACAGAGCAGGAATGACACTCTCACTCCCCAAGAAAGTACAGTTACAAGTTTCCTTGATTAGTAACTTTAATTTCATTAAAAACTCACATCCATTTTATGCAACAAGCAACTATGTTTTTAAATATAGACATAAGTATCGCAGATGAATTTAAACATAAAAATGTGGCTTCTAAATTTTTAGTGGCATCACAAATGCTTTTGTAGGTGTGCCACCTTAAGTGATCAATTAAAAAACTGGCCTTGGTGCAGTAGCTGGCTTTAAACCTATCACTGTAGACTACCTCAGCTACTACATCACATCTTTTTATTTCTTTGAATAGGACAGTGGTTCTTAGAGCTTAAATATATATGACCCAGATGGCTTGTTAAAGCACAAATTGCTGGGTTCTATGCCTAGAATTTCTGGTTCAGTGGGTCTGAGGTAGAACCTGCAAATTTTTATTACTAACAAGTTCCAGGTGATCCCAGGGCCACTGGTCCAGGAACCAAACTTTGAGTACAACTGGTATAGGCAATAGATAAGTACTGGAAAACCAAACAACAGAAAAAGCTTTGGAAACACAAATGAAGAGAAAGAAATCTTTCTCACTGCAGAGCCCAAATTCTATTCCTCAGAGACAATGACTGATGCCAATTTTTGTGTATTCTTTGAAAAATATTTTCATGTGTGCATATTTATGTATATTTTTGCAAGCTCTCAGTGATATGTCATTAAACTTTATAAATCTAAGTGGAAATGGTATCTTACTATGTTTTCTTTCTATTAGAAGAATGGATAAGCATCTTCTCATATGTATGTACTAAAGCTACTTTTGGGGGCTGGACAGTGGAGCAGTGATAATACAGTGCTCTGCAAGGCTGACTCACATGGGAAGGTCTGGGTTCACGTCTGGTGTTCACCTCTCAGAACACTGTGGCTATGTTCATGCCTGTGATCCAGGCTGGCTGAAGCTGGGAGGTGAGTTACAGCAGGAAGACCTTGTGAGAGCTGCCTATTTCTCTGTCTCTACCTTGCACTCAGGGAAGAAAGAAAGAAACTTTAAAAAATAAATAAATGTCTTTTTCTATAAAGCCCAATTTGTCTACTTATTTTTCTTTTGCTGCTTGAGGTTTTAGTGTTATATATAAAAAGCTATTGACAAATCCTGAGTCATGAAGACTAACATTTATTTTTTCCAAGATTTTTTACTTTTACCTATTAGATGTGAACTAAGGGTCCAACGTCATTCTTTTGTATATGGGTATCCAGTTGTCCCAGACACTGATTGTTGAAAAGACTGTTCATTCCCCATCATATTGACTTGAGAACCTTGTTGAAATTAATTGACCAAAAATGTGAGCATTTGTCTCTGGACTATCGGATCTATTTCATGATCAATCTTTATGCCAATACTACACTCTTTATTATTGTTGCTTTGTAGTAAGTTTTAAAATTGGGAAGTGTTAGTATTCTATGTTCTTCTTTTTCAAGACTGCTTTGTCTATTCTGGGTTCCTTGAGTTTCCATATGAGTTTTAGGATCAACTTCTCAATTTTTGCAAAGAAGCCAGCTGGGATTCTAATACGAATTACACTGATTATATAGATCAATTTAAAGAGTATTGCGTTTTCTGTATATTGATCTTGTATTCTACAACCTTGCTAAATTTACTAGCTCACTGTGTTTTAGTGGGTTCCTTATGATTTATGTATAAGATATCATCTGCTAATAGAGATGATTTTACATCTTTCTTTTCTGTATGGGTGAGTTTGATATTGTAATTTCCTAAAGTTTATTGTATATCTTTCATGAAAGAGTGTAAGAGAGAGACAGAGAAAAACACAAGTATTTTTGACGGGGTCTCATCACATCACAATCCTATTCTCCTAGCCCTCCAGCCAGCCAGTTTCTTGGGCATGCATGCACCCTTAATATGTCTAAGGCTGACTTGAGATCTGAACCTTCAGTCAGCCACAAGACTTCTAGCACTGTTGATCAGTATGCTACTGCCCAAGATGGGGTTTATATTGGTGTTTTGTTTGTTTGTTTTGCCTAAGTGCTATGGCGAGAACGTAGAGTACAGTGTTGAATAGATGTGACAAGAGTATGTCTTTTTGTCTTGTTCCTGATCTTGGGAGTAAAAATGAACTATTATGTTAACTCTGGATTTTTTTTTCCATGTGTCTTTTATCAGGTTGAGGAAGCTCCCAGGCCCTTACTTATAAAATAAAATAAAATAAAACAAAACAAAACAAAGTTATTTTAAGGTAAGTTGGTAAGTTGGGAAGGTATTTCTATCCCCATTTTACAGAGGAAAAAAAAATTAGTTTTAAATGGTTGGTTCCTCAAAAATTTTACTCCTAAGTATAAGGGGAACAAAAACATATGCACACAAAAGCTGGTACATGATGTTCATAGCAGTATTCCTCATGGCCAAAAACTGGAATAGCAATACAATAGAACATTAGCTATAAAAAGCAGTGAAGTCCTGATATTATCTACATGGATGGGTGAACCTGGAACCTTGGAAACATGTTAATTCAAGGAAGCCAGTCACAAAAAGTTATATGTTGCATAATTCGGTTTATGTGAAATTTCCAGAATAGAAAAATGTATAAAGATGATATATGAGTGATTGCCAGGGGCTGGGGAAGGATGGACTGAGAAGGGACTGCTAATGGGTAAGTGATGAAAATGTTTTTAGACTAGACAGCGGTGATCGTTGCACATCTTCCTCAATATACAAAACCTTGCAAATTTTATATTTATAATATAAATTTTGCAAGGGTAAATTTTATGCTATATAAATTATATCTTGATAAATATGTAATTAAAAATAATAAGTGATTTACCCAAAATGAAATGTAAAGGCTTACCAGGCAAAGGGGACTATTTTACACCACCACTAAGAGGGATTAGACAAGACACATCTCATGGCCAAGTTTTATAACTAGAGGGAAACTGAAGAACTAGAGCAAGAGCTCTCAGTTCCATAAGAGAACTTGAGTTAGACATTTGAACTCACTGGAATTCTTTACAAAAATAGATGTAAAAGTGCATTTGTTTCCCAGAGAGATGAGACCTTCTATTTAAAATATTCTTGAATTTATAGAAACCAACTTTGTAAATTCTGACAATGATATAATAAAAGTCCTACTTTGCTTATTGAAGAAACACGCACTGGAAACAATCTAAGAATGCCTTTCATTAGCAAACAGCTGTGAGGTTTATTCCAGCTTGGTGTTATGCCAAGCCTTCTGCTAGAAACTTGAATGCATTGATTTGCTCTTGTAATGCCACAGTAGGTTTTCATTATCTTTGATATGCCCATTATAGAAAGCACTAAAAAAATCTATTTCCATATCAAGATAAAATAATCTGAAAAGGGGTTATGTTTTTCTCTCCAATTCAGAGTAACCGAATGTAAGCAGCTATTTACTGCCTCCACTGTAAAAAGCAATTTGATCTTGTTTTAAGAGATTATTTCGCCTTCTTACCTTACCATATCCAATAGATTCCAAAAGATGAATAAAACACACACCACATATTTCTCTTGGACTTCCTCTTGACTGGTGATTACCACGAAAAGGATGATGATTCTTTCTGTGAGCTAACAAAGGAATAGCAAAGTCAACAATTAGGATCATTTGATAGGTCATGTAGGTACTTTTCTCATTGTAAAACCAGCGATCCTCTTAAAAGCATGCTTCAGGAGGAAATATGCATACTAAACTATTAATGACTCCTCTGAGGGAGTAAGGCTATGGGTGATTTCTATTTCCCCCTGCATTTTTTACTTTCCAGGTATATATAAGGAATGAAAAGACAGCATATATTTTATCTGAATCAGGATATCTCCTTTTTTGCTACATGCACATATGATTCTAATCACTTTGGCAGATTTTTATTGAGTGTTTGCTCTGTATTAGAAGCTATAAATGAAAGTATGGTCCTTACTCCAAAGATGGTAGCAGTGGAGGAGAATAAGGAACAATAACTATAGCACAGGTCAAAGAAATACTTTATTCCTGGGGGAAAATGCAGAGATATTTATGAAGACAGGTCACATTCGGTTGGGTCATGAGAAATGATTGAGTTTGTCAAATAGACTGGATATGAGGAAGGACAACCCACACAGAGGGAGCAGCCTGAGCCATGAGCAGAGGTAGGAAGTGCAGAGTGCCTTAGAGAGTAATGAGATCCACTGGGGAGTAGGAGTGGAAGGATGGCAGAGGGAAGGAATTAGAGGAGATGCAATGAAAACGTGTTTGGGTTGTGAAGGGTTTTGAATGACCAAAAAAGTGCCATTTCATCCAATAGCGATTTCCTTGTAGCCTCTTTTCTTCCCCCCTCATAAACTAGTGGAAAATGAAAAGAATTCAATATTTTCTTGGAATGTGTGTGGATATGTATCTAAGTAAGCATTTATGAATCATTGAGAAGTGACACATTTTTGGCTTAGCTCCAATTACTATCCTCAAAATACTACGTTCTTCTTCCCCGACCTTCTTATATTAATGTATTCTTATAGTTTATTAATATATTCTTACTCTACTTCTGTTAATATAGTCTTCATATTCAGCATTGCTTGTGTTTATTAGTAAAATATTTTACGTTGCTCTCAATGGTCAAAAGAAAATATACTTGAGATTAAGAAACATTTCATCATTTATGACTTTCAATAGCTCTCATTATTATGTGGATCAAGAAGAAAAGACTGGAATAATCTATGATTTAGAATTATAAATTATTGGTTCTGGAAATGTCCTTCAGCAGAGAAATCCAAGATTTGCCAACAGTGAGCCACCTGATCAGAAATCTACACATATGAACACTAACTCTCACGTGTTCATGACTATATTGGTGAGTCAGGAGTCCCTGCCTGGCTAAGGAGAATTAGGTATGATTAAAATCTTAGTCAATCTGGGACCAGTAGTTAGCATAATGGCTATGTCGCTGGACTCCCACCTAGTCAACCGTGGTTCGAGTCCCAGACCCAGTGGCTTAAACTCACGCCGGGCACATGTGCGTGCATGCCCAAAATCCTGAGAGAATAGAGGAGAAGGGATTGCGGCTGGCGATTCCCCCTGGGGGGTGATTTCTCACTTTCTGTCTCTCTGTCTCTCTCTGTCTGTTTGGCAAGTGCACGCGCCCTATAGCAAAAACCTCTCCAAAAAAAAAAAAAAAAAAAAAAAAAAAAAAATCTTAGTCAATCTACAGAAGCTATCTATAAAGCCTTTTACATTTATCTTTATTATATAATTCCCTAGTTTCTTAATTTTATTTCATTATACTTATATAATGAAGTCTAAAGAACTGCAATTATAAATACTGAATGAGCCAACTTTTTGTTATTCTTTTTAAAAATTATTTTATTAACTTTATTTATTTTTATGATCAGAGAGGGACAGAATGAGAGTGAGAAAAGGAAAGTGAGAAAGCAAGCTACCTGGTCTGGGACTCAAACTATGGTTGGCTATGTGGGAATCCAGCATCCTTAACTACCAAGCCACCTGCCTCTACCCCGCAACCCATCTTTTTGTGATTTTGATACCCAGGAGCCTTCAGATATAAGACTTTAGTAACAAACAAATACTTAGGCACTATCTTCCCTTGCATTTGATCAATGCCTGGTAGTTGGAAAACTGTCCAATATTTACTAAAATCTCGGAAGATACACACACATGAACGCATACATACAACATAGGTTTCTCATTACATAGCTGACTACTGAAAATACTTAACACCTTTTGATGATCTTGAGGGTCCCCCTCAACCTCATGTTTTTGCAAATAAAAAACATAGAAACCTGAGAACTTAAATGATTTGCCCAAACTAGTAGCAGACCTGGAAAAATATATCCTACATCACCTGGCTTCCAGAGTGTAAACTATCCACAATGCCAGGCTGTTGCTTAACTGATAAGAATAACAGAGAGGGGGAAATCTGAAGAAACTAGAGCTACACATTAAAACTCACCCTGTTGAAAATCATCACTTGAGAGTCTGTGGCATGTCAGTGATGGAAGCCCAGCTGCACAGACATTAGCAATCAACATGCCAACAAAAACAAACAACAAAAAAATCAAACCACAATACACCTACATAGAGGTGGGTATATAGAGTCCTCCTAAATAGTGTCAATCTAATTAGTTAAATTATCTAGTGGTTAACTCTAACTTGACCATTCAATGGTAATACAATGAGGGAATTTAGGTGAAGATGTTAAGTTGATCAAAGAAATCATTTATTGGTTAGTTTGTGCCAGGTTCAACTAGCTCATTTAATCTTCAGAATGACCCTTAAAACTAAGTTGTATTATTATATTTTTCACAAAAGATACACCTTCATCTTACTAAATGAAAGTGACTACATCAAAATATAGAAAATGTGATTCTAAATCCTTTGTCTGAAACACTGAAACTTTTTCACATTTGTTCCTCTACCAACTACTCCAACATCTAACATTCAAGTTACAGTTCAGTTCTGGTGTGTGTGTGTGTGGAGAGAGAGAGAGATTAAACCCCAGAGGGCATGGTTACTCTGTAATCCCTTCTCCTCCATTTTCCTTTAAGAATTTTGGGCATGCAACCACACGTGCCCAATGTGTTTGTCAAGCCTGAGTCTAGAATCTCAGCCCTGTGGGATCCAGCCACCCCAACCACAATGCCACTGTCTGGCCCATTTACTTAACTTTTATGTTAAGTAATTACACTGCAGATAATAGTAACTTTTATTACGTAGTAATTATTATATATAGGATATATATTTATAGATTTAAAAAAAAACTAAGATGTGTAAAATTAATACATGTGAAGCAGTAATATACACAGAGAAGATATGGACTTGAATCATTTTAATTCAATTCTAAATGAAGTCTTTGACTTTAAAGCATTTCTCAGGCTAGCCCATGGCATAATTGTTAAAAAGGCTGCATCCCACACAGCCAATAACATGATTAGAATCCCAGACCTGGCATCATTCCCTAATCCTAAAAGGAGGGAGAGGTGGAAGAGAATGGATTGCAACATGACCATCCCCCATGGGGAATATTTTCTCACTTTCCTTCCCTCTCTTTCTCTCTCTGGCTCTCCTTGGGAGTGCATATACGGTCTGGAAAATTTTTAAAAAGAAAAGAAAGTAAAGCATTTCTCAAAAGGTGAGGGAATAAACTATTATTTTGAGGGTTTCCTACAAGTGGTTTCAGTCTAATGTTAGGACACAAAGTTTACTTATTGGGTCTTTCCCCCTGTCCTTAAGCTGAAACATCCTAAGGCTTCATCAGCAAAAAAAAAAAAAAAAAAAAAAAAAAAAAAAAAAATCAAAAAAAAAAAATCTCTCTTAGGCCTCTGAACAAGCAAAGTCTGAAAAAAGCCCCTCAAAATCAGTATTTCTGGGATAGTAGTATTCCTATTCTATAAAAGTCAGGTTGTTTTGATTAAATCTACCAAAATCAACTAATTTTTCTATTTGACATTTTTGCCAACCAAATAAAATATGCTAGCTCATTTGGGAGGAAGAGGTTGGAGAAGAGATTTGCTTAGTTTTCTTTTATATTATCATTTTATATGTTTCTTTAGACCTCTTTTACTTTCCCATTTAAAAAATTAAAAATATCAAAGTTTACTATATTTATATAATTTTAAGTGACATGTAATTGTTTGCAAAAACTGAAATATATAATAGTTATGTTATGGTTTTCCCCCTTTCTTCTTAAGTGTATAAAAATAAAATACATATCTACTTATTGAGTGATTATCTTATAGTCAATGGGTTATTCTTTTTTTTCTTTAGTAATCCTGTATAGTTTTAGATATTTTAAATGGCTTCCCCTTTCTCTCAAGGTGTCACAATAAAGATATGCATGTAAAATATTTTTAACTATACAGAACAAAGCACAGAAAAGAGCCCCAAATCTAGCCTGTGTGTATTATATACCACCACTACTTGACACATATGATACTAATTACTCAATTTAGCTAGCTTTTACTGCTTGTTGGAATTATTGCTTTTGATATATTGGGAGACCAGTTGCCAAAAAAATATTCAGCTATGGCTTAGCAGTCTCTTGAAGGTAATATCAAAATAGCATCACAATCGTGCAGATGTTATTTTCAGCCTGCTTAAAATGCAGCTGGACACCACTCTTTTTCATGATAGTTCGTGTAATCTGTATAGGGTAAGTAACTCACCCACTCTCTCAACTATGGTTTCTTCATCTAAAAATAGGGAAACAGGAAAACCAAAAGTTATTACACAACCTGAGAGTTTTGCTTCAACATTTTAAAGCTGAGGCCTCAGAATCACCTCATAATTAGGGGATTCTAATTGAGTACAGAACTCTGACAGATGAGAAAATGGAACTGTGGACATGATGATGTGTTTCTGAAGCTTTTTCCAACACTGTTTTCATTCTGATAACCACGGAAAGGATGATAAGTGAATAAAAGAGGGCAGATAAAATCTCAAAAGAGATAAAAAGAAGAAGCAAAACAACCTCAACAGAAATCAATTATCATCATCTCAGGATGAGAATGGTAATGGTCTTCCCTAAGTGATGATCCTTGACTCATTATGTCTCTCCTAATAACAAACTGAAAGTCATTTGAGCTCCATAACAGACTTTGCAAACTCACATGTGAATAAAAAGCATGGGTATATCTGCATTATTTAATTCCCAAACCAGGATTTGAGGCTCTGAAGTACAGTGATTATGGTTCTGTAAGCCAGTAGAGTTTTAAGTAGCAGTAACTAAAACCACATTTAAATATTCCAAAATGTGGCACCAGCAAAAGGTGTAATGGTTACATCACTAGACTCCCACATGGCTGACCATGGTTTGAGTCCTGGGTCTGACTTAAAACTCATGCTGGGGGCATGTGCGTGCATACCCAAGATCCTATGAGGAGAATGGAGAAGAAGGGATTGTGGTGTGGCCATCCCCCCTGGGGGGTGATTTCTCACTTTCTGTCTCTTTGTTTCAGTCTCTCTGGCAAGTGCACATGCCCTATAGCAAAAACCTCTCTCAAACACACACACACACACACACACACACACACACACACACACAAATATATATTCTGAAATGTTTGGAGACTCCAAGAAATCAGATTTTTGAGTTATGCAATAATTTTTACTATTAAATGAGCCTAGATAATTTTATAAAGTATGTGCCCATTTGTCTAGGCATATTCAAGATGCTCAGCTTTTCTTGCAAGGTTATCTATTCTCATTAGATGCATTCCCTACATTGACAATAACTAAAATGAAGACTACTCTAAATGTTATTTTTTCATTTTGCCAGAGGGTTCTTGTGCTCTCCTGATTGAGATGGGAGGGGGTACTGAGTGAGAAAGCATCCCCCCATGGGGAATGGTCATGCCACAACCCCTCCACCTTCACTTCTCCTTCTGTTCTGGACTTTTGGCATGCAAGCACACATATCTGCTATTTCTCAAGCTATTGAGTCCAGGACTCAAACCACATAGTGGGCCATGAGATTCAGTCACAATAACCACCATACCATGGGTTGGCCTCACTACTGTTAATTTTGAAAATGGTATTTAACCATGACACTAGCTTTAACCAATTTATCCTAAAAAAAAAGTAAAAAGTACTTTTAATTTTAAAAAGTATGCCAAAAAATACATTTTAAATAAAATTTATCATACTCTAAATGAAATAACTCTATATCATAGAATGCAGCTGTGATTTAACCAGGGTTAATTCTATTTTCCAAGATTAGACTTACAGGATTCTAGTACTATATGCAGTTTGGTTGTTTCCAAGTACAGCACACCTGATAAATAGGCAATTATACCAGTAAATCTGGTTACCAAATTTGCAGCATCTGAGACAGATCTGTACCCTTTTTATTTTGTAAGAAACTGTTTAAGGGAATTCCATTTAGGTCTTAGCTAGTTATCTACTACTATACTATTAGTTCAGATGTCATTGCCTTTTTTATTTTATATTTGATATTTCCACCCTTAAAATATCTTCATCATCGGGACCAGCAGTTGGCATAATGGCTGTCGCTGGACTCCCATGTAGTCGACTGCGGTTCAAGTCCTGGACCTGGTGGCTTAAACTCACGTCAGGCACGTGTGTGTGTGTGTGTGTACCCAAGATCCCGAGAGGAGAATGGAGGAGAAGGGGTTATGGCAAGGCCATTCCCCCAGGGAATGATTTCTCGTTTTCTGTCTGTCTCTGTCTCTCTGGCAAGCGCACACACCCTATTGCAAAAACCTCTTTAAAAAAAATCTTCATCATAATGGATATTATAAGAGATCTTCAAAAAGTTCAGGAAACATGCATATTATGAATAAACTATGCATGATTTCAAAATGTTTTCGCTCTAAAATAAAAATTTAATTCCATTTACATTAACTTTTTGAAGTTCATATTTTCTACATTTATTTGATCAGTAAAATTTAAAATATTCCATAAAGTTATAATGTCACTTTTTTTGAGAGAGAGTTTTGCCTTAGGGCACATGCGCTTGCTGGAGAAACAGAGAGAGAGAAAAAAAAAAAAAACAGAAAGTGAGAAATCACTCCCCAGAGGGGATGGCCACACACAATCTCCTCTCCCCTGTTCTCCTGGGATCGTGGGAATGTACACACATGCGCCTGGGTGAGTTTCAAGTCATGGGGTCTGGGACTCAAACTATGGTCAGTTATGTGAGAGTCCAGCAACAAAACCATTACACCATCTGTTGGTCCCTATAATGTCACATTCTTATAATAAGCTCCTTAGGGTTAGATTGCTTGTATGGTATTTTAAGCAAATTGTAATGATATCTTTCTCTTTCATTCAGCAAAATTTGAAGTGTGCATTTATGTCATGGAGTTTTGTTAGGTGCTGGTTTTGCTATAGGGCATGTGCGCTCACCAGAAAGAGAGAGACAGAGAGACAGAAAGCAAGAAATCAGCCCCCAGCGGGGGAGGCCACACCACAATTCCTTCTCCTCCATTCTCCTCTTGGGATCTTGGGCACGCACGCACATGCGCCTGGCGTGAGTTTAAGCCACCAGGTCCGAGACTCGAACTGCGGCCGACTACATGGGAGTCCAGCGACCTAGCCATTACGCCAACTGCTGGTCCCAACATAATGAGATTCTGACATTTTAGTTATTTTTACAATGTGAATTTGTTAAACTTAGTTATTTATCCAGTTTGTATTTTGGGGATACATAAATTATGCTAATAGATACCTGCTTCTGTAGATTTGAAACACATGTCCATACAGTCACCTAAACTTTATCTTCAATTCCTTATGGAAAATACCACTTTTTACATTTTTTTGGCCTTAATCTAGCAATGCTTTTTCCAAATTGAGTCTCTATTAATAATTTCTCATCTTCCTCCAACCTTTTAGAAGAACACAGTCACCTAGGATTAAAAACCATGGCAGACAGAAAAATAGCTAAAATAATAGTAAATATCTACCAAGTATTGTATCCTTAACTACGTGCCAAGAACTTAATCAGCTGCTTTCTAGAATACATATTTTCCCATCACATGAAGAAAGGAGGCTCAGGTTAATGACTAGTCAGTTATGGAGTGACCTGCTTAAATCCGTACTACTAGGAAGAGAAAGACTTGGTTTCAGGTCTGTGTGATCCACAAGTCTATATTAAGGTGTTATACTAGATAAACACATAGGATCTGTCCTTTCTATTTCTGTTCAGTAAAAGTGATGAAATGACCAACAAATGGCTAGAGAGCATTCTACTCTCTGGATAGGGATAAAGGGAGCTGTGGGGGTTTTGTTTTTTAATCACCTACCCTTTGCCAGGGGTGTGTGTATTGTCCTTACCCTGTGGCAGCCCAACGGTTGTAGGTATGATCATCCAGTAGTGAGTAGAAGACCAAACCCAAGCCTGAGTAGCTGCAACTTGAATGCCTCCTCATCGTCTTATACTATCTTGAGCAGTGACATAGTGAAGAAAAGTGGCTATGAAATCTCCTCCCAGGATAGCATCAATGTAATGCTACAAGATCAACAAGCTTCACTGCACTGTGTCCAATCAGCTGTTTTAACTAAGCAGTGTTTTAGAATAAGGCAATCCTACTAGGGAGTTAGTTCTTCTCTGTGGTTAAGGCAAGGGTTGGGTTTGTAACTGCCGTGAAGTCAAGATAGAATGTAAATAGAACAAAATTAATATGACACAGATTTAATAATAATAATAGTGATTAAAACCTACCTGCAAAAACCTTGGGAGAAGATAGTTGGATTCAATGCCAACACATATGTGCAGCAATTCCAGAAGAGAAACTGATTGGCAAAGACGCATCACAAGTCCAATAGCATAAAAAGTGTCAACCATTGAATCTGTGTCCAATGTATTAAAAATACAGATCAGCAAGGAAAAACTAGATCACAGATCTAGACAGGGCCTTAAAATCAAATCATGATTATTTACTTCTTTTTTCATTGTACAGGAAAAATTCTCTCAATAGACTGCTAAATAATTAAAAATACAATGCAACCAAACACTTTATACTGTGGTATACACTTTAATTGGCTCCCTTGTAAAATATGAAAACCTGAGAAGGAAAGTTTCATGGTGAATACTTTGGTATTTATTCCCATATGTGAGGATATAAAGACATTTCCACCCAAAAGTAACCCAGCCAGAATCTAGATTGCCTCGTGTGAATAGGTTGGAGATGGGCTTGAAGAAGCTGTTGTTTTTTATTTTGTTTTGAGAGGTTTTTGCTATAGGGTACGTGTGCTCACCAGAAAGACAGAGACATAGAGACAGAAAGCGAGAAATCATCCCCAGGGGGGATGGCCATGCCGCAATCCCTTTTTCTCCATTCTCCTCTCAGGACCTTAGGCACACACACCCATGCGCCTGGCATGAATTTCAGACACCAGTTCCAGGACTCAAACCACAGTCGATTACGTAGGAGTCCAGGGACATAGCCATTACGCTAATTGCTGGGCCTGAAGCTGTTGTGCTCACAGCTTTTTCATCCGTAAGAAAATGACAAAGAGAAAAAAAGTATGATTTCAGAGAAACTTTATAGAAATGACATTCATGACTCCATGATTTGAAATAACATTTATGAAGCACTTGGTTCCTATGCATACTGGGTTAGTGCTTTCTGGACTTTAGTATTTTTTCTTTTTTTTGAGAGGTTTTTGCTATAGGGCACGTGTGCTCACCAGAAAGACAGAGAGAGACAGAGAGATTGAAAGTGAGGAATCACCCCCCAGTGGGGATGGCCAGGCCACAATCCCTTCTCCTCTCAGGATCTTGGGCATGCAAGCACATACACCCAGCATGAGTTTAAGCCACCAGGTCCAGGACTCGAACCACAGTCAACTACATGGGAGTCCAGCAACATAGCCATTACGCCAACTTCTGGTCCCTCTGGGCTTTAGTTTTAAACATCAGAACTTAGTCCTCTGTTAGGACCTCCCCTGTTAGGAGTTTGAATTGCAGAGATCCAAATGAAATATTGCACTTAAGGGGAGCTTAAGAGAGAATCAAATGCTCCTTTAAATAGAATTAACTTTTTGCCTTAAGTATTAAAATCAAAACCTGACATGTTTAGAAACGTCTAGGGAAGATTTTTGCTGTCTCTACTGCCTAGGAACCATGTGCATGATAATAGTTTATGGAGCACTGACAAAGAGTTTCTCTTAGTGGCATCAGGAGGTGGACACTATTCTTACCCTTCACATTCAGATATGCTTCCTGAAGCACAGATAGTCCGTGTTGCTATCCAGGGCCCTGCACTTGTTGTAACAGGGCAGTATCAATTGCACAGCTCCGTGAAGTGGGCAGGTATAAAGAGTTTAGGGTTTTAGATAATTGTTTAGCTACTTAATTGATACATTGATTCAGGAATTGTACTAACCCCCCTCCACCCCCCTGCTTAGTTGTTTTCAGTCTGCCCTCCATACCAATTGGCTGTATGTTTCTTTAATAATTAGCTCCTGTAATTATAATAGCAGGATACTAATTAAGACATAAATGCACTGTTGATAAGGCACGTTTCCCATTGGAACGGGAAGGCAGAATAGTTCACTGCTTGTGGACTGTGTTGTGAATGACCTGTACTATTCCCTCCCAGCCTCAGCAAGCTTCCATAGCCTAGGAAGATGGTTTCTTCCTAAACATATATAGGAAACTTTCCCATCGCCTCTATTTTCCTCTGCTTGAAAACTCTCAAGGCTCGTCGTTGAAATTTAAGCCTTAGATTGTATTCTTTGGAGATGTTAACACACTCAAGAAGTTTTTTTAGTTTATTTATTCTGTGACAGAGAGAGAGAGAGAGAGAGAGAGAGAGAGAGAGAGAGAGAGTGAGAACACCCCCGAAATGGTCTTGACACTGCAATTCAACCCCAGCCTCAGCCCTGGATCATGGGAACACACATGCCCAGTGTACTATGGGAAATCTCCAGAATGCAGACCTGGAACTTTCCCATAGGGGTCAGCCTCACAGAGCGTCATATTTTACTGCTGAATCACTGTCCAGCCCCAAAGGCAAGAATTTATCTGTACATTCTCAGTAAGAAAAAGCAATGGAACACCTTATGATACCTCAGAAATTGAATAATTTCATTATAATGCAGAAGTCTGGATTACGAGTGCAGCATGACTTTTCTTTTTTTGTTTGTTTTTGTTTTAAAAAAGATTTTTGCTATAGGGCACACGTGCTTGCTGGAGAGACAGAGATAGAGAGACAGAAAGCAAAAAATCACTCCCCCAGAGGGGATGGCCATGCTGCAATCCCTTCTCTTCCATTCTCCTCTCGGGATTTTGAGCACGCACGCACATGTGCCCAGTGTGAGTTTGAAGCCACTGGGTTCGGGACTCAAACTGCAGTTGGCCATGTGGGAGTCCAGCAATGTAACCATTACGCCATCTGCTGGTTCCAGACTTTTCTTAAACATCTTCTACATGTTTGTTTTTAGCTGAAGTAAGCAGTTGCTCAAATCGTTACGTCACCCAACAGTTGTAAACTGTGATGACACCCATTTTGAGATGGGACATGAAGAGAATATTTGATGGTCATTAGTGATTCACTTTTTTTAAATTTGCAGTGCCATTTAAAAACAAAGTCTACTTTTTAGGGAACTGGAGAAAGCTTATGACGTAAACCATTAATGCCAACTTGCATGTAAGTGATTAGTCATCTTCAATGTGTGTCATTTACACATTACTTCTTACGGGACCAAAAGAGACTTGGGGAATATAAAGTTTATCTTTCAGTTAATAGTTTCCTCCAGTTACTCTAAACACGGGGAATAAAAACACTCGCAGAGTTTGGCTCATTCCTGATTTATCTCCGTAACATGTTACACTGGAATTTACAAATTGTCTCTAAGCACACAAAATCTGCTAAGTTTGATGCAGAACCAAAGGTAAACAGTGAAATGGCACCGCCCCAATACCATGTATTTGTTTTCTTAGCAAATGGCCTACTCAGGGGAAGCTTTTCCATTTCAAACCTTCCTCCTTCTCCAGAAAAAGTTCTGGGTTTTGCAATAAGCAAGAAGTATGGTTACTAAAAATAAAGAAATAAAGTATTTTGGAGAAGTGAGGGCTATTAAGTGAGTTTGTAGAAATTTAGTATAAGTAGGATTAGGTGAAAACAAGTATTAAAAGTTAAAAATCAAAATTGATTTGGGGTTTTACCTTTTCCAAATGAAAAGAATCTGGCTGTCATATTTGTAAATATCCATGAGTGGCCACAGAACTGGATTAAGTAATAGATGAAAAGATAGGCATTCTTCTTATACCTATAAATACAGGGAAATTCTGTTAAACATCCTTTATAATCATCCTTTCATCATTGTACACATGTCTTTTGATGTACTAGCTAATCTGAGCAAGCAGGAGAAACTATTCTATATCAGAGCAGAGTCTTTTATTTAGTTGCTTCTGAATGCAAATAAGATTATGAAGGGACCCACAGCACATGCTATCTGCCAAAGTTGAGTATGCAGTCTGCCTGAAACCTTTCTTCTTTTTCTTTTTTGGTTTATTTATACTTTATACATTCAATCACTGTGTATCATCACAGCTTATAAAATGAACTTTCCCATCATAAATACACTACGTATTAGTCCAGTTAAAGATATTATAACACATCAACAGATAATTCGCCATTTTTGTGTCCCTTAAATGTTTTGCTTCTTTCTTTTTCAATTAAGTTGTAAACTTGCTGCTCACAAAGGGATAAATGCAGTCATTGCAAACACAGTTTTGAATATTTTTAAAAGAATTATTTTTTATTTAATTTTATTCATTGTCCTTTTTTTTTTTTTTTTTTTTTTTTTTTCCTGAAGCTGACCAGAGAGAGACAGGGAGAGAGAGAAGGGAAGTGAGAACGCAAGCTGCTAGGTCCCTGGTTCCAACCAGGGTCAGCTATGTGGGAGTCCAACCGCCTTAAACACCAGGCTATCAGCCGGACCCTAGTTTTGAATATTTTTTAAAACAAACAAACAAACAAAAAAAAACACAGAGGGATTGATGTGGTCAATACAGGATCCAGTAACACCTGCTGAGTGCAGAACTTGAGAGATTTATAAAGGAGTAGTGGCAGTGGTGGTCTCCAATGGCGGATAACTCAGTAATCAGGCGCACCTGACTTTGGAATGCATCCTGTGATTGGGGTGGTACCTTGTCACTGCTTAGTATGTTTCGCAAGGGCAGATAGCTTCCTTCATCCAACACACATAGAAAGCAGTTTAGTTGCTCAGAGCAGAAAAGGGAAGTCAGACTGGGTTTAAAAATGTGCTGTGGGTTGCTGGGGAGATGACTAAGAGAAGATTTGACAGATACACTGTTTGAAGGAGTTAGGAAATGTTTGTTTGCAGTGTTCCTGGGGATTCAGAAGGAAAGCAGGAGTGGCCTTGCCCGGGTAGGCAAGGTCCTTTGAGTGGGAGACATGAAACCGCTTCGAAACAAGGCACAGACGCTAGGATGCAGATACTGTTGAAGTGCGGTGCTCTCATTTGGCCGCCCACAGAGGACTGGCGCTGCTAAATGAGTTGGGAAGAGGAATGCCTCCTACCCGTAACAGAATCCCTTGGCTTGCTCGTTAAACATTCACATCCATTCACGGGCTCTCCCCTTACACCACTGAATCGGTCCTCCTAGGACTAAGCCCTGGATTCTACACCTGTGATAAGTCTGCAGCAGATGGATCCGAAAATCACCCCGCAACGCTGCGTCTGAGAAGGGAAGTCAGAGGGAAGGCTCCGAGGGTGGGGTGAGGTGGGGAGCGGGGCTGGCACACAGCGCCCAAAGGCGGGTGGCTGCGCGGCCGGTCCTTCCCATTTCATCATCTGCAAAATGGAGAAAATGACAGAGCCTTCCTCCTGGGGCTATGGAGAGAAGTAAAGTAGGTAAAACTGTCAAGAGCTCCGGGGTCCTGGCGCAGCGTTGGGGTGCGCACGCGACGCCAGCCCGTACCCGCGCGAGGCTGGTGGGGAACCCCACCTGGCGGCCCCCAGCACCGCTCCGAGGCCCCTCCTCCTGCGCCCCATCCCCACATCCCTTCCCCAGGCCCTCGCCGAGCGCCCTACCTGGGCTGCAGCCAGGCGGGCAGCGCCATGGGTGCCCTGACGCCGCCGGGCCTCCAGCGCGGTCCCGGGAAGCGGCCGGATTCCGAGGCGCGGGAGGGGCCGCTGGGGCGAGGGCGGGGCCTCCACACGCAGCAAATTACCGACGGGAACGGCCGCGGTCGCTCGGAGCGCGCGGACGAAGTCGGAGTTCCTCGAGTTCCACTCCGCGCGGCTCACCCGGGCGCGGCCAGGGCAGGGCTGGGCAGGCCAGCGGCCGCCAGCGAATCGGCCCAGCCTGAACGTGCCCGCGTTCCTCGCCGGGTTACCAGCTCTGGTGTCTAGTTCCTCACTTCTGGGTTGAGATCCTTTTTCGAGCTGGTGAAAATTAAAGCACCTGGGCAACTTCTAGGGCCTCGGAACTTGGTGAAGCCCATCCCAAAGCCTTCTGGTACGCGGATCCCGGGTTGCAAGCCTCTCGCAGTTCAGCGATCAGGTGTGTGGTCCTACTTCACACCTCTCAGCTAAGGGCACCCATTCCCCCAGGGCCAGACAGCCCTGTCTTCTGGCGACCACAAGCCATTTTATTCACCTAGTGTTAATTTTCCTAGCCTATATCCAGCATCCCATCTGCCTGACTGATGGCGTACCTGTCTCCGAGCTTAGATGGCCCCTCCTACTCTGCTAAGATTGGACCATCTTGCAGGTGCTCTTACCTTGTGAGGTACACATGTCAAAATAAAGCGGACCAGGACCGGCAGTTAGCGTAATGGCTATGTCGTGGACTCCCACGTAGTCGACCGCGGTTTGAGTACTGGACCTGGTGGCTTAAAACTCACGCCCGGTGCGTGTGCGTGCGTGCCCAAGATCCCCAGAGGAGAATGGAGGAGAAGGGATTGCGGTATGGCCATCCCCCCTGGGGGGTGATTTCTCGCTTTCTGTCTCTCTGTCTCTGTCTGTCTGGCGAGCTCACGCGCCCTATAGCATAAAAACAAAAACAAAACAAACAAAAAAAAAACACCTCTCCAAAAATTAAAAAAAAAAAAAACAGACCAAAACAAACAGCTATGAAGCCACTTGCAAGGAGATGAGACCACACCAGTTATTGGAGTTGGAAGATAGTGCCCCATTTTAGTAAAAGAGAAGTTGAGGCTTTAAAAAAATGTCAAGTCACTTGCCATGGTCCCGCAGCGGATGAATGGCAGTACTAAGACCTCAGGGTTTTCAAGGTTCAGGGGTTTTTTTTCCCCTCCCATTAGACCATACCTTCCTTCCTCAGAGTCCGTTCACTGAACTCTCTTCTCATCTCGTTCCTCTGCACCTTCTTCCATGCCCTGGGCCGAGGTTAACCCTCCCTTGTCTTCCCCAGCACCTTCTCAAACGCGCTCTCTCTGTCCTTACCACGGTCACTGCCATCTTCAGGCCCTCCATTCCACTGGCTTTTGCCACAGTTAGGAACACATTTAAATCTCTCTGACGCTAGAATGAAATATTTTATTCGTTCTGCTTCTTTCTTAGTGTAATTTTCTCATAAGTCTCAGCCCACGCTCTGCGTAGTCAGGTGATTCTTGGATTTCTTAATACTTTCCTGTTCATAAAATCTGTACCGTCTGACTCCAACACTCCTCCGAAACTGCTTTCTCGCAGAGCAGGTTAATTTTCCCCTGACTCCCTCTACTCTGTATCACTCTGCTAGGTGACCACGCCTCCCACAGTCTTTGTTTTTAGGAAGCATTTGAACTAAAGGACAAATGCTGGTGGCTGACCCGTCATCAGTGCCATCCACAATTGGGCAGCAAAGGAGAGAAGTTCTAGACGGCCTGGAAAGAGGTGGGGGAGGAAGTGACCCTTTATCACCAGACACAGCCCCTGTGTTTCCATCCTCAACCTCCTTGGGAAGTCTGCTGCTGGTTTCCACTTCACCTGTCCCTTCACATCTGCAACTGCATGCTCCACTTCTCTCACCCCGATTCTTCCTGTCTCTCTGGGTGAGTCCCCTTCTCCCACTCTGTTTCCTCCAAGGCCTGTGGTTGGTCATCTTTTTCATTTGCCACCAAGTTATTCCTCAGCACAGACACTATCACCCCTGGTTTTAGCTTCACACAGACAATTTCTGACTCTGCTGTCTCCAGCCTTTACTTCTTTTATGTATACCAGCTCTAACCTTCGAACAACTTCCAGAAACTTCTTTCTGAAAGTCCTATCATCACTTCTGGTTCAATCTATTTAAAATAAGCAAAGCATCTCTCTTCCCAAATCATTGTCTTCTTTTGTTTCCCACAAAAAGACCATTATTTTCTTAGGCATGTGGGTTTAAAATCTGGGAGTCCTCATAAGTCTCCCCATCCAATCAAATTCTATTGACTCCATCTTTTCAAGGTCTCCTACTGATCACTGGTGTTTCGTTTTCATTCGTCACAAACCAGTACCAGGGTGAGGAGTCACTGGCTTCCCTCAAGTCCATTCTTTTTTTTTTTTTTTTTTTTTGATAGGTTTTGGCTATAGGGCACGTGCGCTCGCCAGACAGAGAGAGGCAGAGAGACAGAGAGACAGAAAGCGAGAAATCACCCTCTAGGGGGGGATGGCCACGCCGCAATCCCTTCTCCTTCATTCTCCTCTCGGGATCTTGGGCACGCACGCACATGCGCCCAGTGTGAGTTTTAAGTCACCGGATCCGGGACGCGAACTGCAGTTGACTACATGGGAGTCCAGCGACATAGCCATTATGCTAACTGCTGGTCCCCTAGTCCATTCTTTACAGTATCACTGGATTGAATTTCCTGGAGAATCACTTGGATTATATCTTCCTACATATGAAAAGACTTCCTTTTAAATTCCCAGATGAAGAACAAGCCAACCAACCAATAAACAAAAACTCTTTCAAATCAGCTGAGGAATGCTACCTAATTTTCTAAAGAATAAACACAAAAAGAACTTAAGAGAAAACACTGTGGATGGGAAATGAAATTCTCCCCTTCGCCTGGCAGGACCTCTCCCCCACCCTCCACTCTCCGTACAAATTTTCCCTAGATTCTGCCAGCAACGCCAGGATAATCTCCAACCAGCCTCCCTGCATCCAGTCTGTCCTTTTATCCAGACTACCATGTATTACTTAAAAACTTTAGGACATATTTCTTAAAACACTGTCCTGACCCAACCATTCCTGAGTCAAAATCCTTTACTGGCTCCTGTTGCTTGCTGTAATTATATCTCATTTTGTCTTGAGTTTCACATGTTGACATCTCTTACTATCCTGTCCCTTCACCAAAATTGTAGCAACCTGCTGTTCCATGACCCCACCAGGCATCGGAGGGACATCCTGCCTCTATGAAGCTTTCTCTTCTGCCTCCTTCCTCTCCCACAGCCCCATATTTACCAATCAAAGTTCTATTCATTCTTTCGAAGCCTTTCCAAAACTTCCTTCTTGGAGCTACACTGGAGAATGCCTGTCTATGAATGCATTTACTTAGGATATTGTAATTGAGTACCTGCCTTTTCAACTAGTTTATGGATTCTCAGAGGCTCTCCTTTATACAGTGAGAACTTGACACATTTTTTTACTTTTTTAAATAAAGTTTCTTTTGCCAAACATACAGGTATTGGGAAGATTAAATAAGAAAATGTACAGATAAAAGTGGATTAAAGCATACAGTACTTGGGTGCTAGAGGTCCTTAATGTGTTGAATGAATGGATAAAACCCAGTAGGAATATTATGCTTCTAAAATGGTAGCCAAAACATTCAGTGATGGTTTCATTGCTGAATTATATACGGTGGGCTTTCAATGATCTACTTCTACAAAAGCAATCAGAGGCCAAGACAGTTCAAATACCTCTGAATTAATATATTCTTGTCTTTGGAAGGAATTTAAAAATTACTTGAACATGTCAGTTTTGCTTTATTTGGGCAAATGTTCAAATATTTTCAATCCAAAAAATACCACTTAGCCAGCAAAAGCTTTGAAATATATTTTATGGCAGTAACAGACTGGCTCCAGATTAAAACCCAAACCAAACCAAATGATAAAGCATACTATTTTCACAGTCATCTTCACTGAAATTAAATCCAATAGCTGAAAATCTGGATTTTGTATATTTATTCATCCACTAATTCATCCATCTTTTTTCTTTATTTTTTTCCTCTCTCACTTCCTTGGTGATCTCAATTTGTGAACATTTGTACCTTATGTGAGATTCACTGAAAAAAAGAGGATCTGAGAAAATATTCTACCACCCCCTTTTCCATCAACCAGAAATCACTCTACAAGGAACAAATTACACTAATTCCTATCTGACAACCGTCAATTCTAGATGTGTTTTTATTTCCACTACCTGGAGTTTTTAGGGATTACCTCTCTCCCCATTCCCAGTCCCATAGCACAGACTGACATTTTCACAAACTGCTAGATCAGCCCAGGACTTTGGAGATTATGTGATCCAATCTCCCTATTTTACAGCCACTAAAAAGCTACTTAAATTTAGGTTGTAATCTCTTTCTACAGAACTGTGTAAACTTTCACTCATAGTTGCCCTGCTCTTTTAACCTACTCAGGCATTAGTCACAAATAGTCATGTATCCTAACCTTTGCCAGGATGTACCCTCAGCCTAGCCCATTAGTACTTTTTTCTAGCTGATCTGAAGCTCTGCTTCTACTTCTCTTCAAGGACTTTGACCATCCTTCCTTTAAATGGCTTCCCCAGCACAGCTTGTGATATGGTAGTTAAGGCAGCTGGATCCCACATGGTCAGTTTGCACTGAGTCTTAGACCCATGGTTTGAAAAACATTCTCTGGGGACCAGCAGGTGGCACTGTGGCTAAGGGCACTAGACTCCCCACATGGCCAACTGTGGCTCGAGTTCTGGACCTGGTGGCTTGCTTTCTCACTCTCTCTCTCTCTCTCTCACTCTCTCTCCCTCTTTTTCTCTCTCTCTCTTTCTCACTCTGTCCCTCTCTGTTCAAATTAAAACAAGTAAGGAAATAAGAAAATAAGGTTAAATAAAATAGTTCTGAAAGAAAGAAAGAGAAAGAAAGAAAAAAGAGAGGAAGAAAGAAAAAAGAAAGAAAAACACTCTCTGTGCATGTCCAAATTCCCGAAAGGAGAAATGGAGGAGAAGGGATTGCAGTGTGACCATCCCCCAATGGGAGGGAGTGCTTTCTCCCTTTCTCTCTTTCTCTCTCTGTTACAATTACTGGTGAATATAAAAACCTTCTGGTAAAAAAATTATTGTAAAAAATTCTAAATAGCTTCCTATTTTACTATTTGATTCAGAAAAAAAAAATCCTAGACTCAGATACTTGCCTTGTTGCATCATCATTCCTCAGTGTATCCCCTGTTTCATTCTAAAGCAAATGTATTCAGTATGATTGGATTATTCAATCAGTAGGAGACAATACTTAATCTGTTTTGGACACTTTCTCCATCCAGTTCACTTGATTATTAGCTATGTTTATTTCACAGTCTTTCCATTACTTTTTCCCACTTAATCCTCAGAGCAATACTATAAGGTAGTGATGTGGGAAGTTAGGGTGTATGGGCCCAATACCCAATGCAGGAACAACAGTGAGCCTGATTCTTTGTCTCACACTCATGAAGAATTAGAGACTCAGATACAGTAGAGGGATAGTAAGGCTGAGTTTATTAAGGGTGGGAGGAAGAACAGAGCTCCCAGGCAGACAGAGAGGGGTCACAAATGGGTTTCCAAAGAGAAACAGGCAAAAGTTTTTTATTTGGTTGGGAAGGGCTTTGTCTGAGCTTGTTCCCAGGAGGGGCTTATGTATGTGTTCCTCTCATGGTAGGGGTCATATGCTAGATGGGTCCAGTTATTGTCTTAATTTTGGAGTGGGTGTGAAGGTCTGGAGACTCTGTCTAAAGCTTTGAGCCATAAATGACCATTATCTTCTTTCTGGAATGTGATGGGACCAGGAAAAAAGCCTGTTTTAGGTCAATCATTAAGTCACTGCTGCAAGCTATTTCTTCTGTTGCTATTGAGCTGTTGTGTCTCCATCTTAAAACTTAGCCATTTTGTTAAGGCTTTTACAAAGAAGTAGTGGTTAATGGTCACAAGAATTGTTTATTGAGAGATCTTGCTGTAGGGCACATGTACTTTCTAGAGAGACAGAGAGACAGAAAGCGAAAATTGCCCCCCATGGAGGATGGTCATACTGCAATCCCTTGTCCATTATCCTCTTAGGATTTTGGGCACACACCTAAGTTTCAGGACACCAGGTCTGGGACTTGAACCATGGTCAACCACATGGGGGTCCAGCACCTTAACCACTACACCACCAGCTGGCCTCCAAAAGAATTTTTAGATCATTTAGGCTCTTGATATGGATGCCCTTTGGCCCTAATCATGGCCCTTCACTACCAGCTATTCTTTCAATAGTGTTTTCTGTATATTTTGGGCCTATTGGCTTATCTCATAGTTTTCATTAGGCCCAGGTACTTTAGATTTCAATGTTAGGACTCATCTGGCCTTTGATCCCTGACTCTTAATTGTTCTTGTATGTGACATGTAGGGGAGGTTACAATTACTGGTTCCATTTGGAGTCCACTCACAAGGGCAGGCAATAAAGGAGAAAGAAACCAGATTTTTAAAGAAATTAAATATAGCTGGCTGGCTTTGCATGACCTTCTTGTCATCTTTCTATCTGGCTCTCCTGGTGACTTTTCTAACTATCTTCTATCTCAGTAGGAATTATTCTTACCTTAATTTTGCAGACAAGAAAACAAGGTCAGAGCAGTTAAGTCTCTTGACCAAAATCACACAGGTAACAAATATTGGAAATGAGATTAGAATCTTAGTCTGTCTTTAGATATTGAATTTTAACTATTATGCTATATCAATTTGTTTCATGGGATTGTTCAGTATTAATTTGCAAGTACTGATTTTCTTTCTATTACATATAATAGAGTCAAATTTTAACTCTATGTAAAACCTAAAAACCATAAAAATTGTAGAAGAAAATACAGGAGAAAAATCTATGCAATCTGTCTAATCTATTTTGATATTTCATAAATACTTCTCAGATACCTTCTTATATATCTAAATTACTTCTAATATTTAGAATATATGTTTAAATTAATTCAAAGACAAGCTATAGACTGGAAGAAAATATTTGTAAAGCATGTAACCAATAAAGTAATTTTGTGCAAGTGTGTAAAGAGTAACTCTTCTGTCCAACAGAGTCACCTGAAGTGTGCATGGAAATACTATTTGAGACACAGAGATCTGAGGCAAGAGGGACAGGGAGAGGGAGAGACCATCTCAGGAATGCACCCGCTAAGCCTCTCTTGTCCTTCATATTTATTGGGGCAAAAGGGGAAGGAAAGTTATTTTTAGAGAAAAGTTGCTTCTTATAGAATAAGATAAGAGTACTTGCTAGAACAGAGTGGTTTCATATCAATAAGGAGAGTATGGCTAAATGATGCCAGAGGCTAGACAGCACACCTTGGAAGTTGGAGAACACGTTCATTAGATTACACACCCATTTAATGACCTTCTGTTGTTTTCAAGTAGGAAGGCAAGAGGTTAGTGGTTTTTGCCATTTTCTCTGTAGTCATTCATTCAGAGTTCATATATCCAAGGTATTCTAGAAGCATGGCATTTCTGCTTTTCCTTAACATTTCTCCTGTTCCTTAATATTTCCTCTTTTTTGTTTTATAAAGAAGCTATTGGATTATTGGCAGAAAGAGCCAGGTAAGCAGGAAGGGCAGTCTTGTGATCTTGAAGTTGTTGAGAGAGGTTGCAGAGGCAATGGAAGGCTAGGACTAAACACAGACAAGTTACGTTTCTCATTGCAGTGATATCCCACATTTGTAAATATGTACTATGAAACCAGTGTGGACGGCTGCATATTAGATCTTGCATCTGAACAACTGTTTGTCCATTTTGTTCCCTTACCCTAACATGACGGTCTGCTTCTGTAAACCCGCTTGCTCTTCCCATGAGAAAATAGCTCGTGCTAGCCATATAGAAAACCATATCCGGGACGACATGCTGTACCTGCTACTGTCTTTGCTAACTAGTCTGAAACCCTTTTGTTGAGCAATGTAACTGCTTACATGAAAACCCAACTCCCTTCAGAAATAATTAACCTGCTTGATTCAGCTTCTGTAACTGCTTGCATAAAAACCCCTGGTAACTGACCCCCTATAAAAAGACTACTCCAGGGAACCAGCAGTTAGCGTAATGGCTGTGTCGCTGGACTCCCATGTAGTCAACCGCGGTTCACCTCCCAGACCCGGTGGCTTAAAACTCACGCCGGGCGCGTGTGCGTGCGTGCCCAAGATCCCGAGAGGAGAATGGAGGAGAAGGGATTGCGGCGTGGCCATCCCCCCTGGGGGGTGATTTCTCGCTTTCTGTCTCTATGTCTTTCTCTGTCTGTCTGGCGAGCGCACGTGCCCTATAGCAAAAACCTCTCAAAAAAAAAAAAAAAAAAAAGAAAGAAAAAAAAGACAACTCCAACTTCAGTTGGAGCTGCAGTTCTGACTCTCAGTCCTCCCTCCTCCCCCCGAGCCTCAGACTGTAGTTGCCAGCCAGCTAATAAAGACTCCCTTTAAACTTAATCTGGCATTGGTGATTGTTCATCCGGTGGCACTCTACAACATTTAGAGGCCCCAGTGAGATCTGGGAACCTTAGAGTGGCCGAATAACACCCCAACGAGGATGCTCCTTACACCCTGTCCCAGTTCCTGAGAGGAGTACTCTACAACACCAGATAAAAGGATTCAACCATTTGAAACTATCCTGAAGTGTCAGTAAGGTAGATGTTTGAGTTTCCTTTTGTATATCAACAAACTGTTCATGGAGAGAGGTTTCTAAATGTGATACTTGGTGAAGCAAAAGCATCTCCATCTTTGAACTTTATGTTATACTTATTTCCTCCTTTTTCCCAAAGTAGAGTGATTAATAGTCTCACTATCTTTGCTAAGTAGCCCAAAACCTTTTTGTGTAGCTGTTTCTTGGCAATGTAACCACCAATCACCAGACCCCCACCTAGAGTCATGGGGACCATTAAACAAAGGTCTGGAGAGTGCCCTGAGAAATAATTAATAATAACTGCTTTCACATGGGAACACTACTACCTTTCCACCTCAACCCCTTCCTCAGTTTCCATTGTAGTTACCATATAAACCCAGACTTGATTATGAATTTTGCCTATATAAGCACTCCTCACCTTTCACTCGGGGCTGCAGGGTTTTGAGAGACATGAGTCCTCTGTATGCCACTAGCTTAATCAATAAAATTCCAATAAATTTGGCTATGTCTGGTTTCCTCTTATTTCTTGCTGATTAGACTATAGGGAGCTGAGTTTGGTAGAAAAGGCTCCCTAAAGGTGCTCTTTTATAGTTTGCCATGGGTGAAGACTATTCTCATAGGGCAAAGATGTAGCACACACCTGTTGATGTTCCCAATCACATTGCAGTGTTTGGTGACTGGTTTGGGCATCTTGAAGATCACCTAGCCATTGTATAGCTTCTTCAAGAGCTTAAAGTCGAGATAATATTTCTTTATCAATAATAGTTTATTTCAGTCGTTTGTTGGGTGAGGTTTATCATGACTTTTTCTATAACATCAGCAGTATGAATACTAGTGGTTAGTGAAATTGATGTTATAGTGGCTGTGGCTAAAACAACAATAGTAGAAACGAGAGCTAAGAGCTGACTCTAAGATTTGTAAGGTGGTTGACTCAGCCCACGATCTGGTTAGATTAACTGGAACCCAGGAGATATTTCAATCAGTAACATTAGAATATGTGATACAAGAGGCATGTCATCCTTTGGGTATGGAAATTTTATAATTCGTTCAGTAAGTAATATTAGGTATCTCTGATCTGATAAGGAAAACATAAAGAAGACAAGTGCAAACCATCATCTCGGCTAAAATTCTGGAGTTGAGGCTGAAGACTGGGGTCCATGGTGAAATTTGTTCCTTTTCAATGGTATCCACTGGATTCATGTAGGTAAAGAGATACATGCAGATCCTCTGGCCTGATTATTAAGGAGTATGGTCCTTTCCACTGTGAGTTTGGCTCCCAGCCTCAGATATAAACCTGTAATAGGATGCCGGGTTGATGTTGGAATAATTGCCAATGTCTTTGACAAGCTGCAGTATTTTGTTAATCAAAATTTTAGAAAGTAATAGTATATAAGGCAGGATCAGCAATTGGCATAATGGCTATGTCGCTGGACTCCCATGTAGTTGACCATGGTTCGAGTCCTGGACCTGGTGGCTTAAACTCACACTGGGCACCAGTGCGTGTGTGTCCAGGATCCCGAGAGGAGAATGGAAGAGAAGGGATTGCGGCATGGCCATCCCCCCTGGTGGGTGATTTCTCGCTTTCTATCCATCTCTGTCTTTCTGTCTTTTTGCTTTCTGGTGAGCGCACACACCCTATAGCAAAAACCTCTCCAAAAAAATAAAAAAAGTATATAAGGCTTTGGAGAGCCTATCTTGAGGGGGATTCCTGCGAGGTAGAAGGATTTACCCTTTTCTGTTTTTTAAGATAGGCCTTGAGAGTGCAGTGAGTACTTTCTATAAAGGTTTGGCCAATAGGATTATGAGGAACTCCAGTGACACGTTGTATTTGGAAGAATATGAGTAACTTTCAGGCTAGTATAGAGGGGGCTATTATCTCTTTTTCATTGTTTAGGGACATCCATAATGGCAATGCATTCAAGAAGATGGGAGATAGCATGACGTGTTTTTTCTCCTGATAAAGAGGTAGCATGAATAAATTTAGAAGAAGTGTCAAGAGTTACACAAATAAATTTAAGTTTACCAAAGGAAAGTTCATGAGTAACATCAGTTTGGTAAGTGTGGCATAAAGATGGGCCTGAAATGAGCTGACAGGAGGGACATGTGCGGATGGCAGGCCCAAATGTGAGTGAATATGCATTACAAAAAATGGAATGTTTATGATCATTCAGAATGGATTGTAAGGTTAGAAATTGTAAGTAATTGGGGGTAAATTTGTTTTTTGTTTTTTGTTTTTTTTGAGAGGTTTTTGCTATAGGGCGCATGCACTCGCCAGAGAGATAGAGAGAGACAGAGAGACAGAAAGCAAGAAATAACCCCCCCCCCCCCCCCCCGGGGGAATGGCCACGCCACAATCCCTTCTCCTCCATTCTCCTCTTGGGATCTTAGACATGCATGCCCATGCGCCTGGTATGAGTTTAAGCAACTGGGTCCGGGACTCAAACCATGGTCAACTACATGTGAGTCCAATGACATAGCCATTACGCCAACTGCTGGTCCCTTGAGGGTAAATTTAGTTGGAATATTTCATATTAATTTTTGAGGCCTAGTAGTATGTGTTCCAACTGTATACCTGAGATATTGCCAAGGACATTTTTTTTTTTTTGAGAGGTTTTTGCTATAAGGCATGTGTGCTCACCAGAGAGACAGAGAAAGAGAGACAGAAAGGGAGAAATCATCCCCCCCCCCCCCAGGGGGGATGGCCACGCTGCAATCCCTTCTCCTCCATTCTCCTCTCGGGATCTTGGGCACACACACAAATGCGCCCAGCGTGAGTTTAAGCCTCTGGGTCCAGACTCGAACTGCGGTCGACTACATGGGAGTCCAGTGACATAGCCATTACACTAACTGCTGGTCCCGCCAAGGACTTTTTAATTGGACCTTTTTAGACCTAACTTGTGACTGATGGCATTACATCAGTACAACTAGCTTTAGGACATCAATGAATAAAAACTTAATTTTATTAATTTTTGTAACTCTTTCTTAGACTCTTTCAACATAACTCAGACCTTCAACAACATGCTTTAGACCTTTTAGTTTTGTCCCTTCTTTTCTTCTATTTTGAGATAATGTAGCCATTTTATCTTAAGACAAACTTTACTATACAAAATTCCTTCTATACCAAAAACTTCCCTTTTAACCTTCTTTTTTTTTTACCAGAAATACATCTTTACAGCTATAACTTCTTTCATATTTATACATATTTTTTACTATTATTCTCTTTGCTTTTCCTTTTTATAAGTTTTAGAAATTACCTTAACCTCTGATTTAGACCAAAGTTTGTATTTTTTTTAAATAAGTATTTTATTTAACTTTGTTTATTTACTCATTTGTTTATTTCAACTAGACCAGAGAAGGAGAGTGAAAGAGAGACAGAGTGCAAGCCACCAGCACAGGGCTTGAACCACAGTCGGCCATGTGGGAATCCAGTGCCTTTAACCACCACACCACCTGTTGACCCCCCCAAATTTGTATCTTAAAGAACATATTTTTGTTTGTCACTTCAACGTTTCCATGAGGCTTGTCCAGGGAGATTTCTAGATGTCTAAGGAGAGCCATAGGGGTCTCAGGCCCCATTAATCCTTAATTCCAGAAACCAGCATGGACTTGGAAGTTCTGGGCTCCCTTCGGAGCTCAGGGCATTCCTGTCTCTAGTGACCAACTCCTCCACACTGGGGACAAGGGCCCAGTGGGCTCAGGAGCATGTCAGTTATGGGCATTGTCCAGTGCCCGGGCTTCCCACATTGGAAACATTTAGGCAGAAGAGACTAAATAAAACCATAAGAGATACCACGACACATCTATGAGCAGAACTTTTTCTAGATCCTATCCTGGGGTGGGAGTTTCTAGCCTTTAGGATTACTTCGACCGACTATGGCCATAGGTCATTTGACTTAAATCAATCTCATGGAATTCATTAAATAACAGATCTTAACAATTTATATTCGATCTTAGACAGTGAGCCAGAAAGTATTATACTACATAGCTTAACAATTTTGGTATTGGCTGACTTAGCATGTAATTTTATCAAAACTTACCCATGTTTTTGGTTAATTTTAGTTCTGCTTAATGGTTGGCTTAGCGATTCAGAAAACCAGTCTCCATAGAAACTGAAAAATTTTACCCAATTTAATAATTATCAGAAACCTGTACTTGTAAGAGTATCTCCTCTTTCCGTCCTCTTCATGAATTTCCTTAAAGATGTAACATTTTACGATTATAATCATTTGGAAAAAGCTTTGAGAAAGGCATCAAATAAAACAATTAATGATAGACAATACTTGAACTAACCAGTTGAAGATCTGATAAGAATTCACAACTGACAGTTTCGGATATACCTGTGACATACGCCAGTTTAACAAGTCTTATAAATATCATACTATAGATTCTTGGGAATTTTAAAAATTTTTTAACACAATACATACATAAATACAGACATACATACATACACACAAATATTCACCTAACATATCCATTCACATAACTCAATTGTAATATAAAGAAAATTAAAATTACTTAATTTGACAATGTTCCCCATATCATTTATCATATTAAAATAAGTCTGATTGGTTCACTATTTCTCTTTTGGATGTTAAAGGGGCCCTCTGTAAGCATCTAAAAGTTATTTTGAGGTCAAAGCACTTAATTTAGAATTTGATTTTTGGGAGGGAAACCTTGTCAAAGACAGTTAAAAACTTAAATACTTAACCATAAACTCTTTTTTTAAAATGTATTAAAAGGCAGCTTATACATCAAAAATTTTAAGTCATGTGAATTTGAAAAGCATTTAAATTAATTTGCATGAACACTCTTTTTATAAATTAAATTGAATGGAATTCCTTAAGGCCCTTTACCACATAGACACCCAACATATAGTACATGATAACATGTATGCATACACAAACACATACACACACGAACAAAAGATCTCATATTTTTCTGAAAAGTTATTTTGTAGGTCTTCATTGAGTTAACAATGACCACTGACTTTTGTAATTAGCACAAAGGCTGGAACGTTTTAAAAAACAGATTGTAATATAGTTTGAAAAATGGTTTGTCATGACATGCCCTAGGATTTTTAAAACTTTATTTATTTGGTCATTTTTAGACCACATTTCCTTTGTTTTCAACTTACATTGGGGCCACATGTATTGCCAAGGAAAATGGGCCTCCTCACTTTTAACAGCTTGAGGGTCAGACATTCCCATGAGAGAGGATGTGCCCCAGTGGGGAGCCTCTTGCAATGGAAAGATTTTCCCATCTAGGAGGAGGGAAAGGTAGATTATTTTTAGTTTCATTGGTTTCAGATTTAATGGAAGCAGCTACATTATCTGATGGAGATTCCTGCTGAGACAGGGAATCATGGGGTGTGTGAAGGCGCCAAGGCTGTTCTAACAAAGCTCCAGGACATAAGGACAGAGATGGGAATAGGCTGTCCTTGATCATGTTTTCTTTTCTGTACCTACCCTACTTGTTTCCAAATCTCAAGATCTAAAGTTCCCTCATCAGGAAACCAAGGACAGTATTGGCAAAATGTTAGTAATAAGCGACGTAAGTTTTAGTTTCTAAAGAGCATTGAGCAGTTGTAAGGAGCTGTTGTAAGGCTTTTAAATAAACCTTTTGGGGCTTGATTAGTTCTTGCTCCATGTTAGAAATCCCTCTGTGAAGAAGCTATGAATGTTGATCTCTTTCTCAAAGATCAAGTAGGGACTGTCCCTTATCAGGTACAGAAATCCCCAAATGAATCAGTCAATGATGCTCTTCTTCTGGGCGTTTTGGGTTCCATGGAGTCATGTCAGGGTCACCACTCATGACTCTTCTGTCCAACAGAGTCACCTGAAGTGCACACAGAGGTACCACTCAAGACACAGAAATCTGAGTTAAGAGGGAGAGGGAGTCCATTCCAGGAATGCACCTGCAAAGCCTCTCTCATCCTCCATATTTATTGGGGCAAAAGGGGAAGGAAAGTTATTTTTAGAGAAAGGTGTGTCTTACAGGATTAGAAAGATAAGGGTAGGGACCAGCAGTTAGCGTAATGGCTATGTCGCTGGACTCCCATGTAGTTGACTGCGGTTCCAGTCCCAGACCCGGTGGCTTAAACTCACGCCGGGTGCGTGTGCGTGCGTGCCCAAGATCCCGAGAGAAGAATGGAGGAGAAGGGATTGCGGCATGGCCATCCCCCCGGGGGGTGATTTCTCGCTTTCTGTCTCTCTGTCTCTCTCTGTCTGTCTGGCGAGTGCACGCGCCCTATAGCAAAAACATCTCCAAAAAAAAAAAAAAAAACAAACAGAAAGATAAGGGTAACTCCTGGAAGAGGATGGTTTCAGTATCAATAAGGAAGGTATGGCTAAAAAATGCCAGAGGCTGGACAGCACACCTTGGAATTTGGAGAACACATACATCAGATCACACACCCACCTAATGACCCTCTGTCGTTTTTAAGCAGGAAGGCAAGAAATTGGGTGTTTTCTCCATTTTTACTCCAGTCATTCATTCAGAGTTCATAAATCCAAGGTGTTCTAGAAGCATGTGTTTCTGCTATTCCCTAAGAATAAAGAACTTTCAAAACTCAATAATGAGATAATAAACAAGCTAATGAAAAATGGGCAAAAGATTTGAACACATGATTCACAAAGAAGATACACATATGGAAAGAACATATAAGGATGCTCAAAATCATTAGTCATTACGTAAATACAAATAAACCCATAAGAGATATCACTATACATCTATGAGAATGACTATAATTAAAAAGAATCACCACCCCACGTGTTGCTGAAAATGTGCTACAACTGGAACTTTCATAAACAACTCTATTGGTGGTTGCCTAAAATGGAAACAACCCAAATTTTCATCATCAAATCAATGGATAAACCAATGTTGGCATAGCCATACTGTGGAATACTACTCAGTTATAAAAATGAACGAATTAAAATTAAAAGCAATAACATGAATAGAACTTGAAAGAACTTTGTTGAGTAAAGAAGACCAATAAAAAGGAGTACCTATTATATGATCCTGCTTATTTAAAATTTTAGAAAATACAAACTAATATAAACTCACAGAAGGCAGAGGTAAATAGTTTTGTTTTTGTTTTTGTTTTTTTTTGGTTGGTTGTTTTGAAAAATTGATTATTCTTTTTTTTTCTTAATTGCCAGAAAGCATATGCACTCCACATAAAGAGAGAGAGTGGGAAAAACACCCCTCAATACAACATGGACATGCCACAATTCTTTCTCCATCCTGTTGGAATATAGAGCATACAAATGAGTGTCTGGAGTGTTTTTCAAACTTTTTCCAAGCAATTATATAATTTAATATGCATACTAGTAATGAATAAGACTTCTACATTCTTATTAAAATTTAGTAAAATCAGTGTTTTTAATTTTAGCCATTGTAGGGGTACATAATGGTATATCATTGAGATATTCATTTGCATTTCCCTGGATGACTAAGGATGTTAAGCACTATTTCATGTGATTACTAATAACTCATATATCTTCCTTTCTGAAGTGTTTTCTCCATTTTTACAAGGTTGTCTTTTTATTTAATTAAAGGAATTTGTCTATTATGGATATAAGGCCTTCAGGAGCTATATATATTGTGAATATTTTCTTTTAATTGATTAATTATAATTAATTTCATATATATGTTTTCTTATAATTTTTGAGAGATTTTTGCAATAGGGTGCATGTGCTCACCAGACAGAGAGACAGAGAGACAGAAAGCAAAAAATCACCCCCTCCCCCGGGGAAATGGCCATACCGCAATCTCTTCTCCTCTACTCTCCTCTCAGGATTTTGGGTACTCATACATACGTGCCCATTGTGAGTTTTAAGCCACTGGTTCCAGGACTCAAACCATGGTCGACTACGTGGAAGTCTAGTGACATAACCATTATGCCATCTGTGGTCCCTGTTTTTTTCTAAACAAAACGTCTTTTGATTAGAGAAGTTTTAATTTTGATAATGCCTAGTTTATGATTATTTTCCTTTATAATTTGTATTTTGTGTCATCTTTAAGAAATATCTGTCTGTGTTCTCTTTTACAGGACAGTTATTTACGTATTGATTTAATATTCTGTTTCCTTTCTACAGTCACGTATTAGTTCTAGTACTTATTCTTTTGTAAATTTTTTAGAATATAATTTTATTATATCCAAATAAAGTTTGTTTTACTTCTTTCTTTCAGATATTTATATTTTTCTTTCCCTTACATGACCTATTACCCTGGCTAGGACTCCCAGTAAATATTGAATAGAATTAGTAAGAGTGGGAGGCCAGTAGGTGATGTGGTGGTTACAGTGCTGGACTCCCAAATGGCTGACCACGGTTCGAGTCCTGGACCTGGCAGCTTGCTTTCTCACTCCCTCCACCCCATCGTCTCTCTCAGGTAGAATTTTTAAAATGATAACAAAGAAAAAATTAAATAAAATAATTCTTTAAAAAAATAGAATTGGTGAGACCGAACATCTTTGCTTTATTCCTGTTCTTAAGGAAAAAAAATCATTAAGTTTTTCTGCATTCATCATGAAGTTAACAATAGATGTTTTATAGATACTAGGAATTCAGAGATTTTCTTAGATTCTTATTTGCTGAGAGTTTTGACATTTTTAATCATGAACGACTGTGGAATTTTGTCAAAGTTCCCTGCATCTATTTTGATATTTTTGTTGATGTGATGAGCCAATCCTTGCATTACTTGAATGCTTTTAATCAAAGTATTAGTTTACATTTTATGTAATTATTGCTACAGTTCAATGATGTTTATTCTCTTGCTATTTGTTTTCTATTTGTCCTATTTAATGTTACTTCTCTTAGCCTGACACTTTTGGAATTATCAAGTAGTTTTTGGAATTTTGTTTTGTTTCTTATATTGACTTTTTAGTTTTTGGCAGTTGCTCAAGGAATTATCAGATACTCAGGGAATTATCAGATGCGCTCTTATCTTCTAAAATCTACATTGACTATTATAGCACTTCACATATACGAAGCTTAGAATTCTTTCATATAATCTATCTCATTATTTCTGCTATTTTAGTATTCTGATTTACCTTTTACTTCTACATCTGTTATGAATCTCAAATTAATTTTTTGTTTGAGAAAGCTAATTATCTTTTAAATAAGTTTTTAAATTAAAAGGGGATTTTTACATTTACCCACATATTTACCATTTTTGCAATTCTTCATTCTGTCACATAGATTTTAGTTTCATCTGATATTATTTCTTCTACTTTTAAGAACTTCCCTTATTACTTCTAATATGAGGGGAGGGGGACTGGTAATGAATTATCTCAGATTTTTGTCTTTCTTTCATTTTAATTTACTACGTACAGAATTCTAGGTTGACAGGTTGAACATGTGTTGTATGTGTTTTCTTTCAGCACTTAAAAAATATTATTTCATAGCTTTCTAGCTTATATTGTTTTTGAAAATATTCCAGCAGTAGTTCCTATCATTATCCCCTGTATGTTACACATTTATGACCACTTTTAAGATTTTATCTTTGTGGGACCAGCATATGATGTAATGTTTACGTCATTGGACTCCCACACGGCCTACCATAGTTTGAGTCTTGGACTCGGTGGCTTGAAACTCATGCCAGGCCTATGTGCATGCATGCCCAAAATCCCAAGAGGAGAATAAAGGAAGAGGGTTCGTGGCATGGCTGTAACGCCGAGGGAGTGATTTCTTGCTATCTGTCTCTGTCTCTCTGGCAAGCACACATGCCCTATAGTAAAAAATAAAGCAAAGCAAAACAAAACAAAACGTAAAAGAAAGACTATCTTTGATTTTAAGTAGTTTGACAGTCATATGTCTAAATGGGGTTTATTCATGTTTACCTGCTTAGGATTTGTTGAGATTCTTAGACTCCAAATTAAGTTTTCATCAAATTTGACAAATATTCTGAAATTATGTTTTTAAGCATTTTCTTCCTGTCTCAACATCTCTCTCCTTTCTTCTTAGAATTCTAATAAATTTTACCACAAGGCATAATTATGCTGAGACTTTTTATTTTATTTTATTTTGGTCTTGTTTTTCTCACTGTGCTTTAGTTTAGAGAGTTTCTACTAATCTGCTTTTCAATTCATTGATCTTTTCTTTGTCAGTGTCCAGCCTTGTTAGGCTTATCTATTTAATTATGTGCTTTAAACACAGTATTTTTCAGTTATAAGATTTCCATTTTTTATTTAGACCACCCAAGACCCTCTGCCCAGACTTCAACCTCCTGCTCCCCAGGTCTAGCCAGGAGCCAGACTGCAGTTCACTTCCTTCTGCATTCCTCTGAATGCTCGGATTTAACTCCAAAATATAGGAAAAAACATATATTCCATCAGATGACCAGAAACCATGGCAGAGGCACAAGAAATATGAGAAATCAAGAAAATATCTCTCCTCTACTGAAAAAGACTAACTCCTCTTCCTCCACAAAGAATATAAGGAAACTCATGGAAATATCAGATAAAGAATTTTAAATATTCATACTGACAAAGTTAATAGAGATGCAAAAGAATAGAGACAATGAACTCTAGAAGAAGCAGGAGAAAAGAAGCACTGAATCTGAGGAGGCAAGAAAGTTCTTACACAATCTGAAAGCGAGATATACATCATAAAAAAAGAATTGAACGGAAGTGTTAGAGATGAAGGCAATACAGGAAATCAAAACATCTGCTGAAAATATCAAAAGCAGATTAGATTCATGTAGAAGATTAAATCTCAGGTATAGAAGATAGAACCTCTGACCTAAAAAAAATCACCAAAAAGACTGAGAAAATAACACAAAAAATGAGAATAACATATGAGTAATACTAGATACCATTAAATACTCAAACATCTGGATCACTGATATCCCAGAAGGTGAAGAAACTAATAAGGGCATTGATAATCTATTCCATGAAATCCTGGAAGAAAACTTTCCAAACCTAAAGAAGTACTCACATATCCAGACCCAAGAAATACAAAGGACCCCACATAGAATCAACCCAAGATCTTCTCCAAGGCACATCATAGCCAGATTGATCAAAACCAAAGACAGAGACAGGATACTAAAATTGGCAAGAGAGAAACGTCAAGTGATTTTCAAAGGATATCCCATAAGGCTAATGTTGGACCTCTCATGGGAAACCATGCAAGCAAGGAAAGAATGGGAAAATATATTCAAAGTGTTAAGTGAAAAACAATTTCAACCAAGAATACTATAACCAGCTAGATTATTTTTCATATTGGAAAAAAGACAAAAACATTCTCAGATAAACAAAACCTGAAAGAATTTACCAATACCATACCAGCATTCCAAGAAGTACTGAAGGGAGTACTGTACCAGGAAAACTAAAGTCGGACACACAGAAATAAGAGTACAAGAAACAACCAAGAGAATGGCCAGCCTAATGGTAGGAACTAGTCCGGAGTTGAATGTTAACTTCCAGAGTTTAAATGGAAAGATCAGACCACAGTAACACTGCAAATTCAATAGAAGAGATATTAATTATGTGAGTCTGAACTAGTGAAATAGATATTTTTTACTTTAGAATAAAACATTACTGATTTTCTTCAATGTTTTGATTTCCATATTTAAGGATTTTTGTCTTCTTTTGAACTGTTGATAGGTTCATCGACCTATTATATGAACTGAATCCTAATTTTTTCCTAGACTTAAGTTTTAAGCAAATTTCTCTTAACATTTTTTGATTTTGATCTATTAAAACTAAAACCTTTGTTAAATTAAAAATGCATTAAAATACCTTTTAATACCTATTTAATGACTGCAGTAAACCATACAGCCCCAGCAAGGTGTTACTTTATAGTATGTTCACTTTACTCACTAAGGTTTTCGCCTAAAGTCAGACATGCACTCATAAATATGTATATATCAACTGTGTTTGCCATTGAAAGTCTTTAAATTAATTAAGATCTTTAGTGAATCAATAAAATGTGGGGAAAAAAAAGGCATGGAAAGCAACTGTACATACCAGCGACAGTGTGGGAGAAAAAGGGGAATTGGCAGAGGATGAGAGGCAGGGAATCAAGGAGGGAAGAAAAAAGCAAAATATGTAAGAAATAAGAAATAAAAAATTATTTGTTGATAATGACATGTATGGTTATACCCTTGATTGAGCCAATATCCAATGTATACAGGATAGAAAATCTCATTTTGGGGACCAGCAGGTGGCGTGGTGATTGAGACACTGGACACTCCCACATAGCCAACCACAGTTCGAGTCCTGGACCTGGTGCTTTGCTTTCTCACTTTCCCTCTCTCCCTATGTCTCTCTATGGTCAAATAAAAATAAAAATAAAAATAAATAATTATTTTTAAAAAAAGAAAAGAAAATCTCATTTTGGTTACTGTGTTGATGTACAGTGAATGTAAATTAATTAATTAATTAAAAATAAATAAATAAATAAATAAATGGGGGACAAAAAAAGATTTCCATTTTCTTCCTTTCTTCCTTTATAGAGTAGTTTTCATCTCTGAGCTGAGATGTTGATCTGTTCACTTATTATGCCTATATTTTCTCCTTACTTTTAAAAAATCATATTTATATAGTTATTTTTGAGTCTAATAGTTTGACATCTATGCCATTTCTTGGGCCTATTTCTATTGTCTTCTTTTCCTCTTGTTTATATGCTACATTTTTGGCTTTTCCACAAGTCTAATAATTTTTTATTATATTATTAATACTAGCTATTAAGAATCTGAATTTTATTGTCCTTCTCCCAAGAGCATTGAGTTTTATGCTGGCAAGCAGTTAATTTATAGACAGGTAGCTTGCAAGACGCTAAGCTTGTTTTTTTACTTATTTGGGTTTCTTGTTTTTTTTTTTTTTCTCTTTAAATTTAATTATTTTTTATATTAATTCACTATACATCACTACAGCATACAAATGAATTTTCCATCCAAAATACACTGTGTATTGGCTCAATCAAGCACATCAACATACATGTTTTCAGCAAATAATTTTCCAATTCTTATGTGTTGTATACTTTGTTTTTTGTTTTGCTATCCTTGATTCCTTATCTCTCACCCTCTGCCATGTCCCACCCTCCTCCCACATTGTCTCTGGTATCCATGGTTGCTTTCTATGCCTTCCCCCCCCCCATTTAATTGATTTGCTAATGAACTTAATTAGTCTAAATATATCCAATAGCTAGCACAGCTGATATATACCTATACATGAACCCAAGTCTGACTTTAGGCATAAACCCCAGTGAGTAGAATGAACATATTATAAAGTAGTACCCAGCTGGGGCTATATAGCTTACTGCAGTCATCAAATATGCATTTTTTTTTTAAATTGATACAAACAGTTTTACCGTTTTTTTTCTCCTGCAACTTTTTTTTTTTAAATTACTCAACATTCATTCCCTAAGCATCATCACAACGTACTAAATGTGGTTTCCCATCTAGAATAAACTGCATAGTGGCTTAATCAAGCATGTTATCATCAATAATATTCCATTTCTACTTTCATACATATGTATATGTATATATATGTTTTTTACCCCATGTTTGACCCTCTGCCCTTTCCCACTCTCTTATTACACCGTCTCTGCTATATGCAGTTGTCTTCCATTCCTTTTTCCCCAACATTTTGTTGACCACACAATATCATAAGTAATCCAACTACTTTCAGCAGGTAATTTCAAGAAGAGTAGTTTTGAACTGGTAATGATATTTCCTTGAAACTTAAAGCCTAGAAACAGGTTAGTATTCTGTTCAAATAGTAGGTACATGCACCTATCAACAGCTCAAGACAGGACAAAAATCCTTTAAAACCAGAAAACAAAGCTTAGGAGAAAAGCAGCAATAATTCAGTCAAGTCACAGAATGTTGTTTCATCGGTTCAGTCTCATGTACTTAATCTTTCTTCTGCTAAGGTTCGATCTTCCAGATTGAATTCTGGGATATAATATTCATCTCCAAACATTGTCCCTACAATTAAGTTTCCCATTTTCTTAGTTTTTGAACTCTTATTTCTCTGTGTCTGCATTTAATTTTACTGACATAGCACTCCCTTAAGAACTTCTTGGAGATCTGGTCTGGTGCTGGTAAATTCTTTCAGATTTTGTTTATCTGGGAAAGTTCGTGTCTTTTCTTCCCAAATGAACGATAACCTTGCTGGGTACAGAATTCTCGGTTGAAATTGCTTTTCCCTTAATATTTTGAATATATTTTCCCATTCTCTCCTCGCTCGCATTGTTTCCGATGAGAGGTCTGCTGTTAGTCTGATGGGATACCCTTTGTAGGTAACTTGCCTTTTTTCTCTTGCCAGTCTTAGTATCTTGTCTTTGTCTGTGGTTTTGGTCAATCTGGCTATAATGTGTCTTGGAGAAGATCTTCTTGGGTTGATTCTATTTGGGGTCCTCTGTATTTCTTGGGACTGAATCTTTGAGTGCCTCTCCAGGTTTGGAAAGTTTTCTTGCAGGATTTCATGGAATAGATTATCAATGCCCTTATGAGTCTCTTCACCCTCTGGGATGCCTATTATCCGGATGTTTGGATGTTTAATTGTATCTAGTACTTCTCGCATATTATTCTCAAATTTTTGGGCCATTTTCTCAGTCTTTATGGTGGATTTTTCTAGGCCAGCCATTTTCTCTTCTACATTAGAGATTCTATTTTCTGTATGATCTAGTCTGCTTTTAATACTTTCAAGGGAGATTTTGACTTCTTGTATTATAGCCTTCATCTCTAACAGTTCCATCTGATTCTTTTGTAAAGTGTGAAACTCCTCTTTTAGATCTTGCATGAATTTCCTCACCTCCTGGAACTCTTCAACTCCTTTCTCCTTCCTCTTCAGCAGTTCCTTGTCTCTCTTCTCTTCCATTTCTGTTAGCTTTACCATTATGAATGTTCTGAATTCTTTATCAGACATTTCCATGATTTCCATTGAACTGTGTGTGGATGAAGAGGAGCTATCCATTTCCCTTGGAGGAGAGGCATTTTCCTGCTTCTCCATATTTCTTGTGGTCCTGCAGCGATTTCTAGTCATCTGGTGGATGGTCGGTTTCTTCCCAAACTTGGAAGTTCAATCACGCGGGTTTTGTATGCTGGAGGCCCAGTTAGGAGTGGGACATCTTCCTTTCTCCCAAAATGGCTAGATCGCAGGAGCCATGGAACAGACTGTCCTTATTTGAGTTTCGAATAGTTATAGTAGCTTAGGAGTAGAGAAGCCCTTCTAAGACATGGCCTTTCTTGAATCTCAAGAAAATAAATAATCAGGGTCTTTAGTAAAGTCTTGTTATTCTGGCTGGTTGAAACTCCAGCACAAGTCATTGTTGAAAAGGTTTGGGATCTCTGTTCAGCTCACAGCTCCCCATAGCTGTCACCCAGCCATTATAGTCTTGTCCTGGGGTTGTATAGCTTAGTATTTGGCAAAAGACATAAGGGGGTACCTATGCAGACTTCTGGAGATGTCTGTCTCTGGGCTCTGCTTAAGATTCACTTCCCTGTGCCATAGTTTGAAAAGCGCCACGGGGCAAAAGGTGGGTTCGAATGTGTAGCTCGCCTTCCATGTTCGCCTTCTCTCAGGGATCATAGCCCTCCACTCTCTCTTGTTCAGTGCTCGAAAGCAGTTAATTCATATATTTTGTCAAGTTGTAGAACTGTTTATGGTACAATGCCAATTATTCTATCACAACTAGAGTCAGAGTCAGTGCTGCAGGCAAATTTTCCATATTTCTGACACATAAACTTAATCAAAGGAATCTACCAAAAAAAAAGTAAAAATTTTAAAATTGAAATTGTTGTAAAATACAGTATCTCTTTTCTTGACATTGAAAATGAAACACTAAATACAATATAACCCTTTATCAGGAGCTTAGTCACAGTTAACCATTTTTTTGATATACTACGCTATCTACACTGATACTCTTAAGAGTTCTTGAAAGGAAGAGAATTTATCATTTATGAATGAATGAATGGTTACAATATTTAGTCTCAGACCTCCCTCTATGTTTTCTCTGTCCTTCTTCATTCCCCTTTTCCTTTTTTTTTTTCTTCTATTTGACCTTTGGAAAACAATTATTCCTGTTTACTTTAATCTTTGCATAGCATGAGAAAAAATCCCCAAACTCAGAGGAGAATAGAAGAGAAGAGATTCAAGAGTGGTCTCCCCCCCCCCCCCCCCCCGCCCCAGAGTGTGATTTCTCACTTTCCTTCTCTCTCTGTCTCTCTGCAGTGAGCACATGTATCCTATGTCAAAAACCTAAAAACAAACAAACAAAATCTGCTCTCTAAATTGCAGTTACTTGGTGCTTTCTAATACTTATTATAACTGATTTTTATTCTATTTCTTTGAAATCACCTTCTTGGTTGTTACAGATTTTGACTCTGTGAATATTTCTACTTTGTTTTCTGCATTGTAATGGATGTATACTCTCACCAGTTTTTGAAGGAGGGTTTAGGCTATTTTCAACTCTTTAACTTACTTTCCCATTCAACCCAACAAACCAACATGTGTCACAGGCCAATTTTGTGCCACACAAGGTGCTGTCATTTCAGGGGTGGATAGAAGTGCCGTGATCCTTCTACACAACAGAAAATCATTAAAAATGGCTTCCGCAATATAAAACCTTAACATTGATTTGCTGTTCTGCAAGTACTCGTAGCATAGGTATTGAAAGGTATCAGAGAGCTTAGTTAGGGCTGCTTATAAGGGGTGTCATTTTACTGTTATAATTTTTTGGTCCAATACAAATAGATTTGCTTTAAGACTCATAGACCTTGTGACCTAGTGTGGGTGTGATAAACAGACGAACTTGCATCAAAATAGTTTTACCACTTCAATTCTTATGTAGAAATTATTCCAGACTGCTTTGCAGTTGTGATGCCATTGGTGTAAAGCTTTGTTCATATTTAACAGGTCCAGGCTAGGTGTGAATGATGATTGTGGAACTCCGTTGTAATTCTGGCCTTGTGTAGGTCTCAAAGCAAATCATTTACTCAGGTATAGCCAATTTACCTCATCTGTAAAATGAGGTAAGTAAACTGCCTTATGTTTATGAGAACTGTGATCAAGATAAGAGCAAATAATGTTATTACCACTGATAATGATGCTGATATTAGCTAAATACATTAAGGGTTGATTATTGCTACTCATATTCTAAACTCTTCATGTGAATTGACTTATTTACTCTTTTTTTTTTTTTTTTTTTTTTTTTTTTTTTTGGAGAGGTTTTTGCTATAGGGCGCGTGCACTCACCAGACAGACAGAGAGAGACAAAGAGACAGAAAGCAAGAAATCACCCCACAGGAGGGATGGTCACGCTGCAATCCCTTCTCCTCCATTCTCCTCTCAGGATCTTGGGCACACACGCACACACGCACACACGCCTGGTGTGAGTTTTAAGCCACCGGGTCTGTGATGCGAACCGCAGTTGACTACATGGGAGTCCAGCGACATAGCCATTACGCCAACTGCTGGTCCCAAACTCTTCATGTGAATTGACTTATTTACTCTTCTAGCAAATATTATTATTTTTACTTCATAGATGAATAAACTTGAATACAAATAATTTAATAAGTTACTCAGGGCTAACACTGCTAGCAAGTGGTAAAACTAGGATGTGAACTCAGGCTCACTTAAATGCTTGAGTGATGCCCTTGACACACAAAATTGTTTTTTAAATGCTGAATTAATAATTGCTTCAGAACTCTAGAAGGCAGAATTCATTAAACAAAAAACATTGGCTAGTCTTATACTAATCTAAAATTTCAGTCTGTGTTCCAGAGGACATGTTTTCCTCTCCAACTTAATTGAATTACATCTGAAGCTGTTCAAATACACATCCATCACCATTACGTTTTCCATGGCAGCTGTCAGCCATAGGGGAAAATCTTCCTATTAAAGCAATTGAAAGTATCACTCTCCAGGCATGTTCGGCTACAACTAACAGGCCCTCTCCGTTAACTGCCTGTGTTCAGCTGTGGCCTTATCGCTCTGCTTCTGTTCACAGCCATGCTTGGCATGCTTTTCAGACCTCATCTTCCTGGCTTTTTTTGCCAGTTGTCAACCACTTCCTGTTTCTTTAAAACTTGTGGGTTCCATTGCTGTCCTTTGCCTCTGTCCTATCCCCTTTTTCCTGCTGGATCCTCATTCTCATTTCAGGCTTTATGTTAACCATAACCTGGAGTGATTGTATGTCTGCCTCTTCATGAGTAGGAAGATCTAGAATAGAAAATATTTCAAAATTGGATGTGCTAAGAGATCCTCCTCCCAAAAATAAAAAACAGTTACTCCCATGAGCGCTACCTCTCAGTAGTGGGCTTTTTTCAGAAACTGTTTTTCTCCATTTCAAACAAGATCAGGAAGATGCATCTTCTCTCCCAGTGTGCTGAAGGAAATCAGCAGATGAAGACTGAGAATTTGGGAAACCATGGGGCTGGGACAAAGGTCATGGTCAATGTGAAGCCACCACTTGCCATGAAATGAGTTGGATTCACATGTGGTCACTGAGTTGTGTGCACTGAAGTGACTAATGGTGTTAGTGTCCCAGGGCTGCCATTACAAAATACCACAAAACAGCAGACCACCAGTGTCTCCTAATTCCAGAGGCCAAAAGTCCTAAATTAAGGTGTTTTCGCTCTGAAGACTTCAAGAAATAACTTGCCTCTTCCTAGCCCTGGTGGCTTCTGGCAATTCTCGGCATCTCTTGATTTGCAGATGCATCTCTCTGTCCTCTGCCTTTGTGTTCATATGGCATCCTCCTCTGTGAGTCTATGAAAATTTCCCCTGTCTTATGGGAACCCCAGTCATTAGATTAGGGTTAGAACTTAATATATCTTTGGGAGGGACACCGTGCAGCCCACAACACTGACAGTGTGTGAAGACGTGGCCAGTTCCATTCATCATGGCACCAGGTGGACAAAGAGGGAGCCCATAAATCCTGTTTATTCAATGGGTGGCTTCCAGACTAGCAGGATCAGACATTACTGGAGCCCTAATCTGATAGTATCTCAAGCCACACTCCAGAGGTACTGAATCAGAACTAATGTTTTAACAAGATCCCCAGGTGACTTGTTACATATCAAAGTGAGAGAAAAACCACCTTGGAACAACACTCAAAGTGAGGCTCTCCACAGCAATGGTTTCACCTGCGAGTTTGTCCAGTGCAAGGTCATGGGTTCCATCCTGTTCTGTTGACTCAGACTCTCTGGGAGAGGAAACTGACTCAATAAGCTTTCCAGGTGTTCTATGCACTTGAATTTTGAGAACCACTGTTTCACAGGAAGGACTCCAGAATTATTACAGATAGGCAGGCAGCCGAGAAAGAGCTGCCTGAATACAGATATGGAAGGCATCCCAAATAAGGTGATATGAGGAAAACCAGTGCAGCACAGGGTAGTGGGATGCCAATGCTAAAACCTACAACGTTTGTGTTATGATATTTGAGCAGAAAGCAATGGAGGCCAGAGACTATATTGGGAATAGGAAAAGAAGTTATGAATGTAAAGACCCAGATTGTACTCATATTTGTAATTTAAAAAAAAGAATTTTTCCATTTAGGACAGTGGTTTTCATTTCTTTCTTCACAGAACATTGCACATCTGGACCCCACCCCTGGATCTGAAACAAGGAGCCAAGGCATCCATTTTTCAGAAGTCCACAGTGGATTCTCACACATAGATACAATTGGACCTCTTTGCTTTAGAGAGAAAGAATTGATTAAAGCCATAACCATTTGATTCAGAACATAATTTGCTCTTCTATAGTCTATCAGTGTCTATGTAATGTGTCTGTAGTAGCTGTTTAATAAACCTAAAAGCATAGCTATAATAATATTGCTTTTGTTCTTTTCAATTAATTCTTTATTCCCCAAAGTCTAAATTGAAGAATCTTTTAATGAGCTCGTCAGACCCTCCATACATGATAGATCCACTCAATCTGTCTGATCACCATCTGTGGAGGACACAGAGTGTTCCTAAGTCAGCAAGATCAGTGGATCCCTGTCACACAACAGGGATGTGGGCTGCACTTGCTGGACTTGGCCATTCAGGTATGTGTGAGTGTGTGCATGTGCGTGTGTATGTGTGTAAACATGCATCTAACTGAACAAAGTGTACAAAATGCATGTCTTCATAGAATGTATGTTCTGCTCTAAAATAAATAAATAGCTAAAATTCATCTTCTGTCACATGGTGATAGAGCAGGAAAGCAGGGTATAGTATTGGGGATAAAGGGTTGCAGTTACATAGGGTGATCAGAAAATGTCAGACTGAAAAGCCCACTCTTTAGGCTAAGAAATGTGACAAGTAGTGCTTATGGAGACTGGGTTCACAACAAGAATGAACCGAGATACTTTTAGGAAGCTGCCTTCTCCAAGGCTTCCCTCGCTTCTAAGAGCCTTGGAAATCTAGAATTAAACTGTCCAATGGGATAACCATCAGTCATATATGCTAATTAAATTTAGATTAATTGAGATTAAGTACAATTTCAAAATTAATTTCTTAGTTATACTAACCACATTCGTTCAATAGCCACATGGCAACTGGCCACTGTGTTAGACCTACATTGGAGAACATTTCCATTATTGCAGAAGTCGTATGGACAGAGCTGCTCCTGAATAAAGTGAGCTAGTATCTTACATGAGGGAGGAGGATTGTTTAATACCAGGCATCAATGACGTAGACTGAAGAACTAATTAAAGGGCTTCACCTCTTCAGAACTGTGTAAGAGGTCCTCAAAGAGTTCATGGAAAATTCATATTATTTAAAAAAATAGATTTTTTAATTTTTTTTGCACCCAAATAAACTCATACTTTAATTATATTTTTTCATTAACTTTTTCAAATTCTCTCATAGGTCAGACTAAGATTTAATAAAATACAATTTAGGAGATAAGAATATAAGAAATAATTTCATTTTATGAAAGCAGTTACTGTAGAATTCTTAAACTAATATGTTAGCTCAGAAAATTTACATGGACAATTGTAAATAATTGGTTCTCTGTATTCAGGAAGGTATCCTTGTGTGCTAAGTAGTCATTTAATTTCTTATTCAGTGTCTTCCCAGTGAAGAGACTCTTTTCACCCTGTTTTTAGAACTGGAGTTAGCTAGGAGTCAATTCCACATAGAAACAGGAAAATAAAATAAAAAACTGACCAAAACATTGAAAAAAAATTGTGATATTGAGAATATGGTACCAAGTGTCACAAAGGCTTGAAGACAACACTGAATGAACACATACTGATGATTTATGATTTATTGCTGGTAGATTTAGGTGGAGATGAGCCAGGAGTGGGACGGCAGAAAGCCAAGAAGGGCGAATGATCGACTTCCAAGGCTTTTTGTATTTATCAGAGTAGGAGAACTGGTAGAAAAGTCTCTAGGGAATCCTTTCCTCACCTTTGTCCCAGTGATGGTCTGAATGTTGATGTCACCCAAATTCATATATTAAAATGGTAGACTCCAAGGTGAGGGTCCTAGGCAACCAAGCCTCTGGGAGGCTGAGCTGCTCATGAAGGCCAGGCTCTCACGAATGGGATTAGCAGCCTTGTAAAAAAGACCCAAGGAAGGTTGTTTGCATTTTGCCCGTGTGAGGACACTCTGAAGAGACAGCTGTCTGTGATCCAGGAAGCAGACCCTCACCACACACGAAATCTGCCAGTGCCTGAACCCTGGACTTCCCGTGCTCCCCTCTCTAAGTGTACGTCTACTGTTTATAATCCTCCCAGTCTATGGGATTTTTTTATAGCAGCCCAGACTGACTAAGATACTCCCATTCCTCAGTTCTCCCTATTGGCCATCATCCTTATCTGCATAGTTTCTGTTGTTTGCATTCTCTTAGGAAGTCACATAAAATATCTAGAATATCAGATGGAAATGCTCACGTTTGGGACAATGGCCAGAGTGGAAGATTGTTTCTATTTCTCCAGTGGAAATGTAAGACTCCTTAAGAACGGAAACTGTCAACTTTTTCATCATAGCCACAATCGTCCTTATTGGGCTGATAGTCCTGCTATCATTTATTTGGATTTAAAAGATAACCTTTTCTTCCAGATAGTGAGATGATCCTAAAGATATTATAGTTTCAGATAAATCCTTTTCTGTCAAATGAAATGTTTGAATATCACTTTTTGAGAAAAGTTGCAAGAATACTAAATTTAGAAGATTGCAACAATTCGATAAAAGCACATGTAATTTTAAAATAATATTTTAGATATAAATCATCAAAGATAATATTATTTGAGTTACAAGGAGATAATTAACTTATAATAAATCCATTGATGAATTAGTATTTGAAAATAAGAATAATCTTATTAATCCAAAAAAAACTGACTGAAAATATTTTAAGTCACAAAAAGAAGTAAAAAGTTGCTTAGAAATATCAAACTAATTGGGACCAGAAGATGACATAATGGCTACGTCACTGGACTCCTACGTAGTCGACCACAGCTTGAGTCCTGGACCTGGTGGCTTAAAACTTATGCCTGGTGTGTGACCAGAATCCCTAGAGGAGAATGGAGGGAAGGGATTGCAGAGTGGCCATCCAACCTGGGGGAGGGGTGGTTTTTTGACTTCTGTCTCTCTGGCAAGCGTATGCACTCTATAGCAAAAATCTCCCTCTACAAATTTTTTTTTTTTAAAAAAGAAAGAGTGGGACCAGCAGTTAGCATGATGGCTATGTCGCTGGACTCCCATGTAGTCGACCGCAGTTCTAGTCAGGTGACCAGTTTGAGACCCAGTGGCTTAAAACTCACGCTGGGCACGTGTGTGTGTGTGTGTGTCCAAGATCCCGAGGGGAGAATGGAGGAGAAGGGATTGTGGCGTGGCCATCCCCTCGGGGGGTGATTTCCCACTTTCTGTCTTTCTGTCTCTCTCTGTTTGTCTGGTGAGTGCACACACCCTATGACAAAAACCTCTCCAAGAAAAAAAAAAAGAAAGAAAGAAAGAAAGAAAGAAAGAAAGAAAGAAAGAAAGAAAGAAAGAAAGAAAGAAGAAAGAAGAAAGAAAGAAAGAAAGAAAGAAAGAAAGAAAGAAAGAAAGAAAGAAAGAAAGAAAGAAAGAAAAGAAAAGAAAAGAAAAGAAAGGAAAGGAAAGGAAAGGAAAGGAAAGGAAAGGAAAGGAAAGGAAAGGAAAGGAAAGGAAAGGGAAAGGAAAGGAAAGGAAAGGAAAGGAAAGGAAAGGAAAGGGAAAAAAATCAAACTAATTTGAGGAGACATTAAAACGACATTAGTAACCAACTCCAGGTTAGTTATGTGTAAGAGACCTATTTCTTGGAGTCTTCTTGAGCTGCACGGTGAATAGAAAACACCTGGATTTTGGCACAGACACCCTCCAGACACAGTTGCTGTACTTTCGGCCTTGCAAATAGTCATGGATCCCTTAAAAATAATTCTCTAGCCCGAGATTGAATTGATAGTCTCCCTTTGCAAGTGAGGAAGGCCCTCTTCCCGGATTTCAGGCTCCCAGCACACCTGTGTCTTCTCCATTTGCAGATAAAGTCCACATAGGACTCTCTCTAAGCTACTTTGTCCCAAGAGCCTGGGAGACATCCAGGCTGAAAGTGTCGAAGATCTGCTGGAGCATTTCTTAGTTGGCAATGAGAACACATTCTCTGGAAACTGGCTAGTTTTTTAAAATCTGGAGTACTCCGAGGTGCTCCTGTTCTTTTGTTGTTGAAGAGGAAGTTTTCCTCCTAGTTTTTCTAAGTGCCGTAAAATTTCCCAGTTGTCCTTGTTCCTTTGAAAGTGACAGTCCACACTGAAGGTAGCCGCTGTAGAGGCATGAAGGCCCAAGTTAGCTAGTTCTGACTCGTCATGGTGAGCCCTATATGCTGCTACAAGAGGATCACCTCCAGGAGCGTGGATTCCTCACCTCCCAATTGGTGTCTACGAGAGCTTCGCTCTTGGTGAGATTTCAGGAACCCCTACCCACTCGTGGTCCTTCATGTTTTTCATTTACTATTGTACTTTCCAATCATAAACACAAACTTTGTAGTGATGTTGGACAATGACATGTACATTCCATTTTAGAATTATGATGTATATAAACTCTCTCCTGTGAAAGATCAGCCATCAATTAAACAAAAATAAAGCTATGAATGTCCTTGCCTTATTTCATATTTTTTTATGTTAAAGCCTGTAATCATTTTCCTTCATCTAGATATGCTGCTTGTCCTTGTCCTACTCAAGGATGAACCTCTGGATCAAATGCTTATTTAGGTACTTGGTATGGTTTTCAAGACTTTGTTTAACTAATCGTATATATATATATATATTTTTTGAGAGGTTTTTGCTATAGGACACGTGCGCTCACCAGAAAGACAGTGAGAGACAGAGAGATAGAAAGCAAGAAATCACCTCCCAGGGGGGATGACCATGCCGCAATCCCTTCTCCTCCATTCTCCTCTTGGGATCTTGGGCACGCACTCATAAGCACCTGGCGTGAGTTTAAGCCACCAGGTCTGGGACTTGAAATGCAGTTGACTACATGGGAGTCCAGTGACATAGCCATTACGCTAACTGCTGCTCCTACTAATCGTATTTTATCACAAACTTGGATTTCAAAGTCCTTCAAGCATAATTATGTATGCTGAGTTTTGTTTTATTTTGTTTTGTTTTTCCCTGACAAAGTCAGAACTGTAGAACATGTTAAGTTTATTTTTGGTCCCCCATCTTCCCATTTAGTTGTACACACCTTGTTCCTATTCACATTGCTCCTTTTTAATTTTTTTAGAGACAGATTTTTGATATAGGATGAATGCACTTGCTGGAGAGACAGAGAGAAGCAAAGAAATAGAAAGTGAAAAGTCACCCCCCGGGGAGATGACCATGCTGCAATCCCTTCTCCATTCTCCTTTGGGGATTTTGGACATGCACGCACATGAATCCGGCGTATGTTTTAAGCCACTGAGTCCAGGACTCTAACTGCAGTCAAAGGCGTGGGACTACAAGGGAGTCCAGCAATGTAACCATTACATCATCTGCTGGTCCTACCCTGTTGCTTTTTTCCTCTCTAGACAGTAAAGCAAGGATGTCAGTGTTGGAGCCAAGCTGTCTAGGTTTGGATTGATTCTACCACCTACAACTTTAAGTGAGTTATTTAGGTCCTCTGGGTCTCATTTCTTCACCAGTTCATAAAAGGCAATTAGCACAGTCTCTGAAACCAACAGATGGCATAATGGTTACTTTGCTGGATTCCCTTGTAGTCAACGCTGGTTCAAGTCCCAGATCCAGCAGCTTAAAATTACACCGGCTGCATGTGCATGCATACCCAAAATCCCAAGAGGAAAATGGAGGAGAAGGGATTGTGGTGTGGCCATCCACCCTGGGGATGATTTCTTGCTTTCTGTCTCTTCAGAGAGTGCATATACCCTATAGCAAAAAAATCTCTCTCTCTCTGTAAAAAAAAAAAAAAAAAGGCAATTAGGACAGTGTCTAGCATACCTTCAATGTTCAGTGAATCTTAGCTGTTCTGATAAACAAGCACCATCGTGCTCTTAGCCGGTTGCCATGACCCCTCATGTGCTATGAACTAATAAAGTCTTAAATCATTAATGGTTCCCACTCCTCACTCCTCCTGCTAATTTTATGATGAGTGACCATATATAGGACATTAGGGATATAAAAACAGCATGAAAAGAAGATAAAAAAAAGTGATTCATATTTATATTTTCACTTACACCTTTATATTTCCATGGCTATCAATAACTTTCCATGAAATATTTAAAAGCCCAAATCATGCTTTGAGGTGTGCACTCCCTGGACATGGCTATCAGGCAGAGCTTAGGCCGTCTCGTAGATGAAAGGAAGAGGCTACGGGAAGAAAGGTAGGCTGTGGCTCCAGGCTGCGGTCAGACACCCTCTGGGGAGAGCCCACCGTGTTTAACACAAACCCCATGATTTCCTAGAGAAGGGCAGGGAAAGAAAAAAACAGGAAAAGGTGTAGGTGAGAATGTAGGCTCAGCCAATCTGCTTGGGTTGAATCGCTTCTTAATACTGGGTTGTCAGAAAAGTCAGGATGCATATTTGCATAGACAAAATACGTCACGACTTTTCCGACCACCAAGAGTTACATGACCTTGGCAAGTCAACATTTTTGTGCCAGTTCCTTGATCTTTAAGGTGAAGATAACAATATGATCACATATGGTTGTTACAAAGATTAATGATCATGACTGCCACTGAGTAAGTGCTCAGTAAATGTTTATTTCCCTCATCACCACCATTGCTGCCACCATCCACAGAAGTATCACCATCCTGACTTTGTTAGGGAGGGGAAAGCCTGGCTGCCCCTGCCACTGACACTTTTTTGTAAGGGGAAGCATATGGCAGAGATCTATGGGAGAGTGGGTAGTGAAACCAGTCAAAATATTGTCTCAAAATTCTTCTTTGAGATAATGTTTTGTAATGGAGTTAATTGGGGCAAAGTATAGTAAGGACACACTGTGAATACTCCCAGTTGATGAATGAATAACATTGTTTTGTTTTAGAGGGAGATTTTTGCTACACGGTGCATGCGCTTGCCAGAGACAGAGAGAGACAGAGGGACAGAAAGTGAGAAATCACCCCCGAGAGGAGATGGCCACACCGCAATCCCTTCTCTTCCATTCTCCTCTTAAGATCTTGGGCACGCATGCACACACTCCTGGTATAAGTTTCAAGTTACCGGGTCCAGGATTCGAACCACAATCATCTACATTGGAGCCCGGGGATGTAACCATTACATCTACTCATCCCATGAGTAACATTATTAAGAGTGAGTAAGTGAGATCAGCAGATGACATAATGGTTATGTCTCTTCATTCCCACGTGGGCAAATGCAGAACAGATAATAATTTCTAAGACAGAAAATTCAGGAATAGTGATTTCCAATCAAAGTTCTTTTTTTTTTTTTGAGAGGTTTTTTGCTATAGGGCGCATGTGCTCGCCAGAAAGACAGAGAGAGACAGAGAGACAGAAGGCGAGAAATCACCCCCCAGAGGAGATGGTCACGCCACAATCCCTTCTCCTCCATTTTTCTCTTGGGATCCTGGGCACGCACGCACACGCACCTGGCATGAGTCCAAGCCACCGGGTGCAGGACTTGAACCGCGGTCGCCTACGTGAGAGTCCAGCGACATAGCCATTATGCTAACTGCTGGTCCCGATTTCCAATCAAAGTTCTAACTGTGGTCTTTGGGAAGGCCTACCAAGGTTCATCTTTATAGAAGACAAGTCTGAGCAAAAAGATGGTCCCGTCTGTTAGTGTGGTTGTGAGAGCTTACAAATGTAAACAGAAAACCACTGTCTCAAATCTGAAATGGCACTGGTCCTAAATGAAACAGTCCTGGCTGCAGGGCGAGTGAGCACCTGTTTCACTATGAATGAAAGGGCCAGCCACCATTTCTTTACGTTTCACTGCCCGCCCTCTGCGTTAATGTGGTTCCGATGCTTGCCTTTGCTTAGCTAGCAGTGGAAAACCACTTCCCTTCTCTGTGGCCCTGAAAATGACAACCACATGTTGTTCCAGTCTTTTCTCTCAGTTTTATTTTCCAGGGCTTAGCTCATGATTGCCTCTGGGTTTCCGTAAGGGTAAGGGAATGTTTTCAATTGAAACAAGAGTTCCTGCCAAAATGAAAGAACATGAAAACATGATTCTTCATCACATATTTGGTAAATCCCCTCCTCTCCATTTGAAATTTGGAATTTGAGGGTTAAATTACAAGAGCGCTTTCAAGTACTACTTAAAACAAAAACTGTGTTTATCTAACATCACAGGCAATCTTTTACAAGCCTGGATATTAAAACTGTTTAAATGAAATTTATTGAGGGAGACTTCTGAATGGAAATGGATAAGAAGTCTACTGAAATAAACACTTTAATCAAATCATTGTTTAACTTACTCTTACAAAATAAAGAGCTGATTGCATTAGAGCAGTCTAAGTTTTGGTTACTGTTAACATTTTAAAGCTAATAGTGTTTCCTAGTGATAAGAGAAGATGATTCTCAAAATCCTGAATATTAAGAATTCCTTTAATGATATCTAGGAAATTCTGTATGTAGAATCCTCTCTTTTTTCCATCAATTTAGTAAATTCTTGTGTATCATTAGCATGGAAGTTTGTGTTCCACAAAGTTTCAGTTTTCCTCTTCTCAATCTAACAGCTGACATTTATCAAACACTTCCTATGTAAAAGGAATTGTGCCAAGGAGCTTAGATGTAATATTGCATTCTTTAAATCTTAAGAGATAGGTGACTTATTAGTCAATTTCTAAGGTGATGAAACCGAACCTCAAAAAGATGAAAAAATAATAACTTTTAAGTGTTGGAGTGAAAATTCAAACATAGATATTGTTTAATCCAGATCTTCTGGGTTTTTTTTAATCTAAAAAAAGCATTAGAAAAAAATCCTTTTTGTGTGTGTACCTAAAAATCTTTTTTTACAAAACCAGGCTGCAGCCAGATTTGACATAGGTCAGTACTTAGTCCACATGGAAATATGATCATCATTTTAACAAATTAGTATCTCAGGGAGGCTGGCAGGTGGCATGGTGGTTAAGGGCACTGGATTCCCACATGGTCGACCACAGTTCAAGTCTCAGACCCGGCAGCTTGCTTTCTTCCTTTCTCTCTCTCTATCTCTCTCTGGTCAAATTAAAAAGTAATAATAAGTGGAAATAAATAAGTTAAAAAAATGAGTATCTCAGGAACTTACTGCTTAGTTTTATCATTTCTATGGCCAAATCTTGGTCCAGATGGTCTCCTTGGAAAAAATCCTCTTCTTTATCTGAATCTAAAAGATTTCTCCTTTCACTTTTCACAGAACCAGTGACACCATCATCATTCAGGAGGCATTTGTACTTGGGAGGCATTATTTTTCACTCATGATGTACTTTTCTGCTTCCCAGCAGAATAAAGATTCACCACTTGAGGCTCCCTGGGAACTCCACTAGCCCTCCCAGGCAGGCCAGGGCAAGCGGGCAGGCAAGAGGAGGGAGGCCAGGGAGAAGTTGGGGGGGGACAATGGAAGTGCAGACGTGAGTAAGTGTAACTAACTGTGCCAGTCCATCGAGCTGAAAAATATCCTTTACGTTCATTTATAATCTTTATTTTTTTCCCGAGAGATTTTTGCTATAGAACATGCATGCTCACCAGACAGACAGAGAGCTAAAAGAAAGAGAAAGCAAGAAATCACTCTCCCTTCATCCGTTGGGGGTTTGCCGCACCGCAATCCCTTCTCTTCCATTCTCCTCGTGGGATCTTGGGCATGCATGCACACACATCCAGTGTGAGTTTTAAACTGCCTGGTCTGAGACTTAAACTGCGGTCAACCATGTGGGAGTACAGTCCTTATGCCACCTACTGTCCTGCAATTATAATCTTAAAGAGAAATGAAAACCCCTTGAAATAGTATATGTCTGAGTGATAGGAGTAGGATGTATATAGGCGCAAGCCTCTGAAACCTCCATGGGTTCCTGAGACGTTCTGTGGAGTGATTTGCCCAAATAAGATAGTAGCTGAGAAAAGTACGGAAGCCTCCTAAATCCCAACCCTATGTGTTTTCTACTAATGGTAAAGGTTTATGAGTGAGTAATTATGCTTTAAAATTACATTGAGGTATAAAACAGAACCATTATGTGAGTCTCTGAAATTAAATTGGGGCTTAGGATGATATCGACTAGAGCTTCTTTTCACGTTCTCAGTTGCTTCATTGTCAGGACACGACAGCAAACAGAATGTCAGGATACTACTAGGGCAAATGACTCATTTGGGTTGGGATAAGATTGGAGACAATGTATTTGAATTGAGACAAGTTTATTATTATCAAACAATTATAAAACTCATTTCCTGCTTCCAAATTTGTTAAACAGAAAAAGTACAAAGAAGGAAGAAAATCTATTCAAAACTCTATCACTCAGAAATACTCACTTAACTGTTTCAGTGTATTAATTCTAGGCTTTAGTTTATGCATATCTGCAAACATTTTCTCACAAAAATGGGGTTACAGTATGCAAATGGTTTTTATATGTTTCTTTGCTGGGAGCCAGTGAGTAGTTGCTAAGGAGTCTGGATCTCACGTGGTTGACTGGATGGTTGGATTCCTGCACCTTGGAGCTTGGAAAACATGCTGGGTCCTTGTGCATTTGGGCCCAAATCCTGAAAGAAGTGAGGAAAGAAGGGATTTCAACACGACCATGATGGGGTGGGGGGGTTGCTTTCTTGCCTCCCCCTTACCGCTTTGCCCCTCAGCTCTCTCTGGTGAGCTCTTGTGCCTTCTGCTAAAAATTTAAGAAAGAAAATGAAAATGTATTTTCATCACTTAACAATAGGCTGACCATAGAATATTTTCCAAGTCAGTACATCATCTTTCTTTCATGGTGTGAACAGCGATGCTCACTTTATTATTTTTTTATGACTTATATATCATTGATGTATTATCTTACATATAATATAAAATGTTTAATATATTTTTGAAATATTTTAATTACCATATTAATGGCATATATTTATAGTTACACTGTGATAGTTTAGTACGTGTATACACATATAATAATCAAATCAGGGCAACTAATGTATCTGACAGCTCAAATATTTATCATTTCTCTGTTTTGAGAACATTTAAAATCTTTTTGCTATTTTGAAATAGATAATTATCGCTATCTACAGTCACCCTACTGTACTATGGAATACTAGAACTTAACCTCCTATCTCATTATATTTTGTACCTGTTAACCAACGCTCCCTACCTACCCTTCCCAGCACCCAGCAATTCTCCTTGCATAAGCTCAGCCTTTTCAGGTGTTCACACACAAGTGAGAACATGCAGTGCAGTATTTGTCTTTTTGTGCCTGGCACATTTTAGCTAACAATGTTTTCCACGCTCATCTGTGTTGCCACAAATTATGGGATTTCATGTTTTTAATAACAAAATCACTATTTTTTTTTTTTTTTTTTTGAGAGAGAGAATTTTGCTATAGGGCGTACGTGCTCACTAGAGACAGAGTCAGAAAGCAAGAAATCGCCCCCCTAACCCCGGGTACCAGGACTCGAACCGCAGTCTACTACATGAGAGTCTAGCGACGTAGTCATTAGGCCAACTGCTGGTCCCAAGAAGAAAGGATATTAAAAGAACTGACTTTTCTTTTTCCTTTTTTAATTGCTGGGGAATGTGTGTACTTGCCAGAGAGAGATGAAAGAAGAAAAAAAGAAAGAAAGAAAGAAAGGGAAGAAAGAAAGAGAAAGAAAGAAAGAAAGAAAGAAAGAAAGAAAGAAAGAAAGAGAGAGAGAGAGAGAGAGAGAGAGAGAGAGAGAAAGAAAGAAAGAAAGAGAGAGAAAGAAAAGAAAGAAAAAGAAAGAGAAAGAAAGAAAGAAAGAGAGAAAGAGAAAGAGAGAAAGAGAGAGAAAGAGAGAGAGAGAGAGAGAGGGAGGGAGGGAGGGAGGGAGGGAGGAAGGAAGGAAGGAAGGAAGGAAGGAAGGAAGGAAGGAAGGAAGGAAGGAAGGAAGGGGGAAAAAAGAAAGAGAGAACCCCAAAGAGGTGTGGTGACAGTGCAATCCCTTCTCCTCTGTTTCTCCATCCTGTTGGGATTTAGGCACACATGCACACAGGGCTGGTAAGTTTTTCAAGCCGTTAGGGCTAGGATTTGTTCTGTGGTGGGCCATGTGGGATCCAGCTTTCTCAATCTTTAGGCTACAGGGCCAGCCCAGGAACTGATTTTTCTGACTCAAAAAAAAACTTTACATTTTTTGACTCTTCTTTTTTGCTATTGGAAAAAATGATCAGAGGTAAAGTTTGTTTCTGAATTCTCTTCTCTTCTGTGTCTACTCTTTCTTCACTTTGGTTGTGATCCTTGTTATCCTTCATATGTCTTCATAGTCACCTTCCTCAGATGGATTAAAACTTCCCCTCTTCAGCCAGCAGGTGGCATGGTGGTTTTGGCAGCTGAATCCCACATAGCTGACTGTGTGGTTTGAGTCACAGACCTGGTGGCTTGAAAAACACACCAGGCACATGTGTGTGCATGCTCAAAATCCTGAAAAGAGAAATAGAGGAGATTGTGGTGTGACCATTCCCCACATGGGTGCCTTCTCACTCCTCTTCTCTCTCCCTGGTGAGCATACTTACCCTCTAGCGAATTAAAAACAAAATTAAATAAAATCTGCTTATGGGTATCAAGGACACATGTATGCACATTGAAGTATATATGTTTAAAGTATTTGCTTACTATGGATATTTAAATTGATTACAAGCCTGTGAGACTAAAGAATGAAATTTATCATTTTAAATATAAAGTATTAGATGGAGAGGATCTTAGCAACCCACAAAATATAGACAAATATTTTGCTCTTCCCAACATAGATTGGCTACCAATCAAAAGACTTAGCTAGTTCCCATCAAAATGAAGAGCACTGGGATCGAGTGTTGGCGCAGTAGTAATACAACCAGACCCACATGGGAAAGGTCATGGGTTCAGGTCCTAGGACCTCCCTGAACGCACTGTGTATGCACATGTATGCCCATGATTTGTCTCGACTAAGACCGAGGCTAGATTGTGTCATTAAGACCCTGGTGAGGGTCCCTGTTTCTCTGTGTCTCTCTCACGGAAGAAATAAATTAGCTTTAAAAAAGGGAGGAGCAGAGAATAGCACTGAGGTAAAAATGCATTGCACTGTGAGCTAAATCCATAAGGGAAGGTTGCCAGTTTGCCTCTGAAGACCTTGCTGAGTATGCGGGCACTTGTGCATCTGTGATCAGGACTAACCAAGACGGGAGGTTGCATTGTAAAGTCAGGACCCTGTTAGGGTTTCTGTATTTGCCTCTCTGACTCATGGAATAAATAAAATTAAAAAAAAATAAGAGCTTCACATATTCTCACTTTATTCATACTTCTTTTGGCATGTGTGTACATATTTGGTTTTACATTTTATTTTAAAATAATTTCATAACTAAACTTATTCCTTATTCAAAAATATTTCTTGAACATATACTTTGTGCTCAACACTGTAGTAGCTATCAGGCACATTTATAATAAATCTATCTTGATTTACTTGCTTGAAGTACAAACCAAACTCTGTCCTTCTCCCTCACTGCAGTTAGAACTGTATGACATGCCCAGAGTATAAGAGAGCTTGGGAAGCCACGTATGGGTGTCAGAACGGATTTGTCATTCTCTGTACTGCCCCGGCTCTTTCAAACCTCTGGAACTGGACTTACGTTGCCTTGCAACTGCTCATCTTCTCCAAGACCAAGCTCCCTGAGGGTAGGCCGGTGTCTCTGTTGTCTTGCCTGTAATGAACTGTCCAATTCGCACTTGTAAAATGAATAGTGCATATATATATACACAGAAAGTGAAAGATTTTCAATTATCATTCATGGAAATATGTCCTAAGTACAGCCCCTCTCCCCCAAAAAGAAAAGCTACAAAATAGCATCCCTGCCTGGGCCAATTAAAGTGTCACATATTTTAAAATCTTGCCTCTGCTATTTACTCACTACTCAAGGCAATTACTGAAATTTTTAGTGTTGAGATCTCTAATCTGCTCTTCGACAGGTCTGTTTTCTGAAATTGGAATGCCGTGTCGAGACAGACGTGATGCATGTAGAGAGCACTGTGACTAGATCATGTCCTCCTGGGTTAGCTCTTGGCCGAGAGGAAGATAACACTGCAACTAGTAGAGGATTATTGTTCTAGAACATCTGCAAGCCTTATTACTATGTGGGTAGACGTGGGGAAAAGTCTGAAAATGTATTTTATTTTGGTTTAGATTAGTGGATGGTGGGCAAGATCACTTATGGGCCATTCTCTATCAGTAGGAAAATATGCTTTACACACAACCAGGTAGGTGACCCCTAGGTAGGACCACAGCAAGGTGCAGCTGGGTACTGAGTTTCACGGGTGCAGTCTTCTTCCGGTTGGTCGATGGGAGAAGTGCATTCATGTCAATGGATCAGCACTGGAAGTGGTTCTTCCACTGTTTAGCTTTACCACTATTTTCTCTTTGTGATATTATCATTTATCACTTTTGGCAGATAAAAAGAGAGAGTGAGAGAGCAGGAGCTATTTTAGAAGCAGTCTCGGGGCTATCGTGGCGGTTCTAAAGCACTACCACCGATTTCAGTCTGATTGAGACTCGGAGTCTCAGTCCTTTCAAAACTTCATCTCTGGCAAAGGCAACATTTGAGTCAAATAGCACATAAATAGAGAGAAAAGATCCTATTAGGCCTGAAAGATTTACCAAGAACTGAATTCCAATACTACATGTCTGTAAGGCAACCCCTTCTCAGTTCCAATTCAGGCTCCCATCCCATCACGCTCACACCCTCAGCCATCTCTCAACCTCCAGCCTCACCCTGCTCCAATCAGTCCTTTCCAGCTGTGGCCACAGGCTCCCATTGAAAACTGAGATCTGGGGACCAGGAGGTGGCATAGCGGTTACATCACTGGACTTCCATATGGTTGACCGCAGTTTGAGTCTCAGGCCTAGTAGCTTCAAAATCATGCCAAGCACAAATGCGTGTGTGTCCAAGATCTGGGGTGGAGAATGGAGAAGGGATTGCGGTATGGCCACCCCTGTCAAGGGTGATTTCTTACTTTCCCTCTCACTGTCTGTCTGTCTCTCTCATTCTCGCACATACACACGGCCTGAGGCAAAAAAAAAAACTCTTAAAAAAATCCCAAGATCTGACCATGCTACTCTTCAGCTTACAACCCCAGCTGTCTGGGCCCTCCATATCTAACTCACCTTTTATTCCAATGTCATTGCCTTCCTACTGTTATCCAATGCCTATTGTCTGGTTGCACTGTGCTTCATGACATTCTCCAAACAGGCCCTGTGTCTTCCTCTTTGTTCAAATTTTCCTTCTTTCTGAAATGCTTGGCCTCTTTTTTTTTTGTTTTCATCTTAATATTCTACTCTCTCTTCAAGTCCAATTTCAAGTATTACCTCCTCTGTTAAGGTGACTCATCCTACAAGATCAAATCATCCTCATGAGAAATTTCCTATAGGAAATTGCTCATCGTTTGAGAATGATATTTATCATCATGCTATCACTTTTAGCCACATAGTTCTAGTCCCATCCCATGCAAATGAGCTTATTGAGGAGATTGTCCACATCTCATTTGTTTAGAGGAGCCCTGTGGTTGGCCCCGTGTCTGGTAGTCAATGCACACTTGGGAAATGCTTATTGAATTGCATTGAGGACAAAACTGTGGACTTCCAAGACACACCTCTTAAATAGAAATGAGAGGGCAGTTTAATTTTAGAGAGTCAGCTGAACCCCAATTTAAAGTATCTAGCGGTGAGGTCATAGGCAGCTTCGTAAATTATTGACCTTGGTGACTGCACAAACACCAGTTTACAAGGAAGGGACCTAGCAGGCATCAGCCTTGAGTACCTCTCTACACTTCCAGGAATGGACGGGCTCATCAGGAGTACCTTGAGCAAAATTTAGAGTGTAGGAATGCAAGGATGGGATGCTTCAATAAATGGGAGACAAGCAGTTAGTACTGAGTAGATTTCCAGTTTATTTTCTAGAGAGAGATTTTTGTTATAGGGCATGTACACTCGCCAGAGAGACACAGAGAAACAGAAAGCAAGAAACCATCCCCTGGGGGGATAATCACACCACAATCCCTTCTCTTCCATTCTCCTCTCAGGATCTTGGGCATGCACACACATGCGCCTGGCTTGAGTTTTAGGCCACCATGTCCAGGACTTGAACTGCGGTTGACTATGTGGGAGTCCAGAGACATAACCATTACACTATCTAAAGACTCAGATAATTTAAACATTTTAGGGGTTTACCTTGCTTTAGGCATGACTAAAAGAATATTTTCTAAATTGGGTCTTTGCCTGTCTTTCTCCTCTGCTATCCTTTCAGTTGGCTTTTTTCTTCTCAGTGATAGTGTGCTAACGAGAGAGACAGACAGACAGACAGACAGAGAAACACCCTTGACAGTCCTGTCACATGATCTCCTTTCCCCAGCCTTCCAACTCCTCAAGATCTTGGGTGTCCATGGTTGCCCAGTGTGTCCCAGGTGACCTGGAGGTTCTGTGCATACGAGAAACTCTGAGCCATGGTAACTGAGGCTCTGGTGGCAGGGTGTATTCGTTTTCCAGGATTTCTGTTAAAATGTACCACAAAACTAGGTAGCTTAGAACAGAAATTTACTGTCTCATAGTTCTGGAAGCTAGGAATCTGAACCTGCAGTCTGAGAGTTGGCTTGAATCTTCCAGCATTTCTCCAGTGTCAGGCTCACCATGGAAGGGCACCACCTAGTGGTATAGCTGGACGTGGCAGTCCTGGTGCAAGCTTACATGACAACGGCCACTACTCTCTGCCAAGCGTTCCAACAAGAGTTCCTCTTGTCACTCTCTGACCTTTTGGGGGTTTGTGTGGTTACTGACCAGTCACTGTGGCCGTGGCACAGCCAGTGCTATTGGCAGCTCAGCCTGTGTTAAATGCTCATTCCCAGAGCTGGACCCTGCCTGCTTCCCACAGCTGTACGAGCTGCCCCTAGGTACCAAGCAGACAAACACAGAGGTCTAGTGTAATACATTTAACTTTCTTCTTTTTCTTTTTCATTACCAGAGGGTGCATGTGCTTGCCAGAGAAGGACAGGGAAGCAGAGAGAGGGGAGAGAGATGGAGAGCACTCCCCAATGGACATGCACATTTCTACATCCTGTCAGGATTTTCGGCATGCACTTACATGCACTCAACAGGTTTTTCAAGTTGCCAGAGCTGGGATTTAAACCGCAGTTGACCAGCTGGGATCCGGCTTCTCTTAACTACTAGGTGAGCGGGCCTGCCCCTGTGTGACATGTACAGTGCTGAGCACAGTTCCGACATGCCGTAGGAGCTCAGCAGAGATTGGTTCTCCTTCCTAATCACCTCCCCTGTACATGTAGCCTTTGGGTTCTACTCATCTTTTTTCTTGATATTTCATAGGTTTGTGAAACAATTTGCTCTTGCTTCTTCAATAACCTTTTAGCGGTCACTGCGGAAATACTAAAATTAGAATTTTACAAATGTTTTATTTATATTTTATAATAAATGCTAAATATATCTTCCCAATATTTATAAATATGACTGGTAAAAAACTTATTTAGGCTTCATTATCGAAGAAATTGTTATCAACCATTTAGTTACTAAGGATTTGACTTTTTTTAAAGAACTATTTAAATGAACTTTATTTATTTATTTTAATTTGACCAGAGAGGGACAGAGTGAGAGAGAGAGGGAAAGGGAGAAAGCAAGCCGCCAGGTCCAGGACTCGAACTGCAGTGGACCATGTGGGAGTCTGGTGTCCTTAACCACCATGCCACTTGCCAGACTCCAGAATTTGCTTTTCATGTGGGATTTTGGGAAATATGCCCCAGAAGCCCACCAAATTTTGAGTAAAAAATGTCTATAATTTTTGGGGCCAGCAGATAGTGTAGCAGTTTTTTTTGTTGGACTCCTACATGGCTGACCATGGTTCAAGTCCTGAACCTGGTGCCCAAGATCCCAAGAGGAGAATGAAGAAAGGATTGTGGCATGACCATCCCCCTACGGAGTGATTTCTCACTTTCCCTCTCACTGTCTCTCTCTCTCTCTCTCTCCCCAGTGAGCGCATGCAACCTGAGGCAAAAACCTCTACTACAAAAAAGTCTATAATTTTTATTCATTTTAATTAAGCTAAACATTGGGCCACCCATCATGTGCTGGTTGATGTTGTTACTTGGCAGGTTGAGACCGCACGGGAAGCCTGGGTTTAACTCCTGGCCCACCCTAAAGGCAAGATGTTCCTAGAGTCCAACTCCTTGGAAGGGTAAGACTGAGGATTACAAGTTTATGGCCAGCTTGAACAACATAATGATAATCTATCTCCAAAAGCTGGGCATAGTGGTATGAACCAGTGGTCCCAACTACTCAAGAAGCTGAGATAGGAAGGATCATGACATAGCAAGACTCTACCTAAAAAACAAAATGGATCAGCAGGTGGCATGGTAGTTAAGGCACTGGACTTTCAAATGGCCTACTGTAGTTCGTATACCAGACCTGGTAACTTGAAAATTATTCCAGGTGTGTGTGCACATGTACCCAGAATCCTGAGAGGAGAATGGAGGAGAGGGGATTATGGAATGGCCATCCCCTCTGGGGGAGGGGGGTTGATTTCTCACTTTCCCTCCCTCTGTCTCTCTCCAGTGAGCACAAAAGCCCTATAGCAGGAATCTAAAAGGAAAAACAAACCAAAAGCACTGAGCATCTTCTGTAGGCAAGAACCTGTGCTGTACCAAGTCTTACATCCTGCTATTACATTAGCTTTCCACAGCAATCCTGAAGAGTTTGAGGTGGTTATCCTAATTTGTGTAACTTGCCCAAGATCACAGTTAGAAAGTGATGAAACCTGCTTGAGCTCTCAGTGTGTCACTCCACATCCTGTGCTTCTTCCACTAGAGTGTAACAAATTACTTTTTAAAATATGTGGACTTTTGAATCCACAGATTTCCAACTTACGTATTTCCAACTTACTCAATTATTTTCTGCATTGAAAATTGTTCCTTTTACCTCAGTATTTTCATAAAGAAAGAAAACAAACCAAGAAATTAAAAAGTGAAAGGAAACAGAAATTTGCTGTGTATTTCCATTAAACAACCTAGGCCGTTTTCATTCTTCCACATTCCTGTGAGATAGTGAAAGCAGCCTGTGTCAAACTTGAAAGGGAAACTGCACACGGGCCGTCTTGCTAGGACGATAGTGGTTGAGAGAAGAAAATGGAGCCTTGCCAGGGAAAACCATGACTCATGATCTAGACAGTTGCCGCCAAAACCCTTAGAGAAAATATTCTCTGTAGAGTCTGGTGAGGGAACAGATGGGAATTTCCTGCTATTCTCATCAAAGAGAGAGAGAGAGAAATGAGTTTCCTTCCGAATGGGGATGAAGGGACACCACCTGGGGATGAAGGGACACCACCTGCTTGAGTAAGGACAGCAGCCCCTTTTCAGAAAGTTCCCACGGGCCACTGAAGGTTAATGCCACACTTGGAGTGAATAGGGCTGCTGCCTGAGCCACAGGCCATAGAGCTTCTTGCTTCTTCTCGTAATCACAATGTCAGTGCTATGGCTTATAGTTAGAGAATAACGACATTTTGGGTGGTCATAGATGATTACAGGTAGTTAAGAATATGGTTTCTGGCACTGTAAAGACATACAGTGACTAAACATAAATTTTAAAAGTATAAAAAGTTAAAATAAAATAGGGACCAGCAGGTACCATAATGGTAACCTTGCAGCACTCACCAGGTAGTCAACCATGGTTCGAGTCCTGAATCTGACGGCTTAAAACTCACACCGGGCCTGTGTGTGCATTACTGCTCATAAATCCCAAGAGGAGAATGGAGGAGAAGCAACTGAAGCATGGGCATTCCCTCCTGGGGGTGATTTCTTGCTTTCTGTCTCTCTGGCAAGCACAAGTGCCCTGTAGCAAAAATCTCTCTTAAAAAAAAAGAAGGGGGACCAGCAGTTAGCGTAATGGCTATGTCGCTGGACTCCCACTTAGTCGACCGCGGTTCGAGTCCCGGACCTGGTGGCTTAAACTCACGCTGGGTGCATGTGCGTGCGTGCCCAAGATCCCGAGAGGAGAATGGAGGAGAAGGGATTGCGGCGTGGCCATCCCCTCTGGGGGGTGATTTCTCGCTTTCTATCTCTCTGTCTCTCTCTGTCTGTCTGGCGAGCGTACGCGCCCTATAGCAAAAAAATCTCTCTCAAAAAAAAAAAAAAAAAAAAAGAAGAAGGAGGAGGAGGAAACGTAGCTATTGTTGTGTTTACATCATGCTATTATTGCAAATATTTAAATATTTGAATTGTGATGACACAACTTAAAACATAGTTGCCTTGATGATTCCCCTTTAAAATTAACATAGGATTGACATGTAGTCCAGCAATTTCACTTCTGGGTAAGTGACTACCTTGATAACTTTTCATATAAAGTTATCATCATAATGGTGATAGTGACCAGTCTCTTCAAAAGTTTCTTTGTGTTCCTTTCAAATCTCTACCTCCAGTTCATTCCTCCATACCACTGCCCCCATCCTCAGGTAACCACAGGTCTTTTTCTTGTCATTATAGATTATTTTCACTCTCTAGAATTTTCTGTAACTGAGACAACACAGTATATGTTCTCTATGGCCTGTCTTCCAATACTCAGCATAATTATTTGGAGATTCATACCTGCTGTTGCATGTTATTAGTCACTTCTTTTTTTTATTGTGGGAATAGTATTTCATTATTTGTACATATTAGCATTTCTTTAATCATTCACTTGTGATATTTCTAGTTAGAAATAAAGTAGTAGAAATAAAGATTGCTACAAACATTAATATATGTGTTTGTTTATAGACATATATTTTCTTTCCTCTTGAAGAAACTGGTTGGGTCATATGTAGGTATATATTTACTTTTTTAAGAAACTGCAAAATAATTTTTGAAGTAGTTTTACCATTTTTTATTTCCTCCGGCACTGTGTGAATGTTCCTGTTGCTCTACAATCTTGCTGATGTTTGACATGATGAATTTTTTCTAACATTAGTCATTCTATTGAGCACGTAATGATGTCTCATTGAAATTTAATCGGCATTACCTTACTGCTTAATAATGATACTTGTCTTTTCCTATCCTACTTGCTATCTGCAGATCTTCTTTGGTAAAGTATGTTTTCAAAATCTTTTGTCTATCTATTGCTGGTTATTTGCTTTCTTAATACTGAGTTTTGAGAGTTTATTATGTGTTAATGCAAATTTTCTATCAGATATGTGACTTTGCAAATATCTTCTCTCGGACTATGATATGGTTTTTCTTTCTTTACTTTTTTTAAGAGAGTCTTTTGAAGTGTGATCCATTTTTTCTTTAATTCCTAAACTAATGATTGGGAAATATGATGTAAATAATGTATTTGGGGTTTTCTAAGAACGCCCTAAACTGGGGCCAGCAGGTGGTGAAGTAGTTAAGGCACTGGACTCCCACATGATGGACCATGGTTTGAGTCCCGGACACAGTAGCTTGAAATTCATGCTGGGCGTGTGTGTGTGTGTGTGCATGCCCAAAATCCTAAGGGGAGAAAGGATTGTGGGACGGCCATTCCCCCAGGGGGTGATTTCTCACTTTCTGTCTCACTGTCTCTCTTTGTGTCTCCAGTGAGCACACACACTCAATAGCAAATTTCTGTCTTAAAAAATTTAAAAAATAATAAATAAATAATAAAACCAAACACCCTATACATAAAATTAAAAAGCAAAGCAAGGATTTTAAAACAGAATGTCAATTGAAGCAAAATTTGCTGATTTGGTGATAACTGTTCTATGCAGACCAATTTCCAGAGTACTTTCCATCAAGTCAGTTAACAAGTTCAATGATTAACTTGATCCTACTAAATTACGAAAGCGTACTGCTAGATACTAGTTTTTCTGGCCCAATTTTGGAGTTCATTTTATATTATTTTAGACAATTAAATTGATGTTTACAAGGCAATAATTAGCACTGAAAACCAAAATATTCATAAAACTACTCTTAGGCTCTACGAGCATGCGTAATAGACGCAGAGGCGATGTCTGCAATCGGCAGGGTCTGCTTCTGGTGCACTCGCTTGTGCCTCACTATCGCCTGCGGGCTCTGTATGCCAGCCCAGCCAAGACAGTTTATACTGATTAGAAGCCTGCTATCTCTGCTGGGCAGACGTCATATACAGAGCTCAGCCAGGTTAGCTGGTTAACAGTCCTCAGAGAGATCAGAGGTGATGGCTGGTCCTTGTGGTGGCATGAGCTTTTCATAATCAAAACCATCTTTTATTCACTAGCTGACTATATCATGGAAAATTTTTGAGAAAGGCTTTACCATCTCCAAATATTTATTTACTCTTCCCATATCTTCTTGGGTGAAATGTCCATTTAAATATGTTGTTTGTTTTCTTATTATTGAGTTTTCAGACTACGTTTCAAAGTGTTGTGGATACAAATTGTTTATCAGATACTTGATTAATGCAAGTATTTTCTCCTAGTCCAAGGTATGTTCTTTGCACTTTTCTTAAGAGTATGTTATGAACGGGACCAGCAGTTGGTGTAATGGCTATGTTGCTGGACTCCTATGTAGTTGACCGTGGTTCAAGTCCTGGACCTGGTGGCTTAAACTCACGCTGGGTGCATGTGTATGTGTGCCCAAGATCCCGAGAAGAGAATGGAGGAAAAGAGATTGCAGCGTGGCCATCCCCCCTGGGGGGTGATTTCTCGCTTTCTGTCTCTCTGTCTCTCTGTCTTTCTGGTGAGCACATGTGCTCTATAGTAAAAATCTCTCTCTCAAGAAAAGGGGGGGGACCAGCAGTTGGTGTAATGGCTATGTTGCTGGACTCCCATGTAGTCGACCGTGGTTCGAATCCGGGACCCAGTGGCTTAAATTCACATAGTGAAAACCTCTCCAAAAAAAAAAAAGAGTATGTTATGAACAAGTCATTGATCACATGCAACCTGAGTACCTAAAAGTGTTTAGTACCATCTAACCTGCTCAAATATCAGTTTTGTTAACTGCACCCAAGACCATGCAAATGTGTGGTGATATTCCCCTGTGCCTGTGTGTCCATATGTTTAGGCAACATTTATATACAATGGGACTTTAAAAAATGTATGTAAAAGGCAAAATCAAAGTACACGTTTATTTTACTAATTTTTTAAAAAAGATCAATGTATAGTTTTTCTATAGCATGCATTTTCCATGAACTTATTGAAGACTCCCTCATAGTTACATATTAGTAAGACATTCACTAGGGTCTTAGATGGCACTACTCCTAATCCATGCCCGTGGAAGCACAGCATGCTCTTGGACAATAATTTCCTTGAATTCCCAAGGGATGGGAGAAAGTGGCTGTTTCCTCATTCTGCCCTCCGTCTCTAATTTGCTTCATTTATGAAGACCTGGACACCCATGCTTGTTTCCTAAACTAGTTCTATCGCAGATCTGGACAATTTCTATCAATTACACACAGAAATTCTATACAGTTAAGGATTGTATGTGTGTAGCCCTCTTTAATGAAGGCTTGGAGAAGATGGCAGAGTTTCCTATCACTGCACAAAATTTCACGTTGTACTGTTCTCAGAAGTCCACTGTTGATTCCCACCAGGAGTTTCACTGTCTGCCTTGTTCCCGGGAGCACCACACCTTCAGACTACTAGGGAGTTTCTCTCGGTCACTTCTCCTCAGAGCAATAAGCTGACACATGAAAATATACTATAGACTTTTTAGTCTTTTGTGTTGCCAGATCTGTAACCTCAGGAGCTCACCTTCATCTGAAGAGGCTCGTTTAGATAGTTTTCTAAACAAAGAATGCTCTTCTTGTGATATATTCTGCTGCCAGCTAAAATAATGTTATCACTTTCCCTTTCATATTTAGTTATAAGTTTAGTTATCTTGAGAGAGAGGGAGAGAGGCACTTGCAACAGGGTCCAGTCACACTGCTATCCACTTCTGCCAGCCCTCAAGCTCACCAGGATCTTGGGCACATGTGCAGGTACGCCCAGTGCTTTTTAGGTTGGCCAGACATCATCTGAATCTGTGGTCATCCCTGTGGCTTCCAGCACTATAGTTTAGTTTGTCCACAGGGCTGGGCCTAGAATCCATTTTAATAATTATTCATCCTCTATTGGTGATGAACACACTTTTGGTATTCTGGATAGGCTGACATGCTCAGATATCACACAGTATTTGTAATTCTGCAGAAGAAGCCTTTTTTTCTGTTCTTCTGGCCCCAGCACAGAGGCAGAGCAGGGTTTTCCAGGGACTGGGCCAGTTGAACTGTTTGGTCCATAGAAGGCAGTAGGTGCATCACAGAGAGACACTCCCTTAGCATCCTCTTGAATGGTTAAACACTGTCTAGACGAGTGTTTCTTCACACTGATCTTGTCCTTAACTCCCAGGCAAAAGGCAATCTGCCAGAAGAAGAGTTTTTGAAAGAGCTGGGGTAGGGAGTTGGGGGAGGAGGGCAGGTTGATTGTTTGACGGGCCTCTTGATTGGTTTGAGTCAGTCACCGCAAGCCCACCAGGATGACACTTTTCCATTGTATAGCTGAGTGTTGCCCATCTTGAGCTTGAAGAACAAGCCCTAAGCTCATTGACTGCCCAATAGTAGCTTCTTTGGAACACTTGACAGATTTCTTTGGAAGGATGACTCCTATAAATGGCGCTCAGATTTCTGTATGGCTCTAAGAGAAAATACTTAGGCGTAAATAGAGACTCATGATTCTTCCCTTTGTACTCCTTTTTAAAACCTCTACTCAGTAATTATATGACGTTGAGGCAATTACTAAACCTCTTTGAGACTTCGTTTCCTGCGTTGTAACATGGACACTGATATAATTGTACCCACTGGAGGGGTGCCTGCGAAGAAGATTAAATCGAATTATGCACATTGGGGTTCAGCATAGTGCCTGTTTCATTAGAGTCTCTCAGTAAATGGCAGCCGCTAATGACAATAGCTGTAATCACCCAAGTTCCCTACCCAGTTGGCACATCCTGGCCAGATACCCAAAGAGCTCCTAGGAAAGTTTGACTTTCCTGGTGTAAACCCTAGGGGAAATTAATGTCCTCTTTATTTCACCTGAATTTCCCTTCCTCCATGCTTCTTTAGCTTTTTTGCTTGCCTTAAAATTCAATCTGCTGCTCTTGTCTTAGATTTAACCTTTAAGGAGCATGTGGCTTCAGAGATACAGAGCAACAAAAACACAGAGAGAATATTTCTGAAATTCTTTTTTTTAGATAGATTTTTGCTATAGAGCACATGCACTCGCCAGAGAGACAGAAGGCAAGAAATCACCACCCAGAGAAGATGGCCATGCCGCAATCCCTTCCACTCCATTCTCCTGTTGGGATTTCAGGCACACACGCGCACGTGCCTGGAGTGAGTTTTTTTTTTTTTTTTTTGGAGAGGTTTTCGCTATAGGGCATGTGTGCTCGCCAGACAGACAGAGAGACAGAAAGCGAGAAATCACCCCCCAGGGGGGATGGTCACGCCGCAATCCCTTCTGCTCCATTCTCCTCTCGGGATCTTGGGCATGCACGCACACACGCCCGGCGTGAGTTTTAAGCCACCGGGTACGGGAGGCGAACCGCGGTTGACTACGTGGAAGTCCAGTGACATAGCCATTACACTAACTGCTGGTTCCCATGCCTGGAGTGAGTTTTAAGTCACTGGGTCAAGGACTTGAACCATAGTCGGCTATGTGGGAGTCCAGCAACATAGCCATTATGCCATCTGTTGGTTCCAACATTTCTGAAATTCTAAATGAAGGAAGTAGAGGGGAGCGCATGGGTATTTGGAGAAATATAGAGAAAATTAGCCCAATAGGTAGAGTATAAAGCAGGGTTCTTCTCCCTCATCTTGGTCTGTGTCTCTATCATGAATCCTGTGCCATGGGTGCAGAGATAAGAGACCCACACATCTTGGCTATTCACTGAAAAGCACAATAAAGGGACTCTGACTTAATAGTGTCATGGAAGTGCCTGGGACTTCTCTCTCTCAAGCTTGGGGGCACACAAATAGCTGAAAATCCTGCCACAGGCACAGCATGCCCCAGAAACCAGGGAAGGGATTAGGGTGAACACAAGAAATGCATTTCCTCTGGCTACCCTGATGACCACCCAAATTCCAACACGCCCAGAGAACCTGAACCACAGGTAGGAGGAGCGGGCAGTCCAGGTTCTAGTTCCAGAGCCACTTGCCTGCCTCTTTCCTTTGAATCCCATAGCAGTTCATGCCACATTGATTTCCCTGTAAGGTTCAGGTTCCCTTATCATCTCTTATCTTGTATATTCCATGTGGTTTCCTTGGATTTTAAATTTTTCAGGGTGGAGACCACAAACTGTATACCTTTGAAGGTACTTGCTAACAGACAGCTGTTTTTTTTATTTTTTTTAAATACCTTTTTTTTTTTTTTTTTTTAACTATAGGGCGCGTGCGCTCGCCAGACAGACAGAGAGAGACATAGAGACAGAAAGTGAGAAATCACCCCCCAGGGGGGATGGTCACACCGCAATCCCTTCTCCTCCATTCTCCTCTCGGGATCTTGGGCACGCACGCACACGCGCCCAGTGTGAGTTCTAAGCCACTGGGTCCGGGACACAAACCGCGGTCGACTACGTGCGAGTCCAGCGACATAGCCATTACGCTAACTGCTGGTTCCCCGGACAGCTGTTTTTAAATATGAGTGATTATATACATCAAGTTAAAATTAAAATCACCATATTGACTTTTATATCACAAATAATTTATTTACAGGGTTTACATTTTAAAAAAGTAGAAACAAAATAACTTAATTCATAAATTAATTTAAAAAATTGTAAAATTTTCTATTGTCCTTTCAAATGCAGTGCATTTACTATCAGTCCTTAAGGAGGAGTCTCTGTTAGTGGGAGAAAGGGCTTGCAATTGCCTGGTCCCTGAGACACAAGCGCGGAGATCTTCAGTCTCGGAGGTAGTCTATAAGTCTGTTAATGAACAAAAAGTTCCTGAGGATTTCCACTCGGACTATTGTCCAGGCACAGCTGCTGTACTCCTTGGCCTTCAGGTATTGCATGATCCTCAAATAATACCTCTTCAGGTGCATGACGCTCAAGCTGCTTCCCCAGGTGACGTTTTCCTCCTCTAGCTTTTCTTCCAGCACGGTTTCCAAGTGGTCCATCTGCCAAAAGAGTTGAGCAAGGAGGTGCTCTACGATGGTATCATTCCAGCCAGTGCTAGAGAAATTTCTTCTGAAAATACCAAAGATGTTCTGGAGCATCTCATGGATGACCAATGTAGCGTTCTCTTTCTGGAACTGCTGTGGTTGTTGAATTTCCTCAGGGACCTCGAAGCTCATACGGTCCTTGAGGCAATCTTCAGATATGCCACCCAACTGCTGTAGGAACTTCTTACACGCCAAACTGCTGTCAGTTAGTTGGAATCGAAGCATGTTGTAGCTCAGAGAAAGAGTGGTGGTGGAGAGGCACACCAGGAGAGCGATTTGGAGGATGCTTCTGTAGAACATGATGAAAACAGGAGCAGTGTTGTCGACTACCTGTGCACCAGAGCAACGTCTTCACAGGTCTGCAGTGCGAATGTCCTTCCTCCATGGGCATGGGCTATTTATACAGGATGGTCCTCCCTCTATTGAAAGGAATTTCCCACTTTCAGTTCCCCCTTTCAGTTTTCCTATGTCATGTAAAATATTAGTACTGTAGTGTCTAAACTTTTTTTGTCTAAGTTCCTAACTAGTTTATGTTATGTATATATATTAGGGGAAAATATACACAAATTGCAAAGATTTCTATTGTTTTGTGAGGTTTCAGTGAATTATCAAAGCAAAGGAGGGTGGAGGAGTACCTGGGACAAAGCGATGGAAAGCAAAGGACCTGAGAACTCAAGAACCTCAAAATATTCATGAAGTATTTAACCAAAAGGCAATCAAATAGCAGCAGCTGGAAGGGATTCTATCCAGTGCAGTAGCAGTTGAGCATGAGGGGCCTCAGTAAGTTCTGAGAGACCCTGAAATAACCTGGGGTATGAGGCTATTCAACCCAATAAGCAACGCTTTCCTTTTGGGACAAGGATTTACTCTGAGGCTTTTCCACTGCTATAGGTGGAATCAAATTTGAGCAGGATAGAATCAGCAGAAATAAGAGAAGAGAACGCTGGACCAGAGTGCTGGTAGAGGAGTCCGAAAGCAAGATACCATGTTACTGAGCACTTTACAAAAGCAACAGTAGGGGGAGCTCTGTGACGTGAGAAACACCACTGTGACCCACATGCAGAAGTTCACAAAAATTAAATTCCTTTAAAACTGTACAGTGTATTCTGGATGCAAAATTGCATTTTGTATGTTGTGATCATGTTCAGTGAATGAATATAAAATAAATTTTAAAAAACTGAGCAGAAGATATTGAGATGAAATCTCATACCAAGTTATTATTAGGAAAAAAAAGAGAATGAGGAGTAGAATAATGAAGAATAATGAAAATATCCAAGAAATACATGCACAAAAATAAAAAACATAACATATTGTGACCAAAAGACTTTAAGAATATTAAGGAATTCCAGTAAACAACATAAGTCGATATTGGGAAAGCTCAGAAATAATATACGTAGAAAACTAAAAATAAAAGAAAAAGTTCTACATTTCGCTGAATACAGTCACAAGAAATGAGAAGTTTTGACAAATCTGGCATTGGAGAAAAGCTTCAGTATGGGGGAAAATATGAACAAGTAAATTACAACAGTGCATAAAAGTAGTATATATTGACCAAAAGGAGTTATTTCCAGGAAAGTGAGGATGATTCAATATATTTTTCTTTTTGAGAGATTTTTGCTATAGGGCATGTGCACTTGCCAGAAAGTCAGAGAGACAGAGACACAGAAAGCAAGAGATCACCTCCCAGGGATTGCCACTCCACAATCTCTTCTCCTCCATTCTTCTCTTGGGATCTTGGGCACACATGCACACTCATCCAGCAGTGAATTTAAGCCACTGGGTCCCAGACTCGAACCGTGGTTAACTACATGGAAGTCCAGCGACATAGCCATTATGCCAAATGTTGGTCCCAGAGGATGATTTAATATTATATTGTCAGTATAACATTATACAGAGAAGATTATAAAGTCAAATGACAAATCTAGAAAATAAAATCTAATGTATTAAAATAATAGTTGAGTGGGACCAGCAAAGGGTGTAATGGTTACACTGCTGGACTCCCACATAGTCAACCACAGTTTGAGTCCTGGATCCGGCAGCTTAAAACTCACGCTGGGGTGCGGCCAGCAGGTGTCATGGTGGTTGAGGGTGTTAGACTCTCACATGGTCAACCGTGGTTCAAGTCCTGGGCCTTGCTTTCTCTTTCTCTCTCTCTGCCCCTTTCTGGTATAAATAAATATAAATAAATAAATAAAAACTCACACTGGGCACATGTGCGTGCATGCCCAAAATCCCGAGAGGAAAAAGGAGGAGAAGGGATTGTGGCATGACCATACCCCCTGGGGGGGTGATTTCTCACTTTCTGTCTCTCTGTCTCTCTCTGCATCTCTGACAAATGCACGTGCCCTATAGCAAAAATCTCTCTAAAATAATAATAATAATAATAATATTGGAGTAAGAGAGACCCTTACTAGAAACTAGGGTTAACGGTGGCATGGTAGTTAAGATGGCTGAATCCCAGATGGCCTTTTCAAGTCCTAGACCTGGTGACTAAAAGACATACCAGGTGGGTATGTGTGCATGCCCAAAATCCGGAGAGAAGAATGGTAGAGAAGAGGCTGCAGAGTGACAATGCCTCATGGAGAGTACTTTCTCACTTCCCTGTTTCACTCTGTCTCTGGTGAGAGCATGTATAGAGCAAGTTAAAAAAATATAAGCTATAATAGAAAATATTGATAAATGACTATAAGAAATAATAAGTTTCAATATGGCAAAAAAATTTTAAAAAGAAGAGTGGTATCAAAATATTTACAATGCATAATAAAATATGGATAAGTTTCTTCACTTAAAAAAATCCTAAAATGAATAACAATCCAATAGAAAAGTTTATAAATAGCCAGAGGCCCGGAAAAGAAATCTAAGGGTAAAATAAAGATATGAAACTCTACTCAATGTTACTGTTTAAGAAATGTAAATCAATGCCGACTGATGGCATGGTGGCTAAACCACTGTATCCCACATGGTCAACTTCGTGGTTTGAATCTGGAACCAGTAGTTTGAAAACTGGACACATGTGTGTTTGCCCCAGAAATCCCAAGCAGAGAATGAAGACAAGGGATTGTGGCATGGCCAGTCCTCCCAGGAAAGGGGTGATTTCTCACTTTCCATCTCTCTCTCTGTCTCTCTCAAGTAAGCGCATGCACCCTATAGCAAAAGCTGAAGGAAATTAAAGGGAGAGAGAGAAAAGAAAAAAACAGAAATGTAAATCAAACTAGTAATAAGGTAACCATTTCCCACCAATCAGATTTGGAAGAAGCATGGGGAAATGGGTATTCTAATGTCTCTCAATGAAAGGATAAATTTAGGCAAACCCTTTGGAGAGTAGGGTTGTTTTTCAAAAATAGCTGGAACAGCTCCCATGTCACATGACAATCTGTAATATGACTTTGATTCGACCCATCACGATGGGATTCTCTGTCTCCTTTTCTTGAATCTGTGTAGACATCCATAGTGGAAACAAAGCTGCATAATTATTGAGGTTAGATCAGACAAAAATGCCGCAGCATCTACCTGCTTAGTTAGAATCCCTGCTGTTGATGCCTTCAGACACCATGTTAGTGCTGTGATTGGCCTGAGCCCACTATGCCCAAACCAGCTCACAGAAAAAGACCATGTAGAAATTGGCAAGGCATTTCAAAATTCAAAATTTCAAGCAATGAAATTGTCTTTTTACCCTGCAATGTCATGGCTAAGCAGTTACCTAATTTACTCTGCTGAAGTGAGGGCGTGTGTGTGTGTGTGTGTGTGTGTGTGTGATATACACGTATGCAACGTAATGAACATTGTAGAAATGCGTAGTAAAAAGACAAATACCCATCAGCAGAAAGCTGGTTAAATAGCAGTATAGTACAGGCTACAAAAAACAGTCTGTAGTCATTCAAAGAAAGATTAGCTGGTGTGCAGCAGTTAGCGTAATGGCTATGTCACTGGACTCCCATGTAGTCGACCGTGGTTCGTATCCTGGACCTGGTGGCTTAAAACTCACGCCGGGCACGTGTGCGTGCGTGCCCAAGATCCCGAAAGAGAAAGGAGGAGAAGAGATTGCGGCGTGGCCATCCCCCCTGGGGGGGGGGGGATTTCTCGCTTTCTGTCTCTCTGTCTCTCTCTGTCTGTCTGGCAAGCGCACGCGCCCTATAGCAAAAAAAACTCTCCAAGAAAAAAAAAAAAGAGAGATCTCAGTTCCGGGCTGAGCAACTGCCATATCAGAGTCACCACCAGAGGAGTTCAACTTTGGGGATAACTTTTAAAACTCTTTTTGTCTATCTTTTTAACCCTAGCCTTCTAAACAACCTCATACAGCCCAGTTTCATGACGTTGGCTGTCACGGGCATTGTACTTTTATCTGATTTTTTTTTTCCTCTTAAGTTTAACTTCCCAGTGATGTTTAAAATCTTGTGAAAATGTTTAGATTTTTAACACAGACCCTATCATAAAAATCTGTACATTAGGGTCAAAAGGTAGGAGCCACAAAATTCTGCCATATTGTAAATTTCCAGTGCAGGCTTTAATTTTTTTTTCATTAGTAGCACTGAAAAAAAAAATATTACTGCATGGGTATGTTTAGTTCAGTTTTTAAAGTTTGAAAGACTTATTTGAGGCATACCTCACTGTTATGCACACTGGCAACTTAACCACGCCCTAAGTATTCCTTTCTCCTGCATTTGATGCAGCCCAACAAGCTTTTGTTTTGAAATAAATCTGACTACCCCGTCCATAGCTACAGTAGATCATTTAGTGGTTTAAGGCTCTTGGTGTCTCAGGCTTCAAGGAAAAACTTTAGTACTTCTCCCTATATGATGGTGAGTTAAATGCTAGCAGGCTGTGTAGCATCTCAGTCTCAGAGACTTGCCACAGGTGGGGCATCCTCAGCGACCTTTGGGTGCACACAGACCTGCCTCCGTCCCCCTTGTGCTGGTGCTTTTTCTCACTCTGCTTCCTTAGAGCAAGAGTATTGTTTAATGTTTTCATTCATGGATTCTCAAGAGGCAATTAATTTAGAGTCTGAATTTTAAACTAATTATGGTACTAGAATTCTTCATTAAGCTTGCTGGATTTTTAGATTTTTTTCCCACACAATTTAATTACAGCATTCTAGTCATCTTTCCATAGTATATAGATACTAATGCTTTGGGGAGAATGCCACTGAAAGCCAGAAAGGGGAGAGACAGAGGTCTCTCAAAATGATATTAATGAGCACTTTAAAGACTTTTCAGTAAACCTCAACTTTTAAAGGGACGTATTAAGCCTCTCAAGGAAGCAGCTCTGTGACTGACCACTGACTGCGACCTTTGTCTCCCCTGTAGTGCTGTGTCTAACCTGCTCTCCACATGAAGTGACACAGCCTGGTACTTTGCCCAAAAAGTGACAAAGACAGGCTATAGGCCCACATTTGTCTTGAAGTCAAAGCATTCACTCCTGTTACTGTCCCACTGTTGAATACTTGAGGTCCTCAAAGTAAACCTTAGATCAGGCACAGGGATCCACATTCCTACTACTAAGGTAGTTGGTTATCTTAATAGTGAAGATAAAGAGAGATATTTAACTTGAACATGAATGAAGAACAAATGTTGAGAAACATTTTACTTAACGGTTTTCTGCTGTAAGTTTTTTTCAGGTACTGATAATATTCTAGAGTTTGTTAATAATTTATATTGCCAACTGATCCAAAAAGAGTATGGTATTTTTCTATGACCCTGAGGGTCTTAAACCATTTCAAGTGTAGCTCTCTCCACTTGAGGACCCCAAGGTTAACCTTTCACTCCATCCTCATCACAGTGCACATGTGTATTTACTTCACCTGCCCTCAGCTGGAGAAGAGATTCCAGAATGGGAGGTAAAATCCAGAATCACGTCTTAGTTCAAAACAGCAGGACAGAATTCTCATGTGGCTTACCTAGGGAGCGAACCATCACAGAAGACTAGAGGCTCCCTCCCTGGGATTTTCATGTCAAGCACAGCACCAAGTGGCTGCTGACCTGCAGCAGTGAGCTACAGACCCAGGCATGACACTCTGCAGGGCGAGAGTTCAAGTGTTCTGAAGCTATCTCTTACGTATGATTTTTTTAGTCCCTAAAAGTAGATTAAGATTTTCGTGATGCTCATACAAGTACTGTGACAGCCAATTTTCCAGTGCATGTTTAATTGGAAATTTCTAAAGTTTTAATTTTGGTATGCTAAGTGATTCTATCTTTAAAATACCATGTCCTGAAAATCCAGTGACATGGTACAATTCAAAAACTTAAACTATACCATTTTTTAACAATTCACTTTTTAATTCAGACCCATTAGTAAAGGGGATCAGGCTTGCTTTCGCTTCACTCCCTTGTTTAACAACAGTACAAATGAACTTTAATGAGAACACCCACATGAGGAGTCTGTCTTTCTAAAAACTAGTTTTTCCAACAGCGGGACCATGAGCTGAATGAATCATTGTGGAGAATTAAAAATTCTTAAATAAAAAAAAAAAAGAAAGAAAGAAAGAAAGATTAGCTGGTATGGATCTAGACCACAGATCTAGCTAATGAAAAGAGCAGTACATATAATAATGGGTATGGCATTATTTGTTTTATTAATCAATAGAAAATTATATATTTTTATGGTGATATATCCTATGACATTTTTTTCCCCAGGGCATGTTCTCTCTTCTATTAATAGAGTTGCCGTAGGAGATAATGCTGACAGGGGTGAGAATGCAGCAAGGAAGAAAGAAGTTTCCCTTTTCACTTTGAAACCTTTAGGGCTGTTTGTATTTAAGTTTTCCCCGGTGACGGTGACGAGAAGATAGCTGGAAGATAGAATTATTGATGTGCTTGATTGAGCCAATTATGCAGTGTATTCTGAATGGAAAAATCTCATTTTGTAAGCTGTAATGATGTACAGTGAATGAATGTAAATAAATAAAAAAGAAAATAAAAGAAAATAAAAGAATTACTGAGTTTCTTTGTAATTAAGTGCCCTTTATTTGTCTGAGGAACTCAATAAATGCTACTAAACTCTCACCTTTCTTTTGTTGTATTCAGATTTTAAACATTCTATAACTAACATACATATTATTTGTGTCATTAGAAAAAAATGTCAAAAACACCAGTTTGTATCAAAAAGCAAGACATAAAATAGTACATGTAGAAAAGTTATGTAAAAACATGGAGAGAAAAAAATTAATTAAAGAAAATTACTGACATTTTAGTAGTGTCCTTGTTTGCCTTATGAAACTAAAGGGTATTTTTTTCCCTTTTATTTTTGTGTGGTTTTCTAGTTTTCCATCAGCAAACAAGTATTCTTTTATAATAAACTAATCTACACTGAAGAAAAAAAGAACAATCCCCACCTTTTCTGGTTATTCTGCCTTTTCTGTGGGTTTTATTCTCTGGCCTTTGCATGCTAGCTTACAGAAGAACCACAGCCTTCGTTTCAGTTTTAGAAACAATGATTTTTGCTTTTGTTTTTGTTTTCTTCTAGATTTTTGCCACAGGGCTTGTGCACTGTCAAAGGGAGACAGAGAGAGAGAGAGAGAAAGTGAGATATCATCCCTCTGGGGGATGGCCACACCACAGTCTCCTCTCCTCCATTCTCCTTTAGAGATTTTGGCCATGTGTGTGCATGCGCTCACCATGGTTTTCAAGTTGCAAGGTTCAAGTATCAAACTATGGAGTTGGCCATGTGGAATCAAGCTCTTTAACCACTGTGCCAACTGCTGGCCCAGAAACAGTGAGTTTTTAAAATCATCCCTCAGCTGTTTTGCTTGTAAATATCTAATTATATCAATGATGAAGTATTTCTCTGAATTTCTTCTATTTTAAAAGCGTCCTTGGATTATCTAGGAGTTATTCAGCTCATAGCACAAACGTCAAAACACAAAGCTTCAATGATCAGTCAACCTAGATCTAGCCTATTCTACCCAGGAGAGGAAAGACAGGGCAAGGAGGCTGGTCACTGGGACCTGGCCCTCCAGGAGCAGCTGCAAGCTCCTACAGAGTTGACCTCCCCAGGTGCTACAGAGGCCCTCCTCACCCTGCTCACCTCCAGTGACCTCTGCTACTCTATGCTGAAATGACTGGCAGAGTTCATAATCGAATGGAATAAAATGGCAGGGTTGGCAGTGTAGTAGTAATATTAGTTACCATCTATTGAACACTTACTATGTGCCATTCTCTGACTAATTCTAACAGTAAACATTTGAGATGGGTTATCATCATTCACATTTTATAGAGGAGGGAACTGAGGCTCAGACAGACTAAGTAGTGTGCTGAGATACACACAGCTCATAACATGAGTAGACTGTATTTATACTCGTACTCTTTCCTGTAAATCACATACCAAGCAGATCACAGTCATTACCTTCAGACAAGTACGTGGTGTTGACCATGATGGTGATGGTGACTCTCAAAGGAAAAAGAAATTATAACCGGGAGGGAGGATAAGGAGGCATTCATCACTCTTAATGCAAGTAGTATACCTAAAGAAGTGGTGTGGTGTAGGACCAGCAGTTGACGTAATGGCTGTGTCATTGGACTCCCATGTAGTTGACCACAGTTTGAGTCCTGGACCCAGTGACTTAAACTCACGCTGGGTGCGTGTGTGTGCATGCCCGAGATCCCGAGAGGAGAATGGAGAAGAAGGGACTGTGGCGTGGCCATCCCCCCGGGGGTGATTTTTTGCTTTCTGTCTCTATCTCTGTCTCTCTCTGTCTTTCTGGCGAGCGCACATGCCCTATAGCAAAAACCTCTCCAAAAAGTAAAAAGAAAGAAAGAAGTGGTGTGATCACTAAAGGTGACACAATGGAGGGCATTCAAGATCAGGGCTGTTTCATGGAAATATAATAGAAGCCAAATACAACTTAAAAAGTTCTCATAACCACATTAAATGCATACAGAGAAACTGTTAAGGTTGATTTTAATAGTGTGTTTCATTTAGCATAGCCTATCCAAAATTATAATTATAACATATAATCATTATAACATTATTAATGGGATCATTGCTTTTTAAATATGATTTCAAACTATGATACGTATTTTACAGTACAGACGATTTGTACTAATCACATATCAAGTACTCCCTATCCACATGTGGTCAAGGGCTCCCGTGAGTACCACTCTAGATGGAAGGACCAGCATGAACAGAGGCAGGAGAATGGGCAGATTTGCAAGAAACAAATACAAGGAGTTTCAAATTGTGGAGAGATGATGAATCAAGTGAAGTAAGGGTGGAAAATCAGCTTAATCTGTATTGTGGAAAGTCCTCAATGCCAGAGTGTAGTATACACACTTTATTCAAGAGGTCTTTGGGCAGAGAAGGGGCTGGAATTTTGCCTTGAGCAGAGCAATAGGCAGAAATGGTATCAGTGAACTGGAGCAGGGAGAGGCAGGGAGAACTCCTTCCCAGAGGCTTTAATGGCTGTAGCTATGGAAATGGAGGAAAGGGGTGGATTCAGAATAAGAAAAAAGGGATTTTTCCCTTCTGGTTTCTTATCAGTGTCTTCCTTCTGCTCTCTGCTAGTGGGTTCATGAGGTGTTTCCTAACACTTCCCTTCCAGTTGCCTTAATAAAATGTCTCCTCTGCCCCTTCTTTTGAGGATCTAGTAATAATCAGAGCAGACATCGACCTAGGGGATGGTTTAAAGTTTCTTCCTTCACAAGACACTATTTGAAATGTTACTTTCCTGGGCCCAGCAGGTGGCATACAGGATAAGGCGCTGGATCCCACATGACGAACTGCACAGTTCAAATTCAGGACCCAGTGGCTTAAAAATCATCCTGGGTGCTTGTTCACAGATGCCCCAAATCCCAAGGAGACTGGAGGAGAAGGGACTGTGGTATGGCCATCCCCTCTGGAGGTCAGTTCTCGCTTTCCGTCTCTTTGTCTTTCTGTGTCTCTTTCTGGTGAGCATATGCACCCTACAGCAAAACTAAAACTAAAAAAAAAAAAAAAAAATTAACTTCATGTTCCTTATTTTATTAGAGTTTTACCAAAATAACCAGGAAAATGTATTTAAATATCTCACAAGGAAATCCAGTTCTTAGACCACCCTAATACATATCTCCATTTCAAGGATTAATGCCTAAGTCCTTTCCTGTCATCCTGTCATCTTTCCTATTGTCATTTGAAGCCATTTTCCACTTGACCATTTTGTGGAGATTGTTTTTTCGCATCCTCTCCTTCCAACTCTGTGTACAAACTACTTCCAGTTCCTATACAGTTCCTTGTGCCTAATGAGGTTTTTTGTTTGTTGTTTGTTTGTTTGTTTTAAGAGACAGAGTGACATTTAGAAAGAAAAATTTGAATGATGTTTCTAGTCATTTTAAATCATCATTTGAATTTGGAACTGCTTTGCTATAAATCTCATGAACCAGAAATTATTTCTCCCCCTTTTCTTAAATACAGTTTTCTATTTAGAACAAGTATGTGTCTAGAAATAAAAATTCCATTTGTCTTCCTCTCTTCTTCATTTCTTCAAGTATTTTTTGAGGAAAAATGTCCCTATCAAAGAATCATAAATTAGACAAGATGAAGTATTACTAAGAAGTTCATAAGCAGAAAATTCCTCATTTCTCCTTTTTAAAAAGTTTATTAAACAATAATATACATAGTAAATCATGCACAAATCTTCAGGGTACCACTTGACAAATTATTATCAAATAAAACAATTTGCATACCTTTAAAACCATGAACTAAGTGAAGAGATAAATGTTACTACCACAACAGAGCCCTCTTCTCCATCCCCTCCTATTTTAGTCCCTTCAAGCTGCTATAACAAAACATGTTATAGCATGTTTATAAGCTATAAACAAGCATTATAAACAACAAGCATTTATTTTGCATAGTTCTGGCAGCTCGGACATCCAAGATCAAAGAGCCAGGAGATTCAGTGTCCAGAGCGGGCTTGCTCCTTTGCTTCATTGAAGGTGCCTTCTCAGTGCAGTCCCACATGTTAGAAGGGCCAAACAAGCTCCATCCAGTCCCTGTTATAAAGGCATTCATCCTGTTTGTGAGGGCTCCGCTCACATTACCTAATCCCCTCCTAAAGGCTTCACCTCTTACCACTACCACACTGGGGATTTAGGCCCAACACATTAATTCAGAGGGGACTCAAATATTCAGACCATTACACCTCCTGAACCTTATTGTCTCCCTTCTTCATCATCACTACTAGCGTCCTTCAGTATTATTAATACACTGCCTTTTAACACTCTACATTCTGCCTGTTTTTGAACTCTACATAAATGTTTTTTCACTCAACAGCTCATCTGTGAGACTCATCTATGTTCTGTGTAATTATAGTTTATTAATTTGCATTAATGTATCATATTCAGTTGATAAATATTCCATAATGTTTTATCCTTTTTACTACTCATGAATATTTATTGATTTGGAAAAATGGAGGCATTGTATTTAATCCTACTACAAAAACTCTTGTCTGTATCTTTTCCTACACATTCGTACTTACTTCTATTGGGTATAAGCCTAGAGTAAAGTAACTGAGTCATAGAATTTACAGGTTCAAATTCAGTAGATTGAACAGATATCCTATATTTGTGTGTATCACTCTACATTTTCACTATCAATTTATAAGAGTTCTAATTGCATCACACTGTTGACAACTCTTTCATTATTAGTCTTTTCAATTGCTCATTCTATTGTTGTATAGTGATATTTCAATATAGTTTTAATTTACGTTATTAATACGTGTCAGTATTTTTTCATGTATTTATTGATGATTTGGATATTTTTTTAAAAGGGTGTGTTCAAATCTCTTGCTGAATTTGTCGGGGTTTTTTTTAATTATCTTCACATGATGTGATCATGGACATACAAAATACAAAAGAATCTATAAACTATTAAATTTTAAAAATGCATTTAGCAAAATCACTGAACCCAAGATCAATTTTAAAAATTAATCATTTCCAGGACTAGCAGATAGTGTAATGGTTACGTCTCTGGACTCCCACATAGTTCAGTTTGAGTCCTGGACCCGGTGGCTTAAAACTCATTCCAGGCACATGTGTGTGTGTGCCCAAAATCCCAAGAGGAGAATGAAAGAGAAGGGGTTAAGGTGTGGCCATCCCCCCTGGGGGGATGATTTCTTACTTTCTGTCTCTCTGTCTCTCCAGTGAATACACACTCCATAGCAAAAACCTCTCTTAAAAAATAATTTCCTTTGTACTAGTAACAAAAATTAGAAAATGACATTTTAAAAATTACAACACTCACAATAGTATTTTAAAAATCAACTACTTGTGAATAAATTAGAGAAAGAAATTTAAGACTGCTACACACAAAAAAAAAACACAACCTGTAATTGAGAAAAATAAATGAAGATCTAAATAAATGGAGAAATTGAAAAATATATCATGTTCATGATCTGGAAGACTCACTATTATAAAGGTAAAATATCTTTCCTCATAAATGTATAGATTCAATGAATTTACCAAAACCACAATAACAACAAAAACAAAACAAAACAAAAAACCATAAAAGCCAACAACAAAAAAGCTGTGTGTTGGCTTGACATTCTCATGCTAAAATTGATATAGAAATGTCAAAGACCAAGAATAACATTCTTGAAGAATAAGATGGGAAAGATTGCTCTACTAAATATCAAGACTCATAATGAAGAATGTAGTGTGCAGAGATAGACAGTGAGACTGATAGGATAGAGAAGGAAATTCAAAAACAGATCTATGAATATAAGTATATGATTCATGGGAGAAAAAGCAAAGAAAAATAACGTTTTTTTAAAAAAGATCATTGTATAATCTTATGTAAAGAATGAAATTGAACTTATGTCACACCATACAAAAAAATTTCCATAAGGATTATAAATCTAAATGGAAAAGGCAAAACTTGAAACTTTTAGAAAATAGCATAAGAGCATGTTAACATGAGTTCAGTGTAAAGAAACATTTTTTAAACAAGACACAAAATAGCATCTACTAAGAAAAAATGGTTGATTAGGCTGTATTAACATAAGCATTTTTCTTAAATTAATAATGCTATTAAGAAAAGGCAGGCCATAGATTTATAGGAACTATTTGCAACATCCTAAAACAAGAGAATTCTAATATGCAGATTATAAAGAGAACTCTTACAAGTCAGTAGAAAGGAAAAATAGACAAAATTTTCAATAGACACTTCATAAGAGAGAAACTTCAAATAACATTAAACATGAGGAACTCAGTATTGGAAATTAGGAAAATATCACTGCATATCCACTAAATTGGAAAAACATTAAAAGTTTTGCTAGCATTAATAAGAATATTAATAGTATGTATGCTAGATAAAATGTCATGAGAACAGCACTTTATCTCTATGTCTTCTCCAAATGGATACCCGTTATAACTATGGCAAAATATTTTAAAAATCTTTACAATATTCCTTACCAGTACCCCTCAATACTGTCAAGATAGACCCCCCTTTTCTCACCACTTGTAAAAATTAACTCAAAATGAATAAAATATTTAATATAAAGGCCAAAACTATATAGCCATCCAAAGAAAATGCAGGAGAAACATTCAAGATATTGGAGTAAGCAAAGTTTTTAAAAATAAACCCCTTAAAGCATGGGTCACAAAACTAAAAAATAAATAAGTTGGATTGTATCAAGCCAAAAAGCTTCTGCACAGCAATGAAAACAACAACAGAGTAAAGAGACAACCTAAAGAATGGGAGAAAATATTTGCATACTATACTTCAGATAAAGAATTGCTAACCAAAATAGATAAGGAACTTGATAACCCACAAAAATCTAATAATCAAGGGAAAAAAATGAGAAATTGATCTAAACAGGCAATTCTCAAAGGAAAATAATCAAATAGCTAAAAGGTTATGAAAAATTTTCAGTATCTATTGCCATAAAGGCAATGCAAATGAAAACCAAATTATCACCCAAACCAAATCATAATGGCTATGATTTTAAAAAAGAAAAAAGAAGAAAGAAAGAAAACAAAATATAAGGAATAAGACGTGCTGGAGAGGTTGTGGAGGAAAGGAAACACTGCTGATGGGAATATAAATTAGCACAGCCACTGTGGAAAACAGTATAGAAGTTTCTTAAAAACCTAAAAATAGAACTCCATATCATCCAGTAATTCTACTCTTAGTTATTTACCCAAAGGATAGGAAATGATTTAATTTGAGGAACACTTGTATATCCCTGTTTATTGCAGCATTATTCACAATCGTTAAGACATGGAATCAATCTAACTACCCAACAACTGATGAATGGATTAAGAAAATATGGCACATATACACAAGGAAATACTATTTAGTCATAAAGAACAATGAAACCCTTCGACACAAAGTGGTCAAAGATATAATGCTAAGTGAAATAAGCTAGGCTATGAAAGACAAAGGTCCATATTCTGTGGTGGAAACTGAAATACTTGATGGCATAAAAGTAGAGAGAGTAATGATAGATAACAGAAGCTTCAAGGTTGGGGGTTTGGGAGAAAATAATGAAAGTATACATGCATGTCAACAAAGGGCAACATGAGTAGGCATATTACTAACGACTCAATAGATACTTAAAAAAACAGTAGAACTGTAATCAAATGTGTATAAAATTATGTAATGTTCAATATTGTAGAAGTTGAATATATCTATTACTGGATGATATGGAGTTCTATAATCCTTCATTTGATTATTAAACCGTATATACTCACTTTGAGAAACCATACGGTACCCCACAAAAAAAATACAATAATTGTTTGTAAGCCAGGAATCTTAATTTTTTAAAAGGATTATTTTATTTAACTTTATTTATCCATTTATTTACTTATTTATTTAAATTTGACCAGAGAGGGACAGAGACAAAAAGAGAGAGAGAGAGAGAGAAAGTGAGAAAGCAAGCTGCCAGGTCCAGGACTTGAACTGCAGTCGGCCATGTGGGAGTCCAGTGCCCTTAACCACTATGCCACCTGCCAGCCCAAAGGAATCTTAACTTTTTTAAAGAATTACTTATTTAATTATTTATTATTGGCATTTAAATTTGACCAGAGAGAAAGAGAAAAGGGAACATGAGAAAGCAAGCCACCAGGTCTGGGACTTGAACCATGTTAGGTCATGTGGGAGTCCACAGCCTTAACCACCATGCAACCTGCCAGCCCTAGGACTCATAACTTTTTAAAAAGAGTATATAACAATTATACAATACATATATGCACCAAACATCAGAGCACCAAGTATATAAAGCATATACTAACAGATCTTCAGGTATAAATGCACAGCAATGCAATAGTGTTAGGGGATGTCAATACCTTACTATCAACAATGAACAGACATTCAGACAGAAAATAAGGCAGTATTGGATTTAAGTTACACTTTAAACCAAATGCACTTAATATACATTTACAGAACATTTCATCCAAAAGCAAAAGAATTTCCATTCTCCTGAAATAATCAAAGAACATTCTCCAGGATAGAGTATAGATTAGGCCATAAAACATGTCTTAACAAATTAAGAATATCGAAATCATATATAATACTATTTATTTTCCTAAAATTATTTTATTTAACTTTATTTATCCATTTATTTACTTATTTATTTAAATTTGACCAGAGAGGGACAGAGTGAGAAAGAGAGAAAGAGAGAAAGTGAGACAGCAAGCCACCAGGTCCAGGACTCGAACCATAGTCAGCCATGTGGGAATCCAGCACGCTTAACCACCATGCCACCTGCCGGTCCCATATGTAGTATTGTTTCTGACAGCAATGATATGAAACTAGAAATCAAGAACAGAAGGAAAACTAGAAAATTCACAAATACGTGTAATTTTAAAACATCCTCCTGAAAAATAAGTCAGAAAAGAAATCATAAAGGAAAAAAAAAACCTGGAGACAAACAAAAATGGAAACACAATATAACGTACTTAAGAATGCACCAAAACCAGTTTTAACGGAGAAATTTACTGTAATAAATAGCAACATAAGAAAAAAGAAAGATCTCAAATAAACAACCTAACTTTACACCTCAGGAAATAGTAGAAGGTCAAACTAAGTCCAAAGTTAAGGGGAAGGAAATAATAATCAGAGCAGAAGTAAATGGAATAGTGACAAGAAGAACAACAGAAATGATCAATGAAACTAAGAGTTGTTTTTTGAAAGATGAACAAAATGGATAAACCTTTAGCTAGATCAGCTGAAAAAGAGAGAGAAGACAATAAAATTAGAACTGAAGAGGACACATTACAATCATAAGTGACAACTATGAACAATTATATGCTAACACATTGAATAACCAAGAAAAAATGGATATTTAGAAAGACTGTCTCATTAAGAAATAGAAAAATGTTAACAGACACATGAGGAGGAGATTGAATCAATTATCAAAAGTCTCCCGAGAAAGAAAAAATTTTGGGATTAGATGGCTTCACTGAGAAATTCTACCAAGCATTTAAAGAAGAATTAATACCAATCTCTCTCTAACTTGTCCAACAAATTGAAGAGAAGAAAACACTTTAAAATTCATTATATGAGACCAACATTACCCTAATACCAAAATCATACCAGGACATTATGTGAATAGAAAAATGCTGGCCAATACCCCCAATGAACAGAGCTGTAAAAATCCTCAACAAATTTTACTAGCAAACCAAATTCAACAGCATATTGAAAGGATCTCACATCATTCTAGGGTATTTACCCCTCGGATGCAAGGATGGTGCAAAGTACACAAATCAACAAATGTGATTTATCAGCGCCATGCCATGGTGTGGTGGTTAAGGCAGCTGGATGCCATATGGCTGACAGTGTGGTTCAAGTCCTAGACCTGGCTGCTTGAATGTATGTGCATGCCCTAAATCACAGAGGGAGAGAGAAACAGAGGAGAAGGGGTTACGGTGTGACCATTCTCCAGGGTGGGAGGGGCACGAATGGGGAGGACGTATCTTACTTTCCCTCTCAATCTCTCTCTACCACGTGCATGAGTCCTCTGGCAAAATAATAAATAATAATATTAAATTAGTGAATAGTAAGATATATCACATTAACAAAATGAAAGATTAACATCACATGATTATTTTAATAGATGCATAAAAAGGATTTGACAAAATTTAGCATCTTTTCATGTTAATAAAAACTCTCAAATTAAGTACAGAAACAACGTACCTCAACATAACAAAGGTCATACATGACAAAGCCACAGCTGACATCACTCTCAGTGATGAAAGCTGGAAATTTTTTCTCTAAGAGCATGAATAAGACAAGAATGCCCATTTATGCCAATTCTATTTTATATTGTACTAAAAGTCCTAGGCAGAGCAATTAAGACCAAACAAAAGAAATAAAAAAAATAAACAAAAGCATCAAAAACCATCCAAACATTTAGATTCGGAAAGAAAATGGTCTCTCTTTGTAGTGACATGATCTTATATATAGAAAACCCAAAATTTTCCACTCAAAACTATTTAAAATAAATAAATGTAAATAATATGAAAGTAACATAACATACAAAAATTAGTGTTTTTATCGTCGTTCCTTGTTTTGTCTTGTTATATCATGATCTTCCTTTCTGCCTTAGCCGTCCAGTTGAGACTGAGACTACAGTGCATGCCACGATGCCCGGTTCTTTTTTATTTTCATTTTTTTAAGAATTATTATTTTTTATTGAATTTTATTTATCTACTTATTTATTTTAATTTGACCAGAGAGGGAGAAAGAGAGAGAGAGAGAGAGAGAGGGGAAAGTGAGAAAATAAGCTGCCAGGTCTGGGATTTGAACCATGATCAGCCATGTGGGAGTCTAGTGGCCTTAACCACCATGCCACACGCCAGCGCTTTTATTTTCCATTTTTAGGCAGATCTCCCTATGTTACCCAGGCTGGCCTTGCCATCCTCCTGCCTCAGCCTCCTTTAGTTGCTGGAATTACATGTACATGCCTGGCCCTGAAATTAGACTAGGGATCATACCCAGGCCTCCCGTGTGGCTCCCATTTACTCGGCATAGTATCTTTGGAGTGTACACAACCATTTCCCATATTCACCTGTTTGTCTCTTTGTTCCTGGGGCTACAGTTTGCTCTGTATCTTTACCTCTCATGGCTCCCAAAGAGTTGGTTTTTCAATTGGTGTAATATTGTACTTGTTTTAGGATGAAGTAGCTATTTCTTAGCTTCTTGGATGCAGTATAGGCTATCATTGAATTTAAAGATAACCAGAACCATTAAACGTGTTACATAAATTTTTATATCTTAAATTGAGACTGATTTTTTAATTTTTTTACCTTGATCATCAATGAAGGTTAGGCAACTTCTCCCACTTGGTATTTCTGTAAGTGAAGAAGAAACCTTTAAGCATGTGAAAGGTGGTGAGCATCCCTAGGAGAGAATGGAACTCTGCAATAGGAGGCCGTCGAAGCCAGGACAAGGCCATTGTTCCTTTCAACTGAGAGGCAAACATTCATTTATGGAGCACTCTATAAGGAAAGCTACTGGTTTTTAATTACCAGATGTTTAATGATACATATTAAGCATTCATGAAGATAACTGGTGAATATTCCCATTTTATTGGGCTATTCTAAAAATGCCTTTGAATCAAATTTTATTATTGGCTTGATTATATGTTTCAGACATTCTTTCTGAGATTTATTCCAATGTATTTTATGCTTTATTATTGTTGTAATTATGAATGAAATTTTTTCAATTACATTTTCTAATTTTTCATGAAACTAACTTTTGAAGTCTTTTAATTCTATTGCCAGAGGGCATTTGTGTTTGTCAGAAAGAGAGAGAGAGCGAACATCCCCCAGTAAGGCAATGGTCACATCACTATCCTTTTTCCTCCCGTTTTCAATTCCATCAGAATTTGGGGCAAGCATGCACACATGCTGGCGTATTTTTCAGGTCACTGGGACCAGAATTTGAGCAGTAATCAGCCATGCGGGATCCAGCTTCCTATGTACTGTGCTTAACCCCTGTGCTATAGGTCAGCCCAAGAAACAAACTTCCGGTTATATTTCATGTATACATGCGTGTTTTATTATTTTAAAATGAATAAATAAATACTCAAAACTTACTCTTTTTTTTTTTTGGAGAGGTTTTTTTTTTTTTTTTTTTTTTTTTTCACTATAAGGCATGTGCGCTCACCAGACAGACAGAGACAGAGAGACAGAAAGCGAGAAATCACCCCCCAGGGGGGATGGTCACGCTGCAATCCCTTCTCCTCCATTCTCCTCTCGGGATCTTGGGCATGCACGCACATGCGCCCGGCGTGAGTTGTAAGCCACCGGGTCCGAGACGCGAACCGTGGTCGACTACGTGGGAGTCCAGCGACATAGCCATTATGCTAACTGCTGGTTCCCAAAACTTACTCTTAATTTCCAATATGACAACTATCAATAAATATTGTAGAAACACACAATCACAATTTCTTTGGGGTTTACCATAGTTTTCAAGAGAATCAAGGGATCCTGAAACCAAAACATTTGAGAACTACAATGTTGATAATATTAGCAAGCTTTTCAGTTTGGGTGGATAATCGGGAATAAGTATCATGGTTTATAATAATATTAATCTCTTTTATTTTATTAGTAGTCCTATTCAAATCACTGGAAAACACATTTTTCCTGGCCACAAAGTAACTCCAGATTACATTTGGGGTAAAGTCCACTGAAAAAGGATGGGAATAGGAGTAACAAGGTCACAGAAGAGAAAAAAGAACTTGATTCAAAATCAATACACTCCACGTTATAAAACGAGTAGTAATCTCACGAAAGCTCCTAATTACACCAGAAGATTGGGCCAAGCAGCCTAGAGAGTCCCCATGAAACTTGGCAGCCACAGTGGAAAAGCCTGGGCCCAGAATAAGGGATCAGAAACTCGGTCTTCCATCCTCCCTTGCTGCCTCCCTCTCACCCTCACTTGGTGCCTGCAGCTGCTTCTGCACGGTCTGGGGTTTCTCTACAACCACAAGGCAAGAGCTGGTGGGGCAGAGAATCCACGTTCTGGCTCTGACCTCATGTGACGAGGCAGAGGATGCAGCTACGATCTTTGTGCCCCTGGTTTCAGACTCTTCTCTGTTCCTGTTCTCTTCCCCACATCCGGTGTGTCTTATCTCCAGCTTTTAACTAGACTTCTTCCTCAATTTCCCTCCTGTCACCTCAGGATTCAGCTGGTAATAGGACACTTGGTGGGGTCCCTTTCCACACTTGCTAACAATGCCCCCTTTTCCCATAAACAAACACAACCAGAGGACCCTACACTGTACCCACCACGGTCAGAATGCCCTATCAGCAGGCCGTGGGCCCGGGGACACAGGAGAGCTGCCCACCCAGCATCTCCCTTCATTTGCTGCCAGGACTCCCTGCTAGAAGCTCCAGACTGGCTCTCTCTAAATCAGATGCCAGTCTGCACATAGTCTATGATTCATTTTCCCTTTTGGTACCAAACAGTTCTCTGAGCCATTTAACTCTCACAACCATTAACAGTTCTCATTTAACTCTCACAACCATTCCCAGGGGTGGGTTAAGCCTGGTCGAAGGTTGCGAAGAGAATGAATGGGCAACGTGGTCACAGCAGCTGCTGAGCAAGAATCGGCCGCGTTCCCTCCACTAGCTTGTGTATATTGCCAGATTTCTGTACAAGCTTCCTGTTTCTGAAATAAATAAAATGAAAGGGCCCAAAGCCAATACCATCATATAGTTAAAACTTACAAATAATATAGTTTTATTTCATCATCAGGGATTGCATAATGAACCGAGCAATGAAAAAACAATGAGGATGGTGCAAAACATGAAAAGGAAACTAAATTTGAAGAATGGGGCGGGATTCCCCTTTGGCCTGGCAGTCGGCTGAGGAGACTGCAACTTAGCTTCCCGGAGCAGGGGATTTTCTGGCTGCCTGGGATATTTGTGCTGTTCTGGTGAAGACGTTTAGCTCCTTGAATGGTTGAGAGAGCCAAGAATGAGTGAGATTAAAACGTGCCATTGTGCACAACTAGTGTGTGTGTACCAAGTGAAAGTGGCTCTGCCTAGAATGCTGGATATTTGCTGTGATTCACTTGGCTCAGTCACCCTTGAATGGCTGTTCCTGTCTCTTCCCACAAGTAGCTCAGCTGTTACCGAGCAGTTCCCTAGCCATTTCTCTTGGAATTACCTCACCTGCCAACAGACCTAGCACGTTAGGGAATAATCTACAAATTCAAATAGAGAGCTAGCATGCAAGGAGCCTTAGGAAGTACCAGGTACCACTCTGGACACATTACGTCAACGAAATCATTTCATCTTTGCTATAGCTTTTTGAGGTAGCATTCTTATCTCTTCAATTTAACAGATGATGGAAGTGGACACCAAGAGGTATATTTTCTTTTCCTGTGCCAAAAAATTAGAAAATAGGGTTCTGGTCCTCAAGTTCTAGTAGAAACATTTAAGGCCTGAAGTTTCCCAGGTCTTTTGTCTAGACCCCTTGTACAGAAGAAGCATGATCTCATTTCCAGCGGTTATATTTTACTCATTACTTATTTTTATAAAATGCCCAATTTGGTCAGCTCTTGGATCTAGCTCTTGCTTACAAATGGCCTGCACTCGCTATTTCTTTTCTCATTGTCCAAGTCTTTAATGTCTTTTGAAGGTTTTGACAAATTCAAAAATGTTTGTTACTTGCGAATGTCTCTCCACATTACCTCTTTTTGTGACACTAAGCCTCTTTGTAAATACAGCATTTCCATCAAATCAGTTATCATTCTGTACTGTGATTGATGATTTTTTTTCTGTGTCTTCCAGTAGATTAGACTTTCTGAGCCTAAACTGTATCTCTTCATTTATTAGGACAGAGGCCCATAATAGGAACTCAGATATTATTTATAGAACAAGTACAGTGCTAAGAATATGTGCTTTGATGAGCTTCTGACTGTCAAACATCAAGGGATTGCCTTGGCACTGTTTGTTCAAGGTTCATTTAGTAAATTCTCTTGACAAGAATTTCAGCACATGCTCTCTCCAGGAGTACATTAATAGGCAATATGAACCAAGAAAATAATATTCTAGATAGAATATATATATATATGTTATTAAAAATCCTTTATTTTTAGAGTTTGTTTTTTGTTTTATTTTTTTTTTGCTACAGGGCGCATGCGCTCGCCAGACAGACAGAGAGAGACAGAGAGATAGAAAACGAGAAATCATCCCCCAGGGAGGATGGCCACGCCGCAATCCCTTCTCCTCCATTCTCCTCTCGGGATCTTGGGCACGCACGCACACGTGCCCGGCGTAAGTTTAAGCCACCGGGTCTGGGACGCGTACTGCGGTCGACTACATGAGAGTCCAGCGACATAGCCATTACGCTAACTGCTGGTCCCTAAAAGTCTTTTTTTTTTTAAAACAAAAATGTTCATGCCTGAATTCTTTTTTTTCTTTTCTTTCTTTTTTTTTTTTTTTTTTTTTTTTTTTTTGGCACTCACCACCAAAGAGATACAGAAAGAGGGAAAGTGAGAAATCACCCCTCAGGGATGGGATGGCAAACTGCAATCCCTTCTCTTCTCAGGATGTTGGGCACACACACACATGTGCCTGACATGATTTTCAAGTTGCGGGGCCTGGGGTTTAAACCACAGTTAGCCATATGGGAGTCCAGTGCATAACCACCATGCCACCTGCTGACCCTTGAACTTAACTTTTTAATATATTTTATTTATTTATTTCATAAGAGAGATACAGAGAGGGGGAAGAAGCAAGCAGCCTCAAAGGGTCACACATTGTGATCTTTCCCCAGCCCTCCCAGCAGCTGGGATCATGGATACATTTGCACATGCCTGGTGTGTACAAGTCAACGGGAACCTAACATGGTCCTCCATATGGCTCTAGCATCCCAGAGTTGCCCACTACTGTTGTACCGCCATAGCTAGGCCTCCTCAAAAGTCTTTAAAATGTAATGTAGGTCCTCGCTGCAGTCTCTTAAAGAGATAGTAAAATGGGAAATTACATCTAAGATTATTCAATAAGATATACATATATAGTTTCTGGGATTTTTTAAAAGAATTATTTTATTTAATTTTATTATTATTACTATTATTATTAAATTTGACCAGAGAAACACAGGATCGGGGGTGGGGTGGGGGGTGAGAAAGCAAGCCGCCAAGTCCAGGAGGGTCAGTCATGTGGGAGTCCAGTGCCTTAATCACCATGCCACCTGCTGGCCCCAGTTCCTGGGACTTTTAGGGAAAATGGTGAACATGCCTGACCTCTTGCCTTCCTGCTCAGAAATGATGGGAGGCTGATTAGCTTGAATGCTTGCTTAGGGAAAAGGGTGGAAAACACCTAATCTCATACCTTCCTCTTCAAAATGACAGGAGGCTATTACATGGGTTTGTGATCTGATAAATGTGTTCTCCAAATTCCAAGGTGTTCCATCCAGCCTCTGGCATCATTTAGCCATACCCCGCCCCTTATCGATACTAAAAACACCCAAGTCCAGGAAATACGTTTATTTTCCTGATTTCTCTAAAAAACAGTTTTTTCTAAAAATGACTTTCCTTTCTCCTTTGTCCTAATAAGTATGGAGGACGAGAGAGGCTTATCAGGCGCATCACTGATATGGCCTCTCCCTCTCCCTCTTAACTCAGATCTTGGTCTCAAATAGTCCCGTGCACGCTTCAGGTGACTCTCTGCTGGACAGAAGAGTCACAGAGAAAGCACTTTCAGTAGGATCTTGGCGCTGCAATCTCCACCCAGCTTCTGCTAGTCCAGATCATGAGCCTGAATGTGCCCGGCATACTCGGGGATCTCTGGACATAAACCTGAAATCTTTACATGTGGATCATCCTCACAGGAGATCACATTTCATCACTGTGCCACCGTCTCGTCCCCTGTAGTTCGTGTTTTGACAAGGCAGAGACAAGATGGGAAACTGAACAATTCATTTTATGAAAATAAATTGATATAACCCCAAGGACAAAATCAGAAGAAAAAATCATCGGACATTCTTACAAACATAAGGATAAATGACTATGTTAAATATTAGCAAATTGAACCCAAAAAAAGGTATTGTAAACAAACAACTGGAATTTAACTAAGACTTTAATGGTAATTAGGGAAAAAACTGTTCATATAATTTACCACATTAGTATGTAATTTGAAGAAAAAACATGCACCAATCTCAACAGGTGCCAAACACACACACACACACACACACACACACACACACACACACGCACACACAGTAATTAAAAAGCACTATCTTGGGACCAGCAGTTAGTGTAATGGCTATGTCACTGGACTCCCACTACTCGACTGTGGTTTGAGTCTGGACCTAGTGGCTTAAACTCATGCTGGGCATGTGTATGTGCGTGCCCAAGATCCCAAGAGGAGAATGGAAGAGGAGGGATTGCAGCGTGGCCATTCCCCCTGGGGGGTGATTTCTCGCTTTCTGTCTCTCTGTCTCTCTCTGTCTTTCTGCCGAGCGCATGTACCCTATAGCAAAAACCTCTAAAAAAAAAAAAAGAAGAAGAAGAAGAAGCACTATCTTGAACCAGTAGGTGGCATAATGGTTAAGGGCACTGGACTCCCTCATGGCAGACCACGGTTCAAGTCCCGGACCTAATGACTTGCTGTCTCACTTTCTCTTTCTCTCTTTTTCTCTCTCTCTTCCCCTCTCTGGTCAAATTAAAATAAATAAATAAATAGAGTTAAATAAAATAATTATTTTTAAAAATAAAATAAAAAGCACTATCTTAGAAACTTGGGGAAATAAGCTTAATTCTGACATGTGTTATTGTATATATTAGGAATTCTTTCTGCTATAAGTAACTGACACTCAGCTAATTGAGGCTGAATACTGAAGGATTTGCTCATTTTACATAATTAGAAGTATGTAAGGTGATATGCCCACCAGTAATGATTAAATGTCTTATTACATCATATCCTCATCAGCATTTGGTCTTGTCAGTCCAGATTTTGGCCATTCTACAAGACGTGTAGAGCCTCCCTGCTTTGTATCACCATCCGAGGCCTAAAGCAACATGAAGAACCTGCAAAAGCATGACACAAGGGGTAGGCTGTTCTCTCAAATGTCTAGCTGCTTGTCCCAACATACACTTGTCCTGCTGAAAAGTAGGAAATGCCACTTTTATTCTACACAAAAGACCAAAAATTCAATTGGTTTTTTTCCTTGGCCTCTATTCTATTTTGTTGACTGACTTCTCTGTTTTTGCAATAATCCTATTTGGTATCAATTTCTGTACCCTTAGTGGGTCGTTTGGTATTTGACAAGGCAAGGCCTTCTGTATATTTCTTTCTTCCCTGCATTTGCTTGTATATTAGTTTTTCTTGATGCATTTTCCAGTTAGTGTGTCAAGTTCCTTCTAAAATTATTATTTAGGTGTTGCTTGAGAATGCATTAAACTTATGCATCGATACATGATAGAATAATTTAAAAGAATGCAGGTTTTTAGTACTAATGGAGAAAAATTGCTGAGATATGTTTTAAGTGAAAGAAACAAAAATATATTCTATTCCATATGTATGGAATAATAATGTTTATATAATAGACACTGAGTGTTTCCATACTTGTAGATTTTTAAGATGCTAAATACGACTAGACAGCTACACATTCAAGTATTAGTTATGTACAATTGAGGTAATGCTCTAAGAGGTCAGGGGTGGCCTTCTCACTTGTATGACTTGTTTGAACTTTTAACCATGATAAATATTCATCTGTATTTAATAAATATACATGAACTCAAGAAATCCTCTTCAGCCCTTTAAAGGCACATTCTCTGTGCAGCTACTCACCTTCGCATCTGCTTATCCATTTCTCTGCAGCCCTCTAGCCTGCCTTGGTCTTCTTGCCTGACTCTAATCAGTTGACGAAGACATTGTTCTTTTATGAAAGAGTATTTGTGAATTTCCTTTCTTTCTTTCTTTTTTCAAATTTTTGCTATAGGGCACATGTATTTACTGGAGACAGAGACAGAGAGAGAGAAAAAGTGAGGAAGTACCCCTCAGGGGTATGGCCACACTGCAATCCCTTCTCCTCCATTCTCGTTTTAGGATTTTGGGCATACACACACATGTGCTAAGTCTATTTTTCAAGCCACTAGGTCCTGGACTCAAACCACTCAGTAGGCCATGTGGAATTCAGCTATCTTGAACTCCACATCATCTGTTGGCCCTGAATCTCTATTCTTTACCCCCAATGTACCCAACAGACATAGCTGAACTTAATGTAATCCCTCCCAATCTATTTTTGGTATTATTGCCCATACTTTAGGAGTCTTATTCAATAAATCTTGGCCTACTCCAATATTTTGAAGTGTCTCGCTAGTGTTTTCTTTCAGTAATTTTATGGGGTTTTTGGAGGGGAGTGGGGTGTTTGTGTTTAAGTCTTTTAGCCATTTTGAGTTAATTTTTGTAAATGGTGATGGGTTATTTCATTTTTCTGCAGATTGATATTCAGTATCCCCAGCACCATTTGTTGAAAAAACTTTCTTTTCTCACTAGATTGTCTTGTACCTTTTATCAAAAATTAGTTGCCCATACATTGTTGGCTATGCTTCTGTGTTCTCTGTTTTGTTCTATTGGTCTATGTGTCTGTTTTGGTGCCAGTACCATGCTGTTTTTGTTATTATGATTTTGCAGTATATTTTGAAGTGAGGTAGTGAGATGCCTCCAATTTTACTCTTTTTGTGTAGTATTGCTTTGGCAATATGGAGTCTTTTGTGATTCAGACAAATTTTATGATTGCTTTTTCTATTTCTGTGAAGAATATCACTAGTACTTTGGTAGAAATTGCATTGTATATAACTTTTGGTAGTATCAACACTTTAACTATGTCAGTTCTTTGTATCCATGAACAGGGATGTCTTTCAGTCCTTTAGTGTATCTTTTTCATTTTTTTATTTAGTTTTTGATAATTTTCATAGTACAGGTCTTTACTTCTTTGATTAGATTTATTTCTAGCTATTTTATTTTGTTTGTAAATGGAATTGATTTCTTCATTTCTGTGTCAGTTCGCTCATGCATATTTTTAGTTTTTTCTATGTATACAAGCATGCCATCCACAAATAGGGACACTTTAACTTCTTCCTTTTGGATACCTTTCCAGTTTGGATACCTTTCATTCCACACTTTTGTCTGATTGTGTTGGCTAGGACTTCCAGTACTGTGTTGAATAGGAGTGGAGAAAGTGTATATTCCCATCTTGTTCTAGTTTTAAGTGGAACAGTTTTTAATTCTTGCCCACTCAATACCATGCTAGCTGTGGATTTGTTACATATGGCCTTTATCATGTTAATAAATGTGTCTTTTATGCCTTTATTGTTGAGAGTCTTAATCATGAAGGGATGTTGTATTTTAGCTTTTTCCACATCCATTAATATGCTTATACTTTTGCCTTTCTTTCTATTAATGTGATGTATTACATTTACTGTTTTAAATAGGTTGAACCATCCTTGCATCCCTGGATTAATCCTGCGTGGTCATGGTGTGTAATCTTTTTAATGTGTGATTGATTTGATTCACTACTATTTTGTTGAGGATTTGGGTATCTGTAGTTATCAGGGATATTGTTCTGTAGTTTTCTGTTTTTGTTGTGTCTTTGTTGCTTTTCATATCATGGTGATGGTGGCTTCGTAGAATGAGTTTGGGCGGATCCCCTCCATTTGGATCTTTCAGAATAGTTGGAAGAAAATTGGCTAATTTTTAAAAAAATTATTTGTAGATGGGACCAGCAGTTAGCGTAGTGGCTATGTCACTGGACTCCCATGTGGTTGACCATAGTTCTAGTCCTGGACCCGGTGGCTTAAACTCGCGCCGGGCACATGTGCGTGCGTGCCCAAGATCCCGAGAGGAGAATGGAGGAGAAGGGATTGTGGGTTGTGGCGTGGCCATCCCCATGGGGGGTGATTTCTCACTTTCTCGCTCTCTGTCTCTCCGGTGAAAGCACGCGCCCTATAGCAAAAACCTCTCCCATCAAAAAAAAAAAAAAAAAAAAAAAAAAAGATTTGTAGAATTCAGCAGTGAAGTCATCTGGACCTGGGCTTTTCTTTGGTGGAAGACTATAAATTACTGTTTCAATCTTGTTACTTGTTATTGGACTATTTAGGCTTTCTATATCTTTCTGATTCAAACTAGGTATGTTTTGTGAGTCCAGAAATTTGTCTGTCCCTTCTAGGTTTTCCAATTTCTTAGCATATAGCTGCTTAGAGTAATCTCTAATAATCTTTTATATTTCTGAGATATTTATTGTAATGTCCTCTTTTTTTGTCTCTGATTTTATTTTTGTGGTTCTTCTCTTCCTTTTAATTAATCTAACTAATATCTTCTCAATTTTATTTATTCTCTTGAGAAACCAGTTTTCAATTTGATTTTTTTAATGTAACTATTTAACTCTCTATTTCACTTGCTTATGATTTGATATTTATTTTCTTTCTTTCTTTTTTTACATTTGAATTTAGCTTGTTCTTGCTTTTCCAGTTTCTGAAGATTCATCATTGGGTTGTTTGTTTGCAGACTTCTTTTTTTTTCTTATAAATACTCATTGTTATAAGCTTTTCTTTGAGTGTATCCTTTGCTATATCCCAAAGGTTCTGGAGTGTTGTATTTTCATTATTATTTGTCTCCAGAAATATTTAAGTTTTATTCTTAATTTCTTCAGTAAGGAGCAAATCATTCAGGAGCCTATCATTTCATTTCCATGTGTTTAAATATTTTTGAAAGTTTCATTGTTGGTCATTTCAAGTTTAATTCCATTACAATCAGAGAAAATGCTAGAGATGATTTCTATTTTTTAGATTGAAGATTTCTTTCATTTCTTTTGGCAATATTTTGTATTTTTCAATGAAATTTGTGCACTCCTTGGTTAACTTTATTTCCAAGTATTTTATTCTTCTTGTGTTATTATAAATTAAATTTCCTAAAATGTCGGGAACCAGCAGTTAGCGTAATGGCTATGTCGCTGGATTCCCACGTAGTCGACCGCGGTTCGCGTCTCGGACCCGGTGGCTTACAACTCACGCCGGGCGCGTGTGCGTGCGTGCCCAAGATCCCAAGAGGAGAATGGAGGAGAAGGGATTGTGGCGTGACCATCCCCCCAGGGGGTGATTTCTCGCTTTCTATCTCTCTGTCTCTCTCTGTCTGTCTGGCGAGCGCACGCGCCCTATAGCGAAAAACCTCTCAAAAAAAAAAAAAAAAAAAAAAAATTTCCTAAAATGTCCTTTCTGGATAAATCATTGCTAGTATATAACTAAATTTAGCTTGTGGATCTTACATCTTGCAAATTTCCTAAATTCATTTATCAGCTGTAATAGACTTTTGTGTGAATCTTTACAGTATATTAAGATGACATTATTTGTAAATAGAGATAGCTTTATGCCTTTCATTCAAATTTTTTTTTTTTTTTGGAGAGGTTTTTCGCTATAGGGCGCGTGCGCTCGCCAGACAGACAGAGAGAGACATAGAGACAGAAAGCGAGAAATCACCCCCCAGGGGGGATGGTCACGCCGCAATCCCTTCTCCTCCATTCTCCTCTCGGGATCTTGGGCACGCACGCACACGCGCCCGGCGTGAGTTGTAAGCCACCGGGTCCGAGACGCGAACCGCGGTCGACTACGTGGGAGTCCAGCGACATAGCCATTACGCTAACTGCTGGTTCCCGCCTTTCATTCAAATTTGAATAACGTCCTCAAGATTTATGGAGTTCGCATCTTCAGTAAACCAAATTGGCAGTTAAAAACCTTTACTCGTGACTACGTAGGATCAGTTCCCAAAGTGTGGTAAAGGGTTGCTTACATACTGTTATCTTCTCATTTCTAGTCAAGCTTTGACTGAAAAATTCTTCCATATACTGATCAGAATTTATTTTTAGATGGAATATTAATGAATCTGAGTATGATAGATATTAATGTGGCCTCATTCTCTTGTTTTCTTTTTTTTTTCACCCAGGGATATACCAAATTTGCTATCCCCACTTTTCTCCTCTTTCGGCCAATTTTCTAGAAGACTTATATGCAACCTGAAGACAAAAATACAATCTTAATAAATTTTGTGCTCTAACACCTAGCATCACACCTAATATATGACAGAGAGTAGGAGTTTAAGAGCATTTTTAGGGATCAGCAGATGGCTTAATCATTGGAGTCCAATTACATCATTGGACTCTTACATGGCTGACCATGGTTGGAATCCTAGACAGACTCAGAGCTTGAAACTCATGCTGGGCACATGTATGTGCATGCCCAGAATCAAGGGGAGGATGGAGGAGAAGGGATTTCGACATGGCCATTCCCTGTGGGGGTAATTTCTTGCTTTCTATCTCTCTGTCTCTCAGTGAGTATACATGCCCTATAGCAAAAATCTCTCTGAAAAAAATATTTTTTTAAGTGAGCAGTTGGTTTAATGGCTATGTTGCTGGACTCCCATGTAGTTGACCGTGGTTCAAGTTCCAGACCTAGTGGCTTAAACTCATGCTGGGCGTGTGTGCGTGCGTGCCCAAGATCCCAAGAGGAGAATGGAGGAGAAGGAATTGCAGCATGGCCATCCCCCCTGGGGGTGCTTTCTTACTTTCTGTCTCTCTGTCTCTCTCTGTCTTTCTGGCGAGCACACGTGTCCTATAACAAAAACCTCTCCAAAAAGAAAACAAACAAACAAACAAAAAAAAAAAAAAAAAAAACTCACCACTGATTGTAACAGATATTCAAAATAAGATAATGATTAGGAGAGTATCAAGGAAAATAAAAGAGCATTATGATATAAATTAATACTAAAATTATTCTGATATAGGAATACTTTCTCTAATTTTATGCTTGAAGTGTGTTTTAAATACAGGAATGAGAAATGAGGTACTAGAACCTGAGCAGTTTAGACTGTACTCATCCTTCTATCATCAGCCTTCTCTAAGATTCCCCAGGGTACAAAGACATACTGAATTGCGTTTCCCTGGCTTACTTAGGTCTCCACTATATCTTGCACCACCTCAAGTTGTTACTTAAGAAAAAAGAAAAAGTTGGTGTCTATGCCCAACCTTAGGTTTGTCTGCAGAAATCTCTTGGCCGTCCCACGCCTGGTCCAGCCGGCTAGCTCTGGCCCGGGACTGCTCCGCCCAACCTCCCACCCCGGGCGGCCCGGAGCAGCGCTGCGACCTTCTTCCGCATCCCTGAGAACAAGGCACTGCGAGTGGCTTGGAGCTTGAGGGCGGAGGCCTGCACCCTGCGCGCGGGCTCCGCCGCCCCGGTGCCCTGCCCGCGGTGGCCCTGACGGCTGAGGGTGGGAGCTTACCGGATGCAGCGCACGGGACCAGCTCTGCTGTCAGTACGAAAATTCACGGAGAAACAAGAATGGATCACAACAAAAATGGTATTGGAACAGTGGGAATCAGCAGTTTTGCACAGGAAGCTTTGGGAGATGTTGCTTATTGTAGTCTGCCTGAAGTTGGGACAATGAACAAGATGAGATTGGTGCTTTGGAAAGTGTAAAAGCTGCTAGTGAACTGGATTCTCCTCTGTCAGAAGTAACTGAAATTAATGACGCTCTTGCAGAAAATCCAGGACTTGTCAACAAATCTCGTTATGAAGATGGCTGGCAGATCAAGATGACACTGAGTAATGCTTCAGAACTAGATGAACTAATGAGTTAAGAGCGTATGAGAAAGACGTGGAAGTAGAACCCTTAAATAAAGTAAGTGTCAAACAACTTAATCCAGGCATAGTTGTCTCAAGTGAGTGGTTGATAGAAGACTCAAAACTGCAACTTTTAGCAGTACCAGTGGAAAAAGAAACTACTCTGAACACCGCTACTGAAAGAAATACCCCTTAACTTTCTAATGATCATATTTTTAGTAAACACAAAATGCATCTTTTTCACAATATTCTATGATTCTTAGTCTAGCCTCAACTATTTAGAATTCATGAAATTATCTGTGATTAAAACCTTGTTATAAAAATTATGTAATTAGTGATAACACTGTTATACTAAGCCTTCTATAACACTGTATATGAACATCCACAGATTTGGGTCAGAATACTTCATTTTCTCTCCATTGGAAGTCAGTGGAAGTGGAGAAAAGTTTTCATTAGTTGTACACTGTTGAAGAACAGTACTATTGGGAACAAGCAGTTAGCGTACTGGCTATGTCGCTGGACTCCCACGCAGTCGACCGCGGTTTGCGTCCCGGACCCAGTGGCTTAAAACTCACGCCGGGTCCGTGTGCCTGTGTGCCCAAAATCACGAGAGGAGAATGGAGAAGAAGGGATTGCGGCGTGACCATCCCCCCTGGGGGGTGATTTCTTGCTTTCTGTCTCTCTGTCTCTCTCTGTCTGTCTGGCGAGCGCACGCGCCCTATAGCGAAAACGTCTCAAAAAAAAAAAAAAGTACTATTTTAGTTTTGCCATATACTGCATTTGCTGGTGCTGTTTTAAACAGTTGAAGCAATAGCTTTGCAGCAAAATAAGAAATAATAAAATATTCAATTTCTCCATTAAAAAAAAAAGAAATCACTTCTCTCCATATCTGAGCTATGTCTTGGGGTTTTACATTCAATCCCTCCTCACTATGTGTTGAGTGCTATGATGTTTACTGAGCTATCCCAACTCCCTCTTCATTCAGGTACCTTCTCAGTTTTATTTTGTGCAATGATACTGTGGGTGGTTTCTATTCCGAAAGAGTATGAAAGCAAAGCAATTATTTTTGAAATTCTTTTTATTTTCACACAACTTAAAAATGAACAGTAGTCTTCTACAAAATATAATACAAAACAAGTTTTTTTAATAATTAATATTTAAAATGTAAAAGCCATAAATATTTCAAATAATTTAAATAAATAAAATTATAAAAGTTTTAATTTCTATATTCTAAACAGTTTCTTATAATTTATAGTATTTAATATTACTTATTTCTCATCTGATATAAAAATAGATCTTGCACTTGGAGTCTTAGAAGATAGCAATCCAGTTGAGCAGGTAAACTGCTTTGAGAATCATCGTCTTCCTGGTTTCCTGAGTTGCCCTGAGAGATTGTTAATGATGAGCAAGCACCTTCTGACTTCCACCCTGACAATCTCCCAGGCACAACGGCTGTGCTGCTTCTCTTTCAGATAGAGACTGATTCCTTGGAAGTAACTCTTCACAGCCAGTCTGGGGTTCTCGCTTCCTGGGGGTGACGCTTCCACCTCCTTTTCCTTCTCCAGACAGGTCTCCAGGCCATCCAGCCGTTGATGAAGTCCTTGGAGGAATTTCTCGAGCAGGGTCTCATTCCTGGCCACAGAAGAGCCACTGGTGCTGAACAGGATGAAGATCTGCTGGAGCATCTCATGGATGGCAGCTGTGGCTTGTGTCTTCTCAACCTGGTGTCCACCCACAAGAACCTGAGGAAATCCGAAGTGAGTCCTGTCCTTCAGACATGACAGAATGGAGATTCTTTCCATTTGCGCCAAAAGGGTGAAGATTTCACGGTTGCCCTGGCTCGGAGGCAGGTCGCAGCCCAGAGAGCAGACAGGGCTAGAGCACAGCACCAGCAGGGCCAGCAGTGCAGAGACTGGGAGGGCCATTGGGATCTGGGTGACTCTGCAGGACTGCTTGGAAGGGAGTCTCAGTGAGGTCTGAGGACCTGATGGTGTGGAGTGCCTTTTAAACGTGAGCCCTGCAACTTTCATTTTCTGGGGTTTTCCACTTTTTTTTGTTTTTTCCTTTTCTTTTTGGTTTTTGTGGGGTTTTTTTTTTTCAGTCAATTAAAAATGTTTATTTATTGACATGAATGCCTGTATAAGGAACTAAAAAATGAGAATACCACTACAATTTGATAAGATGTGTTTCTTACACCCTGAGTTATTCCTGAGGAGAAAGCCTAGACACAGTGAGGGAAGTGGAGGATGCCCACACTCTAAACAATGGCTCTCTGGACCACAATGAGTAAGCATATAGAGAAGAGAAGAATATGATTTTTCTTGTTTTTTCAATTTGTACTTTCCCCCTTCTCGGATAAGTTCAAATTGTGTATGTACTTTAAAGATGCCACCTGAGTTGACTGTATCAGGAAAGGAATAGTCTTCTGAAAACGAAGATAGTAAGAAAAACTCAAAATGCATTATTTAACCACTTGAATAATGTCTGAAAATATCTCAGGTGGGATTGGGGAATTTACTAGATCCAGCTGACTTCAACTAGACACAACACTGGAGGGGAAGACTTGAACTAACAAGAGAACAGTTAGCAGTATCCCACTCAAGTATACTCTAGGGTCTCTGGAATGAGCAAATGGTGCTTTGGGGTAACTAAGGAAAATGGGAATTGCAGTGTAGTGCCTCAGCTAGAATTGCCTAGTAGTGATGTCAAGGGACCCAGTGACTGGACCACCATGGCTCATGTCACAGCCACAGCCTGCCTTGCTGTGTGGCCTTGGGCACCTCAGTATCATCTTCTGCTGTGTGGAAACAATGATCACATAAATGTCGATGCGTTGTCATGAAGACTGGATGACGTTACATACTTATTACAATGCCTGCACACGTAAGCACTTAGCACCTCTTAGCTATCCCCGTAATGGAGAAAACTAATACCTGGCTATGGAAACTGGATGGAAGATTCCCCGAGATAACCTTCTTCTTTTCCACTGATTTGCAGCTTACCCGTAAACATTTTATATTCTTATTTCATGTCTTATGTGAGCATAGTGTGTGTATGGAGGGAGTGTCCTGCCCAAATAACTAGTACATTCAGGATAGCTGACCTCTCATACGTCAGTAAAAGGGTCATCCAGTCTATAACCCGGAACATTGTGAGCATGGGTTTGTGCGACTAAATCCCCAAAGTCTGATAGTCCTTGTGGACAGCGTAAATGTAAACACAAGGATAGTAAACAGGAAAATAAACAGTCCAATTCTGTAAAGCTGAAAACTAGCCCTTTAGGAAACAGCCTGACTTAGAGGAGCCAGCTGCCCTCCTGCCAGGCGACTCTGCAGCTGCAAGGGGCTCTCTGTCCCACTGGCGGGCTGAAACCTGTCAGTTTCAACCCCTCTGCAGAGCGCCCAATCGGAGCTGATGCAGTTACTTAGTGACTTTTTTTTTTTTTTTAAATTTGGTTAGAGATGCAACATCCTCTTTTTTTAACTTTCGATATTTAATTTCCTTTTGCCTTTGTGTGTTACTTTTTCATAATTGCTTAATTTTGCTTTCTAGGAAAGCTAAAACAGAGAGAAAAATTTTGATGACTTAAAAATCATAGAAAATCCTTTCCCTTACACTTTCCCCTCCTTTGTTTGCAACAACCTCAAGATGAAATAGAAAATATTACGAGTATTACAATGACTTCTATACAGTGAAAATCAAACACAAAAACAAGAAAGAATAATTTTTAAATCATGTAAAAATAGCAAACAAGACAGACTGCTAAACCATGACTTTGACACAGCCAGAACCTTGGCCTGCTCTAAGATTATGAGGCTACCATAAAGCAGAATGACACAGTCTAAATGCCGGAATAGCAGGAAAATGATAGAAGTTATATGTTATTCTTCGGGAGTGCAAGTCTGAACATTAAATCATCTCAGTATAGCCTGAGTTCAGTGTAATGCCTGGAATATAGTAAGTGTGGGGGAACTTTCTCAGTTACCTAGAACAAACAAATCCAAATTTGACAAACTAAATGCCATTGAGCCACTTAAAGTTCATAGCTTTTATAATGATAGCAAATTTTTCCCGTTATGAGAGAAGAGACTGCTGGTCTTGTACATTCTGAAAGAGAAGCCACTACTAACTTTGCTGAATCATTCATACACATATTTGAACTGTTTCTAGGATATCTGATTGAAAAGAAAAACCCTAAGTAATAAAATAATTTAGGCTCATATACGCAGCAACCTTGCCATTGACCCTTGAATTATACACCAAAAGTATGCTTAAAGGTGGGACCAGCAGTTTGCATAATGGCTATGTTGCTGGACTCCCATGTATTCGACCGCGGTTCGTGTCCTGGACCTGGTGGCTTAAACTCACGCTGGGCACGTGTGCGTGCGTGCCCAAGATCCTGAGAGGAGAATGGAGGAGAAGGGATTGTGGCATGGCCATCCCCCCTGGGGGGGTGATTTCTCGCTTTTTGTCTCTCTCTGTCTGTCTGGTGAGTGCATGCGCCCTATAACAAAAACCTCTCAAAAAAACAAAAGAAAACAAAACAAAAAGCCAAAAAACAACAACAAAAAAAAGTATGCTTAAAGGTTTCCAGCTCACAAAGTGTTTTAGATAGGTTTCTCAGTTACATTTCCGGAAATGTGGAAGACCAAATAACACTAAGTAAAATACTTCCAGTCTCAACTCCCACAGGATACGCCATGTATGTGGAAATATAAGCAAAGCGAGAGATGGATTCAACAGAAATAGATAATAATAATTGGCGACGTCAGATGAAACAATACTGGCTTGAAGTGAGTGAGTGTTCCCATGATCAAAGGAAGTCCAAGGATACCATTCAGTTAAAGAACTTGAACTAAGTGAGGAGAATGCCAAATGCTTGGTATTTGAGGATACGGTAGAGAAAAATATGGGATCCATGCATATACAGAACGTGTCTTATGCACCTGACCTAGTATGTCAACACGTCTAAGAGGGAAACCTAGTGGGGTTCAAGGCAGATTTAAATAGAACCCTTGTGCCTATGCTGGGCCTGGGCCACCTGGCCCTGGTCTTGCTGCAGGTGGGTGCTGAAATGAGCAGCACCAGAATTGTTGAGCTCTCCTGGGCCGTGGCGGCAGGAGGAGTATTAGGCCAGCAGACCCAGTGGACAAAGGAACCGAGGCTGTGTGCTAGGCCCAAGCTTGGGGCAACTGGAAGACGCTATCCAAGGGGTTTCTGCCCCGGACGAGATGGAGCAAGCCTTGAGCAGAAAGATGTCCGGCGCTCCCTGGGCTCCTGCCGCTGCTCTGCATAGAAAAGGTTTCCTTTGGTTCTTAAAATAAACTGTGATGACCATACTAATGGAGAAAACACAAAATACCCTCGATGACTAATCTAGTGAATACGATTGTAATGAGGACCAACAAGACACGAAGCCAAAAGAGGAGTGGAAAAAACATCTTGAGAAATACCTCGCCGCATCTAATGTCAAAATGAGTAAGTCTCTAGAGTTAGATTGCTTTATTTGCCACATTTGTGACTTAGAGAACAATGATTCTTAGGGCCTTATTCCTCAAGACTGGGACAAAAGTAGTCATGTAAAATTTTTCATAAATCGAAAATAAATGCTTTTCTACAATGCACTAATGGCACAAAATGTACGACACTAACACCTACAGAAGATGATTTGGCAGTGTTTATTGAAATGACACGTACGTTTATCCTTTGACTCAGCAATCCCATTTCTGGAAGTTTATTCTATCGCTATATCAGCATCTGTACGCAATGGTCGTATATACAAGGCTACTCACTGTAGCACTGTTTGTAAAGACAATCCAAGTGGCCGTCTACAGGGGAATAGTTAAATAAACTATGACACATTCCCTTAGGCTGCCGTTACAGAGAACGAAGAAGTTCGCTCTGTGTCGATATAGAGAAGGCTTCAAGATATTTTATTTTTTTCAATGTTTAAAAACCTATGGTACAGAAGTACATATTACCTTTAAGTATGCTAAAATAAGAACCTATGTCTGTATGCTTGTATGAGCAATGGAAGGATAGAAAAGAAGAAGAAATGGTAGCCTTAGGAGAGTTGATGGGTGGGGACAGGGGCAGGTAAGTGAACATTATTACATATTTAGACAACCAGAAATGTTCTCTAAATCCAACTGTCTAGTTGTATGCAGTAAGAAATTCTTGATAAGCTCTACAAAATAAGTTTTGTCAACTGAATAATAAATAATGCTTGGGCCAGCAGCTTCAGTAGTGATTAAGGCACTGGACTCCCACATGGTTGACCGTGGGTTGAGTCCTGGGTCTGGCTGCTCACTTTCCCTCTCTCTCTTGCTCTCTGTGTCTCTCTGATGAATTTAAAATAATAATAATAAATTTTTAAAAAATAAATAAATAATTCTTGGGAACCAGCAGTTAGCGTAATGGCTATGTCACTGGACTTCCACGTAGTCGACCGCAGTTCACATCCTGGACCCGGTGGCTTAAAACTCACGCCGGGCGCGTGTGCGTGCGTGCCCAAGATCCCGAGAGGAGAATGGAGGAGAAGGGATTGTGGCGTGATCATCCCCCCTGGAGGGGTGATTTCTCACTTTCTGTCTCTATGTCTCTCTCTGTCTGTCTGGCAAGCGCACGCACCCTATAGCGAAAACCTCTCAAAAAAAAAAAAAATTAAATAAATAATTCTTAAAAAATAATAATGCCACTAACTAAGCTACTCTAAAAGAATGCTGTGAATTACTCTTTGAAGTGTGACTTTATAAAGCAAATACTCGTCCTTTCTTTTTGATATACTGGGTTTCCTAAAGTGGATTACTCCACACAAAGAATAAAATAGTAAAGGACTATCCAAAATTTTTAAAATAAATAAATAAATAAATAGAATCCTTGTACATTGTCCTTAAAAGTAGTTCTGAACCCCTGGAGGAAAGGTCCAGAAGGCTCCATCAGTAGTTCAAAGTCAGTTTTTGTTACAATAATAAGCATCCCATAGAACTGGGACTTCCAATTTTCGAAATGAATAATTTTTACTCAGTTTTCAGAATGAAGAAGAATAGGCCTCCAGGCCCTCAAAGTAAAGGGAAAGGGGAAGTAGAAAGATCTGGGAGGGAAATTCAGAAAATGAAATCTGGTGCTCGATATTTAAGAGGCACTTGGGCAGAAGGTCCTCAGAAGAGCTGAGACAAAACTCACCATCTCCCATCTCGACGAGGCAGGCTTCTTCTTGGAACTTAGCAATGGCCTTGTCAGTCTCCTCGCTGATGGTGATGGTGATGGTGTTCTCTGGCCCCACCTGCTCCCTCAGCTGTGACCTGCCTCAGAGCCTTGACTCGGGGAAGCAGGAGACCTTGACAACTCTGGCCCAAATGGGGACCATCTCCTTTCTCTCCTGTCTGAAGGACAGGACTGACTTCAGATTCCCCCAGGAGCAGCTGGACGGCAGACAGCTCCAGAAAGCTCAGGCCCTCCCCGTCCTCCACGGGATGCTGCAGCAGATCTTCAACCTGTTCAGCTCAGAGGGCTCCTCTGCCGCCTGGGAGGAGGCCCTCCTGGACAAACTCCTCGCTGGACTTCATCAGCAGCTGGAAGACCTGGAGACCTGCTTGGTGCAGGAGGTGGGAGAGGAAGCGTCTGCCCTGGAAACTGACAGCACAGCGCTGGCTCTGAGGGGGTACTTCCAGGGCCTCCGTCTCTACCTGGAAAAGAAGAGCTTCAGTGACTGTGCCTGGGAGGTGGTCAGAGTGGAAATCAGGAAGTGCTTCCTCTTCATTAACAAGCTCATAAGGAAACTCAGGAATTAAGGACCCTGACTCTGTGGCATCCTGGATCACACTCTCATTGCCCAGTCATTTCCAAAGCTGTTATTTTGAGCCTCAGCACTAAGAAAGCTTGAATCTTATTTGACATATTTTTATAAGTAATAAGAAACGTATCTGTGTCTCTGAATCAAAGGAAATGTGACCTTGTGGCTGGACCTTAGGTCATAAAACATGTATTGTTTATTTACTTATTTATATTTATTTATTTATTCATATTTTATTATTTCATATTTATATTTTCTATTGCTTATGTACATTATTTTTACATTGTCCTCATTAATAAAAATGTTCCTTTTCATACATTAACTTTAAGGTTTCTTTTGGTCAAAGAAAAACTTCTTCCAAACGCTAATTCTATACACCAAATATAAAAGTATACGGTTCTATTTATTTTTTTATTTATTCATTGGCACTGGAGATAGAGTGGTGAGTATGAGAAACACAGATCCTGTCAGAACTAACTTACATTACAATGATGGATCCAGTATTGAAAAAGTGGTTATTTGGGTCTGGCAGGTGGCATAGTGGTTAAAGCACTGGACTCCCATATGGCCACCCATGGTTCAAGCCCTGGACCTGGTGGCTTGCTTTCTCTCTCGTCAAATTAAAAATAATAATAATAGTAATAATAATAATAATGAATTAAAAATTAAATAAAATTAAAAAGGGTGTGATATCTAGTGCTCTTTTATGATTAGACCCCAAAAAAAATAGTTAGTATGTAATAAATATAAGGCATCTGGGCTACTCGATAGAAGTGAAACAATGTAGGTTGGTCCAGTTCTGGTGGCGCAATGGTAATGCAGCTCCCCACAATGTGAGGCCCACATGGTAATACTCTGGATTCAAGTCTTGAGGTCTTCCTGTACCCGTACATGCTTGTCATCCGGCTGACTGAAGCAGGACTGGGTTGCATCATGAGGATGTTGCAAGCACCTGTGTTTCTCTCTCATGGAAGAAATAAACATAACAAAAAGGAAGGCTATGGCAGTGAATGTCATGGGTAGGTCTACTTCCAGTCTCCCCCAGAGCAGTAATGTGAAGTGTGACAGTCAAAGAATGAATAGGAGTTTATTAAGTATCCTATGGAGGGTAAAATTTCCCAGGTGGAAAAAATTAAGAGGGTGACCCTATAGAATTAAAGGGCTTGGAAAATTTAAAGAAATGAACAGAACCAGAGCGAATGGACTGAACTGGTGGATGGAGTGTATGGTATGTAATGATGCTGGGGAAATGAAAAGGGACCCAGTAACAGACTTGCATTAAAGACGTTGAACTGGGCTAACCTCATAGCCTAGTGGTTAAGAGAACTAGTTCCCACATGGCTGATCGCAGTTTAAATCCTAGACCCTCAGCTTGAAAAACACACCTGGCATATGTGCAGGCATGTCCAAAACCCTGACAGGAAGGAGAAGTGGAAGAGAAGTAGTTTTGGCATGACCATGCTCACTGGGGAGCTCTTTCTTCCTCTCCCTTTCTCTATCTATTGCACATGCCCTCTGGCAGTACAATTAAAAAAAAAAAAAAAGTAAAAGAAATGTTAAAGTCAAAAGAGGTTTAACTTAGGAGCCAAGGAAGTTACTTTGGGCTTTAAACCTGTAAAATGACTTGACTAGTGCAGGAAACTCTGTTAGACCTGCAGTTCTCAAAATGTGGTCCAATGGCCTCTGTAGGTCCCATTCAATGTAAAAGGCAGATTCATAGCTTTTTATGGAACAGAATTCCAAACTCAATTTTGATTTTTAAATTCCACATGAAAATGATTCTCTGTGGACCTACCACTTACCCAAGCTCCAACACATCAAATGATACATTAAATGAATAGTTTTCTAATACCAAATCATCCTCATCTTTCTAAGATACTCTTCTTAATTATGATGAATTATTCTATTAATATGATTTTGAATTTTGTGAATGTAGAAAGCATATGAAATTGGGAAAGACAGGCTGAGCATGAATCATAATTCTGCCACTTCACAGCTTCTGTGGTCTGTTGCTCTTGTACAGAGTAGGTGGTCAATAAATAGTAGTTATTATCTGGAAAGTGGTCAAAAATATTGCCTTGTTTAAGAATTTGGTAAAATCATTGAGGAAACAATAGTACTTCTTGTCAAGTGGTGGCACAGTCCCTGTTACAGAGTGAATATTCAATGAACATTAGCTTTTTTTTTTTTTACAGGTTTTTGCTATAGGGCACGTGCGCTCGCCAGGCAGACAGAGAAAGACAGAGAGATAGAAAGTGAGAAATCACCCCCCCAGTGGGGATGGCCACGTCGCAATCCCTTCTCCTCCATTCTCCTCTTGGGATCTTGGGCACGCACGCACAAGCGCCTGGCGTGAGTTTTAAGCCACCGGGTCCTGGATGCAAACCGCGGTCAACTATATGGGAGTCAGCGACATAGCCATTACACTAACTACTGGTCCTTGAACATGAGCTTTTAATATTTATTTTAATGTTATTTAGAATTCTTTTCATTAGGAAGGCTACATTTTCTTTTTTATGTTTTTTTTTAATTTTTATTTTTATAAAGAAAAAAATTACAGAACTTTTATTTTAACAGAGAACTTTATATTCTTCTGACTGTTCAATCTTTCTTCTCTTTGCCTCTCCCACCCACCCTCTACTACCCACTGTCTATCACCCACTCCCCTCCCTTACAGTCTCTGGTATCTGCACTTATTCTCTATACTACCTTATCTTTGGATCTTTCCATTTCTGCCATGGAGTGTAGACATTCAGTATATATTGTGGAGGGAAATATAGTGGATTTTTTTTAGAATTATTTATTTAATTTTACTTATTCATTCATTTACTTTAATTTGACCAGAGGGAAACAGAGAGAGAGAGGGAAAGTGAGGAAGCAAGCCACCAGGTCCAGGACCCAGACTGTGGTAGGCCACGTGGGAATGTCCAGTACCATAAACACCATGCCATCTGCTGGCCCCCTCCAGGGTATATCTTTTAAAGTCTGGCTCACTTCACTTAACATGAGATCCTCTATAGTTATCCATTTTGAATCAGTCCACAGGGTCTTATTGTTTTTATGGCTGAGCTATATTTTCAATTCATATATTTTATAAAGCTATGAGTTCACCTCCATATTAACTTGGACTGCTTCCATGAATTTTAAGAATAATGCTTCAGGGGCAAGCAAGTGGTGTGGTGGCTAAGGTGCTAGGTTCCCACATGAGCAACCACAGACAGATCAGTATGGAGAAGTGGGGCTGTTATTGTAAGAATTGCCTGAAAACGTGGAAGTGTCTTTAAGACAGGGTTAATAGGTAGAAGCTGGTAGACTTTGGAGGAGTGGGCTAAATATTTCTAGGTTGCTATGAAGAGCAGTAATAACAATTCTGGTGAAGAATTGTAGAAGCCAAGAGTGACATGGAGACCACAAAAACTTCTTAGAGACTATGTAGGTAACCATAATCAGAATGCTGATGGGAATATGGGTAACAAAGTCCACTCTGAGAAGATCCTAGGTGACCTGTGGAATAAGATATTGGAATCCGGGGTAAAGACCATTCTTGTTACATAGTTGGAAAAAAAAAAAAAAAAAAAAAAAAACTCTGCAAATTGTCTTCTAGGGCTTTAGGAAGGTGGAACTTAAGAGTATGAAGTAAGAGGAGCAGCAGATGGCATAATGGTTACATTGTTGGACTCCCACGTAGTCGACCATGGTTCTAGTCCTGGACCCATCAGCTTAAACACACCGGGCATGTGTGCATGTGTGCCCAAGATCCCGAGAGGAGAATGGAGAGGAAGGGATTGCGGCATGGCCATCCTCCTGGGGGTGATTTCTTGCTTTCTGTCTCTCTGTTTCTCTGGTGAACCTATGTGCTCTATAACAAAAATCTCTCTATATAAAAAGAAAAAAAGAGTGGGGCTGGCATGTGGCGCGGTGCTTGAGGGCGCTAGACTCCCACGTGGCTGACTGTGATGCAAGTCCCGACCTAATAGCTTGCTTTCTCACTTTCTCTCGCTCTCTTTCTCTCTCTCTCTGGCCAAATTAAAAGAAATTTATCTAAAATAATTTTTAAAAAAAGAGTTCTGAAGTAGGATATCCAGCAGAGGAAATACCTAAACAGCAAAGCATTCAAAGTACTGCATGACTTCTTTTGGCTATTCACATAAAAACGAGAGAGGAAAGAAATGAATTAAAGAATAATCTATAATTAAAAAGACAGAAAAATAGAAAGATTTGGAAAATGCTCATGTTGACCATATAAATAGTGTAAAGATAAAGAGATGAGTTTGGATAGAAGGGAGATAAGGTGCTATTCAGCAACATAATGGGAGAATGGCCCCAAAGGCATTTCAGAGAACTTTCAAGCAATCTAGGGACTGAAGAGCATGGTTTTCAGAGATGACGGTGAGACCTCATTTGCTGCCCAGTACCCCCTCGTGTCTTTACTCCCTGCATTCTGGTGCAATGCTTTTCAGCCATCTCAGTCTTGGCTCAAGAGGTCTCCTACTCTCTCACACCATGTAATGATGCCTTCTTCCATGTTATAATTCAGCAAGAAGTAAGTCCTCCACCTTGGACTTCCTAGCCTTCAGAATCTTAAGAAATAAATTTCCTTTTAAAGATAAGTTTCCTAGTCTTCTGTTACAGCAGCACATAACAGAAGACACCATCTATTTCTATAGGCCTTAGTGAACTTTCTCTGCGGATCCAGATTTGCTGTTGGAATGGATCAAGTTGAAACAATGGGAGAGTAAAGATTTTAGACAATATTCCTTTTCTACTGTATTCCAGGCCCTCAGCTTTGAAGCTTTGTTTTTTTTTTTTTCTTTTTTTTTTTTTTTTCTGCCTAGTCTCACATCCCTCAGGCAAGGCTATGTAAGCCTGATATTATACTGCCCTCTATTGGATGATGTGGCTTAAATATTAGCCATGGCAACTTAATAAACATGTGAGGTACATGTGTATGCAAGTTTAAAATCCCAGCAAGATGGAAAAATAGAAAAGAAGGGATAGTAGTGTGGCCATACCCAATTTTGTGGTGCTTTCTCCCGCCCTCTTTCTCTCTCTATCTCTTTGGAGACTACTTCACTCTCTGGCAATGAACAAAATTAGGGGGAAAAAGAAATTCTAATGTTAGGGAGTACAATACTTGAAAAAAAAATTTTACTTGAGTACAACCATGTATTTTAGAAAACAGAAGAAAGAATCAGTGAACTTTAAATTTTCCAGCTTAGTAACAGACAGAAAAAAATTAATGAAGAAAATGAATAGCGTCTAGGGGATCTGAGAGAAATCAACTAACATATACATAATAAAAATAGCAGAAAGAGAAGAGAGAAAAGGACAACAAGAATATATGGAGAAACGATGGCCTAAACCTTGATGAAAGTATGAATGAAATTCACACTTCGATGAAAGTATGAATCTACACATCCAAGAAACTTAACAAAGCTCAAGCAGAATAACTGGAAATAGATCTGAGTTACAGGATAATCAAACTATTTAAAGACAAAGATGAAATGAAAATCTTTTTTTCCCCTCAGATTTTATTTTATTTTTATTATTTATTTATTTATTTTTACATGTTTCCACAAACATTTACTTTACACATCAAAAAATTTCAGCTCATACTCCATAGTTCTTGACAGTTACTAAACAACTTTCAAAATTTCAAAACACTGCATTTTAAAGATAATGTTCAAAATATTTCTTATAATTTTGTATAATTTTATGACTCTCTAACAACAGAAACAGTATGGTTTTAAATATTTTTGAGACAATATTTATATGTCAACTACTCAAATTGTTGAAAAGCAAATGCCCAGCACACTAGTCACACATAAACCTTCTCAATTCAGCCCTGTCCAAGTATTCTGTGATATACCATCTGCTAGCAAAGATTAGTCTCTTTATCTTCCTTCAAAGTCTTTCTCAAAATAATCCTCTGGTGTGGTTGCTCTTTTGCAAACTCTACTGATTACAATGCTGGGCTGGAAAAGCCCAGGTTATTTTATGTTATAAATTCTTTCATATATCTTTTCTAATCTTCTCTGCCACGCAGAACTATTTATGGTGCCGGGCCATCTTTCTAAGAGCTTCTGTTAGCTTACTTGAGATCAACCTTAGTTCCATAGTTTTCTGAGTAATCTTCAGATATGACATTCCAGTCAAAGTCCTGTCCAATAAGGAGTATTTCCAATTTCTGAATCAATGCAACAAGCATTATTAACTTATGCAAATAACCGTTCTGCCACAAAATAAGAATATTCCCAAATATTTCCAATTCCAGAGGGGTCAGAAAGGAAGAAAAGTTTATGTTTCCATTTAAAGAAATAAACAAGAAAAATATTTTAACATATTGTTGAACTTATCAACAACTCAAAAGAAAGTAAACTGTTTAAATTGGGGAAACAAAACATAGTAAAAAAAATATCAGTGATGTTTTACTCAAAAGTTATAAAATTCTATTTTGCCAGTTCAGCCTTATGTTCAAACTCTCTTCTGCTGAGTATGCAGTGTTGCCGTGGTCCAATCTTTCTGTTTAAATCCTGGAAGCTAACATTCAATGTTGTTATAGATATTTTTTGTCCCTAGCATTAAATTCATCATTTTCTTGGTTGCCTTTTGTTCTCTTATTTCTGTATGTACCTTTAGATTTACTGGCTGAGCATTCCTTACAGAAATCCTTGAGGGACCAGCAGTTAGCGTAATGGCTATGTCGCTGGACTCCCATGTAGTTGACCGCGGTTCGAGTCCCGGACCCGGTGGCTTAAACTCACGCCGGGCACGTGTGCGTGCGTGCCCAAGATCCCCCGATAGGAGAATGGAGGAGAAGGGATTGAGGTGTGGCCATCCCCCCTGGGGGGTGATTTCTCACTTTCTATCTCTCTCTGTCTGTCTGGCGAGCACACGCGCCCTATAGCAAAAAAACCTCTCCAAAAAAAAAAAAAAAAAAAAACGAAAGAAAGAAATTCTTGAAGAGTGGGTCTGCTACTGGCAAATTTTTTCAGGTCTTGTTTATCTGAGAAAGTTTTTATTCTTTCTTTCCATATGAAAGATAATCTTGCTAGGTATAGTATTCTTGGTTGAAACTGTTTTTCACTTAACACTTTGAATATATTTTCCCGTCCTTTCCTTGCTCGCGTTGTTCCTGATGAGAGGTCTGAGGTTATCCTGATAAGATAACCTTTATAAGTAACTTCACGTTTCTCTCTTGCCAATTTTAGTATCTTATCCTTGTCTGTAGATTTGGCCAGTCTGGCTATGATGTGCCTTGGAGTAGATCTTCTTGGGTTGATTCTATTAGGGGCCCTTTGTATTGCTTGGGTCTGGATATTTGAATGCCTCTTTAGATTTGGAAAGTTTTCTTCCAAGATTTCATGGAATAGATTATCAATGCCTTTTTTAGTTTCCTCACCTTCTGGGATACCAATTATCCAAATGTTTGGGTGTTTAATGCTGTCTAGTATTTCTCGTATATATATTCTCATTTTGGGGGGTTAATTTCTCAGGTTTTTTGGTTGTTTTCTTCTAGATCAGAGGTTTTTGCCTTCAACATCCAAAATTCTATTTTCTGCATGGACTAATCTGCTTTTAATACTTTCAAGGGACGTTTTGATTTCCTGAAGGGCAGCCTTCATCTCTAATAGCTCCATTTCATTCTTTTTATGATGTGTATTTCCTCTTTCCGATCACAGAAGAACTTCAACACCTCCTGGAACTCGTCTCTTTTCTCCTGCATCTTCTGAAGCTCATTATCTCTCAGCTCTTGCATCTCGTTTAGTTTTGTCACTATGAATATTCTGAAGTCTCTATCAGACAATTTCACGAGTTCTACTGTACTGTCTGTGGTACAGATGGATGATGAGGTATTGTTCTTTTCCCTTAGGGGAGACATATTTTCTTGGTTTCTCATGTTTCTTATGCCTCTGCGGTTGTTTCTGGTCATTCTATGACAAAGTCTCTCCTCCACAGTGCTTAGCAATGTGGTGTCAACAGTAAGATTCAGAGTTCATATTTATAAAAAGAAATTTCTTTGTTAAAACAGGAGGTTCAATAAGCACTGAGAATTTCAATGACTAAAAAGATTCAGATGCTTGGCTACTGTGCACCTAGGCCTATCTAGATATTAAGTGTGTGGAGAGTGAAGCGTAGAGTAAGAAAGTAAGGTTAAAAAATATAAGCAAAGGGGCCGGCAAGTGGCATGGTGGTTAAAGGTGCTGGACTCCCACATGGCCGACCACGGTTCAAGTCTCAGACCTGGTGGCTTGCTTTCTCACTTCCTCTCTCTCTGTCTCTCTGATCAAACTGGAAGATAATAATGATAATAATAATTAAGTTAAATAAAATAATTCTTTAAAAAAATATAAACAAAAAGGGAAAAAAAAGGAAAATACTACCAAAAAAGAGTAAAAAATGAAAACCGCCCAGTGTGCTAGAGTGCCACAGGAACACACCAGGGCACACCTCAGCTTTAAAATGGCTTCTGAAATTAACAAGTGAAATAAAAGGCCCAAGCTGAGGAGAGGTGCTTGAAAAATTAAAAAAAAAAAAAAAAAGTTATAAATTTAAAGAGAGAGCGAGAGAACATGAGACAGACAGAGAGACAGACAGCCAGAGACAGAGAGAAGACGGAGGTCTTCCTACTTTGTCTGAATATTTTGGGAGTCTAGGAGATGGGTTTAGAGCATGGCTTCCCTGAACACACCAGGACACCTCAGCTTTAAAAAATCCAACATGAAAATCATAAAAGCAGGAAGAAGAAAATGATTCTTCACGTGCAAGAGAGTCTCAGTGATATGAATAGCAGATTTCTCATTAGAAAAGTTAGAGCCCAGAGCCAGTGGACTTACATATTTTAAAATGATGAAAGAAAAATCAGTCAAGAATTCTATGTCTAGCAAAACTGCTTTTTGAAAATAAGGAAAAAATTAAAATGCTCCAAGATAAACAAAAGCTGACTGAGTTCATTATTAGTAGACCATCCTAAAAGAAATGCTAAAGGAAGACTTTTAGGCTAAAATGAAAGGATACTAGACAATAACTTGAAGGCATATGAAAAAATAAAGAACTCTGATTAAGGTAATTACATAGGTAAATATAAAGGTAATCACATAGGTAAATATAAATGTCAGTATTATTATACTCCTTTTTTCATTTTTTTATGATTTAAAAGTCATATGCATAAAACAATCATTGTAAATCTATATTAATATCACACAGTGTTTTAAATATTTCTGATGAAGCTGCATAGGAGTCAAGATTTTGTATGCTATTGGAGCTAAGTTGGTATCAAATTAGATTGTTATAAATTTAGGATGTTCACTGTAATTCCAAGGGTAATCACTAAGACAATATATTTAGACTATATATAAATACAGGGCCAAAAAGTGGTATAGGAATTAAAGCCCTGGACTCCTACATGGCTGACTGTAGTTTGAGTCCTGGACCTGGTAGCTTGAATTTCACACTGGGTGTGTGTGTGTGTGTGTGCCTAAAATCCTGAGAAGAGAATGGAGGAGAAGGGATTATGGCTAGCCATCCCCCTGGGGAGTGATTGCTTGCTTTCTGTCTGTCTCTTTTATCTCTCTGGAAAGTACACACTTTTTTTTGAGGGGAAAAAAAAACAATAAATGTACACAAATAAGAATGTAAGGAAAACTGTACATCTCACAAAAAAAGAACAAAATACAAACAAACAAACCAAAACACACAAGAAGGCAACAATAAAAGAAAGGAGGAACAGAAAAAAGATAAGCTGAGTTTTCAGTGTGGATCTATTGTAGGACATAGTAGATATTTAAACTTCTGGAAGCATACTTTTTACCTGGACCAATGCCATTTGAAAAATTAGAAGGTTGATCATGGAATACATTGGCAACTCTATGATGATGGGGGATAAGGAGTCTTCTACATATTTGAGCATTCATTAGACTTAAATATTTCTGTCTTTCACATACATGTACACACACACACTTTTTTTAAAGAGATTTTTTGCTATATGGTACACGTGCTTGTCAGAGAGACAGAAAGTGAGAAATCATCCCCCAGGGGGAATGACTATGCCACAATTTCTTGTCCTCTATTCTCCCCTCGGAATTTTGGGCATGCCTATGCACACGTCCAATGTGATTTTTAAGCCGCCGGATCTGGGACTTGAACCATGGTCCCATACATGGGAGTCCAGTGACATAACCATTACACCATCTTCTGGTCCCACACATTCACACACTTTTTAGAAACAAAGACAACCTGTATCAATACAGGCTGAAAGATAATTATTGAGAGAATACTATGGTATATTATAAAATCCAAATAAAAATTTAACAGTCAAGTCTCAGAAAAGGTGAGAATTCAACAAACTCCAATATCTCAGAATACTCTCATTAATGTGTCTTACTTTTAACCCTAAGGTTCTGGGTTTCTTAAGTCAAATTCTTAGAATAGTTTTCTGGTTCACTTATGCTGGTTTTGTCAGCCATAGGCCATAGCAACAGGGCTTGCTTTTGGACTCCATTGTCATGGCTGGAGAGCTGTTCTAGAAGTGACAAAACGTGTCTCTACCACATTCTGATCCTTTGCTTGTCATTAACTACACCCTTCTTACTGTTCAAAGATGCTCAATCCATTTATCTTATCTACAACGGTAATATCCTTAATTGGAAACATCAAGCATCATATCCATAAACCACACTGAAGAAACATCATGAGACTATACTTCTTGGAATGCACTGTACTGCAGACATGTCATCACAATCCTGTTTTTTTGTTTTTTAAAACTGATGGACCAAGTATATAATTTGAACATGACTAAACCCAATATAAAAGAAGAAGAGAGAGCAAAAATACTTTTTAAAAGAATAAAAAGCAAAAAGGTAATGAAAAGATCAATGTTTACGTTGTCCAAGAAAAAGCATCTGGTAGAAAATGTAGACCTGATTTCTGTAACTACTTGATACATTCTTCTTTTTTTTTTTTTTTTTTTTTTTTTTGAGAGGTTTTTGCTATAGGGCGCGTGCGCTTGCCAGACAGACAGAGAGAGATAGAAAGACAGAAAAGAGAGAAATCACACCCCAGGGGGGATGGCCACGCCACAATCCCTTCTCTCAGGATCTTGGGCACACATGCACACACGCCTGGCGTGAGTTTAAGCCACCGGGACCGGGACTCGAACCATGGTAGACTACATGGGAGTCCAGTGACATAGCCATTACACTAACTGCTTGTCCCTACATTATTCTTTTTTTAGTTCTTAAGTTCTTTTCCATGTTTAGTAAGCAACCCAGTTGGCCATGGTTTTTTACAATCCTATTTCCAGGAATCCTACCAGTCTTTATAAAGGGACCTGAAATCTTTTAAGAGGTGACAAAACCTGAGAAAAAGATAATTAATTTTATAAGTAACTGCTATTTTTGTCTGAATATTTGTATTCCCCTCTCCCAGACTCACATCTTGAAATCCTAATCTCCAAGGTGATGGTATAAAGAGGTAGGGTCTCTAGGATGGAATTAGATTATGAGAATGGAACCACCATGAATGGAATTAGTGACCTTATGCTAAAGGTCCAAGAAAACTACCTTGCCTCTTCCACCATGTGAAGTTACAGTGAAAATATATAGTTATTTTTGAAGCAAGAAGCAGACCCTCACCAGACACAAAATCTGCTGGGACCATGCTCATGAACTTCTTAATGTTCAGAACTGTGAGAAATAAATTCGTGTTGTTAATAAACCACCAAATTAGTGATACTTTGTTAGAGCAGCCTGAAGACATTAAGACAATGACACAAACTCTGGGGAAGAAGAGTCATCTAAAGTAAAGTAGTACCAAGTCTTCTGTGGAACCTTCTATACAGCCCTCACAGTACTTTCTTAACAAAACTGATAGAAAAGTAAGCAATAGAAATAAAAATAAATTTCATAAAATTCATGGACGCAGTTAAACTGACAAGCTGAGGTAAACTCATAGCTTTATCAAAAGCATGAACTGAAAATAGACTAGCCTCATTTTTTTCTGAATTTATTGTTTTCTTTCATATATGAGCAAGAGAAGCAGAGAGAGAGAAAAAAAGAGAGAATATTTCCAACAGTATCTTGATACTGTAAGCCACCTCATGTGCCTGTCTGACTAACTCAGGGAGGTCTCCCAATGAGAACTTAGACTATTTCCATGTGAGTTGTAGAGTGTCATATTTTTGTTTTTGTTTTTTTTGTTTGTTTGTTTTTGGAGAGGTCTTCGCTATAGGGCGCGTGCACTCGCCAGACAGACAGAGAGGAGTGTCATGTTTTATCGCACCATTCAGCCCCCAAGCTTCACTTTTCAAAGTCAACTAAAAGAATTCTAGATAACATTAATACAAGTAGTAAAAGTTAATGTATATTTAATGTACACTATTCAACAGGGACAGTAATAACCACTACATAGAAATTACTTTTATCTTATCAAAGATTCTACCAACTTTTTAAACAATACCTCATTTTCTATAGTGCATCAGTAAATAATAACTATGATTTGTTGAATACCTAGTCTGTACAAAAGCAACAAACCTTAGACACTATTAAGTTGCAGAACAATGATTTAAACCCAACCTATCTTTTAATAATGCTCTATGCTTTCCACTGTGACAGAATGAAAAATCACATTAATAGACTATCATGATTCACAAAAATATCTTAGAAATATAAGGATGATTTGGTATTAGTACTACATAATGCAGTCTCTAAAACATCAGAACTTAGTAAGCGGCCATTCCGTAAGGAACAGTTGTCATATACAGTTTAAGATCAAAACAACGAGTTTTTGAGTTCAGTTCTTTAAAAATCTATTAATATGTCTTGCAATCTGAATGAGTCTTTTTAACCCATGCAAAATTTTGTAATGTATGCACTGAATTTGGGAAATGTTTAGGTCATTTGGGAAATGTTGATTCACTGTTATGCACACCTTTCAAATGTGTAGACATTTAACCCTCTGTATCCATGGTTTCCACATTCATTAATTCAACTAGCTACAGATAAACAAAGTTGTTATTTTTAAGATTTATTAAACTTTACTTATTATTATTATTTTAATTTGTCCTCATGAGAGAGAGCGAGAGAGAGCAAACTGCTAGGTCCAGGATTCAAACCTTGGTCAGCCATGTGGGAGTCCAGTTCCTTAACCACCATGCCACCTGCTGGTCCCAACAAAGTTATCTTTTTAGAAAATGGTTATATATGTGCTGAACATCCATACACTTTCTTTTTTCTTGTCATTAGTCCCTAAATAAACTATGCAACAATTATTTACATAGCACTTACATGTATTAGCTATTGCAAGTAATCCAGAGATGATTTAAAGCATGTAATAGGATGTGTGTAGGTTATATGCAAATGCGATGTCCCTATGTCACTTTATATAAGGGGCTTGAGCATCTGCGGGTTTTAGTATCCCTACAATTTAGTATCCCTACAGGTTTAGTATCCCTATAGTTCATCTGGAAAAAATCCTCGTGGTTGCTAAAGAGGTACACATGCCCACATCAATATCTATATGTATGTATACACATAAACATACACTCATTTCAAACATGTTTGAATCTGTATCATCAATCTATTTGGTAATATAACAACTGTTGTCATCACAAAAGCCTTCAAAAATTGGCGATTTTTCAATCTCACAGTAGCAGATGCAAAATTTTTGAAAACTCTTATTTTCTATTGAAAACTCAACTGTTGTCATTGCAACAAATACTGTTAATCATTTACTTTGAAGTTACAGGGCTGCCTTGTAATTATTTTGAGGAAATGTCTGTAAAATGCCCAGTTCCAAATAATCATTGTCTGTCATTTTTTTCTAGTAAAAATGTTATTTTGTGAGAAGAGTAGTTAGCTTAGCTCACGATTCAAACATCCATGCTAAGTGTATTTCCTCAGCGCAATCATCTTATTTCAATATGCTCCACAAGGGCAATCAAGCATAACATAAAAAAGACACTTGTATTCAAAAGTCAAGATTTTAAAACCTTAATTTTTACAACCTCCTCAGTAGCTTCCTCTTAAGCGAAACTGGTATTGTGTCTTAACTCAAGTATGTTAGAGTGAAAAATACAGTCTTTACTGGTATGTTTTGTATCATTGCCTGGCATCAGGAGTTGTACCCACCATTGTTTTTGTACTATCAATGCAATACCTTAGTGATCACATGGCAAAAAAAGTGAATACTGTCATAGTATTACAGAAATAGTTTTTACCCTCTGGGGCTTCTTTTTTTTTTTTTTTTTTTTTTTTTTTCAGAAAATAATTGCTATAGTACACATGTGCTTGCTGAGGAGACAGAGAAACAGAAAGCAAGAAATCAGCCCCCAGGAGGGACGACCATGCCACAGTCCCTTCTCCATTCTCTTCTCAGAATTTTGGGCACACATGCACACACCCCCTGTATGAGTTTCAAGGTACCAGATCCAGGAATCAAAATGCAGCCGACTACATGGGAGTCCAGTGATGTAACCATTATGCTATGTGCTGGTCTCCACCTGAGGCTTCTTAAAATGATTTTGGTCAAATTGCTCTGAGCTTTAAATCCTAAAGTAAGCTTCCTTGGCTCCTGTATCCAATGTCTTTAACAGAAGTCTGTCATTGGGCCCCTTTCCATTTCTGCAGTATCATTATAGCCCATACTCTTCGTACACCACTTCAGTCCTCCCGCTCTGGCCTTTCATATGCCTTTAGATGTACCAGGCCGTCTCATGCTACATAGCCACTCTCTCTGTAATCTTTTTCAACCAGAGAAATTTTGCTCTCCACATAATACTTAGACTTCTACTCAACCTACAACTCTCATATTTCATATTATTTCTCTAGGAAAAGCTGAAATTAGCCTGAATCACCCCTGGCATTCATGCCATAGCATCTTTTGCTTCTGTGTAGTTCAGATGCCACATGTAACTGTCTAATTACATTGCAAGTACTTCTGCAGTGGCTGAGTCCTTGGCTATAATGAAAGTTTCAGAAAGGCAGAGTCTGTGCACTTCATACTCAAGACCGTATTGCCAGTGCCAAGAATGAATGAATAGACAGCATAACATACTTTTATACTGAGTGTATAGAATTAGAATTCTGAGGAAGCTTTTCTTCAAAAAGAAAATTCTTAAAATTAGTAAGTAAAAAAAGAACATTTTTATTAATGAGGATGATGTGAACATAGTGTTATAGAAGCAATAGAAAATATAAATATGAAATAATCAGATATAAATAAATAAATTAATATAAATAAATAAATAAACAAACAATACATGTTTTATGACCTAAGGTCCAGCCACAAGGTCACATTTCCTTTGATTCAGAGACACAGATACGTTTCTTATTACTTATAAAAATATGTCAAATAAGATTCAAGCTTTCTTAGTGCTGAGGCTCAAAATAACAGCTTTGGAAATGACTGGGCAATGAGAGTGTGATCCAGGACGCCACAGAGTCAGGGTCCTTCTTAATTCCTGAGTTTTCTTATGAGCTTGTTAATGAAGAGGAAGCACTTCCTGATTTCCACTCTGACCACCTCCCAGGCACAGTCACTGAAGCTCTTCTTTTCCAGGTAGAGACGGAGGCCCTGGAAGTACCCCCTCAGAGCCAGCGTTGTGCTGTCAGTTTCCAGGGCAGACGCTTCCCCTCCCACCTCCTGCACCAAGCAGGTCTCCAGGTCTTCCAGCTGCTGATGAAGTCCAGCGAGGAGTTTGTCCAGGAGGGCCTCCTCCCAGGCGGCAGAGGAGCCCTCTGAGCTGAACAGGTTGAAGATCTGCTGCAGCATCCCGTGGAGGACGGGGAGGGCCTGAGCTTTCTGGAGCTGTCTGCTGTCCAGCTGCTCCTGGGGGAATCTGAAGTCAGTCCTGTCCTTCAGACAGGAGAGAAAGGAGATGGTCCCCATTTGGGCCAGAGTTGTCAAGGTCTCCTGCTTCCCCGAGTCAAGGCTCTGAGGCAGGTCACAGCTGAGGGAGCAGGTGGGGCCAGAGAACACCATCACCATCACCATCAGCGAGGAGACTGACAAGGCCATTGCTAAGTTCCAAGAAGAAGCCTGCCTCGTCGAGATGGGAGATGGTGAGTTTTGTCTCAGCTCTTCTGAGGACCTTCTGCCCAAGTGCCTCTTAAATATCGAGCACCAGATTTCATTTTCTGAATTTCCCTCCCAGATCTTTCTACTTCCCCTTTCCCTTTTCTTTGAGGGCCTGGAGGCCTATTCTTCTTCATTCTGAAAACTGAGTAAAAATTATTCATTTCAAAAATTGGAAGTCCCCTGGGGCCAGCAGCTGGCGTGAAGGTTAAGGCACTGGATCTCACATGGCCTACTCTGCGGTTTGAGACCCTGACTGGCAGCTTGAGAATTATGCTAGTTGCATGTGTGCTACCTACCCAAAATTCTGAGAGGAGACTGGAGAAGAAGAGATTGCAGCATCATCATCTCCTCTAGGGAAGGGTGACTTTTACTGTCCCTCTTTATCTCATTCTGTCTCTCTCTGGTGAACACAAGTTGTACCCTATAGCAAAAAAACTAAAATAAAAAATTGGAAGTCCTAATTCTATGGGATGTTTATCATTGTAACAAAACTGACTTTGATATACTGATAGAGCCTTCTGACCTTTCCTCCAGGGGTTCAGAACTACTTTTAAGGACAATGTACAAGGATTCTTCGTAAATCTCCTTTGGATCCTACTAGGTTTCCCTCTTTGACATGGTGAGATATTAGATCAGGTGCATATAAATAACGTACCGTTATTTATATGCATGGATCCTATCTTTTCCTCTGCTGTATCCTCAAATACCAGACATGTGGCATTCTTCTCATTTAGCTCAAAAAAAAAAAAAAAAGTTTTTTGAGAGGTTTTGTGCTCACCAGAAAGACAGAGAGTGACAGAGAGAGAAAGCAAGAAATTGCCCCCCAGGGGGGATAGCCACGCCATAATCCCTTCTCCATAATTCCTTCTCCGTTCTCCTCTCGGGATCTTGGGAATGCACGCACACGCGCCCAGCGTGAGTTTGAGCTACTGGGTCCTGGACTTGAACCACGGTCTACTACACACGAGTCCAGCAACATAGCCATTATGCTAACTGCTGGTCCCTAGCTCAAAATTCTTAACTGAATGGTATTCTTGAACTTCCTTTAACCCATGGGGGTGCTCACCTACCTCAAGCCAGTATTGTTTCATCCTAGGTCACCAAGTTCAGTGCAAGAATGGAGATTGTTCATCTTCATTCCCATTTCTTGCTGAGGTGTTGTCACCTCCCCTCTAAGCTGATGACAAAACCACCCAAAGGGTCCATATGTGTGTGTGTGTGTGGGTGTGTGTGTGTGTGCATGTGAATATGTATACTGTAGTATGACTGTTTGGAGAGGAGAGTAGTATGAGTTGGCTGGATGCTGGCTCTGGCTTCTAATTTCATGGTAAAATGTTAAAGTCAACCATTATTATTTACCTCAGCTGAAGCATCTTCTCACCTTGCCTGTATTTCCACATATACAGTGTACTCTCCTGTGAGAGATGAGAGCGGGCATGTGTAACTTAGCATATTTAGTCATCCATATTTCCACAATTCTCGATCTTTCTTCATCACTTCCTAAAAGTAAGTGATATATCAGTATAACTTTACCAGAGTCCTTTAAACCCTCCTTTGGTGCAAAATTGGAGAGCTGTAGACAAAGCTGCAGTGCATATGAACCTAAATTGCTTTATTCCCCAAGGTGCCTCCTTTCAACTCAAGAATCTCCTAAAACAATTAAAGCATGTATGAATTGCCCAGGATGGTAGGTAGGTACGTATTACGTTTTTCCTTAGTGTATGACAAGTCTGCTAGCTTTTTCTGTATATAAGAGAAGAGTTGAGACCAGCAGTTAGCGTAAGGTCTATGTCGCTGGACTCCCATGTTCAAGTCCCGGACCCGGTGGCTTAAACTCATGCTGGGTACGTGTGCGTGCGTGCCCAAGATCCCGAAAAGAGAATGAAGGAGAAGGGATTGCAGTGTGGCCATCCCCCCTAAGGGGTGATTTCTCGCTTTCTGTCTCTCTGTCTTTCTGGCGAGTGCATGCGCCCTATAGCAAAAACCTCTCAGGAAAAACAAAAAGGAGAAGAGTCTCCCTCTTTGTCAAATTCATGTACCTTAATACCTTATGGATATTTAGCCTGTCAAATTTGGTTGTTAACTCTTTGCGATTGAGAACGTTACTGCACATTTTCTATGTGCTATTATGCCTAGCTCTGATTATACCAACGTGATAAATGTTCAGTCTCTCCTTTGAGAGGAGTAAAGTGAGATCACTGTTGACCATGCAGGTGTTCAAGCGCTTAGTGTATGTCTTTGCTGCTCAGTGACAGCCTCATACTCCCCGTTCAAGCCTTGTCCAAGCTGTGCTGATTCAGTTTAGCAGTCCAATTTGTTCTTCTTTATTTTTACATAATTTGAAACTTGTTTTCTTGTCTTCTTAAAGTTATTTTTTTGTTTAGTTTATTCATTTATTTTTCCCATGAGCAAGAGAAACAGGGAGAGAGACAGACAGAGAGACAACACACCAAGCAGGTCTAGAGTGTCAGTCAGCCCTGTATCATGAGCACACGCCTGCCTGGGGTAGCCAGGAAGGTCTCTGTGACGGCACCAAACCTTTCCATATGAGTCTGCCTTGTAGTCATTTTACTGAGGCACCATCCTGTTCTAGTTCCCTCTTTTGTATTTGTCTTTCACTTTATAAAAGTTGTGGTAATGCTCCTGTAGTATTTTCTATTTTCATCTGGAGGTGTGCTGCAAATGAAGGGAGAGAACGTGTAAGGGAAAGGAAGAGCAACATATTTCCTCTGTGATTTTCAAGATATCAAAATATTCCTTTTTGTTTTAACTTTCCTGAAAAGTAAAAGTAAGCAATAATGAAACAGTAACATACAAAGAAAAAGGAAATTAAATATCGAAAGTGAAAACAAAAAGGAAGTAACATCTCTCTCCAAAATGTTTTACAATTTCATTCAAGTAATGACATCAGACAGGAATTAAGAGAGCGACAGACAGGTTTCAGCCCGCCCAGTGGGACAGGACGCCCTTGCAGCTGCAAAGACACCTGCAGAAGGGCAGCTGCTCTTCTAAGGCGGGCTGTTTCCTAAGGGACTAGCTTTTTTTGTTTGGTTGGTTGGTTTTTTTGAGAGGTATTTGCTATAGGGCACGTGCGCTCACCAGAAAGACAGAGAGTGACAGAAAGAGAGAAATCACCCCCCGGGGGAATGGCCATGCCACAATCCCTTCTCCTTCGTTTTCCTTTCGGGATCTTCGGCACGCACGCACACGCGTCTGGCGTGAGTTTTAAGCCACCAGATCCGGGACTCAAACTGCGGTTAACTACATGGGAGTTTAGCGACATAACCATTACGCTAACTGCTTGTCCCAGTACAATTTATTTTTTAAAAGAAAAGGAAAAATGTAAATAAGCAAATAAATCAAAAGAAAAATTATAATCTCTTTTATGCTTTTTTTAAAGATTTTATTTTATTTTTATATTTTATTTGTTATCATTATTTATCAGTTTTGACCAGGGAGAAAGGGAGACTGAGAAAGTAAGCTGCCAGGTCCAAGACTTGAACTGTGGTTGACCATGTGGGAGTCCAGCAACTCAACGACCATGCCACCTACCAGCACCCAAGTTTTTTAAAGAGAGAGGTGTTTGCTATAGGGTGCATGTGCTTGCTGGAGAGACAGAGAGAAACAGACAGAAAGTGAAAATTTACCCTCTAGGGGAAATGGCCATGCTGCAATCCCTTTTCCTCTATTCTCCTCTTGGGATTTTGGGCCTGCATGAACACGTGTCCAGCATGAATCTAAGTCACCTCATCCAGGACTCAAACCATGGCCAACTACTTGGGAGTCCAGCAACATAACCATTATACTATCTGCTGGTCTCTCTCTTTCATGCTTTTTAAATATTTTCTGCTTATTTTCAGAAGTCACCATTTATTGTATGAACATTTTCTCCTTCTCTAAGCTTGCCTTGACTTTCCTCCCCTGGAGTGAGCAAGGGGATGTGGAACATAAGTTGTAAAATTGTGGTGGGTACTGCAGTGGCATTTCCACCCAGACATTTATGTCAATAAATATGCATTTTAAAATAACTTTTAAAAGGGGGCGGGGAAAGAGAAAAAGTGGAAAACCCCAGAAAATGAAAGTTGCCGGGCTCACGTTTAAAAGGAGCTCCACGCCATCAGGTCCTCAGACCTCACTGAGACTCCCTTCCAGGCAGTCCTGCAGAATCACCCAGATCCCAATGGCCCTCCCGGTCTCTGCACTGCTGGCCCTGCTGGTGTTGTGCTCTAGCCCCGCCTGCTCTCTGGGCTGCGACCTGCCTCCGAGCCAGGGCAACCGGGAAATCTTCACCCTTTTGGCGCAAATGGAAAGAATCTCCATTCTGTCATGTCTGAAGGACAGGACTCACTTCGGATTTCCTCAGGTACTTGTGGGTGGACACCAGGTTGAGAAGACACAAGCCACAGCTGCCATCCATGAGATGCTCCAGCAGATCTTCATCCTGTTCAGCACCAGTGGCTCTTCTGTGGCCAGGAATGAGACCCTGCTCGAGAAATTCCTCCAAGGACTTCATCAACGGCTGGATGGCCTGGAGACCTGTCTGGAGAAGGAAGAGGAGGTGGAAGCGTCACCCCCAGAAAGCGAGAACCCCAGACTGGCTGTGAAGAATTACTTCCAAGGAATCAGTCTCTATCTGAAAGAGAAGCAGCACAGCCGTTGTGCCTGGGAGATTGTCAGGGTGGAAGTCAGAAGGTGCTTGCTCATCATTAACAATCTCTCAGGGCAACTCAGGAAACCAGGAAGACGATGATTCTCAAAGCAGTTTACCTGCTCAACTGGATTGCTATTTTCTAAGACTCCAAGTGCAATCTTCATATCTATTTTTATGTCAGATGAAAAATCAGGAATAGCAAGTGTATGAGAGTATTATAACATTAAATACTACAAGTTACAATAAGCTGTATATAACAGAGAAATGCATAATTTATTTTTATAGCTAAAAATACTTTTGCAATTTTTATTTATTTAAATTATTTGAAATATTTATACCATGTATGGCTTTTAAATGCTAATATTGAAAATCCTTTGTTTTGTGTCATACTTGTACAAGACGACTGTTTATTTCTAAGATGTGTAGAAGTGAAAGCCAATTAAAAAAAAAGTGCTTTGTTCACACAACTTTTTGAATAAGTCTGATCCAGAGTATGCTTTCATAAAATAAACTGGAACAAGTCCCTGAATAAAGAACGAATTGGGGTAGCTCAGTACGGGCCATGGCCCAATATGCATTTCGAGGAGGAATCAAATGTGACTCTCAGAAGACATTGCTTAAAGGTGGAAAGAAATGACCTGTGCTCTGCTCACGGGCCCAGCCTCCTGCTCTGTTACTTATGACAACTGCAGCAAGGGGTAGTGAATACCCACATAAACAAAGGAAAGCCAATTGATTATGTATCTGTGTGCACTGGGGAATTTTGGGAAAAGCTGATGATAGAAGGCTGAGTAAGTCTTCTACACATGATCAGGCTTTCTCAGGCTCTGAATCATCGGTATTCAGTCTGAAAGTGGATTCTGATTAACATACAGCACAATTTCATAGTCAAATTTTGATTAAATGAGAAATTATACGAGGAAGCAAACTACTAGTCTCAAGACTTTCTGAGGGATCCTGAAGGTTCCAAGGATAGGGCTGTTAACTACTAATTTGAATACCTGAACATGACTGCCAAACAGTGAGGAACACAAGGCATTCAAATTGGAAAGGAAGGAGTAAAACCACCTCTACTGGCAGACAACAGGATTTTAAATATAAACAATTCTAATAAGTCTCACAGAAAATCTATTATGGGTAACAAACTAATTCAGCAAAGTTATAAGGTACAAGATAAAAATAGTTGTATTTCTATATACAAGTAGCAATCTTTTTTTTTTCATAATTAGGTCTCATTTATTAAACCCCATAGTTGGCAGGCTTAGACAAGAGAAGGGAATAAAATAAGATGTACAAAATAAGGTAGGAGGGGGCTGAATCATACAAAGCTAAGACTGACTCAGATAGGATAATCAAAAGAGAAGAATCCAGAAGCAAGTGGCAACCTGGTCAATTTGGCAAGAATTCATAATCTTGCTTGGGTTAGTAGAAAACAATATTTTACAATTAGATTACATGAAAGTGTTTAGAAAATGTTTATGATTTAAAATAATTTTTTTAGAGAGAGATTTTTGCTATAGAGCACGTGAACTCACCAGAAAGAAGACAAAGAGATACAGAAAGACAGAAAGTGAGATATACCCCAGAAGGGATGGCCATCCTGCAATCCCTTCACCTCCATTCTCCTCTCAGGATTTTGGGCATGCAGGTACATGTGCCTGGTGTGAGTTTTAAGCCACTGAGTCCGGGACTCAAACTACAGTCAACTATGTGGGAGTCTAGTGACATAACCATTACACCATGTGTTGGTCCCATTTTTATTTTTTTTGGAGAGGCTTTTTTTGTTGCTGTTTTTATAGGGTGCATGTGCTCTCCAGAAAGACAGAGAGACATAAAGCAAGAAATCACCCCCCTGGGGGAATGACCACACCACAATCCCCTCTCCTCCATTCTCCTCTCAAGATCTTGGGCACGCACGCACACGCACCCAGCATGAGTTTAAGCCACTGGGTCCAGGACTTGAACCTCAGTAATGAGAGTCCAGCGACATAGCTATTACTCCAAGTGCTGGTCCTCTGTTGGCCCCATTTTTTAAAATTCTTAAAAATTTATATTTAATCACTGTACAACTTTACAGTGTATGACATGGTTTTTCCCAGCATGAATACAGTGCATATTAGTCGAGTCAAGACATTACCATATACATTATTGTCAGCAGATAACCTTTAATTTTTGTGTTTATTACATGTGTTGTTTGTTTATTCCCTGAACCCCTCCCTCCTACCACCTATTACCCACCCCCTATAGCCCCCCAATACTGTCTTTAGTATCTAGAATTGCCCTCGCTGCTCTTATACCTTCCAATCTTTCAATTTCTGCTTTAGAGCACAGACATTTAGTATATATTGATCAGGGATATATAATGCCTGTCTTTCATAGTCTGATTTGGTTTGCTTAGCATTAAATCTTACATATTTGTCCACTTTATGTCAAATGTCAGGGTCTCATTTTTTTTAATGGTTGAATAGTATTCCATAGAGTACATGTGCCATACTTTTTCAATCCGTTTATCTATTCTTGGACATTTGGGTTGATTTCATGTCCTAGCAATTGTAAATAATGCTGCAATAAACATGAATGTGCTAGTGTTTTCCCAACTGAGGGTTTTCCTATCCTAAGAGTGGAATTACTGGGTTGTATGGTAGTTCTATTTGCAGATTTCTTTCTTTTCTTTTTTCTTTTTTCTTTTCTCGGAGAGGTTTTTGCTATAGGACGCGTGCGCTCGCCAGACAGACAGAGAGAGACAGAGAGACAGAAAGCGAGAAATCACCCCCCAGGGGGGATGGCCACGCCACAATCCCTTCTCCTCCATTCTCCTCTCGGGATCCTGGGCACGCATGCACACGCGCCCGGCGTGAGTCTAAGCCACCAGGTCCGGGATGCGAACCGTGGTCGACCACGTGGGAGCCCAGCGACACAGTCATTACGCTAACTGCTGGTCCCTTTGCAGATTTCTAAAGGAACATCTATATCATTCTCAACAGTGGCTGTACTAATTTACATTCCCACCAACAGCACAGGAGGGTTCACTTTACAAATAGGAAGAGAAGAGATGAAATTATCTCTATTTGCAGATGGCATGTTTATATACATACAAGCATCAACCTTAAAAAAAAAAAAAAAAAAAAAAAAAACAATGAAATTAAGAGGACCAGCAGGTTGGTGTGGTAGTTAAGGTGCTGGACTCCCACATGGCCAACCTGTTGTCTTGAAAATCACATTGGGTATGTGTGTGTGCATGCCTACATTCCAAGAGGAGAATGGAAGAGCCCTGGTGGATGATTTCTCACTTTTCCTCTTTCTGTCTCTCTCCAGTGAGCATATGCACCTTATAGCAAAAAAAAAAAAAAAAAAAAAAAAAAAAAAAAAAAAAAAATTAAGAATAAATTTAACCAAAAAGTTCAAGATTTGTACAATGAAAGCTATAAAATTTTTCTGTAAGAAATTAAATAAGATCTAGGGGCTGGCAGTTGGCATGGTGGTTAAGGTGGTGGAATCCCTCATGACTGACCATGCATGGTTCCAGTCCTGAACCTGGCAGCTTGCCTCTTCTCTCTCTCTCTCTCTCTCTCATCAAATTGAGAAATAATAATAAATAAAAATAAAATTAATTAATTAAATAAGACCTAAATAAGTAAAGTCCAGTAACATAACTGCTATGCCATCTACTGGTCCCGATAAATAGAAACACATCCTATGTTCATGGATTGCAAAACTTAAAATTGTTTAGATTCCAATATTCTCCCAAGCAATCTACACATTTTCCCAAGCAATCTACACATTCCTTGCAATTCTTATTTAAATACCACTGGCCAATTTTGCAGAAATGGAAAAGATAATTCTAAACTCATAAAGAATTGCAAACAACTCTGGATACTCAAAATAATCTAGAAAAATAAGACCCAAGTTGAAGAACTCGCATTTCTTGATCTAAAAACATATTACAAACTACAGTAATCAAAACAGTTTGGTACTGACATAAAGGCAAACATGTAGACCAATGCAGTAGAACTGAGAATCCAGAAATAACCTTATACATCAATGGTCAATTTTTTTTCACTAGAATTTATTAGAATGTGCTTTAATACAGGTGATGGGGCTTGACCATGATGTTCTTGATGTAAAAAGCCTGTACATTCTGCCAAATCTTGAGTAATGGCACCAAAATGTTAGCAGCCAAGTGGCTATTGTACAAAAGCTCTTCATCTGCCATTTTCACACAGCCAATGGCCACAGCTAGACACAGCACCTTTTTCATCTGGAACTTGATTGTGAACTTCACCTCATCAGCTTTGGCCACCGTGTTTTCAATGTGTGTCAGCAGGGAAGGAAAATTACAAGCCTTGTTTAGACCTGAGCCAAGGATTCATGGGATCTTCTTGATCAGAGATTCTGAATCCAAAAAGCCATCATACTTCTTGGCCAGCTTCTTGACCAGCTTCTTATTCTTGTTGAGTTTCTTCAGGGCTTCAAAGTCCATGTGGGGTATATCCACAGCCTTGGCTTCATCACAGTGCTGTTGGTTTCCTGGGTCACACATGGTGAACTTAGAGTGTGGAGAGGATTTAAGCCTATTGGTGTCTAAGAAGTTATTGTCATTCTAAGGGTCATAGTTCTTCAAACTGATCTCTAGCTCCACTGTTTCCAAAAACTTCCAGTGCTTGCATTGGTTCCTGTGCAGACTCTGGCACAGGACTTCCTGCACTGCTTCATGCAGGGTGTCACAAAGGACTTTGCTGCTCCTGGTGCTATCAGGTGCAGTAACAGGAAAAGAGAGACTGACTGATTTTTAACAAAGATATCAAGACCTTTCAATGAGTGGGGGAAAAAAGTCACTTCAACAAATGGGTGCTAGAACAACATTATATTTACCTGTAAAAGAATGATGTTGAATCCCAACATCATACTATATAAAACACATTCAAAATGGGCCAAGGGCCTAAATGTAAGAGATAAATGTGTAAAACTCTTACAAGAAAACATAAGGCTACATATTTTTGCTTTATTATCCTTAGACATCAAGACCACAGCAACAAAAGAAAAAAAATACATATATGTGACTTCATCAAAGTTAAAATCTTTTGTGCATCTAAGTATTATCAAGAAAGTGAAACCCAACCTACAGACTAGAAAATATTTGCTAATCATATCTGTAAGGTTCTAGTATCTAGAATATATAAAAAAGTTCTTGTATCTGAACAACAAATAGTCAAACAACTCAATGAAAAAATGAGCTGGAAGTTTAATTGCCAGTTATCCAAAGAAGATTATGAATGTACAATAAGAGCATGAGAAAGTTGTTAATTATTGATAACTAGGGAAATATGAATAAGAAAGACATACTACTTCACTCCCATTAAGAGGGTGAGAGTCAAATATATGAAAATAACAAGGGCAAAGAACCATAGCCTTGGAACAAAAGGTAAAGTGGAAAGACATTCACAAGCAAACGGCATTTTAGAACTGATGGAAAGATGTAAAAGACATTTAAAAAAATGGACAATGGGAAAAGGGACATAAATGTGCAGGGAAATTGGAAGCAAGAGCTAAATGGAAAAAGTTGACTAAATAGGGTATGTTATAAAAATAAAAAGTTAGCAAAATATAAGAGCTGGGAATGACATCAAATTTCCTTCCCTACAAAAGGTCTAGAGAAAGAAACGGGAAATAGTAGATCTTACACGTGAAGACCAGCTGTTTTTTCATTTCTTTTTTTTTTTTTTTTTTTTTTTTTTTTTTTGAGAGGTTTTTGCTATAGGGCGCGTGTGCTTGCCAGAAAGACAGAGAGAGACAGAAAGGGAGAAAGCACCCCTTGTGGGGATGGCCACGCCACAATCCCTTCTCCTCCAGTCTCCTCCCGGGGTCTTGGGCATGCGCACACACATGCCCCCAGCGTGAATGTAAGCCCCCAGGTCCAGAACTCGAACCGCAGTCGACTACATGGGAGTCCAGTGATATAGCCATTATGCCAACTGCTGGTCCCTGTTTTTTCATTGCTTAATACAGGAAAGGAAATGAGACCTCTCTATGTCTAGTTTCCCTATATATACAATTAAAATGCTCATAGTGCTATCTCATAAAACTAAGGTGAGGATTAACTGATTTCATTTATGCAATGTGCTCAAGATGGTACCTGGTACTTACTAAGGCTCCTTACATGTTAGCTCTTCTATTTTAACTTGGCTAGATTATTACCTATTATTAGGTAATAATTTGCTAGGTCTGTTGGCTGGTGAGGCAATCCCAAAAGAACTGACGAGGGAACCTCTCAGTAACAGCTCAGCTACTGGCAGGAAGAGGCAGACACAGTCATTCAAGGGTGACTGAGCCAAGTGTGTCACAGAAAAAATCCAGCATTGTAGACAGAGCCACTACCACTTGATACACCAACACCAGGTGTGCACAATGGCACACTTTAACCTCACTTGTTCTTGGCTCACTCTACCATTGAAAGAGTTAAAGATTTTCACCAGAATAGCACAAATATCTCAGGCAGCCAGAAAATCCCCTGCTCTGGGAAGAAAAATTACAGTCTCCTCAGCCGACTGCCAGGCCAAAGGGGAATCCCGCCCCATTCTTCAAATCCAGCTCGACAACTTGCATTTAGTTTCCTTTTCATATTTTGCATCACCCTCACTGTTTTTTCATTGCTCGGTTCATTATGCAATCCCTGATGATGAAATAAAACTAAATTATTTGTAAGTTTTAACTATATGATGGGATTGGCTTTGGGCCCTTTCACTTTATTTATTTCAGAAACAGGAAGCTTGTACAGAAATCTGGCAATATACACAAGCTAGTGGAGGGAACGCGGCCGATTCTTGCTCAGCAGCTGCTGTGACCACGTTGCCCATTCATTCTCCTCGCAACCTTCGACCAGGCTTTATCCACCCCTGGGAATGGTTGTGAGAATAAAATGAGTTTGGCTCAGAGAACTGCTTGGTACCAAAAGGGAAAATGAATCATAGACTATGTGCAGACTGGCATCTGATTTAGAGAGAGCCAGTCTGGAGCTTCTAGCAGGGAGTCCTGGCAGCAAATGAAGGGAGATGCTGGGTGGGCAGCCCTCGTGTGTCCCCAGGCCCGCGGCCTGCTGATAGGCATTCTGACCGTGGTGGGTACAGTGTAGGGTCCTCTGGTTGTGTTTGTTTATGGGAAAAGGGGGCATTGTTAGCAAGTGCGGAAAGGGACCCCACCAAGTGTCCTATTACCAGCTGAATCCTGAGGTGACAGGAAGGAAATTGAGGAAGAAGTCTAGTTAAAGGCTGGAGATAAGACACACCGGATGTGGGGAAGAGAACAGGAACAGAGAAGAGTCTGAAACCAGGGGCACAAAGATCGTAGCTGCATCCTCTGCCTCGTCACATGAGGTCAGAGCCGGAACGTGGATTCTCTGCCCCACCAGCTCTTGGCTTGTGGTTGTAGAGAAACCCCAGACCGTGCAGAAGCAGCTGCAGGCACCAAGTGAGGGTGAGAGGGAGGCAGCAAGGGAGGATGGAAGACCGAGTTTCTGATCCCTTACTCTGGGCACAGGCTTTCCCACTGTGGCTGCCAAGTTTCATGGGGACTCTCTAAGCTGCTTGACCCAATCTTCTGGTGTAATTAGACTTTTCATGAGATTACTACTTGTTTTATAATGTGGAGCATATTGATTTTGAATCGAGTTCTTCCTCCTTTTCTGTGTCCTTATGAACTTCCTATTCCCATCCTTTTTCAACGGACTTCACTCCAAATGTAATCTGGAATTACATCATGGCCAAGAAAAATGTGTTTTTCAGAAACTTTAATAAGACGATCAATAAAATTAAAAAGATTAATATTGTTATAAACCCACAATTTTCATTTCCAATTAACCATCCAGGTAGGGACTTGCCAATATTATCAACATCAACAGTTCTCAAATGTTTGGTTTCAGGATTCATTGACATTTGTGCCAATGTTAAATTCTTGGCATTTTGTCAAAGAGGAATGCTTTGGAATCACTTTTAGAAAAATCGAGTTTCAGGTTAAATCTGGTGCTTATCTTTTTAAACTATATTTACTTTTCATGTACTTCTGCTAAAAAGAAAAAGGTGCTGAGTATTGCCACAATTAAAAAAAAAAAAAAGATTCACAATTCACAATTGCCTCTTTTTTTTTTTTTTTTTTTTGAGAGATTTTTCACTATAGGGCGCGTGCGCTCGCCAGACAGAGAGAGACAGAGAGATAGAAAGTGAGAAATCACCCCCCAGGGGGGATGGTCACGCCGCAATCCCTTCTCCTTCATTCTCCTCTTGGGATCTTGGGCACGCACGCACACGCGCCCGGCGTGAGTTTTAAGCCACCGGGTCCGAGACGCGAACCGCGGTCGACTACGTGGGAGTCCAGCGACATAGCCATTACGCTAACTGCTGGTTCCCACAATTGCCTCCTGCAACTGCCTGCCCTCCACCATGTGCCAGGGAAAGCCAAAGTCTCTTCTGTCCTTCAGACACAAGACGAGGGAGATCCTCCTCATTTGTCCCAGAAGCACCAGGGTCTTCCTGCTAAGCTGGACAGGGTTCTGAGGCAGGTCACAGCCCAGAGACCCCAGAGGGCCAAAACTGCACAGCACCAGGGCTGTCAGGAGAGGGAGCAAGAGGGCCATGGCAGGTGAGGATGCTGCTGTCCTGGCTGAGCTGGGTGTGGGTGAACTTTGGACCTGGGTTCTCTGTGTTTATTCTTTCTATGTATGGCTTTAAAAAGGGAACATGATTTTTATTTTCTTAACACTTCTCCATACTTTTACATCCCTTTTTTTATTTTATTTATGTAATTTCCAGAGGGTCTAAGAAGTTGACACTGACCTAAGCTATTATTTTTGCAGTGGAAGTTTAATTGTCCCAGAAAATTTCAGATTCATTAAACAAAATGAATATTTACTGATTAAATATTTACTGATTGATGTGCATATATGTAAGTGGTCACACCACACACACACACACACACACACACACACATACACACACACATTGCCTTTCACTGTTCTAGGAACAATTTTTAGCCCAGATCTTAGCCTCTATTTTTTACACTCTTCACTACACATTGAAAGTGAGACTTCCTCAGCTCTACGGGTTTCTGTATTTCTTTAGAGATTTACATTAAAGAAGTTTTTGGGGGCCAGCAGCGGTGTGGTGGTTAAGGTGCTGGACTTGCATGTGGCCGACCGTGGTTTGAATTCCAGACCTGGCGGCTTGCTTTCTCACTTTCCCTTTCTCTCTCTCTCTGTGTCTGCTTCTGGTCAAATTAAATAATAAATAAAATAATTCGTTTTTTTAAAAAAGGGTTTTTTTGCTTTTTTTTAATTTTTTTTTATTGCCAGGATGTATGTGCACTCATCATAGAAACAGAGAGAGAAAAAAACACTCCCTCAGTGGGATGTGCTCAAGTCACAATCCTTTTTCTCCATTTCTCCATCCTGTCAGGATATGGGGCACACATGCTTACTGGCCCAGAATGCTTTTTGAACTTCTAGGGCTGGGATTTGAACCATGGTTGGCCCTGTAAGGTTCTGCTTCCAATGCACTAAACCACTGTACTGTAGGACCAGCCAGGGAGTTACATTTTGACAAATAAACTCTTTAGAACAAAGGACAGGGCTTTGATCACTGTTTAATTTGCAGAAGTTGCCAATGATTATTAGTGAATGAACTTCTCTGGTGTTTCTCTTCCTTCTCTGATATATTATGCAAATCATGGGCTTATGCCTTACTGAGACCATAGATCAGACTAATATAGACAATGCCTTTCTTTTCACTTTTTTCTTGCAGTGGTCTACAAAGAGGCTTCAGGTGTGTGGAATTAAAGTACAACTTTATTTTGGTGCAAAAATGTTCTGAAATCTATGCATAGTTTCTTCATAATATGCACTTTCCATGAACTTTTTGAAGATCTCTCCCCATGCAGTGCTTTTCAGATTTTGCCAATAGCCCTAGCAAAAAATCCTGTTTTTTTTTTTTTTTCCAGGTTCATATTAGTGTGCAGATTCTAATGCCACGATATTATTTCCTCACTCCACCTCACATCCAGTAAAGCCATCTTCCTCTAGGGTGGCAAAGTGTCCTTGACTCGGACTTTTCTGGACTCATTCCCTGAGAACAGGATCACTACATCCCGGGGACTTTAAAACTCCTTTAGTGGGACCAGCAGATGATGTAATGGTCACGTCACTGGACTCCTACATAGTCAACTGCAGTTTCATTCGCAGACCCAGCGACTTAAAACTCGTGCTGGGCACATGTGCAGGCATGTGGCCTCTTTTTCACTTGGCACACATCCCCAGGTACCCAAAGTGTCAACAGTCCTCAAATGCTGATAGAAAAAACAGGAGGAGAAAGTATCCAATTGCAATTATATTATCTTCCCTAGTGATTTTTTTTCCCCTTTGGCCCCATAAAGTTTTTACTGATCAACACTTTTACTTAAACCAGTAAATACTTGTTATAAGTTTCTGAGCTGCGCGCAAGGCATTCCATGATGAAATCTCTCATCCAAAGCTTGTTTTAGACAAAATAATGACCATTTGTTCACCCAGTTAGTGTGAATCTCTTAGGGTTCTTTGATCTTCTGTCTCTGTTTCACTCTGACAATGCAGGGCAGTGAGGCCTACGCTACTCTGTTGGAGAAAACAGCCTTCTTTCCTTTATTTGTTTGTGACTTTCCACTTTACGTTTTTGTGCCTTGTTTTCACATAGTGGTTTGCAGGGCAAGGTGCGTCTCGCTGCCCCTGCATTCTGTTCTATTTCGTGATGACATAAGCAAAGGGAAGTAGGAGAAAGGCAAAGGGGACATGTCCTTTTCTCCATAATGGTTACAAGTTTAGACTTTTTTTGTTTCTCATTTCAACTTTTTTAGAAAGCAAAATTAGACAGTTGTTTGTGGGCAAAAAGAAGCCAAATGTAAGTCCAAATGTCATGAAAATGAGAGAAGGGAAGTGACATTCGAATCTGACAAAACAGCAAAGCATGAGCAAAATGTAATGCCTCAAATTAGGGAACTAAGGGCTGTGGCAGAGGGGAAGATGGTGGCCAATGTGGAAGCACAGAGCTAGGACAGTGGCCGCTTCTGCCAGGGCTCAGAGAAGAGCCAGTCCTAGGTCAGTGGGCAGACTCAGCTTTCTAACACCTGACTTTGCTTTCTTTTTTTTTTAATTGTCATGATTTAATCATCATACATCATATTCTTTTTTTTTTATTTTTATTAATTACTTTATTTATTTTTGTATATACTTTCAATCATATTGTTTGGCTTACTTTGCTTTCTTATAATCCACTCCTGACTAGTTTTGAGGAGAGAAGAGTCACACCAACCAACTCACAGGAGCCTGGCAGCCAGTCGTTTGTTGCTAGAGCACTAACCTTTTTTTTGCAAGATAAAGGATATTAGCCTCCCCTGAGCATTCTACCTAAGTAATACATCTTTGGCAATGCAAAGGCTGATCTGAGAAGTCTAGAAGTGAGGGAAGGGGAATTAGATAATCCCAAAAGATTTTGCTCTTAATCCAGATAATAATGACTATATTAAAAATGATAATTTATTAGATGCTAACTATACTATTCTAAGATCTTTGTAAATATTATTCAATTGTCTCAATATTCCTATTTGGGTCTCATTCACTTATTTATATGACACTTTGGGGGAGAAATATAAATATAAAATATAAATCTGGAGGGTTTGGTATTCTAAAAATACCAAAGATTCAAGGTCAAAATCTTAGAGAAAGTCAGTCATGTCTTGTCTAGAAGGGCCCATTAAAGGAAGTGAAGTATAGAAGTGGCTATGGGACTTCTGAATCAAGAACAGGCCAGGCCATAAAATCAGAAAAGGAAGATGGGTGAGTTGTCATGGGATTCTGAGCCACTTCAAGCCCCAAAACTTTATATCTGTTATCTAACTCTAACAGGGAGTATTCTTTGAATGAATTGAACTGACTGACTTAAGTTCTGAGTAAAAGTAGACAAGAGACCTTTTAAATAGTTATAAGGGAATAAATTATTCCACAAATTGAAAACAATGTCTGATATTTAGTGAGTGAATTCATCAATGAAATTTATTTAAAATTTCATTAACCCATCTTCCAGAGACCCCGGAAGTCTCTTTATTTTTGACTCTTGAGGGTTTTTTTGTAAATTCCTTCTCATTCTAGGAGGAAATCTTTTTTTAAAAAAGAAAAGCTATTTATTTCATTTTATTTATTATTTCATATTTTAATTTGCCACAGGGCTCATGCTTTCACCAGAAAGAAACACAGAGAGAAGGAAAGTGAGAAAGCAAACCACCAGGTCTGGGACTCGAACTGCAGTCAGCTATGTGAGAGTCCAGCACTTTTACCACCATACCACCTGCTGGCCCCCCAGAAGGCAAACTTAAGATAAAATGGCAAGATTGGATTAAACATGCCAGTAAGATTATCCTACTGGAATCATTTCAATCATTAATTGGAAAAATTATAAAAAGCATTATCATTTTTAATCCAAAATAGAGGATGTTCTTTTCTTGTTTTTTGGACTCTATCCTTCAGAAAGGGTGCCAAACTCTGAGTGCCCCTACTGAGTGTAGAATGCTCCCACTGAAGAGAGAGGAGTGAGGGAAAAAAATCAAAACAAACAAAAAAAAGGATTGATGTATCAAGAAGATTGGTCCTTGTTTTAATTAAATAAATGAATTATGACAAATGTCTTTACCATTAGATTTGCCAATATGCACATTACTAATACCTGGGAAGGCTTTGTCTCATTTCTTCTTAAAGGTGTTCAAATACCCACCTGTGTCAAATCTATGCAAGTTTTGTTTTATGTTTTTTTTTTTTTAAGAGAGATTTTTGCTAGAGGGAGCATATGTTCATCAGAGAGACAGAGAGACAAAAAGCAAGAAATCACCCCACAGGGGAGATGGCCATGCCACAATCCCTTCTCTTCCATTCTCCTCCCAGGATCTTGGGCACGCATGCACATGTGCCTGGCATGAGTTTCAAGCCTCCAGGTCCTGGATTCGAACCACAGTTGGCCATGTGGGAGTACAGCGATGTAACCATTAGACCATCCCACGTTGTTTGTTTTTAAAGGAGTCTATTGGAAGCTAAAATTTCTTCTTGAGTCTTTTTGTGTATCTCCTCTATTTTCTTTGGGTTTCTCTAGAGGCTTTCTCTAAAATAAAGTCTTAAACTTGCAGCTCTTTTCCACTGTGATCTTGTTATTATACAGGAACCCTATTAGTGTAGTGGGTGGTATGGGGGTGGGTATTCAATAAAAGAGACTAGATCTCATTCTCTTAATGAGCCTGTGCCCTGAGCTATGGTTTTATGAGCTTCTCTTAGATATTTTTTTCCTCTTACCCCATTAAGTAAAACAAGGCTAGAAAGTTTGGATTTGGATTTCCCTTCCTCTTCATGTAAGGATAGTGGGGGTTGGAGTTGGATGTTTCCTTACCCTTAGACTGGCTAGGTTCTGGTCAAATCATTTCCTCGAGAGCAGGCCTTTGTTAAGGGGGACATAGCAGGACATCTTTCTCTGATATACTGAGAAATTGGTGGAGCTCCTGAAGATAATTTTTTTTTAATGTGGAACATCCCCTAAGTTTGAACACCCTAGAGTTTACAATTCTCAATCTCATTCACATTGACCCTCTAGCAATTCTTCAATTGCGATTGAATATTCCTATCAATTCCATCTCCAGCTGTGGGCCTCTGCTCCTTCACTTCTACTCCAGAAAAGCCATGATTCTCTGCATCCTCTTCTCTCTCCCTTTTCCAGAGTGGAGCCTTGTCCTGTGATTTCAATTCTTTGATAAACCTAAACAGAGTTATGATGTTTTGCAATTTGCTCAGAATTTGGTTGCTGTGGTTATGAGGATGGTCATGATGTCTTTCAAACTGGTGACATGTTGAACCAGAAGTCTCTCCGAATATGTAACTACATAAAGTCCAGAACATTGGTGCAGTTAACTTTTAGGTAGGGAAACCTCTAAAACATAATCATTTTAACCACTTAAAAAAAATTTAATTCACGGGACCAGCATAATGACTATGTCACTGGATTCCCACGTAGTCGACTGCGGTTCACGTCCCGGACCCGGTGGCTTAAAACTCATGCCGGGCGCATGTGCGTGCGTGCCCAAGATCCTGAGAGGAGAATGGAGGAGAAGGGATTGTGGCGTGGCCATCCCCCCTGGGGGGTGATTTCTCGCTTTCTGTCTCTCTGTCTCTCTCTCTCTGTCTGGCGAGCGCACGCACCCTATAGCAAAAACCTCTAAAAAAAAAAAAATTGAAAAAAAAAAGAAGAAAAAAAAATTTAATTCACTACATTGGTTGAAGAAGAAATTAGTCTTTAAAATGCCTGGCACAGAGAGCATGACTTAGTATCTTAGTTAAAGAGAATCATTTCTAGGTTCTCTTCTTTGCTTCCTAATCTTGCAAATTTGATGATGACGAGAAGGATGTTTCCCAGGCAGACCATGTATTTCTTGTCTTTCAGGTAGAGATGAATTCCCCTTAGCTTCTCTTCATCTCTAGGGTTAGATCCATGCCTCCTAGAGGCATCTCTTTAGGTCCCTGTTTCTGTGCCAAGCAGGTCTCCAGGCCCTCCAGCTGCCAATGAAGTCCAGTGCAGAGTTTGTCAAGAGCGTTGTGCTCCAGGCCGCAGAGGAGGCTTCTGTGATGTACAGGTTGAAGATCTGAGGACATGGAGGACAGAAAATGAACCTGGACTTTCTGGAACTGGCTGCCATCCACCATATTCTGGGGGGAGGGGCATCTGAAGTCATTTTGTCCTTCAGACACAAAAAAGGGAAATTTTCCTATTTGTCCCAGAAGGGGCAAGTCTTCCTGTGTTAGTCAGTCCTAGGCTGTGAAGTAGGTTAGAACCCAGAGACCAGATATTGCTCAGCTAACCACCACTAACCACCCCTGGGGGTTGATTTCCCACTTTCTGTCTCTCTGTCTCTGTCTTTCTGGAGAGTACACAAGCCCTATAGCAAAAAACTCTACCAAAAAAAAAAAAAAATCTGTCAAATGAGAAAAGTCTTTGTATATGGAAGGTCAACCCTGTGTAAATAGTGTTTTGCTTGATAAGAATGAAATGTTATCTCTGGTCTGTTTTTTTACTCTTTAGTTTGTATGTCAGCCTCTAGGTTTGAAAAAGGATTGATTAGACCTGTTAGACAAGAAAACTTCTTAGGAGAAAGGTCAATATCTCATTCACTATTATCATGCACATAAGATTCACAGTATTTCACAAGATACTCTTTTTTTTCATTGCTAGAGGGTAAGTGCACTCACTGCAAAGAGAGAGAGACAGAGACAGAGAGAAGGAGAAAACTTACCTTAGCGTGGCATGCTCATGCTATAATCCTTTCTCCTCCAGTTTTCCATCCTGTCAAGATGTAGGGCATGCGTGCACACACATAAACACACACATACAGTGTTTTTTAGGCCTCTGGGGCCCAAATTTAAACTATGTTGGCTCTGTGGGCTCTAGCTCCCTTAACCACTAGGCCAGAGGGTAGGCCCTGCAACTCTTTAAAAGTTCATTTCTTCCTTTCTATGAGAAGGCGACAGAGACAGAGTGGAAAGGCAAGCACCCTCAACAGGTCCTCACATCTCCATCCTCCCCTGCAGTCTTCCCAACCAGCCAGCATCACAGGCACTCACACACCCCAGTCGGTGTGTACAGGTCGGCCTGGGGACAGAACCCTGACCTTCCATGTGGCTTTCAGCATTGCAGCATGGCACAATCACTGTGTCATCGTGGATAGGCCTCAAGATACAGTTATTAGTGGATAATGTTCACAGGTTTCCACCATCTTCTCTTACAGACTTTCAAGTGTGGCCATGTGGTTCAACCAGTATTAATCAAAGCAATGATAAGTTTTCATTGTAAATAATTTAGTGTGTCATGATTTACAATTAATAAAATATATTAAACTGTTAATATGGTTTGCTAATACAGCGGATGCATGAAATCTGTCCAGACACAAATACATGTATTTCAAGAAATGAAAAAATAATCTACACTGTAATCCAGATCCCCCCAACCTCCATCCTCCACTTTAAAAGGAAAACTCCTCTAAATTATTCACTATATTTATAATCATCAATTTCTCTTTTCCTCCTTGCCCCACCACATGTTGCTACAGTGTGATTTCGGCAATTATTTCTGCCAAACCACATCTCACGATGCCCACCAATGCAACCTGGTTTGCCGATGTAGCAGGAAGTTTCAATCCACATTTAGTATGAGTTCATGGATTGTTCTAAGCAGCTTTATTCATTGAATATGCTCTGCTCGACCACATCTCTTGTCTCCTGATATATGGTCATCCCAGCTCTGTTTCCTTTGTAACTTCTCTCCCTTCAAACTTGAAAGATGCAAAAACCAGTTTGGGTTTTACTGTTTGGCTTTGGTTTTTTAGACAGGGTCCCACCGTGCCATAGTCTTCCTGCCTCAGCATCCCAAGTCCCTGGCTTCACAGGCACATGCTACTGTACCAGCTTCTAGAGTGGACAATGACTGGCAGCAGGCCTCTAACGTGGTCCCAGCCTGCAGAGCACAGCATCCATGCCTCTCGGGGTGAGAGGGCCAGGAAGCAATTTGAAGTCTTTTATGCATTCTATACAATCTTCCTACCTGACCACTTCTATTCCTGGCTTTTTTTATTATGAAATTCTTTGTAAATTGAATACTCAAATATTTAATTACCAGTGGATTTTTGCATTTAATTGTCTACAAGTCCACAGTAAAAAATGTCTACTGCTTTTCGTTTTATTTCCTCATCCACTTCCCTGAGCTGTGGCTGAGATAATTCCAACAGTAGCACTTAGCCTCCTGGAGGTATACTATAAAGTTACTCTTTTTAAGTTAGTTTCCATACAAAAATGAAAGACTTAGAAAGCAGCACTGTTCGTTATGTTTCTGTCTATATTCTGAGGGCAACAAACAACCGTGTTTAGAGAAAATCAGTTTTCACTTATAACTTGAATGCAAGAATGAAGGGAAAGGAAATCGTATCATCCATTTCTTAATCATTGCACATTCAGGTTGGAGTTTCCTTTTAAAAGAATGAACAATACAAGAAGCTTTCTATTGTAAGAAATTTAATGAATTAGGTGAGATAATAAGTTGATGAAATGAAAACGTATTTTCTTATATTAAACATAATGTAAAGGTGCATACAATGCTACATAAACAAAAGTAATTTAAATCTTGTAAATAGTTAAATAAATAAATAAATAAGCAGTTGAATAAATTCATCTGCATGGTCACCTGCAAAGCATAAGTGCCTGCAGAGTTGGACACAATGTTGCTTAATACTCCTGAAAGCATCTGACAACTGATGTGATCATTAGTCAACCAGAATCATTTCCAGGGTGAACCACTTCTCATTCCTGACTCTAACATTTCAGTTTGTGGATGACCTCCCAGGCACAAGGGCTGTAGTCCTTCTTTTGCAGATAAAGCGAGCTTTTTTTTAAAGAATTATTTTATTCAACTTTATTTATTTATTTTAATTTGACCAGAGAGGGACAGAGCGAGAGAGGGTGAGACAGAGAGAAAGTAAGCCGCCAGGTCCAGGACTCAAACTGTGGTCAGCCATGTGGGAGTCCAGCACCCTTAACCACCATGCCATCTGCCAGTTCCCTAGAGGGTGATTCTTTGGAAGTATTTCCTCACGGCCAGTGTGGATGCCTCATTCATCAGGAGCGGCTGCTGCACCCTCACCTCCTGCATCAAACCAGCTTCCAGGTCTTTCAGCTGCTGGGAAAGTCCAGTGCAGAACTGGTCCAGGTGCGTCTCGTTCCAAGCAGCAGAGGAGCCCTTTCTGCTGAAGAGGCTAAAGATCTCTGGGTCATCTCATGGAGGACAGAGATAGCTTGAGCCTTCTGGAGCTGGTTGCCAGCCAGCTCCTCCTGGGGGAACCCAAAGTCGTTTCTGTCCTTGAGGCAGGAGAAAGCGGAGACCCTCCTCATTTGTCTCAGAAGCATCAAGGCCCTGCTGTTCCCCAGGCCATAGGTCTGAGGCAGGCACAGCCCAGAGAGCAACTGAGCACCAGCGAGGCCAGCAGGAAGGAGCAGAGTAAGGCCAGTGGGGATCTCACAGATGCTGCTAGCCTGGCCGAGGGGGGTGACTCTGAGTCTCGGCCTCTAGGTTGTCTGATGGCCTTGGGTTGTGTGTATGTCTTCAATAAGAAACACGCTGGTTTCTAGTTTGGGAATGCAGCCCCGCTACGACAGTTACTTTCTCTTTCTGCTGTTGCTTTCCTTTAGTGCCCTCTCTACCTGTGTTTGGTGCAGTGTTTCTCAACCTATCTTTTTCTTTTTCATTGTTATCTTTCCTTCCCCTACCTCCAGAGCTTTCTAGAAATCTTTTTCTCTAATTTAAACTCCTACAGATATACTATAAATCTATTAATGTCTTCTATGTCCACCTCTTCTTTACATTAAAAAAAAAGTGCAGTTTTCCTTCTATTCACTCACGGGACTTTGAGATCAAGCACATAATGGAGAGGAAGCCCACAAATAAGCCATCTATTTACCTTCAATTTATAGCACTGATCTAATAGATTTTGTCTTTCTCTCATGACTCCAAGGACAATGTTTCTCATATGACACAAGAGAAAACACACCAAGAAAAATGAGTAGTAAGGAATAAGATTTTGTTGGACAGAATTGAGTTTCGGGAGGTCATAAACTATCGTAATACCTAAGATTTGTTCTTAATGATTTTTACATGTTTGGAAGCAATGTCATGAATGAATACATGATTTAGAAAATATTATTACTCCAGCCTAGTGGTGCAGCCAGAAGCATACTCAGCTGCAACACTGGAAGCCACAGGTTGACCATTTCAGATCTCTGGCCTGTGCAGCCTGAAGTATGTAGGGCGCTCAAGAACCTGCCTAAGATACTGACAGCTTGGGGGACTGGAGAAAAGGGGTCACAGTGTAATGAGACCCTGTTGGGGATGTTTTCTCTTCTTTCTCGAGCTCATATGTACACAGGAATTCTTTATCATGAAGCTTTTTAAATGACAAAGAAAATATTACTATTTTGAACATTTCTCTGTATTGTTACATTGAAGTTCTAATTTCCCAAAGGATTACCCTAAGTTTCATACCATGTTTATTCTTTCCAAACAAGACAAAAACACTTTTGTGCTTAATTCATAGTGGGATAATCATTATTCTCATAGAAAGCATTAACTTTCAGCTCTAGTCCTAAATTCTGACTTTACGTTTTTTTATTTTGCATAGGAAGTTAGGTTGCCTGAGTCCTCCAGGTTCCTCCTTAATGATAAGTATGAGACCATCTTTTTCTGTATTTAAAGTTCCTTTCTTTATTCTGAGAGAGAGGAGAGACACCCAATAAAGTCTTTATGTCTTGATCCCTCTCCAGCTTCAGTCAGTCCTGGTTCATGGGCACATAATCACCCAGTATGTGCGGGGAGGTCTCCAGACGTGAACCTGGAACCTACCCATGTGGATCAACCTCCCAGAGCACTGCTGACCCACGCCTGACCCCCATAAGGAACTACCTTTGGTAAATCAGCTTTTCAATAAATGGACTCTTATTTTATTCACTGTTGTCCTCTGTATCAGACTCGATTTAATCATTGGGAAATAACTTTCATTGAAGCTGGGGTTTTTTGTTTTTGTTTTGTTTTGTTTTGTTTTCAGATTTTTCTCTTCCTACTGCAAGGCATTCATGAATGACCAAAATATTGAATATATGCATGAAGTATAAATAGTTGTGACATAAATTTCCCATTACTCAGAAACCTAGTTTTCAAATCATGCAACGATCTTTATATAACTCTAGTCTAAAATCAGCCACTCCATAAAAGAGTAGAGATCAAAAAGGTTCAGCCTTTTTATGACTCAACTACACCCTTTATGCCCTTAAACAATTAAATTGCTTAAAGTTCTGAAATGGTGACAGAAGTTTCCGTAATAGATAAGTCTTCTTTCCAGAAATGTATGATCCGAAAATTAATAACTTCTAATAGTTTATCCAGTTAACACATTTATATTGGATTTCAGAGTTCATTCTAATCATCATTCAAGAAAGCAGAGCAATTTTGTCCAAGCTATTATTCTTAGACCATCAATGACCACTTTTGTTGTTGTTCACTTGAGATTGTGTTGGAAACATGCCTATTTCATTTTCATGTGGTACTGTACTTTGCAAATTTGGTTTGCTACTCATCAATTTCTTTCATTTTCCTTTTTGAACACAAATGAAATAAAAAGACAAGTTTTCTTCAAAATAATATGGCCTCAATTTATAGAAAATGCTTATGTCAATGATTAAAAATCATAAAATTAGGGCCATAATGGTTGTGTCACTGGACTCTCATGTATTTAACCACGGTTTAAGTCCTGGATTCGGCAGTTTGAAACTCATGCCAGGCATGTGTGCATGCATGCCCAAATCCCAAGAGGAGAATGGAGAATGGATTGGAGCATGACCATCCCCCCTGGCTGATTTCTCACTTTCTGTCTTTCTCTCTGTTTCTCTGGTAAGCACATGCACCCTATAGCACAAAAAAAGAAAAAAAAAAAAAAAAAAAAAAAAAAAAAAGTCCCTTAATAAAATGATAAAATTGGGACCAGCAGTTAACGTAATGGCTGTGTCGCTGGACTCCCATGTAGTCGACCTCAGTTCGCGTCCCAGACCCGGTGGCTTAAAACTCACGCTGGGTGTGTGTGCGTGCGTACCCAAGATCCTGAGAGGAGAAAGGAGGAGAAGGGATTGCAGCATGGCCATCCCCCCGGGGGGTGATTTCTCGCTTTCTGTCTCTCTGTCTCTCTCTGTCTGTCTGGCGAGCGCATGTGCCCTATAGCAAAAACCTCTTAAAATAAAAAAAGATAATATTATAACTTATGCAAATGACTAATATAAATAAAAACTAGAGTAAATGAAATAACATAAAATAAAATGAAACTTGATTATAAAACTCGATTTAAAAAAGAACTAAAATTAGCAAACAAATGGGTTACCACTGAAATTTACTACAAGATAATAATTAGAGCCATGATAAATTGCTGTTTTAGGGCCAGCCCCATAGCATAGTGTTTCAGCTTTGTTCATAGGGAACTGGATCCCACTTGGTTGAACACAGTTCAAATCCTGACCCTAATAGCTTGAGAAATATGCTAAACATGTGTGTACACATACCTCAAATCCTGGCAGGACCAAAAAAATGGAGGAAAAATGATTAGGCCATGACCACACCCCTTTGGGAAGTGCTTTCTCACTGTCTCTGGTGAGTACACATCCTCTGACTAATTAATGAATTAACTAATGGTTTAGCCAAACAAATAAGCAATGTTCTAAATCAAATACATAAATAAATTATAGTTTAAATCAAATAAATTAAATGTTCTAAATGTTCATTACAGCATGAAAAATGTTAGCAGTGTAGTGTATACTTGAAATTTGCTTAGTCAGCAGATCTTAAGTGTTCTGTCCACATGTAAAAATAATGGTAGCCCTGTCAGGTGATGGATGTATTAATTAGCTTAATCATTACACAAGGTATACTTATACCAAAACTCCATCTTGTACATGAAAACATACACAATTTTTTATTTGTCAACCATACATCAAAGAAGAATGTATAGAAGTATGTATAGAAGAATGTATACAAGGATATATAGAAATATTTTTCTAGTTCATTTATTCTTTGTAAAATATTCTTGGAAAGCATGAACAAAATCTATTCATGGAGATGGTAACCCACAGTCTTCACCTTACTTCCTAACTCCACATCACAAACAAGCTTACCAAAATGGTTTTCTTTTTTGTTTAGAGAGAGAAATTTTTGCTATAGGGCATGTGCACTCACTGGAGAGACAAAGAAACAGAGAGACAGAAAACAATAAATTCCCGCACCACCCCCCCCAGGCCCTGAGAGGGATGGCCATGCCACAATCTCTTCTCCTCCATTCTCCTCTCAGGATCTTGAGCCTGCACGCTGCATGTGCCTGGTATGAGTTTTAAGCTGCTGGGTCTGGGACTCAAACCACAGTTGATCATGTGGGAGCCCAGCGATGTAATCATTATGCCATCTGATGGTCCTGCCAAAATGATTCTCAATATGGACGCTACCTTACTCACCTCTTTAGGATTCTTTTTCAACCTACTTCCATCTGGTTTTTGTCCCATTTATTCTATTAAACCAGATCCCTCCAAAGTCATGTATAACATCTGTTTTCAAGCCATGGGGACCGTCCTCGTCTTCTCTAAAAGAAGCACTATCCTTTTTCAGTCTCCTCCGTGTTTCCCTGTGTCTCTCGCTAACTGCACTGGCCGCTCCTTCCCAATGTTCTGGGCAGACTCTCCTTCTGCTCCACCTTTAAATGTTGAGGGGCTGCAGGAAGAAGTTGGGTCCCTTCTCATTGTCCTCTCTGTTAAGTGACTACATCCATTCCCGATGCCTCATTACCAGAATACAAGAAAGAATCTCAAATGAATATCTACACCCATGGCATTTGTTGTTTATCCTAGACCCATGTCCCCAAATACCAAAAAGACTTCTGTAATTACATGTCTTCCCGGCATCTTAAGAACATCTCATTTTTTTCCCTCTTCCCAGCATTATTGGTACCTGAAGTTTCTGGTGTGAGAACATCATGTTCCTTTACTTCTTTTTGTACCACTTAATATAACTGAAATGAAATAGTATTAATACTCTTTTTACGTCTTCTTCTCTGTAAAGTTCCAACATAGCAAGGACTGTGCTTGCTTTTCTCACATACAATCTGCCAGGTATGTGATTTATACATATAATGTGAATGGAATGAAGAGTAAGCAATTTTTAACATCCTTTCTTCAATTTGGTTTTGGTAAATTTAAATAAATAAATGCAAGAAGTTTCCTTGGATAAGAATTTAATAAATAAAACAAAACGCAATTTAGTAACATGGAAATGGAACATGTTTTGTAAATTATAACAAAGATGGCATACTATTATATGAAAATATCTAAATAGTATTATAAATAAAATAAATTTAAAATATAAATAAATAAATGCATCAGGGCAGTCATCTCTTAGGGACTAATGGCCTGTAGCAAAATGTTCTTCACATATACTTCCTTACTATGTTGGCAAAGTATGTACTGAAACTGGTTCAATAAATCTATTAGCTAAAGCAGAAACAAGAGCTTTTTGAAGTGTCCAGAGACCCATGTGCAAGGAGACATAGCAGATTAGTCGGTGAGGATCACTTCAGGATGAGCCCAGGCCTCCATCCTCCCTTCTTAACCTTTCGTACAACTTGGATGACACAGACAAGGATCTCAGGATTTCTGATCGGACGACTTCCCAGGCACAGTCACTGTAGTTCTTCTCCTTCAGGTAGAGCTGGAGGCCCTGGAAGTACTCCTTCAAGGCCAGTAGAGAGCTCTCAGGAGCCAGGGCAGATGGTTCCTCTTCCACCCCCTGCACCAAGCAGGCCTCCAGATCTTCCAGCTGCCGATGAAGTCCAGGGTGCAGTTGGTCCAGGAGGGTCGTGCTCCAGGCGGCAGAGGAGGCCTCTGAGATGAAGAGGTTGAAGGTCTGCTGCAGCATCTCGTGGAGGACAGACACGGCCTGGGCCTCCTGCAACTGCCTGCCCTCCACCACGTGCCGGGGAAAGCCAAAGTCTCTTCTGTCCTTCAGACACAAGACGAGGGAGATTCTCCTCATTTGTCCCAGAAGCACCAGGGTCTTCCTGCTAAGCTGGACAGGGTTCTGAGGCAGGTCACAGCCCAGAGACCCCAGAGGGCCAAAACTGCACAGCACCAGGGCTGTCAGGAGAGGGAGCAGGAGGGCCATGGCAGGTGAGGATGCTGCTGTCCTGGCTGAGCTGAGTGTGGGTGAACCGTGAACCTGGTTCTCTGTGTTCATGCTTTCTATGCATGGCTTTTAAATAGGGAACACGATTTTCATTTTGCAAGTACTCCTTGACACTTGCTTCCCTTTTTAGTTTTAATTTGGGTGTTCTCCATATGACGGAAGAAGATGACATCAACTTAAACTACCAATTTCGCAACTTTTTGAGTATATTTCAGATGTGCCATTTAAATGGCTATTTATAAATTAATTGAGAAACTACAATACTTTGTTCTAATATCAAAAGTTTATGAGTAGGGGCCAGCAGGTGGCATGGTGGTTAAGGGTGCTGGACTTCCACATGGCCAACCATGGTTCTAGTCCCAGACCTGGAGGCTTGCTTTCTCACTTTCTCTCTCTCTCTCTCTCTCTCTCTCTCTCTCTCTCTCTCTCTTGCTCTCCTTCTCGCTCTCACTCTCGCTCTATCCCTCTCTGGTCAAATTAAAATAAATTGATAAATAAAGTTAAATAAAAATAATTGTTAAAACAGTTTGTGTGTATATGTAAATCATCACACACACTCACACACTCTAATTTCCATATATAAATATTTCTCTTCCCTGTTCTTGGAATAAATGTGTAGTCCTGATCACAGGTTCCATTTTCACCCCCCTTACTTTATATAGGAAGTTAAGTTTCCTCAGCTCTATGCGTTTCTGTATTTGGTTACGGTTACCTGATCATACGTGGCAAATAAGCTCTTTAAAACCAAGAGCAGAGTTTTGCCCATTGCTTTATTCACAGTAGAGGCTGATGATCATTGGGGAATGAGCTTCTCTGATGTTTCTCTTCGTTTAGAATTGATTCATGCAGATCCCCTTGCTTAGGCCATATAGGGACACAAGGTCAGATTCATGTAAATTCTGTCCTTCTTTCAGCCCCATTTCCTTACCAAGGTCAATAGTTCTTATCAGGCCGTACTAATGCTGATAAAAGGAAATTCTGGTTCTTTTCAGGTGCACGTGCGTGTGTAGATTCCAAGATAACTGTATTTTCCCAGCACCAGCTCACTCACCAGGTTAATTGTCACAACTAGTAACAACTTAGAGTGACAAAGTGTCCTCAACCAAACTCTTCCAGACTCACTCCCTGAGAGCAAGAGCACCACATCCTGGTAACTTTAGAACTCCTTTGCCAAGGAAGGACTTGTTTCTTTGCTGCTAAAATAATGACTCCTCCAAATCCATGCCCTTACCCCCAGACTGTTGGTGAGGGGCCCAAGCACCCAGTGGTGACTTCTTCCTCACCTCACACAGCCCAGGTACTAAAAGTGGCAACAACCCTCAGATACTGGTGGAAAAGTTGGTGGTGTCAGAATCACTGGATGAATTCCCAGTGGTAATCATTTTGCCTTCAGTAGTAAAGTCATTTTTATTTTGCCAATGTAGTTTTTATCGATCACACTTAAACCATTGAACATTTGCTATGCTCAAAGTTTCTGAGCTGGACACAGGAGATTCCACGATGTTGTTGTTTCTAGTTGGAAGCTTCTATCAGATGAAATAACAATCTTCGGTTGTTATTCAGTCATTGTGATTCTGCTGGGGTTCTTTGTTCCTCTGCCTCTGATATCACTCAACAAGGCAGGGCAGTGAGGCCCAGGTTATTCTGTCAGAAAGAAATAACTTTCTTTCCTTTCCTTGCTTGTGATTTTTCCATTAGAAAAAATACAATGTTTTTTAAAGAGAGATTTTTGCTATCTAGCACATGCATTCCCCAGAGAGACAGAGAGAGAGAGAAAATGAGAAATCACTCCCCGGGGGAATGGCCACACTGCAATCCTGTCTCCTCCATCCTTCTCTCAGGATTTTGGGAATGTACACACACACACACACACATGCACGCACGCACGCACACACACCTGGCATGGTTTTCAAGCCGCCAAGTCTGGGATTTAAATCACAGTCAGCCATGTGGAAGTCCAGCACCTTAATTGCTATGCCACCTGTTAAAATTTTTATGCTTTCTGGGACCAGCAGTTAGCATAATGGCTATGTCGCTGGACTCCCATGTAGTTGACCGCGGTTCGCATCCCAGACGCGGTGACTTAAACTCATGCCGGGCGCGTGTGCGTGCGTGCATGCTCAAGTTCCCGAGAGGAGAATGGAGGAGAAGGGATTGCGGAGTGGCCATCCCCCCTGGGGGGTGATTTCTTGCTTTCTGTCTCTCTGTCTCTGTCTGTCTGGCTAGAGTACGCGCCCTATAGCAAAAACCTCTCCAAAAAAAAAAATTTTATGCTTTCTTATCATATAGTGGCTCATGAGGCAAGTGCTTCTCGTGCTCTACATTATGTTCCGATTCATAATGAAATTATACAAATAAAGGAAAGTAAGAACAAACCAAAGAGGCCACCCATTTTCCTCCATATTTTCATGAGTTCACATTTTTTGTTTTTCTTTTCCGCTTTCCTAGAGATCAAAACTCAGCAGTCATTTGTGGGCAAGAAGAAAGCAAATGTAAGTCTAATGTCATGAAAGTGAAAGAAGGAAAGTGAGCTTTTGCTGACAAAATGGCAAAGCATGAGCAAAATTTAATGCAGCAAATTAATAGATTAGGGGCTGGGGCAGAGGGGAAGACGGTGGGCATCACTGAAGCGTACAGAGCCAGGACAGTGGCTGCTTCCATCAGGGCTCAGAGAAGATCTGGTCCAGGGTCAGTGGACAGACTCAGCTTTCTAAGACCAGTACCTGACTTTGCTTCCATTCAACTCACAAGTTATCAATTATTTTTAAATATTAATTCATTTATTTATCTCATGACAGAGAAAACAGATACAGCACCTTCAACCAGGTCCTGGTGCTGTGATCCTTCCCCTAGCTTCAGCAAGACGCAGCTCACGGGCACACATGTGCCCTGCGTACTTGGGGAGACCATGTGGAGATCAGAACCTTCCCACCTGCCTCGCCTCACAGAGCATTACTGCTAGATCATTGCCCAGCAATGCCCATGTCATCAGCTTTGAGCTGAGAAGAGAGAAGTCATACCAGTCAACTCACAGGAGACAGGCTAGTCCCAGCTGCTGGAGCACTAAGAGTTCCAGGCAGGACAAGGGGCGTTAGCAGTGTCTGAGCACTCCTCTTAGTTAATAATCCACTCAGGCAATGAGCGCACTCATTTGAAATCCCTTGAGTTAAAAGAGAGAGAATCAGATGATACCAACTGGTTCTCCTTCTAATCTAGTTAATAATATTGGGTTGTTGGAAAAGTCATGTGTTTTTCTATGCAAAAATGCATCATGACTTTTCTGATGATCCAATAACAATGAAGATATAAATACTAACTACACCAAAATTTACTGAACATTCAGTTATAGGCTAGTCACTATTTTAAAACTGTATAAATATTTTTAAAATATCATTCATTCTTCTCAATAACTCTAAATGGATTATACTTATTTATACAACTCTTGGAAGAGAAATTTAACTCTAGAGCAATAGACCAAAGATCCACAGTTAAAACCTTAGGGGTAGTTGACATAGCTTGTCTGGAAGGACCCATTGAAGGAAGTAAAGAACAGACATGGACATGAAATTTATGAAACACGGTGAGGCCACAACACAAAGTCAGAAGATAGAGGAGAATGGCTCAGCCTCCATGGCACAGTAGGTAGCAAATTAGACTATGGAACTGGAAGCCACCTGCTGACTGTGGTTTGAGACCCAAGCACACTGCCCTGAAAATGTACTGGGTACATGCACATGACCGGGACACCGGTGGCCTGGAGGAAGGGAATTGAGGTATGACTGAGCCCTATGGAGATGTCTCTCTCACACTCTTTCTCCTGTATGCATGCAGTCTGTAATTAATAATAATAATAATAATAATAATGATAATAATAATGAAGAGCAGGTAGAAGGGTTGAAATGGGAATCTCACTTTCAATTGAAAGATGGTGAGTTGCTGTCCATTGTCCACAGGGGTGTTATTTAAGTACATTGGACTAGCCAACTTTAAGTTCTAAGTAAAACTAGAAAAAATAACTTTAAATAAATATAAGGAAGTTAAGTCCTTAACTGCTATTGGAAAAATGAAATTTAATGAGCGACTTCCATAAAGTGCATTAAAACAACTTGATAACCCATCAACTGTAGACTGCTAGAGGCCTATTTATTTTTTACTTGAGTTTTTTTTTTATGACTTTATGAAAAAACAAAGCACTCTCTACAATATTTTCATCCTAAGGCAAGTACCACCACTTGGCTTTGACTTAGGTCCTCAGGTCCTCACTGCTTCTGTCGGAAATCCTCTTAGGCCAGCGTGTTGTTCTCACTCCAGGGAGGAGAGAATGTCAAAGTGCTTGAACAACAGCACAACAGAGGGCCTGGACTCTTTTTTTCCCTCAGTCAAAGTCATTATCATATGTATTATCAACAACAAGTAATTTTCCATTTTTGTGTCCCTCAAATATTTTGCTTCCTTCTTTTTCCCCTTGATTTGCTCCCTCTCCCCCTCCCCCATTTCCCAACCTCCTTCCACTGTCTCTAGTATCCAGTTGCTCTCCATGCCTTTGTATCTTCCCATCTTTCAGTTTCTGCCATAGAGTGCAGACATCCTGTATATGTTGAATGGGGATATACAATGCCTCTCTTTCATAGTCTGGCTTGCTTTGTGTAGTAGTTGATCTTCTAAATTTGCTCACTTTCTATCAAATGCCAGGGTCTCATTGGTTTTTTATGGCTGAGTAATATTCCATAGTCCTGGATTCTTTTTTTTTTTTCTTTCTTCTTTTTTTGAAGAGGTTTTTGCTATAGGGCACGTGCGCTTGCCAGAGAGACAGAGAGACAGAAAGCGAGAAATCACGCTCCGGGGGGACGGCCACGCTGCAATCTCTTCTCCTCCATTCTCCTCTTAGGATTTTGGGTACGCACGCACACGTGCCTGGCATGAGTTTAAGCCACCAGGTTCGGGACTTGAACCATGGTCAACTACATGGGAGTCCAGTGACATAGCCATTATGCTAACTGCTGGTCTCGAGTCCTGGATTCCTTACCAGCTCTGAGTATAGGCATATGGGCAGGACTCCCTCTAAGTTGCTGCATTTCTGAGTCTGGTTGGACCACTGGGTTTTAACCACTGGAGCTCAGGAATCAGGAGGCAGGAACGGGGAGGTGAAACCACACCCACACTATTCTCCTGAGATTCTAAAACCTTTGCTGCCTCCAGTGGTGCTGCATGGTGTGCCCTCACCAGGTCTCGATGGGCCCAGGTGCTGATCCCTGCTTCCCCACACCCCTTCTCAGGTGGACGAATGTACCTCGGTGGGGTGGGGGTTGGGGGAAGTAAAGACAGGCTCAGCTGAGGGCCGTGAGGAGTGGCATCACCATGGTCACCCCCTCACATCTTGTCCCAGTCCCCCTAGTCTTGCTCTGGGTTCCCCAATGCTGTCAAATAGATAACAGGTTGATGATTTCTGCATAGAAAAACAAGATGTGGCTATACAGATTTTCAGGCCAAGGTGTCACTATGGAGCCAAATCAGAGAACTGTTGCATCCCGAAAACATAATTTGCAAAAAGTTATATCACACACGCACGTGCACACACACACACACACACACACACATAAGCAGGAACCAAAGAATGAAAGGGGTTATAATATTCGAAAGGTATTTAATCACAAAGACAGAGCCAGGTGAAGTTTTAAATGTTGAGGTTGCCCTTCTTCTAAATTAGTTCTCTAGGAAGTCCTGGGTGAAGGAAAGGAAGATAAGGAACAGAAATATTTTCATATGTAAAGTAAGCCCTCCTGTCCAGCAACAGGAAAGTGGCAATGTAAAGTTTGGTTCTCTAACCTGAGACAGTGATTTGACAGATACCTGCTACCTTGACACCCCTTCTTGCTACCTAAACAATTCACACCTGAGCAGTACACACACATTTCCTGATTATTCAATTACAGGTGGCCAAGGTTACTTTAATACCTCTCAACTGCACCCAAATAGGTAGACCACAGGTGTCAGTTGGCAATCACTGTAACCTTTGAATTTCCTTATTTTGTCTGTGCTCTGATTAGAGTGGAACTGATATAAGCTTATTCTTCAATCAAAATGATAGTGAGAATTTGCTCTTGATTTTAAAGTCAAGGAACATGATTTGATAGTAGAAATAAGTTTGGAAAGCTAACGCTCTTAAGAAAGAGTTAGCTTACGGTCAAATGGGAGGTTTCCCCTCGTTTCCCTCGCAGTTCTACATCCCGGTGTGTGGGCTCTCCCACCTCCACGTGGCCTGTAGGGCTAGGAGACCCTGGACGGCTGAACCAGCCTCAGGCAAGACATTCTGACCCTTTTTCCTCCCAGCTGCTCATTGCCCAAAGAGGACATGTCCCATCTGAAAATGGAGGTATTTTCCCTATGTAAAAATGAAGGTTAAGGAAATGGGCTCATTAAAATATTGGATCAGTTCTTTCCAAGGAAGAATCTCTTTTCTAACTTTGAAGAAAAGTCCGCCAGGAGACAAAAGTCTGCAGTTAGTACAAACCTGCTGTCTAGGCTTGATGGCTGTCTTTGTCCACCATGGCCAGTAGGTGGCTCTCCTCCACTATAAATCTTTTACTGTCCCAGCATAAACTGTATACTATTTCCATTCGTCTCAGCGGTACGTCATCATAACAGGGACATTCCCTCATTTCCAAAACTATTCACCAGGAAAAGGAATAAATTTTTTTATATAGAATTTCTGACAGACCTAGAGCTTTCACTCAATGTTTGCTTCTAAATGGTGGCTTTGTACTCTTGCTCTTTTTTTTTTTTTTTTTCTCATTAAACTTTCTTAAAGGGTCTCAAAATCTGTGACAGATTTTTGGTCAAGTTGTTTCCATTAGAAAGTACTGATTTTAAAAACTAATAACTTAGAACTGCCGCACACACACACACGGCCCACAAAACATTTTCCTCTCCTTCTGAAGGTTTTACGATGCCTTGTTATCATTAACCAGTCTTTTACTATTAAACTTAAATGGCCAGTTGAGACAAACAGTTCTGAGACTGTTCTTCCACCACTGATTAAGCCTGGGGTGGCAGGAATTAGTGATATTCATTCAGCCTTCTGAGCTTTCTGGGCAGACTTGGTGACCTTGTCAGCTCCAGCAGCCTTCTTGTCCACGGCTTTGATGACACCCACAGTGACTGTCTCATATCACGAACAGCAAAACTACCCAGAGGAGGATGGTCAGAGAAGCTCTCAACACACTTGGGCTTGCCAGGAACCATATCAACAATGGCAGCATCACCAGATTTCAAGAATTTAGGGCCATCTTCCAGCTTTTTACCAGAATGGCGATCAATCTTTTCCTTCAGCTCAGCAAACTTGCAAGCAATGTGAGCTGTGTGACAATCCAGAACAGGGGCATAGCCAGCACTGATTTGGCCTGGATGGTTCAGGATAATCACCTGAGCAGTGAAACCAGCTGGTGGGTCATTTTTACTGTCACCAGCAACATTGTCACGTCGAACATCTGTGACAGACATTCTCTTGACATTGAAACCCATGTTGTCCCCAGGAAGAGCTTCACTCAGAGCTTCACAAAGCATTTCAACCGACTTGACTTCAGTTGTCACATTGGCTGGTGCAAAGGTGACCACCATACCAGATTTGAGCACACCAGTCTCCACTTGGCCGACAGGGACAGTGCCAATACCACCAATTTTGTACACATCCTGGAGGGGCAGACGCAAGGGCTTGTCAGTTGGATGAGTTGGTGGCGGGATGCAACCAGAGCTTTAAGCAGTTTAGTTCTGCTGGCATTGTCATCTTTACTACGGGCAACTTTCCATCCCTTGAACCATGGCATATTAGCACTTGGCTCCAACATGCTGTCACCATTCCAACCAGAAATTGGCACAAATGCTACTGTGTCGGGATTGTAGCCAATTTTCTTAATGTAGGTGCTGACTTCTTTAACAATTTCCTCATATCTCTTCTAACTTGTGTGGCTCAGTATCATCCATTTTGTTAACACCAATAATTAGTTGTTTCACACCCAGTGCATAAGCTAGAAGGGCATGCTCACGGGTCTGCCCGTTCTTGGAGATACCAGCCTCAAATTCACCAACACCAGCAGCAACAATCAGGACAGCACAGTCAGCTTGAGATGTGCCTGCAATCATGTTCTTGATAAAGTCTCTGTGTGGGGCATCGATGACAGTCACATAATACTTGCTGGTCTCAAATTTCCACAGGGAGATATCAGTGGTGATACCATGCTCACATTCAGTTTTCAGTTTATCCAAGACCCAGGCGTATTTGAAGGAGCCCTTTCCCATCTCAGCAGCCTCCTTCTCAAATTTTTCAATGTATTTTTTTTTTTTTTTTTTTTTTTTTTGTCGATCCCAACACATTTGTAGATCAGATGGCCAGTAGCGGTGGACTTGCCGGAATCTACGTGTCCAACGACAACGATGTTGACGTAAGTTTTCTTTCCCATTTTGGCTTTGATTTAGTGATGGTTTTCACACCTGTGTTCTGGTGGCAAACCTGAGTTTTCTTTCCCATTTTGGCTTTGATTTAGTGATGGTTTTCACGACACCTGTGTTCTGGTGGCAAACCTGTTGTGAAAAAGTGTGGCTTTGTACTCTTAAGGAGAAATTGATGGCCAGAAATCAGGAGGGAACAGGAAGCAGCTGTGTGAATGGGCAGACCAGGTTAATGAGGAGTGAGTAAGGAGAGTGCTTGTGGAATTGCAAGAAGAAAAGGAAGGAAACTATTGTGATAGAGGAAAGAAAACGCAATCTAGAAAAAAAAAAAAAAAAAACAGTGAAGGGAGATGTATACGAAGAATACTACATATTTCACTTCCGTTTAGAAGACTAACTTCTCTTCCAAATATTCCTGCAAGCCACCATTTCCTGTCTGAATATACAAATCAGACTTTCTTACACATCAATACTAATTTTCAGGCTTTTCCAGGACACTTCCCAGAATTCTGTTTTCAAAACGTCCTATTTTTACAGATTGTTACAGAGAGGTGGGAGAGGTTAATATTCTGGTAAGTACTTATAAGGACAGTAAGAAAATATCATATTTTATGGTAAATGGTAACCAAGAAGTAGCCTTTTTACAGCATGCAGAGTCATCCCCAGGAAGTGGTAAAATTTCTGCATTGATCAGAAATCTGCCTTCCATGGGACCAGCAGTTAGCAAAATGGCTATATCGCTGGACTCCCATGTAGTCGACCGCGGTTCGCGTCCCGGACCCGGTGGTTTAAAAACTCACACCGGGTGCGTGTGCGTGCGTGCCCAAGATCCGGAGAGGAGAATGGAGGAGAAGGGATTGCAGCGTGGCCATCCCTCCGGGGGGTGATTTCTCACTTTCTATCTCTCTGTCTCTCTCTGTCTGTCTGGCGAGCGCACGCTCCCTAAAGGAAAAACCTCTCCAAAAAAAAGAAAAAAAAGAAAAAAAGAAATCTGCCTTCCAGTCTTAGACACGGCTCTTATCACACTTGGCCACTAGGAGGCACTCTTCCCTGAGAGTTTCCAGAAGCCTACGTAGAACCTGGACCCTGCTTTCTGTTTCCATTTAGCCGTGGCTACTGCGACGTCATATTCAATGGAAATGCAGGAAAGCCTGCCTTGCAGATGTTCCTACAACACCTAAAGATGTTATGGCGTGTCTGCTTTCTACTCTTGGTTTTTAGAGAAATCCTCAGATGAAGCCACAACAGACCAGGAAGCAGCTCTGTGTGAATGGCAGTGAAGTGAAGGGAGGCACTGACAAGGGTGTCATGAGAAGGGGTGAAAGTACAGGGATGTGGGAAGGCATCCTGGACTGCAGAGAGAGAGGGACTGTGCAGGGTGCCAGGACAGTAAAGAGACATCCCACGTCTCCTGCACTTCAATGTAGACATTTATTCTCCTCTTTTAGGTGACTTTAAACCAGTGCTCCTTTCTGGATGACTATAAATAGGACATTTTGAAATGAAGAATGCCCATTTTTCAGTCTCTCTAGAATTCGTAATAGAAGCTAATTTTAGGCTGCCTCCTTTGGAGGTCTGTTACTATAGATATATGACACAGTTACTAGGAATTTTAGAGAAAGACAAAGCTGTAAAAATAGGAAAACACCTGCCATATTTTAAGTCCTTACTCTGTGGAAGATACTATGTTAAGTGCTTTAAAATATGTGTGTTCAGGGCCAGTAGGTGGAGTGGCATTAAGGTGTTGGACTCTTACATGGCTAACCACAGTTCGAGTCCTGGTCCTGGTGGATTGCTTTCTCTCTCTCTCTCTCTCTCTCTCTCTCTCTCTCTCTCTCGTGCCCTATAGCAAATTCAAATAATAATGATGAATTAAATTAATAATTCTAAAGAAATAGAAAAAATTTAAATTAAAAATAGCATGTTGGATACATGTGCATATGTGTCCAAAATCTTGAAAGGAAAATGGAGGAAAAGGGATTGTTGCATGGCCATCCCCCATCAACAAATGATTTCCCACTTTTCCTCTCTGGCAAGCACATGAGCCCTATGAGAAAAATCTTCTTAAAAATTAATTCAATATTCATGACAACTATATAACTATTTGAACCAATTTTATTAATGAGAAAACTGAGGCTCAAGGAAATTTGTGTGAGTAGCTCAATATCACACATCTGTCCAACAGATGGAATTTCAATCTAAAATACTTTATTATAAATAATGGATGATTCTGTAAGTTTTGTGTTCTGGATTTCTGTTATTATTGTTAAATCTTACTCCTGAATTATCACAAACCTTCCTTGCTTTCTGGATTTCTATGGTTCCTGTTATATTAACACATTTGAAAATTTTTAAGTTTCTCTTTTTGCTTTATCTTAAGAATTGACCAAAAGATTCTTAGTCAATTTTCCACTTTAATGTTATGAGAACATCTCTCATGCTTTTTGTACACAATAATGTGGTTATTTTTGGATATATATAAAATTATGAAATTCATTAAGTCAGGAACAATTGCCAAGGAATAATATAAAATAAATGTTGTCACCTCTAGCTCTACTAAAAAAAGAAATGTGTTATAAAACTGAATTAAAATAACAACAAAAGACCAGCCAGGAGTTGTGGTGGTTAAGGTGTCTGGATCCCACATGGCCGACTGCACAGTTGGAGTCCTGGACACAGTGACTTGAAAAAACCAGCATTTGGTCTCATAAAGGACACCCAGAGCATGTCTCTTTGACTCACTGAGTACTTTGAACTAAAGTACTTGGAAGGCCCCAGAATCAGCCTCAGAACCAAGGTCTCTGACCTACTGCATTCCTGCCTCTGCCACCTCATTTTCTCCCTAAGCAAGTCAAAGAAGCCAGAATTTTTCTTCCCAATGTGAATCATAGAAATTTGTACACCCTTTTTCCAAGGCCAACCATAAAAACTTAGAAGTATTACTCAAACCTTCCTCTGTCTTTGTGTCTAAGAGCTGGCCATGAAGAAATTCTCTGACCTGCCTTGTCTGACAGTAGGTCCTAAGATCCTCATTCCAGAGGAGCCCTCCCCCATATGCAGAAGGAAGAAATGCCACACAGAGGTGCCAAGGAGAACAGGGACAGACAGGCCTGCTGGCTCCCTACCTCAGTCTGCTGGCATTGCATCATACTCTTTTTGTCCAGTTGTATTTCTGCATAGCTGTCCATGCGTCATTAAACCTAAACATCAAAAATGGTAATTTTCAGGGGAACCAGCAGTTAGCCTAATGGCTATGTCGCTGGACTCTCACGTAGTCGACCGCGGTTCGCGTCCCGGATCCGGTGGCTTAAAACTCACACCGGGCGCATGTGCGTGCGTGCCCAAGACCCCGAGAGGAGAATGGAGGAGAAGGGATTGTGGCGTGACCATCCCCCCTGGGGGGTGATTTCTCGCTTTCTGTCTCTATGTCTCTCTCTGCCTGTCTGGCGAGCGCACGCGCCCTATAGCGAAAATCTCTCCAAAAAAAGAAAAAAAATGGTAGTTTTCAGGACCAGCAGTTAGTGTAATGGCTATGTCGTGGACTCCATGTAGTAGACTGTGGTTTGAGTCCTGGACTCGGCGGCTTAAACTCGCGCTGGGCGCGTGTGCGTGCATGCCCAAGATCCCGAGAGGAGAATGGAGGAGAAGGGATTGCAGCGTGGCCATCCCTGGGGGGTGATTTCTCACTTTCTGTCTCTCTGTCTCTCTCTCTCTGTGTGTTTCTGGTGAGCACATGCACCCTTTAGCAAAAACCTCTCCTAGATAAATAAATAAATAAAGTAGTTTTCCCTGCATATTTGAGTTGTTATTCCAAAGGCTCCCTTGTCACATAAAACTTTGATTAAATAATTACATTGTTTTTCTCTTCTTCACCTGTCTTCTGTTATAGAAGTGTTAACTGTGACCCTAAATATAGAGAGGAAAGGAATGATACCTGTCCACCCCATACCAGTGGAAATGATGTAAATCCAGTAATCAAGTATATCCTCAGAATTAATTAGCTGTTTTGATAAATTATTCAATTAGTTACCTGTTCTTGCCTAATGAATTAACAAAGACTGAGTGGCTTACTGATACTCAAAGTGGTATTAGTTAAAACAATGATAATTCAATGACATTATTTGAAATAAATATATTAAGTATATTAATGTGATTTCCCAACACATTAATTACACTCTAACCAGAAAAAATACATACTGTGAAAATGAAACCCTATGCATGAAAAAATAACCCATGTTCTTTTTCAGATTCCTTCTTGTTTCCTTCCCCTTTTCAGAGTAGAGAACTACTCTTCTCATGTTTATACTCCCACCTACTGCAAGATGGTTTCTGATCATTAATTCTATAATACAAGCACATTGATACCAAGATCACCAAGACCATCTCTTTTCCCTATGTTGGGGATGGTTTCAGTCCACACTTTCAGTGAATCTGCTGATTCCTCCTCTCAACACGTACGTTTTCTTAGATACACTTCCATCATCCTTCTCTCCTGCTATCTATCCATGTTTCTTTGTGGCTCTCCTCTCTCTTGCCCTTAAAGGTGGAAGGTCCTTTGAATGAAGGTTAAATCATTTTCTCACCCTGCACTTTCTCACTACAGGATGACTTCCATTTCTGGGCTTTCAATAGCTGCCTAAAAACCACCAGCAAATGCATCTCTTGCAAACTGCTAACACATACTTCCAATGGGTCATGGACATTTGCATTTATATGTCTGCCACTTGGGGACCAGCAGATGGCGTAATGGTTATGTCACTGAATTCCCATATAGTCAACCGTGGTTCGAGTCCTGGACCTGGCAGCTTAAAACTTAAACTAGGCACATGTCCACACATGCCCAAAATCCCAAGAGGAAAATGGAGGAAAAGGGATTCAGTGTGGCCATCCTCCCTGGGGGGGGTGATTGCGCACTTTCTCTCTCTGTGTCTCTCTGGCAAGCACACACACCCTATAGCAAAAATCTCTCTCTCAAAAAAAAGTCTAACAGTCAATTTATTGTGGCTTTGTTTTGATTCTCTGACATGTCTCCATCTTTTGCAGAGAGAGTTGGTTATTCCTTCACATTATAACATGTAATATAACTGTTCTTAAGTATGATTATTTTTAGTTTTCTATTATAGGAAATAGAAACAAATGTCAAAAATATAAGAGGCAGGAACTTTGTTGTGTTCACCTCTATGTTCTGAGGCCAATATATAACCTGGTTTAGAGAGTTAATATTTTCCTTGAATATAAGAATGATGGGTTAGTGAATGGTACCATCCATTCTTTTTATTCTTTTTCTTTATAATTATTTTAATATTTTTATTATCATAATTTTATATTACATGTAATCACATATCTCTTTACAGTGTATTACATTTCTTTTTGCAGCATGATTTCCATGCATATCAGTCAAGACAAAGACATTTATAGCCACATCATCATTTTTTTCAGATTATTATTATTTATTCTCATTATTTTCTAAACATTTCATCACTATCTATTATTTGGCTTGTAAAAAGAATTTATCCAACATGAAATATTTCTCAGACCTGTCCAGTTGAGAATACTATACATGTCATCATCAACAGGTAATAAGCCATTTCTGTGTCCCACTAATGTTATGCCTCTCTATTTGTTCCCTTGCTTTCCTTCTCTATACTCTTCCCTTCTTCCCCCACCCCTTTTCCACACTTTCTTCAGCATCCATAACTATTTTCATTACTTTTATGCCCTCCAATATTTTGATCTCTAACATAAAGTGGGGCTAATCGTATATATTACGTGGATGCATACAATATCTTTCTTTCATATCCTGGCTTGCTTCACTCACCAATAGATCCTCCATATTTGATCACTTTCTATCAAATACCAGGGTCTAGTTGGTTTTTTTTGCAGCTGAATAGTATTCCATAGAGTACACATGCCCCACTTTTTCAATCCATTAATCAGTTTGTGGACATTTGGGTTGGTTCCATGTCTTAGTGATCGTGAATAATGCAATAAACATTGATGTGCTAGTGCTTTTCCAACTGAGCATTCTCCTGTCCTTTGGGTAGATACCCAGAAATGCGATTGCTGGATCAAATGGTAGTTCTATTTGTAGATCTTTGAGGAACCTCCCTATTGTTTGCCACAGTGGCTGAACCAGTTTACATTCCTGTCAACTGTGTAGGAGAGTTCCCCTTTCACTACATCCCTGCCAACACTTATTACTTTTTATATTTTTAATCTTTGCCATTCTGACAGGGGTTAGGTGATATTTCATTGTAGTTTTAATCTGCATCTCCCTTTTGATGAGAGAAGTTGAGCATTTCTTCATATGCTTTTTGGCTCTTCACATGTCTTCCTTAGAGAGATTTTTGTTTAGCTCATTTTCCCATCTTTTAATTGAGTTATGCATATTTTTTGGGAGGGTAAGCCACTTGAATTCCCTGTGTATTCTGGTTATCAGTCCCTTGTCTGAGGCATATTTTTCAAAAATATTCTCCCATTCTGTGGGTTGTCAAGTCATACTAATTACCATGTCTTTTGCTGTGCAGAAACTTCTTAGTCTGATATAGTCCCACTTGTCTATTTTAGGGATTATTGCCTGTGCTTTGGGAGTCTTATTTAAGAAGTCTTTGTCTATCGCAATGTCTCCCAGAGTTTCCCCAATGTTTTCCACCAGTAGTTTCCTATTTTGAGGTCTTAGGTTCAGATTTCTGATCCATTTTGAGTTGATTTTTGTTAATAGTAAAAAATGGGGATTCAGTTTCATCTTTCTGCAGGTGGATACCCAGTTTTTCTAGCACTATTTGCTAAAAAGGTTTTCCTTTTCCCAGTGGATTCATTGGTATCCTTTGCCAAAAATCAGTTGACCGTAAGCTTTAGGGTTTATTTCTGGGGTCTCTATTCTATTCCATTGGTCCATCTGTCTGTTTTTGTGCTAATATTATGCTGTACCATCCATTCTTTAATCAGTTAAGGTGACATAATGAGGCTTAGAGTTGCTTTTCTTTTTTCTTTTTTTTTTTTTTTTTTAGTTTTTTGCCATGGGATACATGTGCTCTCCAGAGAGTGGGAAAGTGAGAAACCTTCCCCCTGGGGAGATGTCCATACTGCTATCCCTTCCCCTCCATTCTCTCTTAAAATCTTGGGCATGTATGCACATGGGCCTGGAATAATTTTCAAGCTGCTAGGTCAGGACTTGAACCATGGTCAGACAAGTGGGAGTTCAGCACCTTAAACACCATGCCACCTACTGGCCCCTTAGAGTTGCTTTTTAGCGAACAAAGAAATACATGCTCTAGTCATGGTGCTACAGTGGTACCACAGTGCTCTGCAATCTGAAGACCACCTGAGGGATTGGGGTTTGGTTCCAGAGCTTTGTGTATATTCCAGGCACATGCACCCATGCTAATGACCTTGGCTGACTGAAAGGATGAGGGAATGGTTATCTCAGTGTGAGAGCCTCTTGATGATGCTTATTTCTCTCTCTATTACTGTCTTCCTCTCTCCCTCTGTCTCTCACATTCTCATAAAGGAAGAAATTTTAAAATAATAAACAAATACAAAAAGTTTTCTAAAACTTGTTAAATTTATTGAACTAGGCAAAATAATACATTGACTAAACATACAAAAGTGTTTACTATTTTAAATGTCATGTAAAGGCATATAGGACATTATAATATAAAAATAATTTAAATCTTATTAATATATATAAATATAGAGACTTACTGTAATGGCTGTCGCTGGACTCCCAGGTAGTTGACCGTGGTTCAAGTCCCGGACCTGGTGGCTTAAACTCACGCTGGGCATGTGTGCATGCATGCCCAAGGTCCCGAGAGGAGAATGGAAGAGAAAGGATTGTGGCATGGCCATCCCCCCAGGGGGTGATTTTTCACTTTCTGTCTCTCTGTCTCTCTCTGTTTTTCTAGTGAACACACACGCCCTATAGCAAAAACTCCAAAAATAAGAAAGAATATATAAATATATATGATGTAATGTATATTATATATATTACACATATATAATGTATGTATACACCTGCATTAGCATCTGTAAGGAACCCGTAAAGGTGAACACAATGTTGCTCAATACTCCTGAAAGCTTTTCATAATTGATTCAGCTCGTCTCATGATTGATTACAGCAGAAAGAGGAATCTGAAATGGCAGATTGTGTAGAAGTGTGATACAGTGGATTAGACAATGGGACTCATTTCCAGGGCGAACCACTTCTCATTCCTGACTCTAATCTTTCCTGCATGTTTGGGCATGAAGACGGGCTGTAATGATTTCTGGCCAGACAACCTTCCAGGCGCAAGAGCTGTCATCCTTCTCTTGTGGTAGAGGGTTAAGAATGGCCAAAAAAATCTTTCCTCATAAAAGTAGCATTAGAACAAATAGTGTAAAAATGAAGAGTTATTCTTATTTGAAGAATGGATCGTCTCTCCCCCAGTCACCTAATTAGACTCTCTGCCCCAACTTCTGAGCAGCGATGGGTCCCCTGAGAACAAATCCAGGCCAGGTAAAGATGAACAGAATTGATTCTTGCCTTGTTTAGTCTTGGCTTCTTAAAGGGCCCCATGTGAACTGCTGTACGCTCTTCTCCTTTGGAGATGAGTAGAACAGACTCAGGCAGCACCACCTCCTTTAGCTTGCGTGCTGGAGATGACAAAGGCACATTAAAGTACTCAGGTCCCTGCTTAGAGGCCGGCCAACCTAGGAGTGTCTGATCAGGAATTCCCGCACTGAGCTCTTCTGTGAAGGACAGATTTGTGTTGTGATGGCGTTGCTGATAGTTTTCTGTTCGTCTGTAGTGACAGACAGCGAGCAAATGTATTCGAAATGGGCCATGCTGAAGAATATTTTCTATGAAAAATACAGATTTTAAACTTTAAAAACAGCAAATATCCCTCAAGAATTATTTTATAGATAAATAAAATGTGGACATCAAGAGCCTTAACCATCACGCCAGCTGCTAGCTTCTGCTGGGAATCAACCTTGCAGAGAGAAGCATCGTCCTCAGTGCCCTCGTAGGGGTCCCTCGCTGCACTTCTAGGACTTCCCTCCTGCTGCGCGCTGAGCCTTTCATTTTCTGAACTTGCCCCTGCGTCTGGCGCATTAGTGCTCATAGAAACCTCAAGGAGTCTCACTTTTATCAAACATGTGGTGTGTTCAGGGGCTTGAGGGCTCCAGCTCTTCCCCGCTGTCATTTGCACAGAATAGGGGGCGCACAGCGCAGTGCGGGGTCAGCAGACGCTGCGGACTGACTGTGCGGTGCTGGGACCCCTGCCTGTGACAGCGCGGGTGCAGAAATCGGCACTTTAGGAATGTTGAAGCTCAGGGCGTGGACTTGCCTGGGTATTTATGCAAAAATAGGGATTTTACGTCATTTGCTTTCCTCTTTAAATGGGGAAGCCGACTCGGTATTTTCAAGATTCCCACTGTTTTCAACGGAGGGAATGGCCATGTTAGGTCAGTTCTTGTGACTCACTGACAATCTTAGATCATTTTTTATTTAATTTCTGGTTACTGAAAGTTTTTTTAGCCTGAGTGGACTTTGTGATGATTTTTTTTTCTTGTGCTGTGCCCTCCTGGCCTTTTAAGATTGTCAGAGATCTGGCAGGCCGTGGTTGGAGTCCATGGACCACGAGGATTCGAATTCAAGTCAGACGCGTGTTGGTGCCCCAGGCTCCAGGAGAATGGAATAGAAGGGATTGCCGCATGGCCATCCCCACTGCCGGGGGATTCCTCACTTTCCCTGTCTATGTCTCTATCGGGGAGCACACCGGGCCCTCAGCCAAAAACCTCTAAAAAAACAAAAAGATTGTCAGGGATTTGCTAGTCCACGGTCTGTTCTTCAGTCTACTTAATGTTTTGATTATTATGTATGTTTTGGTATTTTCTAATATTGCATTAAAATATTATTTTCTGAGTACATAGATCTGGTGCCTTCTCCAGGTTTGATCGCACTCTGTTACTCAAACAGGAACTAGCTTTCAAATTATGGGGTGATTTTCAATGGCAGAAAAATCATAGAACAGCCCCATTACCATCATCCTCCTTCTGCTAAATATATATGACAGTTTATTTATATATGAATATAGTATACTTTTGTGACATAAATTCAGGTATATGAGAGCACTTCAAAAAGTTGGTGGAAAAATCAAAGTATGTGTTGGTTTTAGTTTGCAAAATATTGAACTCCATGCCTAATTTTTTCATGAGGATCATTTTCCTTAAACTTTTTGAAAACCTCCATATATATGTATACACACACATATTCACACATACATGTGTATACACACATATATATATACACATACGTGTATACACACACACACATATACATACATGTATATTCCTGGTGTTTACAACAAAATGTATGAGCACTGATGTATCCTATGAGAACATATCGAGGGCAGTTAATGAGGAGAAGTCTTTTTTGCCTTATTCAATCTTGGCCCCTTAAAATAGTCCCATATGAGACACAGGTGATGGCACAGTGGTTACGTCACTGGACTTGCCCATGTCAGACCACAGTTCAAGTCTCAGACCCAGCAGCTTGAAATTCATGCCAGGCGTGTGTGCATTCCTGCTCAAAATCCTGAGAGGAGAATGGAGGAGAAAGGATTGCGGTGTGGCCACCCCTCCTGTGGGCTGATTTCTCACTTTCTGTCTCTTTCTCTGTCTCTCTGGCAAGCACTTGTACCCTATAGCAATAATCACTCTCTAATAATAAATAAACATTTAAATAAAGAAAAATAAAATTTATTATCAGGAGTGATTTGAAACTAAATGAGAAGGAACGGGTTATGCCTTTCATGTACCTATTCATTTCTCAGAGAAGCCAGTTCCTGTTGGATGCCGTGCTGAGACACTGCTCCCCCGGACAGAGCTTCAGGCTTGCTGCTCATTCCGGGTCCTCTCTCTCCTGTGCGGGCAGTGTTCTCAGTGTGGAGCCTGGGCTCTGTTCCTTCACAGTCCTGCAGGTGCTTTCTCCTCTCCTAGAGTTTCCATCAGGGGTACCCAGATGCCCCACCTGCCCAATGTCGGGGGAGATGCATCTAAACCTCTCTTGGCTTGACTTGGTAGAGCATGGACTCTACAGGTGACTGTGACATTTGTTATATTAATACAAAATCTCAATATCATTTATATGTCCAGATTCTCAACCAATACTTTATTTTGTTTAGTCATTACAAACTTTACTATGTGATAAGATGAAAATTGTCTCAGTTGTTTTAGAAAAGGAGACAAAGATCTGTTGTCAATTCACACCCCAAGGTCCACGAATTTTATCAGCACATGGGGCTTCCTGCTGCCTCCAGATTCCCTCTTCATTAGGTCCCAGCCCTCCCTCGTAGCTACACTGAGCTCGCTGGGGTGTCATGAACCACAGCCATGTCTCTGATGTCTGTCTTCCCTGCTCTCTGGGGGCTTAGGATCTCTCACGAGGTTGCAGTCAAGATGGCAACTGGGGCTGCTGTCATCTGAAGGCTTAAACATGGGTGGGTGGATCTTCTTCTAACATGTCACTCACATGCCAATGACAGGAAGCCTCAGTTCGTCATTGCAGTCACAGGAGCCTCTTTGTGGAGCTTCGTGTAGCCTCACAGTACGGCCACTGGCTTCCGCCACGGTGAGTGAGAAGAGAGATAAACATGAAGGAGGCCAAAAAATCTTTAATGACATAGAAGTTAAGCACAGTTCTTTTGGTACAGGCTGTGTATTCATTAGGTGGGAATTACTAAATCAAACATATAGTAAAGAAGAGGGAAGAGAAAAGTGTGAGAAATTTTTTAATTAAAACAATCACAACTTGAGAAATAGGATTTATAATATGGGAGAAGCTTTAAATGAAGAGCAGTCATTCAAAGTGGAGAAGCAATAGCAGAATGCTCCATGATGCAGAGGCCATGCAGGATTGCATCCCAAGATCTCTCTTGGGAAAGGCATGCATGCTCATGTTGGTGATCCTAGTTGGCTAAGGCTGGGGAAAGGATTGCAACATGGGGATACTGCTGGGGTTGCTTATACCTCTCTGTCTCTGCTTTACTTTTTAAAAATGGAAAAAAAAAAAAATATATATATATATATATATATATATATCAACTAAAAGAGAAGAAAGGCTGGCCCAGCCTGGTGGTGTAATCTCTAGCATAATGGATACAGTGCTGGAGAACACATGGCTAGCTGTGGTATGTTTCCCTGGCCCAGTCAACCTGAAACACACATGCATGCTCAAGATCCTGATGAGCTGGAAGAAAGAACTCCAGGATGCTTCTCTCTCTCATATACATATGTACTTTACCATGAATTTAAACCATTTAAAAACAAAAGCTTTAAATTATAAAAAGAAAGTCTGTTCTACATTTAGATGATGAGTAGCCATGAATAGTATGGATGATACCATAGATGTCAATAGGAGAGTGTGATTTATTGCATGTGCTGCCCTGTTTCTGTCTTGGGCAGCAGCATGATAGGTATCCATTCACACAGACAGGGAACTCGGGAGGAACAGGCTGTAAGGGCAAGAAAGAGCGAAAATTAGGTGTTCAATTCTGTATGTGTTCCATTTAAATTGCTAATGGGACAACCATATGGCGATATTCCAGTATTGCAAGTCAAAACATGGGTCCAAGGTCTGGGTAGAGATACATATATGGAAGCCATGGCCAAAGAGATGGCACCAGGAGCTTTCAGGAAAATGAGACTGTATGTGCAGAGGACATGTGGAGCTTAGGACAGAATAATTAGGAACGCCAAAATTCTCTAAGATAAGGAGTAGTCATAAAAGGATAGAGAAGAGAAGCAGAAAATCAGTGCTGGCCCCTAGACTGATGTTTTAAAGAAACCTTTTTATTTATTTATTTAGTTTTAAGTCAAGGCCATTGCTTTTTGTTTGTTTGTTTTCAAGTCCATTAATTTCTGATTCCTTAATTATTAATTTCTTATTTCTGGTTTATTTTTGTTATTGTTCTTTTCGTATCTTCTTACATTGAGTGATCAATTCACTAATTTTTATTTTTTATTAGGTAAACATGATTAGAAATTTTTTACTGAAGACACATTTCACCAAACCCCACATCTTCTTCCAATATATTGTGCTTTCTTTATGTTGCTATTATTTTCTAACTCATTTCTAATTTCCATTTTTGTTTCTTCCTTAACTGAAACAAACAAACAAAAAATTACTCATACTTTATTTTTTTTTCTCTTTTAATATTTCCTGGCTTAATCTCCAATCCTAGCATGGGTACCAGGACTCCAATCCAGAGTGATTAGTCATTTTGTTAGAAAGTGATCTTGAGAGCTGATCTGTAGCCTTGTGCTTAAGGAAATGGCTGACCTCACAGTTCAAATTCTGGCCCAGCAGCTTGAAAAATATGCTGAGTGACTGTGTGTTCATACCCCAAATACTGGCAGGATGAAGAAATGGAAGAGAAGGGATCATGGTGTGACCACACCCCATTAAGGGGTGCTTTCTCCCTCTCTGTCTCTCTGGCAAGCACATTCATCCTGTGGCAAAAAGAAAAGAAAAAAGCAAAGCAAAGCAAGGCAAGAAAAAAGGGAAAAGGAAGAGAAAGAAAGGAAGGAAGGAAAAGAAATAAAGAGAAAGAAAAAAGAAGAGGCCATAAGACCAGCCCAGTTGAAAGACACCATGGATTGCACTTAGGGGTGAACCCCTGTCCCTGTGCTGTGTGGGGGGAGGAGTTCAGTTGGAGTCCACCTGTGAACATGCCAAAGGGTGCACAGTAGGGAGAGACTTCTGGAATTGGAATGGTCACATGCAGGTGCTTTCCAGGGTCAGGGGAAATCTCAGGGTGTGGGCACTGAGGTGCATAGCATGGATCAGGCCTGATGGTACACAGGATTTGTTAGTGTTCATACAGAAAATAATGCAGATCCTAAGTGTGCAGGTTGATACATTTTCACACCCAGGTACCCAGCATGTGGTGGAGAAACATTTCCAGCTCACCCATAAGTCTCGCTGAGGGCCCCTTCCATTCACGCTGCATGGGGAATCACTATCTTGTCTTCTAAAACCAGATTTGTTTTCCATGTTCTGAAATAGCATATAGGACTTTATTCATTCAGAATCCTTCTAATTCCCCAGCAAACCCACACAGAGGACACATCCTCTCTATATGAGAAGTGTGGAAAAGCCTTCAGCGATAGGACGGTCTGTAAGAATATTTCATTCCCAGAAGTTTTTCATTTTATTTGAGTAGTATTTCACTGTATGGTAGAACCAGTTGTCCGTTTACCTGTTGATAGACGTCTATATTTGAGTTGTTTCCAGTTTTTGGTTATTATGAATAAAACTGCTATAAACATTTAGGTACCAAAAAAAGTTATTATGTACATGTATAACACAAAAGAACCATTTGCCAGCCTCCTCACCCCAAAAGAAAAACATTAACACCAAATTTTCTTCCCTCTGACCACCAACTGCACAGATGGGGCTGGAAGGTTAGTGCTTATTCTCTTGAGGAGCCTCACACCTCTTCCTTTCCTGGAATTGTAATGAAGGCCATCAGATACAGACCACTAGAAACAGATTTTCTAGTTACAGATTTCCTACTGATTTTGACTTAATAGTCTAATCAAGTAAGGTTTCACTTTTTTCTTTTTTTTTTCTTTTTTTTTTTTAATTTGCCAGAGGGCACATGAGCTCACCAGCATGACAGAGAGGGAAAAGGAAAAAGCATCTCCCAATACGGCATGGTCATACTGCAATCCCTTATCTTCTATTTCTCCATCCTGTTGGGATTTGGAACACACATATACACATGCCCAGTGTGCTTCTCAAGCTTCTGGTGCCAGGATTCAAACCTCAGGGTTAGTCATGTGGGAGCTGGGTCCCTTAAGCATGAGGCCACCAAGACCAGCCCAGGTTTCTTAACTCTTGTAATAAATGAGAATACTCAGCATGCAGAACCATGATGAGGCAGAGAAAGAAGTGGGGAAGGGACTTTGTAAGATTTGGACTTGGATTGAAAGATTCTGAGGAAGCAGGGTAAGACAGTATCAGTTCAGGATTAAAGTATTGGAGCTAATTAGCACAAACTAGTGTTTATTCTGGAGGTTCTAGGGAACACAACAGAGCTGAGGTAGCCATTGATAAGAAAATAACAATCACTCAAAGTTGAGAGGATTGTGTATTGTTGGCTTCAGTCCTGTAGAAATATTGTTTTAAATCTGTTAGAAATAGCACAAATAGGGCAACCCATTTTCTGGGACACCTCCCTTCTTGGGAGCTCTGTTCTTCCTTCTCTCACCTTCAATAAACTCCCTGCTTTGCTATACCTACTTTCTGGGTCCATGTCTCTAATTCTTCCCGAGCATGAGACAAGAACCCGTGTTTCACTGAGAATGTGGACCTGATCACTCCTGTGCTCCCGTGTTCCTGAGTCATATTTTGGTGCATTGGCTGGGAAACACCTAGACTCGTGTTTTTTAACATCAGAATGACTTTCCAGTATAGTGTTGAAGAGAAATGACAAGAACAGATATCCTTTTACTATTACTGATCTTTGGAAAAAGTGTTTAGCCTTTCACCAGATGACTTTGAATACAATTGCCATGAATTATTGTTTCAATATGTGATAAAATCCAACAAAGAAGTCATCTGTGTCTGTTTTTCTTTGAAGTTTAATTATTTACCCTGAACTTATCCTCACAACAAGAAGTGGGGATCAGGATAAGAAATACTAAATCTTGGGACCAGCAGCTGGCGTAATGGTTATGTCATGGACTCCCATGTAGTGGACCATGGTTTGAGTCCCAGACCCAAAAGCTTAAAATTCACTCAAGGTGCATGTGCATGTGTGCCCAAAATCCTGAAATGAGAATGGAGAAGGGATTGTAGTGTGGCCACCCCCCTTAGGAGGTCATTTTCTACTTTCTGTCTTTCTGTCTCTCCTGCAAGCTCATACACCCTGTAGCAAAACTCTCTCTTAAAAAAAAGAAAAAAGAAAGAAAGAAAAAAAATAAAAACAGTAATTCTTCTCTCACCCTTTCTGGAAAGATAAACTTGTAACTGGAATTTGGGGGGAGAGGGAGTCCTGTGTTCTTGGATATATTAATCTGGAGTGGAGTTCCATTTAACTAAATCTAGAGGAGAAAAGATAATCCTAGTCTTGGTTAAAATATAACTAAAAGTGTTCTTTTTCTATGTCTTCCTAATGAGCTATTGTAATGTAAAATTTTACCTATTTCTAACTAGACCTATGATTATAGACTTGGTCTTTTTTTTTTTTTTTTGAGAGGTTTTCGCCATAGGGCGCGTGCGCTCGGCAGACAGAGACATAGAGACAGAAAGCGAGAAATCACCCCCCAGAGGGGATGGTCACGCCGCAATCCCTTCTCCTCCGTTCTCCTTTCGGGATCTTGGGCACGCACGCACATGCGGCCGGCGTGATTTAAGCCACCGGGTCCGGGACGCGAACCGTGGTCAACTACATGGGAGTCCAGCGACATAGCCATTACGCCAACTGCTGGTTCCCTAGACTTGGTCTTATAAAGAGGTAGGGCAAGAAGAGAGCTTTATTCAGGAGAATAATAGAAATAGCTTAGAAATATTATAAGGTTGTCAGATTTAATTACACCTGGATATGCTGCATATTATTTCTGCCATTGAAAACACAGTCTATAAGAGCCTTTGTAATGAGGCTTTCTGCTTAAAAATAGAAATAAAAAGGGTATGAGAAATCTACTCAAATGGGAAAAAAAACACAGCAAATAAGCAAGTAGTGGGTGTGAATAATTAGAAAAAATGTTATAGATTTTCTTTAATATTCAAAATTATATGAATTCATCAATAAAGTGAAGATCAAAGTACCTAAATCTCTATTTCTATGTGATTATAAAAACATGGAGGGTAGACTGGAATAGTAGTAAAATATGACGCTCTGTGAGGCAATCCCACACAGGACGCTTCCTGGTTCAAGACTGAGACTTTCTTAGTATGTGGGCACACGTGTACCCATAATATGGGGCTTGCTGAAGGCTGGGGGTGGATCACAGTGTGAGGGCCTATTGGGAATGCTATCTATCCTTTTCTCTCGCTCGAAGAATAAATATATAACAAAAATATCAGGTCACTGGGAAAGTCATGATGCATTTTTGCATAGAAAAATGACCCAATTCATTCCTTTTTTTTATTACTTGACATACACACACCAAGAGTTACTATAGGGTTTTTTAATTATTTAATTGGTATCATTAGAAAACTTTCAACTTTCATAAATCTTTTTTTTTTTTGGAAAGGTTTTCTCTATAGGGCGCGTGCGCTCACCAGACAGAGACATAGAGACAGAAAGCGAGAAATCACCCCCCAGGGGGGATGGTCACGCTGCAATCCCTTCTCCTCCATTCTCCTCTTGGGATCTTGGGCACGCAAGCACAGGCGCCCGCGTGAGTTTTAAGCCACCGGTCTGGGACGCGAACTGCGGTCGACTACGTGGGAGTCCAGCGACATAGCCATTACGCTAACTGCTGGTTCCCGAACTTTCATAAATCTTACACAATTTTTTAAATTTTTGTTATTACTGTTTTGTCTAAGAGGTACATTCTCTGGAGTCTATCTAAATAAGGACTTTTAATTTCAACCAGTAGGTGGCAGAATAACATTAGCCACCAGAAAGCAGTTGCTCAGACTGCTATGCAGAAAATGCAGGAACTACTACTCGTGTATTAGTGCATTTGGTTAATGAAGACAACTTCAACAGTCCTGCAGCGTATGCAATCATTCTTAATGAATGGTTAAGTCTTGTATTAACTGTCATTCACCATTCAAACATATGCTCAACAAAGGGATACTAGCAGATACCTAACATGTACAATGTGGGTGGGAAGAATTCTAAAAAATCTATTTTAAAAAAGTATGTACAATAGGGAACCAGCAGTTAGTGTAATGGCTATGTCGCTGGACTCCCACGTAGTCGACCGCGGTTCGCGTCTCGGACCCGGTGGCTTACAACTCACGCCGGGCGCGTGTGCGTGCGTGCCCAAGATCCCGAGAGGAGAATGGAGGAGAAGGGATTGCGGCGTGACCATCCCCCCTGGGGGGTGATTTCTCGCTTTCTGTCTCTATGTCTCTCTCTGTCTGTCTGGCGAGCGCACGCGCCCTATAGCGAAAAAAACCTCTCCAAAAAAAAATAAATAAATAAAAAGTATGTACAATAGGAGCAATGGGGTTACACTAGGATGCAAGTAATAGTAGTATCATACTGAGATGACCATCTCTGGGTTTATTTTCTGTCATTTATTAATATCAGAAATACACTAACTGTTTAAAAGGTATGAAATCTGGAAGATTGTTTTACGACTGTTGCCAAAATGCTTTGTAAACTGTTTATAGCAATTGATATGTACTCAGTTATTTATGAAAGTGATTTCTAACCCAACGTTTGGAAAAATTTTTAAAACAAACTCTTACTTAGTACTTGACATGAAAAAAGTATCTATTATAAAAATAATAGACATCCCTACTTTTTTAAGATTCCCAATTAGTGAGGTACTTCAATGAACAAGATCAAGGAATATCTCTTTATCAAAGGATTAATCTAGAATTATCTTTACTACCTATAAAACACAATGTTTTGTCATTACCGTAATTTTGTTGGAAGTATTAGTCAAGGCTTTAATTTGTGAAATAAATCATATAAAACAAGATTTTTTAAAAAAAATAATATGCAGATGATATGATTCTTTAAAGTAAAAACACAAGAATGGGGTCAGCAGATAGCACAATGACTACATCACTGGACTCCCATGTATTGGCCACAGCTTGAGTCCTGGAACCGGCGGCTTAAAACTCACGCCTGCGTCGAGACCAGCAGTTAGCATAATGGCTATGACACTAAACTCCAATTTAATTGACTGTGGTTTGAGTCCCGGATATCCAGGGATATCTACTTGTTAACATTTGTTAGTTTTTCTGATGTAAAGGTAAGTTATGTCTACTACAGAAAGTAAAGGAAACTTTAAAAATATAAATTATCTATGACCCTATCTGCAAAAATAACTACTGTTAATGTTAGGTTTATTATACATATACATATGTACAGACATTTGTCAAATTTGAATGCTCAAATCTCTTTCTGTACTTATCAAAAAAAGATTAAAATAATAAAAGTGATTAGAATGCTTTATGTCCTTGTTTTATCCTCTTTTTAAAATATTTTTCCACAGTTTGAGTTTTCTTTGAAAATTAACAACTTATAAATTTCTTTCTTGTCAATCATTTCAAATCCACATGAATTTCCATCTCTATAAGGAAGTGATTACAGGTATTAGTAGTATTAGCACAGCATTACTCAACTATTTGTATGACTGCCGAAAGAGCTGTCTAATGCAGAGAATTGGGAGTAAAAGGACGAGAGGTCAGATGTCTAAGACTGAGGAGGAGGTGTAGATAGAGCAGTTATCTTTCCTAATCAAGCAATATTTACAATAACTACAGGGTCATCTAGGTGGTATGGTGGTTGAAGTGTTGAATCTCACATGGTAGACACTGCAATTTGAGGCCCAGATCCTGTAGCTTGAAAAACACACTCAGTGCATATGTATGTATGCCCAAACTCATGAGAAGAGAATGGTGGAGAAGGGACTGCAGAATGACTATTCCCCCTAGGGGCTGATTTCTCACTTTCTTCCTCTCTCAATCTCTCTCACTCCATCAAGTGCACTTGCCCTATAGCAAAATTAAAAAAAAAAAAAAAAAGCAACAGGATGAAACGTTAATAGAAGGCAAAGAAGCTTTTTTCCAACAAGTGAAAAGCTTGTGCAGAATAGAAGACAAACAGGCAATACCTTGTCATACCAGAATAACACTGAAAAAGGAATGCATTAAAACTACATAAAAAGAATTTTTAAAACCACAGCAAAATTACCCCCAGAAGGTTATTATGCAATGAAAAAGGACAAATTTCATCTCAAAAATTAAACAAATGCCCTCCCTTTATAAAACTATAATAGACTGAGAAAAAACAATCAGTACAAATATATGCCAGTTAAATAATATTTATTATATAAAGCAATCCTGTAACTTGATATGAAAAACAAAACAAGAGTAAAGGACATGAACATCTGACTAAAGAGGAAACAGCTACAAAAAAACACAAATATTCAATCTTGATATTCTAGGAAATGATTGGGATGTCATTTTTTGCTTATTCAATACAGAGTTAACAGCAATTTCTACTTTTTCTATTTTCCAAATATACTCAAATGTGCTATTTTTAGTAATAAAAAACTGAGTCATTAAAAAAACATAAAAAGTATGAAAATTTCTGCCAATGCAGAAATCACAAAAAGCATTAAAATGAATCAACACTTGTGTGGGCAGTAAGGTTCAGATCCCTGGGAGCCAATTCATTTTGCCTCATTCCTGAGCTTATGGGATTGCCAATAAAGAGAAAGTTGTTCCTGATTTACACTCAAGTACAGGGCCACGTATATGTACATATCTTTTTTTCTTCAGGTAGTGAATTATTCCAGGAAAGTACCTCTTCAGAATCACTCACTACAGAGGACTCCTATAATTTGCTGGTAAGATCCATTAAAATCTACCTACATGTTTCTCACCCAGTAGGAGCACCTTTGGTATTGAAGAGGCTGAGGATCTACTTGAGTACTACCTGCAAGACAACAGTGTTCTAGACTTTTTGTAGCTGGTTTCTTTGGGAATGTGAAATTGGTCCTGTCCTTCAGACACAGCCCAAGGACATTTTTTCTGATTTGATTCAGAAGACAATGCATCTCCTGCTTGCTCAGATCATAGCCTTGAGGCAGATTACACAGCTCAGGATACACATGGGCTGGAGCAGCACCAAGGCAAGCACCCAAAATCACAAAATAAGCATGTTAGGATGACTATACTAGGAAACTGAACTTAAAATCCTGTAGCTTTGTTCAGAATATTTGCTTTTATCATAAGCTAAATTTTACCGGACAAAACACTGGAAAGTAGCAGAGCCTACACCTACTGAGCAAAAGTAATTCTAACCAGAACTTTGCTAAACGATCTGTATAAAAGCAAGTTTACAAAAAAATACAAACAGAAAATATAATGTAAGCTTCATCTGAAGTAACAATTTAGCAGATGACAGACTAGATTGTGCATTTAATATGCTGTAGCCCTATCTATCTAAATTTAGTATGACTACACATTTATTCTCTGGTACTGAATTCTCATTTGAATAGAAACAGCTGCTTTATGGAAGAGACATTTTAATTTAAATGCAATTTCACTATATTTGAGTGCCAATTTAAAATTATGCGTATGTGTATGTGTGTGCACACACACATGTATGCATACAGTTTCTTTCTGGCTTTCTTTCTCTGGTGAGAGATAACAAACCCTGACTTTGGGCTATACTTTTTTTTTTTTTCTATTTTGTATTTTTATTGTTTCTTCTGTCTGCCCAAGAAACTTAACATATTCTGAATGCACCTACACAATCAAATGAGGTGGCAGATACATCAAAAACTCTATGAAAAGAGGGAGGTAGCTAATACTTGGCAATCTTTTTTTAATTATTATTATTTTAGGTTAGAACAGGTGGCCTCCCTTTGATGTTTTACAAAGATGAAACTTTCAACTCTGAATCACAATGGACATAACTATACATTTACTACTCACCTACAATTTGACTTACATATGAAAAGACATCTAATTTAAGCATTTTTCTATCTTTTTCTCATTTGTTAAAACAGCTGGCTATGTTGAATACATTTTCAGAATGCATCTTTAACCATTTGATAAGGAAACTAAGCCAAACAAGACAAGTAACATGTTACCTTTTTATCTAATAACTATACCAATCATTTTAAGAAGGGGAGGTATGAGATCATCCATTATGTGCTGCAAAGGTATTAAACCTTAGACCTAAGAATGATCCGAAGGTGCTGAAAGGGGAGATTCCCTAGAAGGTGACCCAGGATTTTCTTCAGGTGGAAAAACTGTGAGAGTACAAGCTCGAATGCCACCAAGTGACTCTGGAAGGTCAAAAACTTTATGCCACTCATCCTTTTCTGGGTCATATTTCTGGACAATTTCTACCATACAGCGATTATTCCAAGAATATCCACCAACAACGTATATTTTATTTTCAAAGACAGCAACTCCAACATCACTTTGACCTCTTAACATAGCAGCAATTGGTGTCCACTGGTCAAGGGTTGGTGAATAGTATTCACAGCTTAAAACATCATCATAATCACTTGTTCCTCTGAAGTGATTACCACCAATAACATAGAGCTTGTCTCCAACTGTACACATGCAATGCAGCCCTCTGACAGTAGTCATTGGGGCCTTCTGTGTCCATTTGTCAGTATCTGGGTCAAAACACATGAGCTCATTTTGGAAAGTGTCATGGGTAATTCCTCCTGATATATACATTAAGCCTCCATATACTGTTCCAGCATGGCCATAGTGGGGTTCACTCATTTTTGCAACATAGCTCCACTCATTCATTCTTGGATTGTAACATTCTACTGTGGCCAGTTCACCGGCTGCACTGCGCCCACCAACTGCATACAAATGACCTTTGAGGGCACTTAAGTGGAAGAATGTGCGCTTTTCATTTAATGATGCAACCTGCATCCACTTATTATACCGAGGATCAAATCTGAAAACTGTATCAACAGCGGTTTTTCCTTTTGTATCATAATTACTTTGCCCACCAACGACATAAAGAAAGTTTCCAATGACAGCAATGCCATGCTGATACCGAGGAGCATCCATTGGGGCTAAAGATCTCCACTCTTGTGCCCTTTCATCATACATCCGTAATTCCTTACTCACAACCAGTTGCTGCCTCAAAACTCCTCCTAATGTAACCAAGTGAGTAGAGTCAGATCTAATGGCAGTTCTATCTGACTGCATCACTGGCTGCATATACGGCATCATTTGATAATTACTAGCTTCCAAAAGCAAATTCACACAGGTATTGTCTGTTCTCATGAAATCTACTGTCTGTACATAATTGATGAGATCTTGTGGTGTCATCAGTGGAAATCGAATATTCTTCATTAATTTTGCAGCATAATCCATCCGAGGGTCTTCCAACCTTAGCCAGCGACAGGCAGCCTTGAAGAGCTCAAGTTCAGTACAGTGCTTAAGGCTATTACTAGAGAGCACAAAGGCAAGTCGTTCAAAGGGGAGTTTAAGAAACTCTCCAGTACTCAGTAATGCAGGAAAGTTCTTCAGGATGAAATTATTAACATATTTATCCACTTCTATAAGATTGTAGGTGTTTGCAATTCGTCCAACCTCAACGCAGTTATCTAAAGAGACTCCTGATATAAGAAATACTTTACAGAAATCCAAAACAGGTAAAATTTGTAAAAAGCTGGCAGCTTCAAGTGTATCCTGAAGGTTGTCCATATTAAGAGAAAGTTTTGCGGTATAAATAAAATCAATGATTTTCTTTAGACCAACCTTGTTCACCCCATGAAGCTTAATGCACATTAAATCTTGTTCTTTCATTCCACCTGTGAACATAGCCTTGAAATAATCGCTTGCAGACGCCATCATAGCTCTGTGAACAGGAAAGATATCATCTCCATCACCCGGTACCAGAGTCACATCACAAAGCAATCCTTCGATTCTCAGCTGATCAAAGCCTTGCAATACCACCGAACTGTGGGTATTGCTGGTAAAAAAACGTGTGGTTCCTGCCTTGCAAGTCTGCAAATGGGCAGAGACGCCCATTTCGCCGTTACCAAGAGACACTTTCATGTGAAAGCCTTCCTCTTACACAGAGAATTCTGCCGGAAAAGAAGTTATATCCTGAACTTTTTACAGGAAATGAGGACGTCGGACAAGGAGGAAAAGTGGCTCAATCAAGGGCCAGTAGTCACCGCGGCACCCCTCAGGGCACACCAGTCGACCCACGAAAACTGTCCCGTAGCAAGACCACAAAGGGCTGAGGACCTCAAATCTGATCGTTATGTAGATGATTCATCCCCGGAGGGCAGTTAAACCACCCAGTTCACCTAGTCGGGCCTGCGCTGCCGCTCCTTCAGCAGTTCTGCTCCGGGCCAAAGGGGAGGCGTCGCCACGTACCGCGGCTCCTCAGCTCCCTCGGCGGCCGCCGGCACCTCAGCGAGCGGCCCGCCGCGCCCTCGGCTTTCGGGAGCCGGCCTTCACCACGGCCACCCGCCGGCCTTGAAGTAAGACCTGGAACACGGGCTTGGGCCTGGAACACCGGCCTAGAACCGATGCCGAGCCGGTTCTTCCGGAGAGGCCTCGTCCCAGGATCCCCCGGGCTAGGAGCGGTCGCCACAGCTACTGCGCCTGCGCGGTAGCGGGCTCGCGTCTGTGGGCGGGCCTGTGGGGAGGGGGAGGAAATGCGCGGGGGGGCGGGGAGCGGAGCAGGGTAGGGTCGGCGTTCACTGGGTCTTAGAGTCCCCTGGACGTGGTAGTATAAACCAGAGCGACTGCTCACATACTCCCGTGCTTCGCCTTTGCTGTACAGTTTTTGTGGTACCCGATCTCTTCCCCAAAACGCGTACTTTCTCTTTAAGGTTTATACTTCCTGGCGTTTGTCTTTCGAATGATAGCGAAACGTGGCTTTTGCATAAATTGACAGAAAACATGGAAAGAGAGGGGATAGGATGCTTAACTTATTTTCTATATAAAACAATTTTGATCCCACAGAACTTAATGGATACAATTATAATTTTGTTCTTGGTTTCAAGATTTTTTCAAAATACTTTAAATACGTTCTCTACATTCTGAATAGTTTATCTCGTAGTGCATTTGCCGTCATAATTTGTTCATGCTTTTTTTACTTACAAGTTTTTAAATGACCACACGATTTTCTAGTAACTGTACATACTATGGTTGCCTATGCTCATTATTTGTTCCTGAAAATATACCTTATTGTCCTAGTAAAGAGAAAAATCTAGCCAATTTAATTGAGTGGAGTTTTAATTGAGGAAATCTTAACATGAGTTAGGGAGCCTGCCACAGGGTACCTCCAGATAGATTTGTGGTCCACTCAGTAGTGAGGTACAAAAATGAAAGGGAAGGAATGAGGTAGAGAAACAATTTAGGGTTGGTTATATTCTGAATTTTGTCTGCACTAATGTAGTTTAAAAGGCAAAAGGGGGGAGGGGGGATGCCTGTGATTGGCTTTAAGAAAGTGAAAGAATGGGACCAGTAGATGGCATAATGGTTATGTTGCTGGACACCTACATAGTTAACCACAGTTCAAGCCCTGGACCCAGTGGCTTAAAACTCAAACCCAAGCGTGAATGTGTGATCCCAAGATCCCAGAAGAAGAAGGGATTGCTGTGTGGCCATCCCCCTGTCTCTCTGACTGTCTCTATCTGTCCAGAGCATACATGCCCTATAGCAAAAACCTCTTCAAAAAAAAAGAAAGTGAATGAATAAGGTAAAGAAACAACTTGGGTTGGTTACATTTTTTATGTCTGCACCTACAGAGTTTAAAAGGCTAGATGCCTGTGACTGGCTGTAACCTAGGAAGAAAGAAAGAAGAGAGAGAAAAATGAGGTCACAGTTTGCTTACTGAAACCAAGCAGGAGTTTGGAGGGTTTTTTGATAAACACATCTTCCATTGTTTTATAGAATCTGTAGTAAACTTACAGAATCTAGGCACAAGACTTTACCTTGTTTTGATAATGTTTAGTAGGATATTGGGTCAAGACAATATTTCCAGCAATGTTCGTGCATTTCCCTGCTACTGATTTCTCCTTTACTGGTATTTTATTAACTCGCATTTCTTTAATTACTAGTAAATTTTTAAAATTTTCTTTTAATTTCCAGTATGACATATGCGCTTGCCAGAGAGACAAAGAGAGGAAAGTGAGAAAACATTCCCAAGAGAGGACAACCACACTGCAATCCATTCTCCTCCTCCATTCTCCTCTCAGGATTTTGGGCACTCACCCCCATATGTCAAGAACATTTTTGAAGTCTACAGTTCCAGGACTTTAACTGCTCTGTCTACCGTGTGGGATCCAGCCACCTTTACTGCCATGCCACCGACTGACCCAATTACTGTGTTCTAAATCCTAAATTACTTATGGCTATGCAAACTAAGAATAGAGTTGCATTCTTTTATTATACTCTTCCCATATTTACATAAAAGATAGCTTACCTATATACCCTGTTCTACATCTTTCTCTTTCCACTTCAGGATCTTACCAAATTATAGAACTTTTAATATTTTTAAATAGTCATATTGTTACCCGCTGATTGTGTCATTTATTTAATCAGTCCCCTACTGCTGGTACACTTATTCTGTTTCCAGTTTATTTTCATATTGTTTCTGGCAGCAAGGTCCAGAAGGACTTGATCACCACTAGCCTACATAAGATGCACCAGCAGCTTTCAACCTGTCTAGCACAAGAGGTTGGTCGGAATAAGACTGGTCTGGAGAAATTCTTTACTTTGCTTTATCAACATTGGAAAGTCCTAGACACTTGCTTGGTGCAGGAGTTGAGGCAGGAAGGACTCCCCTGCATGGTGATGCTTGCATACTGGCCATGAAGAGGTACTTCCTAGAAATCAATCTCTATCTGGAAAAGAAAGAATAGAGCTACTGTGCCTGGAAAGTTCTCAGTGCAAGAAATCATGAGATCATTCTCTTTATCATCAAACTCATAAGTAAAATTGATAGCTAAAGCACAGACCTATGGATGTGATTGTTGTGGATGGACACGCTTCACCATATTCCCACATGTTCAGTCATTTCAAAAGATTAGTTTTTTCCTGCCTTCATTCTGAAATGAATTTAACCAAATTTGTCACAACATTTCCTAACGTTAAGCATTTATCTATTAAAGCATCCAGATGACATTATGAGTTTAGGTGTATATTTATTCTACTACATTTGTTGTATTTCGGTGTTTTTGCTTGTATGATATCATGTTCACATTTATATTGTACTAATTATATATTCATCTTAATATTTTAAAATTATTCTCTATTCTATTTTTTCTTGTTTTGTTTTTGGTTTTGTTTTTCCAGAGGGCTCGTGTGAATGCATGCTTAAGAAAGAGATCTCCCACACATTTCCCCAATTATCCTCCTACCTCCTATAGAAAATCTCCTGTCACCTGCATGGGTACATATAAGAACCCAGGTACTGAAGAATTCTGAGGAGTTGAATAGCATTTAGCTATTCAGTCAGGAGACAGGGCCTGGATAGGACTGCTTACCAGTTTAGCACCATCTACCTGCTGAGCCGTGAGCTGGGCTTATTGAAAAGAAATATTACTAATGAAACCCTCTTGGCCTAAGGTTCTTCCTACCCTTTGTGAAATGGAGAAGAAAATAAAAGACTCCAATCCATCTGCAGCTCAAATATAACTCTGCTATAGTAGGCCACATTATTTTTACATCTCTAAGAACAGCTCTCCAGCCATGACATGAGCTGGAAGTCATGTTACTACTGCCTATGACTGATAGAACCAGTATGATCCAAGAATTTGGGGGGAACCAGCAGTTAGCGTAATGGCTATGTCGCTGGACTCCCACGTAGTCGACCGCGGTTCGCGTCTCGGACCCGGTGGCTTACAACTCACGCTGGGCGCGTGTGCGTGCGTGCCCAAGATCCCGAGAGGAGAATGGAGGAGAAGGGATTGCGGCGTGACCATCCCCCCTGGGGGGTGATTTCTCGCTTTCTGTCTCTATGTCTCTCTCTGTCTGTCTGGCGAGCGCACGCGCCCTATAGCGAAAAACCTCTCAAAAAAAAAAAAAAAAAAAAAAAGAATTTGGCTCTGCTGGAGCCAGCAAGTGGTATAGTGGTTAAAGCTCTGGAATCCCACGTAGTCAACTGGAGTTCAAGTCTCGGACCTGGTGACCTGAAACTCACACTGGGCACATGTGTGTGCTTGCCCCAAATCTCAAGAGAATGAACGAGAAGGGACTGCAGCATGGCCATGTCCCCCGGGGGGGGGGGGGGGGGGGGGTGATTTCTTGCTTTCTGTTTCTTTGGTGAGCATGCATTTTTTTGCCCTATAGCAAAAAACTCTCTTGAAAAAACAAAAACACGAAGAATTTGGCTCAGGAATGGATGACTGGAATGAAAGTTGAAAGCTGGCACAGCAGTAAAATACAATACTCTGCAAGGCTGATCCACTGGAGAAGGTTCTGGGCTCATGTTCAGAGACCTCTCTGACTACACCAGCTCATATATCGACATGATCTGGGGTTGGCTGAGGCTGGAGGTGGATTGTGGTGTTAGGACCTTGTTGGAGGTGCTGTCTCTCTGTTTCCCTCTCTCTCTCTTTCTCTTGCTCATAGAAAACATAAATAAACTTTGAAATAAAAAAAAGAATTTGACTCAAGAAGCCACAACCCTGTGATTTTATGAACTAAATCACATTAATGAGAATGCTCTGAAACTGCTGAAGTTTACATAGTTCTTAACCTCTTCTCAGGCTTGACAGTTTAACCTTTACATAGCCTCTGTGAGATATCATACTATTCTTGCAATAATCACCTTGGATCACATACTGATGTAGATTGTCATATCTACCTAAGAAGCATGTATATTTATTTAATATGTGTGGTGTGGGGTGGAGGGAGTAGGTATAAGGCCCCATTTAGTAAAGCTCTTTTGAGCACCAGCTGGTATCACTCCAGTCCTGGTGAGGAACCAAGGCTGGACTAAGCATAATTGGTCTTGGATACAGCCTGCATTCCAGGAGCTGCTACTGCAAGGTCATGCTGACCCAGAAAGTAGCAGATAAAGACCCAAACTGAGTACTGGGAAGTCTAACTTATCAGTGATGGATGGAAAAGACCCACCAAATATTTCATGTATGCTTATCCCACTGTGCCTAACTCCCCTGCGTATCGGTCATGAATATAGTTTCCCAAAATAGCATGATTACCCAATAAAAGAAGTCCTCTTCCTCCCGGCAGGTGAGCTGAGGCACCTCTGGCTTCAGGTCCCCGGAAACTATGTCTCTCAATAAACTTTCCTTTTCTCTTGTGATGATGCCTCCTGAGTCTTAACTCCAGACAGGTCAATAGGAGAGTGGGAATTAGTTCTCAGTGCTCATGTATGTACAAGGCCTCTGATCTCCCATCACTACAAACTTACCATTGTAATTGCTTGTCTTCCACTCTGTACAATAAATCCTCTAATTCTGAACATGATGATTGGTCCAGATGAAAAACATGTATCCTGAAGTTTTAAAATCCAATATGGTTCTCACAAGAAGTTCACATTGGGATATAAACTTTTCTTTACATTCTGCTTAAAACCTATGAATTGTATGCAACCGAAAGCGTTACCATTTGTAGACACATAATTTAGAGCCCCAGAGATGACAACTAAAAAAAAAAGGAAAGAAAAGAAAAAAGTGAATTATGAAATGCTAGACTTGCACTGAGTGAAAGTGCTATTCTCTCTGCCCTTACCCTACTATTTATCACAGTCAACTCCACCTGCATGCCTCTGCATTGTGGAATCCCTCTGGGTTTCAGAACTTCCATGACTGAGAAGTACAACAGATTCCATAAAATGCTAGAGCATTAGGAAAGGATGGTTTATGATGGTTTCTTTCTAGGATGTCCCCCAAATCTCTTTAAACCAAGCATTTATACTTCCCGAAAGAATGTTATTGGACCATGTTGCCATCATTTAATTTGGAATACTTTGTCTTTCAGGGTCTTGATTTCTTTGTGTGCATAGCATCCTTTTTCCCATCAGCTGTTATTATAATAACACTTTTGATATCATTCAGCCATATGACTGGAGCACCAGAAATATTTACAGGGAAAAAAAATGTTTGGATTATTTTCCTTAAAAGGTAATTACTGCATGGGAAGAGGGCACTTGGGTTTTTCTGATTTTATTTAGTCTATACACAGCTTTTTTAATAAGAAAACTTACCTTCCAATCTGTGGTCACGTGAAAAGGCAGAGATAAAAACAAAACAAAACCAAAAAAGCACCAGAAAGGTGGTCCCTTTTACCTCTAACTCTGCAATTTCTGGAATTGGGGTGGTGGTCTTGAAGACCAAAGCAGACCCTCCTGCCATACCTTAGGCTGGGAAGAAGGTTTGGTGATGAGCTGGTATCAGGTGGCATTGCTTTCCCTTTGCTCCTTTCTTTTTTTTTTTTAGAGGTTTTCACTATAGGGCATGTGCACTCGCCAGACAGACAGAGAGAGACAGAGAGACAGAAAGGGAGAAATCACCCCCCAGGGGGGATGGCCACGCCTCAATCCCTTCTCCTCCGTTCTCCTCTCGGGATCTTGGGCATGCACGCACACGTGCGTGGCGTGAGTTTCAAGCCACCGGGTCCGGGACGTGACCCGCGGTCAACTACATGGGAGTCCAGCGACATAGCCATTATGCTAACTGCTGGTCCCATCCCTTTGCTCCTTTCTAACTCTGCAACTGCAGGAACTGGGGTGGTGGTCATGAAGACGGAGTTAGCCCCTCCTCCCACACCAGAGGCTGCCTGGGAGGTTTGGTGAGGAGCTGGTGGCACTGTTTTCACTTTACTCCTGGAGGAATGGAGGGTAGGACAGTATCAACACCAGAAAGGTGACCCCTCCTACCTTCTAATTCTGCAACTGCAGGAACTAGGGTGATAGTCTTAAAGGCCCCTCTTCCTGACAGTGTCTTCCTTTTTAAAGTCTACCAAGTACGTGAGTGGATTACACACCTACTGTGTACATAGTAGATTACACACCTACTGTGTACATCGTCACAGGAGTAAGCAGCACCAGCAGTATCTAGGAACGTGCATTGATGCCATGCTCAGGACCCACCCAGACTTACAGGATGAGAAAAAATATGGGCTGGCCCTATAACCTGTGTTTTAATAAACTCTGCAAGTGATTCTGATGAATGCCTGCGATAAAGATGCATGGAGGGAGGGTATTCAGATGGGGCCTGGGTACTTTGGTTATAGTAAATGATAAGCATGCTGAGACATAGTATGTCCCCACTGAGTCACATTTGTTAGTTTTAAAAGTTTTATAAATAAAATGAATTTATTTTTCTCTGTATTAACATTGATTTTAGAGTGGTAAAAAAGCAGTCATGTTTTCTGTTTGTATATATTTTATCCAAAGAATATCTGACCCAACATCTGAATTCAAAGATTAATCCCATGGGGGGAAACTGAAGCATTTTTGCTTGTGGTCTGGTTGCTTAATTTTTTTTTTTTTTTTTTTTGAGAAGTTTTTGCTATAGGGCGCGTGCGTTCGCCAGACAGAAAGAGACAGAGAAACAGAAAGCGAGAAATCACCCCCCAGGGGGATGGCCACACCGCAATCCCTTCTCCTCCGTTCTCCTCTCGGGATCTTGGGCATGTATGCACACGTGCCTGGTGTGAGTTTTAAGCCACCGGGTCTGGGATGCGAACTGCGGTCAACTACATGGGAGTCCAGCGACATAGCCATTATGCTAACTGCTGGTCTCTGGTTGCTTAAATATTAATATTTCTTTTTATATCATTTAATTATATTTCTGATGACCTAGTACCTCAAAATTAACTACAAGAAATTAGAAAGAAATGTATAATTCATCAGATGACCAGAAACAAGCACAGAGGCACAAAAAATGTGAGAAGCCAAGAAAATATCTCTCCCTCAAGGGAGAACATCAATTCCACATCACCCACAGGTGGTACAAAGGGAATCATAGGCACAGTTCCTCAAAAATATAATTAAGTGATATAAAAAGACAAAACTTCTGACCTAGAAAAAATCACCAAAACCACGGAGAAAATAGCCAAAACAAAACAAAAAAGAGTATAATATATGAGAAGTACTAGAAACCATGAAATGCCCAAGCATCCAAATAATTGGTATCACAGAAGATGAAGAAACTAATAAGCACATTGATAATTTATTCCATGAAATCCTAGAAGAAAACTTTCCAAACCTAAAGAAGCATTCAAATATCCAGATCCAAAAAATACAAAGGACTCCAAACAGAATCAACCCACGATCTTCTCCACAGCACATCATAGCCAGATAAACCAAAACCACAGACAAAGACAAGATACTAAAATTGGCTAGAGAGAATGCTAAGTTACTTACAAAGGTTATTCCATCAGGCTAACATTAAACCTCTCACCAGAAACAGTGCAAGCAAAGAAATAATGGGAAAATATAATCAAAGTGTTAAATGAAAAACAATTTCAACCAAGATTACTATACCCAGAAAGATTATCTTTCAATTGGGAAGAAAAGATTAAAAAAAATAAAAAAGTGCTTGGATAAACAAAACCTGAAAGAATTTACCAACTCCAGACCAGCTCTTCAAGAAGTTCTGAAGGGAGTGCTATATCAAGAAAACTAGACAAGGGCCGGCAGGTGGCATGGCAGTTAAGGGCACTGGACTCCCACATAGCTGACCACAGTTCAAATCCTAAACCTGGTGGCTTGCTCTCTCACTTTCCCTCTCTCTCTTTCTCTCTTGCTCTGTCCCTCTCTGGTCAAATTAAAATGAAATAAATGAATAAATAAATAAAGTTAAATAAAATAATTTTTAAAAAAGGTAAACTAGACAGACAGATAGAAACAAGATAAAAAAAGAAAATGGCTAACAGTAGGGAAAAGTCTGGAAATATTGATAATAACATTGAATGATAATGGTTTAAATTTTCGAATCAAGGGACACAGACTGGCTAAATGGATAAAGAAAACAACAACAACAACAAAACAGAAACCCCCTATCTGTTGCCTACAAAAAACCCACATCTTGGATAAAGACATATATAGACTAAAAGTAAAGGGCTGGAAAAAGGTATTCCATGCAAATGGAAACCAAAAAAGGGCAGGAATTGTGATACTAATTTCAGACAAAATAGAGTTTAAGATGAAAACAGTAAGAGACAAAGAAGGATAAATGGGCTATGCATTAAGAGGATATAACATTTATAAATATCTATGCACCCAACCCAGGAGCACCCAAATATGTGAAGGAAAGACTGCTAGATCTAAAAGGAGAGATAGACTGCAACATCATAATCATTAGTAATCCCGATACCCCATTATCTTCTTTACACCGGTCAATGAGACAAAAAATAAACAAAGAGATACAGGACTTAATTGATACCATAAGTCAGATGGACTTAATAGACATCTATAGAACATTCCACCCCCAAACCACAAAATATACATTTTTCTCACCCCCGCACAGTACCTTTTTGAATATTGGCCATTTGAAAAAATACGAAACAAGGCTTTATAGATTCAAAGGCGTAGAAACTATATCCAGCATCTTCTCTGACTATGATAGAATTAAACTTGATATCAATTTTGGGAAACACTCTCAAAAATATACAAATACATGGAAACTAAACTACCTACTCCTGAATGACTTCACAATCACTGAAGACATTATGACTGAAATCAAAAGATTCATGGCAACAAATGATAATGAGTACCCAAGTTTCCATAATCTATGGGACACTGCAAAAGCAGTCATAAGAGGGAAGTTCATAGCAATTAGTGCACATAAGAAAAAGATGAAAAGGTGGCAAATGAACAACCTAACATCATGTCTCAGAGAATTGGAAAAACAACAAAATCGAAAAAATGCCAGGAGAAAAGAAATAATAAAGATTTGAGCAGAAATAAATGAAATAGGAAATAAATGAACTATACTGAAAATAAATAAAACCAAAAGCTGGTTCTTTGAAAAGATAAACAAGATTGACACACCAATAGCTAGACAATTAAGAAGAGGAGAGAAAGGAACCAGATAAATCAAATTCATACTGAAACAGGCAATATTGCAAGACACAGTAGAAATACAAAACATCATTAGAGCAACTAGACATCAACAAACAAGAAAACCTGGATGAGATGGACAAATTCCTGGACACATAATCTTCCAAGACTGACTCAGAGGACATAGAAAGCCTGAACAGACACATAATAATAAATGCAATTGAATCAGTAATAAGTAACCTACCAACAGAGAAAAGCCCAGGTCCTAATGGCTTCAATTCTGAGTTCTACAAACCTTTTAAAGAAGAGGAAACCCTCATTCTACTAAAATTATATCTAAAGACCCAAAAGGAAGAAGCCCAAATTCGTTTTATGAAACCTTCATCACCCTTATTCCCAAAACAGATAAGAGTATGACAAGAAAGGAAAACTACAGACCAATATCTCTGATAAATATAAATGAAAAAATTCTCAACAAGATACTAGCAAATCATATCCAACAACAAAAAACAAAGATTATTCATCATGACCAGGTAGACTTTATTCCAGGGATACAAGGGTGGTTCAACATACACAAAACCATAAACATAATACAACATATTAACAGAAAGAAAGATAAAAACCATATGATCATTTCAATTGATGCAGAAAAAGCACTTGACAAAATACAACATCTCTTCATGATTAAGATTCTCAGCAAAATTAGCATAGAAGGATAATTTTTCAGCATAATAAAAGCCATCTATGCAAAACCTATAGCTAACATAATGAATGGGGAAAAGTTGAAACACTGGTACAAGACAAGGCTGCCCACTTTCCCCACTCCTCTTAATATAGTTCTAGAAGCATTAGCCAATGCAATCAGACAAGAGAATAAAATAAAAGACATTCAACTAGGACAAGAACAGTTGAAATTATCTCTATTTGCAGATGATAGGATTATATACATAGAAGATCCAAAGGTATCCATGAAAAAACTTCTCAAAGTAATAAATGAATACAGTTAAGTGGCCTGATATAAATCAACTTACAAAAATCTATAGCATTTCTATATAAAGCAACAAGCAGACAGAAGTAGAACTAAAGAAAGTAATTTCATTTACCAGAGCCACAAAAAGTATAAGATACTTAGGAATAAATCTAATCAAGGAAGTCAAAGACCTATACAAGGAAAATAATGAAAATCTTGAAAAAGACATTGAAAATGACACAAAAAAGTGGAAAGACATTTCATGTTCTTGGATTGGGAAAATTAATATAATCAAAATGGCAATTCTACCCAAATTAATCTACATATTTAGTGTGCTCTTTATCAAATTACAAAAGACATTCTTCACAGATCTGGAAGAGACAATTATAGAATTTGTCTGGAATCAAAAAGACCCTATATTGCCAAAGCAATACTGCACAAGAAGAGTTTAGTGGGTGGCATCTCACTCCCTGACCCCAAAATATATTACACAACTGTGATAATTTAAACAGCATAAAAGTAGACCTGTGGACGAATGGAACAGAATAGAGACCCCAGAAATAAACCCCAAAACATACAGCCAACTGCTTTTTGACATTGGTACCTGTCAATCCAGTGGGAATGGGAAACCTCTTTAGCACATGAGTATCCACCTGCCAAAAGATGAATCCGAATCCCTATCTCTCACCATTTACAAAAATCAACTCAAAGTGAATCAAAGATCTAAACCTAAGATCTCAAACTATAAAGCTACTAGTGGAAAACATTGAGGAAACTCTGGGAGACACTGGGGTAGGCAAAGAATTCTTAAATAAGACCCCCAAAGCACAGACAATAATTCCCAAAATAGACAAGTGGAATTACAGCAGATTAAGAAGTATCTGCATAGCAAAAGACACAGTAATCAGTGTGAATCAACAACTGTCAGAATGGGAGAATATATTTGTAAAGTATGCTTCGGATAAAGGACTGATAACCAGAATACATGGGGAATTCAAGTGGCTTACCCCCCAAAAAAATGATTAACCCAATTAAAAGATGGGTAAAGGAGATAAACAACTTTCTAAGGAAGATTTACGAACAATCAAAAAAGCATATGAAACAATGCTCAACATCCCTACACTGCTGGTGGGAATGTAAATTGGTCCATTCACTGTGGAGAACAATATGGAGGTTCCTCAAAGACCTACAGATAGAATCATGTAACTATTTGATCTAGCAATTTCACTCCTGGGTATTTACCCAAAGGATAGGATAATGCTAAATTGTAAAAGTGCTTGCACATCTATGTTTATTGCAGCATTATTTGCAATGGCTAAGACGTGGAACCAACCCAAATATCCACAAACAGATGAATGGATTGAAAAGGTGTGGCACATATACTCTATGGAATACTACTCAGCCATAAAAGACAAGACCCTAGCATTTGGTAGAAAGTGGATGAATATGGAAGATTTACTGCTGAGTGAAGCAAACTAGGCTACAAAAGAGAGACATTGTATGTCTCCACTTAACATATACCAACTTTCTGTACTCTATGATGGAAACAGAAAGACAGAGGGCATAGAAGCATTGAAAATGGTTATGGATAATGGAGATATGTGGGAAGGAAGGGAGGGGCGAGTGTAAGAAAAGAAATTAAGGAGGAAAATAGAGAGGCAAAACATTTATGGGATACAGAAATGGATTATCTGTTGATAAAAACATGCTTTGTATCTTCAACTGGACTGGCGTGAGGTATATGCATGTTGAGTATATTCAATGTACAAGATGAGTGATGTATAGTGATTAAGTGTATAAAATAAATTAAAATTAAAAAAGAAAAATGAGGGACCAGCAGTTGGCGTAATGGTTATGTCACTGGACTCCCATGTAGTCGATCATGGTTCGAATCCTGGACCTGGTGGTTTAAACTCACGTCGGGCACATGTGCGTGCGTGCCCAAGATCCCAAGAGGAGAATGGAGGAGAAGGGATTGTGGCATGGCCATCCCCCCTAGGGGGTGATTTCTCGCTTTCTTTCTCTCTCTGTCTTTCTGGCGAGCACAGGTGCCCTATAGCAAAAACCTCTTCCAAAAAAAAAAAAAAAATGAGGCCGAGAGTAAGGAAAAAGCTGGAGTTTGAGTGAAAGGCTCGAGATAAAGTGAAAAGGGATGCAGTTGATGGGAAGAGATGGGAGTGTCTCTATCATCACTGGTTATGCCACTCCCACTCTTTGTCCCTCTCCCCAGCTACCTGACTCACGCTCCACTTGCTGGCGACTGAGCAGAACACTGACAAGTGGAGGTGGACTTGGTTCCATTTTGGCAAAAGAGTGTGTGTATGTGTGTGCATTGTGGGAAAGCGGTGTTTGGTGGAGGAGAGGAGGAGCACAAAGACAATGCCTATAGGGATTTTCTCAGGCCTGCCACATCACTGTTTAGATAAGTGCCCTTTTTACAACCATTCTTTTGGATGTTGTGCAGAATCTTGTACTTAAGGCAAACAGTTGACCTGTCTGTATTGGGGTGTCCTCTGCAGCTGTGATGTGCTTTGCAGAACAGTGGGATATCTTTAGGACAAACTCAGGTCATATACCACTGGTAGGTTCTGCAATTTATTACAAGTGTGCAGTTCTTTCTGGGCTCTGATGCTAGGTTCATATATATTCACACAAGTTACATCCTCTTGATGAGCTGACCCATTCGTCATTATATAAGGACCTCCTTTTTCTTGTTTTAAAGTTTTTGATTTGAAATTATTTTATCTGATATAAATATGACTACTTCCGCTCTCTTCTGGTTTCATTTACATTGAATATCTCCTCCCAAGTATTTATTTTTAAGTCTATGTGTGTTCCTCAAAATTTAAAATAAAACCAGGATCTGTTTCTGCGATTGCAAACCCTGAGTGATGGGGCAAATTAGGAGACTCTCGCTCATACTTCTTGTTCTCTGTCCCTTGATTGCATGATTTCATATTGTGTTCGATTTAATCTCATGATTTTTTTAAAAAAAACATTTTGCTGGGACCAGCAGTTAGTATAATGGCTATGTCGCTGGACTTCCATGTGGTCGACCATGGTTCAAGTCCCGGACCCGGTGGCTTAAACTCACGCCGGGTGTGTGTGCGTGCGTGCCCAAGATCCCCAGAGGAGAATGGAGGAGAAGGGATTGCAGCGTGGCCATGCCCCCTGGAGGGTGATTTCTCACTTTCTGTCTCTCTGTCTCTCTCTGTCTGGTGAGCGCACATACCCTATAGCAAAAACCTCTCCAAAAAAAGAAAAAAAATGTTTATTGTTGTAGCGTGTGTGTGCTTCCCAGAGAAACAAAGAGGAAAAGTGAGAAAGCATCCGACAGGGATGATGGTCACATTGCAGTCTCTTCTCTTGGGATTTTGGGCATACACCAACACATGCCTGATGTGTTTTTCAAGATGCCGGGTCAGGAGTTTCAAGGGCACAGTAGGCCCTGTGGGATCCAGCACCTTAACCACCATGCCACCTGCTGGCCCTTGTTCATTATTGCCCCTAAGGGCACTAAGTCCATTGGGAATATTGCTGGTGAAAGGCCAGTGGAGTGACAGACCTGGAAACGAAATGTAAATACACATATATGTATGTATGTATAGTGTGTGTGTATACATATGTACATATATATCATACACACACACATATTTATATAGAGAGAGTCTTCAAAAACTTTCAAGGAAAATGATCATCATAAAATAAAAAACATGGATTTTAACATTTTTTCATATTAAAACAAACTCACATTTTGATTTTTCCAAGAACTTTTTGAAGTGCCTTCATATATCTATATTTATATTATAAATGTACACCATATTTATATGCAAATACATAAACTATCACATATACATATAGGATGAAAGATGATGGTAATGGGGCTGTTCTATGATTTCCAGCCATTGAAAATCACCACATAATTCAAAAGCCAGCTCCTGTTTGAGTAATAGGGTACCATTAGTAAGTACTTAAGCAAAAAATTGAAGAAGGCATCAAATCTATATATTCAAGAAAAATGGCATTTTAATGCAATACTTGAAAATAAAAATTATGCCAAAACACTCATAATAATCAAGAAATCAAAATTTTAAGAGAACCGAAGAAAGGCCAGGTACTAGCAAGTCCTTGACAATTTTATTTTTTGTTACAGGTTTTTGCCATAGGGCGCCCGCACTTCCTGAGAGAGGCAGGGAATGTGAGAAACCACCTCCCTTCCCCTCCCTCAACGCCACCCACGCGCTAACCCCGCTCCCACCTTTCTCCAACTCCCTCTCCCGCCCACCTTGCCCCTCCCAGCCCTGGGGGATGGTCGAGCCCATAGCCCTTCTCCCCTAGTTTCCTGTCGCTCAGACTTGTCCCCACGGGCTCCCAGTCAGGGTTTCAGGTCTCCAGGTCCAGTTTCCAACCACAGTCAGCCAGATCCCTGACAATCTTAAAGACAAGAAGGCCACAGCACAAAGAAATCACGGTAAATTCCACTCAGGCAAAACACTTTCAAACCAGAGCTTAAATAAAATGATCTAAGATTGTCGGTGAGTCAGACAAAATGACCAAACATGGCCATTCCCTCCGTTGAAAACATAGTAGGGATGTTGAATAAAACCCCTATTAGCATAAAGTCCCTGCCCTGGGCTTCCACGTTCCTAAACTGCCTACTTCTGTGCTCGCACCGCCTTACGGAGGGGTCCCCTGCACGGTGACAGCGCCCGCGGGTCCCAGCACAGCACAGTCCCCAGGTCTCCCGCCCCAGCACTGCACCGCGCCTGGCCACGTTCTGTGCAGGTGACAGCGGGAACGAGCTGGAGCCCTCAAGGGCCTGAAAACGGGGCATCTTCGCTAAGACTGGCTCGCTGAGGTTTCTCTGAGCACTAAAGCGCCTGAGGCAGGGGCAAGTTCAGACAATGAAAAGTTCCTTGTGCCTCCAGAGGGGAAGTCCCGTCCTGGCAGCGGCCAGGCGCCCTTCCGAGGGCACTGAGGATGATGCATCCAAGATGACTACGTAAGGCACGCAAAGTTGTCTCACAACACATTTGGGCGTGTGGTGTGATGGTTAAGGTGCTGAACTTCCAAGAGAGCGATCATGGTTCCAGTCCTGTCCCTGGAAGCGAAGAATTCGCTGGGTCCCAGTGCCCACGCGCCCTCTCGCGGCCATCAGTGCTCAGTCTCCACCTGCTAATGCTGATGCTCTGCCTCAACCCAGCCTACTCCCTAGGCTGGAACATGCCTTCCAGTCTTCAATGGGACAGCAGGGAAACCTTGAAGAAGTTGAGACAACTACGAAACGTTCCTTCTGGGTCGTGCAGCCCTAACAGAACCAACTTCCAATTTCCTTGGAAACCACACCAAGTCCACGACACAGAAGCCACCTGTTTCTACCACCAGATGTTGGACCAGATCTTCAACCTCTTCAGCCTCTCCCACACAGAGGACGGCCATGCTGCGTGGGATGACCTCCTCCTCTCTCAGCTACAGGCCAGCCTTCATGGCCAGCAGACGGAGTTGGCGAAAGTCCACAATCTGACTTGTCCCGACTGGGGAACTGTTGTCCGGAACTATTTCCGAAGAATCGCCTCCTACCTACAGAAAAAGAAATACAGCCCCTGTGCCTGGGAGGTTGTCAGGAGGGAGATTGAAGAGCGCCTGTTCCTCATGGTCAGCGGGGCAGCAAGTGCAGAAAGTTAGGGTCGTGACTCTCTGACCCGTTTCACCGGTGTTTCCAAAGACCCGAAGAACTCCCAACTCAGACGTCATATCTGAGGCCAGAATCTCGGGAGTCTTTTTGATAGAAATATTTGACCTTATGAATTTACAAAATGTCTTTGAAGAGAACATGATCTATTTTCTTAAATAAATTATGTCACTTAAAATTTTAGCTTTCTATATAGTAATTCCTTAGGGGTACCTTCGTTAGCTGTTACTAGAGATGATCGGAAAGCGATCAGTAATGAAATCACTACACACACCTGTCCGTCCCGCACATCAGATTCAGTGTGGGAATTCCTGATCAGATGCCTCCTGGGTTGGCCCAGCTCTGAAGGGTAATTCGGGGACCTGAGTGCCTTCGATGTGTCTTTGTCATCTCCAGCATGCAACTCCGAAGCGGGTGGTGCTGTTTGACTCTTCCACTCAACTGCAGGGGGAGAGGATAATGATTCCCACGGGACCTTTTAAGAAGCAAGACTGAACAAGGCAAAAAACACGTCTGTTCTCCTTTACCTGGCCTGGGTTTATTCTCATGAGTTCCATCCGTGCTCAGAAGTTGGGACAGGGGGTCTAATTGGGTGACTAGTGGGAAGAGGAGATTTGCTCTTTGAAGAAGAACACTCTTTACATTTCCACTATTGGTTTTAATGCTATTTTTGTGAGGAAAGAACCAAATACATGTTGTATAACCTTATTTTAGAGCAATGTCTCAAAGTCTCATTCTAAAATGTAAACTCAGAGACGATGCCATGGTGCCATTCCCCAGAGCTCAGAGCCTCAGAGTGTTTGAGAGAAGCTTTCAAGTTCATTCCCAAATGTGCAGAATGAAGGTAAAAAGGATCAAGGGTAGGGATTAGGTCCTAGAACACATTGTGTAGTGGAAGTGGCTTCCTTCTTACCTCAGGAGACAAGGGATGTGTAATCCATGAGGCCCACTGAAAGAAGAATGAAGAATGAGGCTTCCATTGCTAAGCAGGCCTTTTCTCCCCTCTCCTAGGCATGTTCAGTATTAGAAATGAAAACTGGACACATGTACACTTATAATCAAATTGTTGGTCTTTGTAACATATACCTCACACAATCTTGAATTGTAACTTTCCTTGAAGATCCATGAAGAATTGATAAAGTATCTTTGATCGTCATTGAGAAAAATACCGTAAAAAAAGACCATTCCCAAGCGTATTCAGTCAGAAGTTATAATGAAAAGAAGGAACAATCAATAATATTTTCTCGGCAGAAGTTAGACTGAGACATCTCAAAAGCAAAAATCAAAGTAGAGATATCCTTAGAGAAGTGCCTGGTGGACATCTCAGAGTGAATGTCCGTTCCCAGTTGGAAGGATGACTTAGCTGTTCACAAGAAATGCATGTGCTATGGTTCATAGGTGGCAAAGGAAAACCAGGAAATAGAGGTCGTGATTGTGGAGAAGCAGGGCAAGACACAAACTTGAATTTTTGTGCAAGGACATTAGATCTCTCAGGGCCAGGGAGAGGAGAGCCAGAAAGATACAAAGGTGGGATGGCCGTGTTGGGATGAACAGCAGGAAGCACAGAGGTGACTATGCATTTAAGAAAATACAGGGACTGGGAGGAGAAGTCAAAGGATTCACAGAAGAGGTGGATTGAAACTGTCCCCACTATTGGAAAAATAGTTGGCTTGTCTCTTCCAGTGAGCCTTGGTTTGTAGAATTAGGCATCAGAAACCGTGTTGGAGTAAATAGCGTAACGAGTGTAACTAGGAGAGTATTCGTTCTCTGCTCTGCCATGGCAAAGCAATAGGATGGAGGCTGAAAAAGAATGTGGGTTATTTTCCTGTGTGTAGCTTCTCCTTTCTTGCAATGCATCCTTTTTTGTACAACATCATAGTAACATGTATAATAGATGTATTTTAAATTATGACATACTTCATTACTTACAAGGATTATACATCATTGGTCTAATAACTACTGCTTTCAGTAAGCCACTCAACTTTTGTTCATTTGTAAGGCAGGAATAGAGAACAAATTCACTGTCCTTCAAGATATTTAATTATTACAATGAACTGCTAAAGAGAAAGGAGAAAGAAGTTGATGAGTTCCAGGAGGTGAGGAAATTCTTGCAAGATCTAAAAGAGGAATTACAAGCTTTACAAAAGACTCAAACGGAACTGTTAGAAATGAAGTCTATAATACAGGAAGTCAAAATCTCCCTTGAAAGTATTAAAAGCAGACTAGACCATACAGAAAATAGAACCTCAGATGTAGAAGAGAAAATTGCTGGCCTAGAAAAATCCACCATGAAGACTGAGAAAATGGCACAAAAACTTGACAATAATATACGAGAAGCACTAGATACCATCAAACGTCCAAACATCTGGATAATTGGCATTCCAGAAGGTGAAGAGACCCATAAGGGCATTGATAATCTATTCCATGAAATCCTGCAAGAAAACTTTCTAAACCTAGAGAGGCATTCAAAGATCTAATCCCAAGAAATACAAAGGACCCCAAAGAGAATCAACCCAAGAAGATCTTCTCCAAGACACATTATAGCCATGTTGACCAAAACCACAGACAAAGACAAGATACTAAGATTGGCAAGAGAAAAACATCAAGTTACCTACAAAGGACATCCCATCAGGATAACAGCAGACCTCTCATCAGAAACAATGCGAGCGAGGAAAGAATGGGAAAATATATTCAAAGTGTTAAGAGAAAAGCAACTTCAGCCAAGAATACTGTACCCGGCAAGATTATCTTTCATGTGGGAAGAAAAGACAAGAACTTTCCCAGATAAACAAAACCTGAAAGAATTTACCAGCACCAGATCAGATCTCCAAGAAGTTCTCAAGGGAGTGCTATATCAGGAAAATTAAATACAGACACACGGAAAGAAGAGTTCAAAAACAAAGAAAGTGGTCAACTTAATAGTAGGGACAAGTCTGGAGTTGAATATTATATCACAGAATCTAACAGGAAAAATGGAACCAGAACAGAAGATAAAGTACATGAGACTGATAGGTTCATGCACCTACCATTTGAACAGAATCCTAACCTGTTTCCTGGCTTTAAGAAAAGTTCCTTAGCATTTCTATGACTTAAGTTAAAACTGGTTTTCTTAGTAGTACCATGTGAACTTACCATTGAAAGTAGTTAGATTATTTAAGAAATTGTGTGATCAATACAATGTGGGAGGAAAAGGAATGGAAGACAATTTTAGACACCAGAGATAGTGTGAGAAGAGGGTGGGAAAAGACAGAGGGTCAGAAAGAGGGGTAAAAAATTCTAGGAACTAGAAATGGAAAATTTTTGATAATAATATGCATGATTAAGTCACTATGCAGTATATTCTGGATGGGAAATCACATTTTGTATGCTGTGATGATGCTTAGGGAAAGAATGTAAATTAAGTTCCAAAAAAAAAGTTTCAGAAAAAAAAAATCCATTCGAAGACCGCAGTAAGCTATATAGCCCCAGCTAGGTGCTACTTTATAGGATGCGTAAAGTTAGACTTGTGTTCATGGAAATGTATATATCAGCTGTGTTTGCTATGAAAATATTTAGATTAATTAAGATCTTCAGTAATTCAATAAAATGTGTGTGTGTGTGGGGGACAGTATAGAAAGCAAACATAGATACCAGAGACTGTGTGGGAGGAGAGTGGGAGATGGCAGAGGGTAAGAGATAGGGAATCAAGGATGGGGGAAAAGAAGCAAAACATACAGGAAACAAGAAATGGAAAGGTATTTGTTGACAATAACATGTATGTTGATGTGCTTGATTGAGACAATATACAGTGTACTCTGGATGGAAAATCTCATTTTGTATGCTGTAATGATGTACAGTGAATGAACGTAAACAACTAAATTTAAATAAAAAAAGAAAAAAAGATTCATCAAGATCTTTAGTGAATTAAAATTTGCAAAAAGAAAAAAGAGGCAAAGAAAGCAACTGTAGATATCAGAGACAACGTGGGAGGAGGAAGGTGGCAAATGGCAGAGGGTGAGAGGGAGGGAACCAATGGGGGAAGAAGCAAAATATACAAGAAACAAGAAATGGAAAATGATTTGTTGATGATAACGTGTATGGTAATATCCTTGATTGAGCCTATATACAGTGTATTCTGGATGGAAAATCTCATTTTGTATACTGTAATGATGTACAGTGAATGAATGTAAATAAATAAATTTAAAACAAAACAAAAAAGATATTTAATTACTGTTGATTATATGATAATTTCTGGACTTATTAATTTGTTAATTAACGAACTCCATCATTGTAACACTGGTTTATTACGATTTTAGTGCACCTTCATAACACACTTCATTGTATGTTAGAACTAGATCTCTCAAGAATTCCTATACAGTACTCCTTGACACTTGCTTCTTATTGGTCTGCTGTGGTTTCAGCAGAAGGGTTCTCTAAAGGGCAAAAGACCACAAGTAGAAAGCAGATGTTGAGTCCACTCCTAGGACGTGCACAAATATCATTAGGAGAGGCTTTATTTATGTCATCGAATATGACGGCATGGCAGCTCTTGCTAAACAGAAAGCAAGGTCTAGTTTCTGCAGGCTTCTGGAAACCCTTCCCTGTCAGGGAAGACTGCCCCCCTGTGGCCAAGTGTGACAAGGTTAGCGTCTTAGACTAGAAGGCAGGGTTCTGATCTACCCAGAAATCTTCCTGGTTGTTTCCTCAGGATTACCCTGCAGGCGGCAAAAAGGCTACTTCTTGGTAATCACAGTAGTGGACCAAAAAATAAAACTCTCATGTCTGTTCTTATATGTGTGTGTGTGTGTGTGTGTGTGTGTGTGTGTGTGTGTGTATGAATAGTAACCTCTTTCATCTCTTTATCTCTCAGTAAAAACTTGCAATGATATAAGTATAGAAAACATGGGACCAGCAGTTGGCATAATGGCTATGCTGCTGGATTCCCATGTAGTCGACCGCGATTCGAGTCCCAGATCCGGTAGTTTAAACTCATGCTGGGCGCATGTGCCTGCGTACCCAGGATCCTGAGAGGAGAATGGAGGAGAAGGGATGGCATTGTGGCCATCCCCCTGAGGGAGATTTCTTGCTTTTTGTCTCTCTCTTTCTGGCAAGCGCACGTGTCCTGTAGCAAAAACCTCTCTAAAAAAGAAAAGAAAACAGAATTCTGGGAAGTACCTGGAGAAGACTGGAAATCAGTCACTCTTGATGTAGAACCAAGTCTGATTTGTATATTCCACCAGGAAATGGTGGCCAGCAGAAATATCTGGATGAGAAGCTAGTCCCCTAAACGGAAGTGAGATATTTATGTGCATTATCTCCTCACGAGCAATTCTGTGATGGAAAAAAAGAGAAGCAAACCACCCTGGGTGTGTTTCTGAAACAGTGAGAACTACTTAAGAAGAGCCTTAGAAGATACTTCAGGAACTCTCCTAGAAGGAGGTGTTGTTATCAAAGGAGATGACAGCTCCAACTAAGTTTCTCCCCCTAAGACATTCCACTGGGACGAGATGTGGAGGTGGGATCCAGCGCTATCGGGGACTCTGATTCTCTGTAGGCCTCAGCAGCTAGGAGTTCAGACAGAGCCGGAGAGCACCATCCCGAGTGTCCTGGGAGAGGCTGGCAGGGCCCCTGGAGGGTGGGGGTGCAGCTGGCCTGGCTGTGGGAGCCGTCCCCCAGCTGCTCTAGGACCCTCTTGTATGTGAGGTCCTTACACAGCAAGGTAGGGATTCCAGTTTTTGTACTTTTAAGCCAAATTTGGATTCCATCGTTTTCACTTTTTCTTTTACTATGGGCCTGAGATAAGGTCATGGTTCAACACTTAAAACATTATTACAATATAATTTAAGCACACTTCTTGAGAATGGCAGAACTCTAGCCACTCATTCCAATGAAACCAGTTTTGAAATCGACACCTACCTGAGTCTGTCTACTTGTTTATAAATTCTAAGAATCTTACTTAGGAATTCGAGTTTGGACATCATTTTAATCTTTTAAAATTGCACCGAAGTACAAGGTGTCTCACTTGCTGCATTTCCCTTTTAAGGGGCTGTTGTGGATGCTCTATTTGATTTCTTCCTCCTTCTTATTAGGATCCTTAACTCTGGTTGTCTGACTACAGCTCCCAGTGCCAAGGAACCAGAACACCAACGCTCTGGCAGTAAAAATGCTGACATCCCCTGTGTGCCTCAGTGTGCACGGCAACACAGACCCAAGACTTGTTATGACTGGGAGAGTGACGGCCTTCCAGGGAGCTGGGAAGACAGACATCACACATGGCAGTGGTTCATGACCCCCCAGCAAGCTCAGTGCAGCTAAGAGGGAGTGCTGAGAGCTGAGGAGGAGGGAATCCCATGCAGCGGGTAGTCCCATGTACTGATAAAATCTGTGCCCCTTGGGGAGTGAAATGATATTAGATTTTTGTCTCCTAAAAATCGGACACAACTTTCAGGACCAGTAGTTGGCCTAACTGCTATGTCACTGAACTCCCATGTAGTCGACCGTGGTTCGCGTCCCGGATCCGGTGGCTTAAAATTCACGCCAGCTGCGTGTGCGTGTGTGCCCAAGATCCCGAGAGGTGAACGGAGGAGAAGGGATTGTGGCATGGCCACCCTCCCTAGGGAGCGATTTCTAGCTTTCTGTCTCTCTTTCTCTCTCTGTCTGGCGAGCGCACATACCCTAGAGCAAACACCTCTCAAAAAAATAAAAAATATTAAAAAAGAAATGAAAAGAAATCGGACACAACTTTCAACTTATCACATAGTAAACCTAACAAGATAAAATTCGCACAGACTTGGCTGAGAATCTGAACATGTATGACAGTGAGCTTTTAGATACTATAACAAATATCTCAATCACTATAGAGTCCTCGTTCCACCACGTCTAGCCAAGAGAGGCTTCGATGCAGCTCCCCCAGCACTGGGAGGGTGTACATCTGGGTGCCCCGATGCTCACTCATCTGCAGGACTGTGAAGGAGCAGAGCCCAGGTTCCAGGCCGTTGGCAGCGCCAGGACAGGAGCTAGAGGACCCGGATCGCGCAGCGGGCCGGAAGCCCTGTCCAGGGAAGCTGAGTCTCAGGAAGGCTTCTGACAGAGGCTGCCTGCCCTGAGAAGTGCACAGATACAGGGAAGGAGGAACCCCTGCCTTCATGCTCACTCAGCTTCAGATCACCACACTTGCTCCATTCAAGCATTAAATTAAAACACTTGGTAAGTGGCAGGCAGGTGGCAGGGTGATGAAGGGCACTGGCCTCTCACATGGCTGACCCCGGTTTGAATCCTGGGCCTGGCGGCTTGCATTCTTACTTTCTCTCTCTGTCCCTTTTTCTCTGTCCCTATCTGGTCAAATTTAAATGAATAAATACATTTTGAAAAAAGTTGTAAACATGGAAATGTATGTGTGTGTGTATGTTTATATATATGTATGTATGTGTGTGTATATATATACACATAGATATATTATATATATATATATATATATATATATATATATATACACACACACACACATAGATATATGTATATGTACTCAGGACTTCAGAAAAGGCAAAGGAAAATGTAGATCAGGTGAAAACAGACATGGATTTTAGCAAGTTCTTATATTAAAACACACACATACGCTGTATTTTCCCACAATCTTTTCAAAGTGCCCTCATATATCTGTATTTATATTTCTAAAGTATACCATATGCATATATAAATATAAAAACTATCATATATACTTACTTGAAAAATAATTAGTGTAATGGGGCTGTTGTATAATTTTTCAGCCATTGAAAATCACCACATAATTCAAAAGCCACTTTCTTTTTGAGTAATAGAGTGCGGTCAGCACTCACTCAATCGCAGAACTGGACCGAGTACCAAATCCATGTATTCAAGAAAAATAACATTTTATAGCTCTATTTGTAAATTAATATTATGGCAAAATATTCATAAGAATCAAAACATAAAACGTTAAGAAAACTGAGGAACAGATCGTGCACTAGCAAACCCAGACAATCTTTTTAATGTTTCGTTTTAAGCTTGTTGCACAGGGCGGTGGGGCTTCCCAGAGAGAGACAGAGACAGGGAAAATGAGACATCTCCTCCCATCTCTGATCCGCCCACTCCCACGCCCTCGCCGCCCCCACTTCCTACAACTCTCTCCCCGCCTCCTCCCCGCCTTCTCCTGGTCCCAACCCTGAGAGATGGTCGCGCCCCAATCCCTTCTCCCCCAGTTTCCTGTCTGGCAGGCATGACCTGCAGGCACCCAGCGAGATTTACAAGCCACCAGGATCCGTTTCCGACCAATGTCGGCCAGATCCCTGACTATCTTAAAAGGCGAGGCGGGCACAGCACACAATTCATGGCAAACTCCACTCAGGCTGAAAAACTTACTAGCCAGAAGTGAAATAAAAGATCTAAGATTGTCGGAGAGTTACAAGAAATGACCTAACATGGCCATTCCCTCTTGAAAACAGCGGGAATCAAAGATATCGAGTCCGCTTCCCCATTCAAAAGGAAGGCAAATGACATAAAATCCCTATTATTGCATAAATACCCACGCAAGTCCCTGCGCTGACCTTCACCACTCCTAAACTGCGGATTTCTGCACCCGCGCGGTCCTGGGGAGGAGTCCCTTGAACAGTGACAGCGCCCACGGGTCCCAGCACCGCACCGTCAGTCCCCAGGGTCTGCCTTCCCCCAACAGCGGCACCGCACACTTCGCCAGAGTCTGTGCAAAAGGCCAGGTCGAGCTCGAGCCCTCCAGTCCCGGTAAACGCGGCATCTTTGGTGAAAATCTGGCTTGCTGAGGCATCTCTGAGCAGTAAAGAGCCAGACGCAGGGACGAGTTCAGAAAACCAAAGGCTCCGTGCGCCGCCGGAGGGCAATTCCCCAGCGCAGCATGGGCCAGACGCGCCGCCGAGCCCGCAGAGGAAAATGCCGCTCTGCACAGGCGGAGTATTTAAGTACACAACGCTGGAGCCCGCCCTGGCACAAGCCGCGCCCTCCTGCTGTGCCGGCTCGCAGGCGGCAGTACCGGCCTCTCGGGCGCCCTCTGGTGGCAGTGCTTGCGCAGCTTTGGGAACTTTGAGCTCGTTTGGTGCCAGTGCCCGCGCGCCCCCTGGCGGCCGGATTTCTATCGGAGACATTCACAATGGTCCACCTCTACCTGTTGATGGCAGGAGTGATGCTCTGCTCCTACCCAGCCTGCTCACTTGGCTGGCACTTGCCTTCCAGTGCTTGCCTGGACAACATGGACATATTGATGTGCTTGAGACAGTTGAAAAGGGCTCCCTCGCAGTCGTGCCTCCATGACAGAATCAATTTCCAATTTCCTTGGAAACCAGACAATATCACCCAAATCCACAAGACACAAGCCCCCTGTTTCCATCATCAGATGCTGCAGCAGATCTTCAGCCTCTTCAGCACAGAGGACAGCCATGCTGCTTGGGGTGGCCTCGTCCTCCGTCAACTACTGGTCTGCCTCCACTACCAGCTGTATCAACTAGAGTCGGCAAATGTCCAAAATCTGACCTGTCCCGACTTGGGGGTTGATGTCCGGAAGTATTTCCAAGGAATCACGAGCTACCTGCAAGAGAAGAAAAACCGCCCCTGTGCCTGGGAGGTTGTCAGAAGGGAGATCGAAGAGCGCCTGTTCCTCATTGACCGTGACCTCAGAGAGGAGGCAGCAAGTGAAGAAAGTTAGGCTCCGGACTCTCTGACCAGTTGCATCAGTGTTTGCGAAGCCCACAAAGGGACGCGTGATTTACACGTTAATACCTCAGGCCAAAATCACAGGATTCTTCCTAATATAAATGTTATACCAAAAGTGTTTGGAGACAACAAATTTTCTATTGTCTTAAATAAATTATGTGGTTTATAATTGTATTTATCTATATAATTCTTGAGGGATATTTGTTCTTTCTACAGTCTGATCTGTATTTTCCATAGAAAATGCTCTTCAGCGTGGTCCATTTCAAAGACATTTGTTAGGTCCTACTACAGATGAGCAGGTAACTATCAAGAGTGAAATCATGCCCCATCTGTTTCCTCCCAGAAGAGCTCAGGGGGGATTTCCTCATTAGATGACTCTCAGGTGGCCCCTCTGGGCAGTGACTGGGACACCTGAGCACCTTGTACGTTGTGCCTTTGTCAACCCCAACGTGCAATTCGGATGGGGGCTGTGCTGCTTCAGTCTGCTCTACTCACCTGCAATGGGAAAAGAACAGAGAGCGGTTCTCAGGGACTTTTTTTTTTTTTAAGAGGATTTTAGCATAGGGCATGGCAATAGCTGAAGAGAGAGACAGAGAGTGAGAGAGACAAAGACGCGAGTGACAAAGTGGGCAATCACTCTCTGGAGGGATGGGCACACCACAACCCCTTCTCCTCCATTCTCCTCCTGGGTCTTGTGTGTACACAAACGCGCACACACACACACACACACACTCACACATGCGTGTCTGGAAGGATATTGAAGTCACTGGGTCCAGGAATCCAACCACAGTCTGATAAGGTAGAATGCAGTAACTTTACCACTATGCCATCAGCTGGCTCCCACATGGGACTATTTTTAGGAGCCGGGATTTAATAAAGGAACAACGAGTTCTCCTCATAATTAACTGGCCTGAATTTGTTCTCATAGGATAGAGCTGACCATAGAGGTTAGGGTAGGGAATCTAACTGGGTGACTAGGGGGAAGAAAATATAGTGTCCTTTGAATAAGAACACTCTTTTATTGGGACCGGCAGGTGAAGGGGTGGATAAAGGTGCTGGATTCCTATATGGCTGACTATAGTTGGAGTCCCGAACCTGGTGGCTTGGTTTCTCACTTTCCCTTTCTCTCTCTTCTCAAATTAAAATAGTAATAATAATAACAATAATGAATTAAATTTTTGTGAAATGAATACTTCTTTTAAAAATGAACACTCTTTTTTTCACTATTGATTCTAATGTTACTTTGTGAAGAAAGATTACTGAGTACATGTTCTTCAACTTTATATGAACAAAAATGATCTCAGTGCCTCATTCTACAGTTTAAACTCAGGGAAGATGACATGGTGTCATCCACTAGAGCTCACAGCATCAGAGTCTTTGACAGAAGCATTTAGTGGATTCCCAAATGCACAAGCTAAAATTAAATATGACCGAGAGGATGGATAAGGTCCTGGAACACTGTGTGGTGTAAATTAATTCCTTCTAACATCAGGGGACAAGGCATGCGTGATCGGGTGTGTTTGGTCTGTGAGTAGCACTGAAATAAGAATGAAGAATAAGTCTTCCGTTTGTAATCAGGCTCCGAGCGTGCTGCTGGCCTTCAGACATTCCCGGGGAAAGAGATGTGGCGGTGGGATACAGTGACATAGGGGACTCTGACCCTCCGTGGGCCTCAGCGGCTAAGAGTGCAGACAGGGCTGGAGACCGGTATCCTCAGTGTCCGGGGAGAGGCTGGCAGGGCCCCTGCAGGGTGGGGGTGCAGCTGGCCTGGCTGTGGGAGCCTTTCTCCAGCGGCTCTCGCGCCTTCTCATGTGAGGGTCTTACATAGCAAGGTCTGGATTTTCAGGGTTGGTCCTTTTAACCCAAATTTGGTTTCCCTTTCTTTCACTTTCTATTCTACTATGGTCCTGAGGTAGCGGCATGACTTCAATATTTCTTTGTCATTAGTACACTAGGAATTAAACACACTGCCAGAAAATGTCAGACATCGCGATCCCATGAGATGTATTCATCCAAAGGAAGCCAGTTTTTTTTTTTTTTTTTTTTTTTTTTTTCTTTTTTTGGAGAGGTTTTCGCTATAGGGCGCGTGCGCTCGCCAGACAGACAGAGAGAGACAGAGAGATAGAAAGCAGGAAATCACCCCCCAGGGGGGATGGCCACGCCGCAATCCCTTCTCCTCCATTCTCCTCTCGGGATCTTGGGTACGCACGCACACGCGCCCGGCGTGAGTTTAAGCCGCCGGGTCCGGGACTCGAACCGTGGTCGACTACGTGGGAGTCCAGCGACATAGCCATTACACTAACTGCTGGTCCCAAGGAAGCCAGTTTTGAAAGCGACACCTACCTGAGACAGCTAGCTGCTTTACACATCCAAATAATCACGCTGAGAAATGTGATCCTGGACATCGTTTCAATACTCTCTGAATTGCACTGAACTTCAAGGTGCCTCACCTTTTGGCATTTCCCTTTTATGGAGCTGATATGTTCCGTTAGATTCTTCTACCGTTCTTAGGAGCCGCAGCTCTAGTTTTCTCACCTCATCTGTAGCTCCTAATGCGAAGGGACCCAAACACCAAGAGAGAATTCACCCAGTTCTCTTCATTCTGGCAACAAAGATGGGTTACTTCACCTGCATGCCACACAGAGTGCTTGTCAGTGTGAGCTCAAGACTGGGAATGACCAGGAGGCTGACGGCCCTCCAGGGAGCAGGGAGGACAGACACCAGAGACATGGCTGTGGTCCATGACACCCCAGCGAGCTCAGTGCAGCTGCCAGGGCGTGCTGAGAGCTGAAGAGGAGGGAAGCCGGAGGCAGCAGGAAGCCCCGTGTGCTGACAAAATCTGTGCCCTTGGGGAGTGACTTGACTTCAGATCATTGTCTCCTCTTCTAAAATGACTGAGACAGCTTTCAGTGTATCACGTAGTAAAGTTTATAAGGACTAAACAAAATAAACTTTGCGAAGCATTGGCTGAGAATCTGAACATATCCATGACAGCGAGCTTTCGTAGTATACAACAAATATCACAATCTCCAGTGGAGGCCATGTTCAACCAGGGCCAGCCACGGGAGGCTGTGATGGAGCTCCCGGGACACAGGCATGGTGGAGCATCTGGGTGCCCCTGACGGACACCCTAGGGGAGGAGGCAGCATCTGCAGGTCTGTGACGGAGCAGAGCCCGGGTTCCAGGCTCAGGGCAGCGCGAGGACCCGGAATGGGCAGCGGGCCTGAAGCTCTGTTCAGGGCCGCAGAGTCTCGGCAAGGCGTCTGACAGAGCCTGGCTGCTCTGAGAGACGAACACATACATGGGAGGGGTCACCCCTTCCTTCATCTTCACTTACTTTCAAATCACCACTGTTGACAAATGTAAGTCATATATTAACCAAAGCTGTAAACCCCAGAAGTGTGTGTGCATATTTTTATATATAAAATACATACATATGGAGTCCTTCAAAAAAGTTAAAAGAAAATGATAATCATGAAAAATTATATATGAATTTTAGCATGTGTCTATATTAAAATAAACACATACCTTTTATCTCTCACTTTTTGAACTGTCCTCACATATCTATATTTATTTACAAACGTATACTATATTCTTATATAAGTAATTAAACCACCACATATAGTTACTGGAAGAACAGTGCTTATAATGGGGCTGTCCTATGATGTTTCAGCCATTGAAAATCGCCCCATACTTGAGAAGGTCGTTCCTGTATGAGTAACAGACTGTGATCAGTCACTACTTCACTCAAGCCTAGAGTGGAAGTAGGCACCTAATCTATGCATTCAAGAAAAGCTAGTTTTATTGGAATATTTGTAAATAAAAATTATGCCAAAATAACTGTAATAATCAAAATGAAACTTTGAAGAAAGCTGAGGAACAGGCGGGGCAGTAGGAAATCTCTGAGGATCTTTTTTATTTTTTAAGGATTCGCCACAGGGCCCTTGCTCTTCCCAGACTGTGACAAGCAGAGTGAGAAATCTCCGCCCCTCCCTCTCGGCTCCTCCCACCAGCATGGCCCAGGTCACCTGCCCCAGGGCCCCAGACCTCAGTGCCACTCTCTGCCCCCGCCCGACTCCTGCCTTCCCAACCTGGGGATGGCAAAGCCCCGATCTCCACTCCCCAGTTTCCTGACAGGCCGCCATGGCCCTCCAAGTGCCCAGCTCCATTTTCAAGTCGCCAGGAAAAATCGGCAAGACCAGTTTCCTACCTCAATTGGCCAGATCCCTGAAAATCTTTTTATTAGTATTTTTCTTTCATTAATTAATTCATTTATTTTAATTTGACCAGAGAGAGACACAGAAAGAGACAGCGAGAGTGAGAAAGCAAGCCACTAGCTCCTTGACTTGACCCGCGGTCAGCCATGCCGTGTCCGGCGCCTTGCCCACCAGGCCACCTGCTGGATCCCTGCCAACCTTAGAGGGCCAGGGGGCCCAGCACAAAGGATCAGGGCAAATGTCACTCAGGCTACAAAGCTTTCCGCAGCCAGAAGTGAAAGCGATCCGTCTCTCCGCTGAAAGCAGAGTGGGAATCTAGAGAACACCCAGTCGGCTTCCCCACTGGGAGAGAGGAGAGTGAATTACACAATCCCCGATTTAGCATGAATGCGGGCAAGTCCATGCCCTGAGCTCCAGCACTCCGAAAACGCCCATTTCTGCGCTCACGCCGTCGCGGGGAGGGGTCCCTGCACGGTGACAGCGCCCGCGGGTCCCAGCACAGCACAGTCCCCAAGTCTCCCGCCCCAGCACTGCACCGCGCCTGGCCACGTTCTGTGCAAGTGACAGCAGGAAAGAGCTGGAGCCCTCAAGTGCCTGAAAACGGGGCATCTTCGCTAAGACTGGCTCGCTGAGGTTTCTCTGAGCACTAAAGCGCCTGAGGCAGGGGCAAGTTCAGACAATGAAAAGCTCCTTGCGCCTCCAGAGGGGAAGTCCCGTCCTGGCAGAGGCCAGGCGCCCTTCCGAGGGCACTGAGGATGATGCGTCCAGGATGACTATGTAAGGCACGCAAAGTTGCCTCACAACACATTTGGGCGTGTGGTGTGATGGTTAAGGTGCTGAACTTCCAAGAGAGCGATCATGGTTCCAGTCCTGTCCCTGGAAGCGAAGAATTCGCTGGGTCCCAGTGCCCGCGCGCCCTCTCGCGGCCATCAGTGCTCTGTCTCCACCTGCTAATGCTGATGCTCTGCCTCAACCCAGCCTACTCCCTAGGCTGGAACATGCCTTCCAGTCTTCAATGGGAAAGCAGGGAAACCTTGAAGAAGTTGAGACAACTACGAAACGTGCCTTCTGCGTCGTGCAGCCCTAACAGAACCAACTTCCAATTTCCTTGGAAACCACACCAAGTCCACGAGACGGAAGCCACCTGTTTCTACCACCAGATGTTGGACCAGATCTTCAACCTCTTCAGCCTCTCCCACACAGAGGACGGCCATGCTGCGTGGGATGACCTACTCCTCTCTCAGCTACTGGCCAGCCTTCATGGCCAGCAGACGGAGTTGGCGAAAGTCCACAATCTGACTTGTCCCGACTGGGGAACTGTTGTCCGGAACTATTTCCGAACAATCACCTCCTACCTACAGAAAAAGAAATACAGCCCCTGTGCCTGGGAGGTTGTCAGGAGGGAGACTGAAGAGCGCCTGTTCCTCATGGTCAGCGGGGCAGCAAGTGCAGAAAGTTAGGGTCGTGACTCTCTGACCCGTTTCACCGGTGTTTCCGAAGCCCCGAAGAAATCCCAACTCAGACGTCATATCTGAGGCCAGAATCTCGGGAGTCTTTTTGATACAAATATTTGACCGTATGAATTTACAAAATGTCTTTGAAGAGAACATGATCTATTTTCTTAAATAAATTATGTCACTTAAAATTTTAGCTTTCTATATAGTAATTCCTTAGGGGTACCTTCGTTAGCTGTTACTACAGATGAACGGAAAGCGATCAGTAATGAAATCACTACACACACCTGTCCGTCCCGCACATCAGATTCAGTGTGGGAATTCCTGATCAGATGCCTCCTGGGTTGGCCCAGCTCTGAAGGGTAATTCGGGGACCTGAGTGCCTTCGATGTGTCTTTGTCATCTCCAGCATGCAACTCCGAAGCGGGTGGTGCTGTTTGACTCTTCCACTCAACTGCAGGGGGAGAGGATAATGATTCCCACGGGACCTTTTAAGAAGCAAGACTGAACAAGGCAAAAAACACGTCTGTTCTCCTTTACCCGGCCTGGGTTTATTCTCATGAGGCCCATCCGTGCTCAGAAGTTGGGACAGGGGGTCTAATTGGGTGACTAGGGGGAAGAGGAGATTTGCTCTTTGAAGAAGAACACTCTTTACATTTCCACTATTGGTTTTAATGCTATTTTTGTGAGGAAAGAACCAAATACATGTTGTATAACCTTATTTTAAAGCAATGTCTCAAAGTCTCATTCTAAAATGTAAACTCAGAGACGATGCCATGGTGCCATTCCCCAGAGCTCAGAGCCTCAGAGTGTTTGAGAGAAGCTTTCAAGTTCATTCCCAAATGTGCAGAATGAAGGTAAAAAGGATCAAGGGTAGGGATTAGGTCCTAGAACACATTGTGTAGTGGAAGTGGCTTCCTTCTTACCTCAGGAGACAAGGGATGTGTAATCCATGAGGCCCACTGAAAGAAGAATGAAGAATGAGGCTTCCATTGCTAAGCAGGCCTTTTCTCCCCTCTCCTAGGCATGTTCAGTATTAGAAATGAAAACTGGACACATGTACACTTATAATCAAATTGTTGGTCTTTGTAACATATACCTCACACAATCTTGAATTGTAACTTTCCTTGAAGATCCATGAAGAATTGATAAAGTATCTTTGATCGTCATTGAGAAAAATACCGTAAAAAAAGACCATTCCCAAGCGTATTCAGTCAGAAGTTATAATGAAAAGAAGGAACAATCAATAATATTTTCTCGGCAGAAGTTAGACTGAGACATCTCAAAAGCAAAAATCAAAGTAGAGATATCCTTAGAGAAGTGCCTGGTGGACATCTCAGAGTGAATGTCCGTTCCCAGTTGGAAGGATGACTTAGCTGTTCGCAAGAAATGCACGTGCTATGGTTCATAGGTGGCAAAGGAAAACCAGGAAATAGAGGTCGTGATTGTGGAGAAGCAGGGCAAGACACAAACTTGAATTTTTGTGCAAGGACATTACACCTCTAAGGGTCAGGGAGAGGAGAGCCAGAAAGATACACAGGTGGGATGGCCGTGTTGGGATGAACAGCAGGAAGCACAGAGGTGACTATGCATTTAAGAAAATACAGGGACTGGGAGGAGAAGTCAAAGGATTCACAGAAGAGGTGGATTGAAACTGTCCCCAATATTGGAAAAATAGTTGGCTTGTCTCTTCCAGTGAGCCTTGGTTTGTAGAATTAGGCATCAGAAACCGTGTTGGAGTAAATAGCGTAACGAGTGTAACTAGGAGAGTATTCGTTCTCTGCTCTGCCATGGCAAAGCAATAGGATGGAGGCTGAAAAAGAATGTGGGTTATTTTCCTGTGTGTAGCTTCTCCTTTCTTGCAATGCATCCTTTTTTGTACAACATCATAGTAACATGTATAATAGATGTATTTTAAATTATGACATACTTCATTACTTACAAGGATTATACATCATTGGTCTAATAACTACTGCTTTCAGTAAGCCACTCAACTTTTGTTCATTTGTAAGGCAGGAATAGAGAACAAATTCACTGTCCTTCAAGATATTTAATTATTACAATGAACTGCTAAAGAGAAAGGAGAAAGAAGTTGATGAGTTCCAGGAGGTGAGGAAATTCTTGCAAGATCTAAAAGAGGAATTACAAGCTTTACAAAAGACTCAAACGGAACTGTTAGAAATGAAGTCTATAATACAGGAAGTCAAAATCTCCCTTGAAAGTATTAAAAGCAGACTAGACCATACAGAAAATAGAACCTCAGATGTAGAAGAGAAAATTGCTGGCCTAGAAAAATCCACCATGAAGACTGAGAAAATGGCACAAAAACTTGAGAATAATATACGAGAAGCACTAGATACCATCAAACGTCCAAACATCTGGATAATTGGCATTCCAGAAGGTGAAGAGACCCATAAGGGCATTGATAATCTATTCCATGAAATCCTGCAAGAAAACTTTCTAAACCTAGAGAGGCATTCAAAGATCTAATCCCAAGAAATACAAAGGACCCCAAAGAGAATCAACCCAAGAAGATCTTCTCCAAGACACATTATAGCCATGTTGACCAAAACCACAGACAAAGACAAGATACTAAGATTGGCAAGAGAAAAACATCAAGTTACCTACAAAGGACATCCCATCAGGATAACAGCAGACCTCTCATCAGAAACAATGCGAGCGAGGAAAGAATGGGAAAATATATTCAAAGTGTTAAGAGAAAAGCAACTTCAGCCAAGAATACTGTACCCGGCAAGATTATCTTTCATGTGGGAAGAAAAGACAAGAACTTTCCCAGATAAACAAAACCTGAAAGAATTTACCAGCACCAGATCAGATCTCCAAGAAGTTCTCAAGGGAGTGCTATATCAGGAAAATTAAATACAGACACACGGAAAGAAGAGTTCAAAAACAAAGAAAGTGGTCAACTTAATAGTAGGGACAAGTCTGGAGTTGAATATTATATCACAGAATCTAACAGGAAAAATGGAACCAGAACAGAAGATAAAGTACATGAGACTGATAGGTTCATGCACCTACCATTTGAACAGAATCCTAACCTGTTTCCTGGCTTTAAGAAAAGTTCCTTAGCATTTCTATGACTTAAGTTAAAACTGGTTTTCTTAGTAGTACCATGTGAACTTACCATTGAAAGTAGTTAGATTATTTAAGAAATTGTGTGATCAATACAATGTGGGAGGAAAAGGAATGGAAGACAATTTTAGACACCAGAGATAGTGTGAGAAGAGGGTGGGAAAAGACAGAGGGTCAGAAAGAGGGGTAAAAAATTCTAGGAACTAGAAATGGAAAATTTTTGATAATAATATGCATGATTAAGTCACTATGCAGTATATTCTGGATGGGAAATCACATTTTGTATGCTGTGATGATGCTTAGGGAAAGAATGTAAATTAAGTTCCAAAAAAAAAGTTTCAGAAAAAAAAAATCCATTCGAAGACCGCAGTAAGCTATATAGCCCCAGCTAGGTGCTACTTTATAGGATGCGTAAAGTTAGACTTGTGTTCATGGAAATGTATATATCAGCTGTGTTTGCTATGAAAATATTTAGATTAATTAAGATCTTCAGTAATTCAATAAAATGTGTGTGTGTGTGGGGGACAGTATAGAAAGCAAACATAGATACCAGAGACTGTGTGGGAGGAGAGTGGGAGATGGCAGAGGGTAAGAGATAGGGAATCAAGGATGGGGGAAAAGAAGCAAAACATACAGGAAACAAGAAATGGAAAGGTATTTGTTGACAATAACATGTATGTTGATGTGCTTGATTGAGACAATATACAGTGTACTCTGGATGGAAAATCTCATTTTGTATGCTGTAATGATGTACAGTGAATGAACGTAAACAACTAAATTTAAATAAAAAAAGAAAAAAAGATTCATCAAGATCTTTAGTGAATTAAAATTTGCAAAAAGAAAAAAGAGGCAAAGAAAGCAACTGTAGATATCAGAGACAACGTGGGAGGAGGAAGGTGGCAAATGGCAGAGGGTGAGAGGGAGGGAACCAATGGGGGAAGAAGCAAAATATACAAGAAACAAGAAATGGAAAATGATTTGTTGATGATAACGTGTATGGTAATATCCTTGATTGAGCCTATATACAGTGTATTCTGGATGGAAAATCTCATTTTGTATACTGTAATGATGTACAGTGAATGAATGTAAATAAATAAATTTAAAACAAAACAAAAAAGATATTTAATTACTGTTGATTATATGATAATTTCTGGACTTATTAATTTGTTAATTAACGAACTCCATCATTGTAACACTGGTTTATTACGATTTTAGTGCACCTTCATAACACACTTCATTGTATGTTAGAACTAGATCTCTCAAGAATTCCTATACAGTACTCCTTGACACTTGCTTCTTATTGGTCTGCTGTGGTTTCAGCAGAAGGGTTCTCTAAAGGGCAAAAGACCACAAGTAGAAAGCAGATGTTGAGTCCACTCCTAGGACGTGCACAAATATCATTAGGAGAGGCTTTATTTATGTCATCGAATATGACGGCATGGCAGCTCTTGCTAAACAGAAAGCAAGGTCTAGTTTCTGCAGGCTTCTGGAAACCCTTCCCTGTCAGGGAAGACTGCCCCCCTGTGGCCAAGTGTGACAAGGTTAGCGTCTTAGACTAGAAGGCAGGGTTCTGATCTACCCAGATCTTCCTGGTTGTTTCCTCAGGATTGCCCTGCAGGCGGCAAAAAGGCTACTTCTTGGTAATCACAGTAGTGGACCAAAAAATAAAACTCTCATGTCTGTTCTTATATGTGTGTGTGTGTGTGTGTGTGTGTGTGTGTGTGTGTGTATGAATAGTAACCTCTTTCATCTCTTTATCTCTCAGTAAAAACTTGCAATGATATAAGTATAGAAAACATGGGACCAGCAGTTGGCATAATGGCTATGCTGCTGGATTCCCATGTAGTCGACCGCGATTCGAGTCCCAGATCCGGTAGTTTAAACTCATGCTGGGCGCATGTGCCTGCGTACCCAGGATCCCGAGAGGAGAATGGAGGAGAAGGGACGGCATTGTGGCCATCGCCCCTGAGGGAGATTTCTTGCTTTTTGTCTCTCTCTTTCTGGCAAGCGCACGTGTCCTGTAGCAAAAACCTCTCTAAAAAAGAAAAGAAAACAGAATTCTGGGAAGTACCTGGAGAAGACTGGAAATCAGTCACTCTTGATGTAGAACCAAGTCTGATTTGTATATTCCACCAGGAAATGGTGGCCAGCAGAAATATCTGGATGAGAAGCTAGTCCCCTAAACGGAAGTGAGATATTTATGTGCATTATCTCCTCACGAGCAATTCTGTGATGGAAAAAAAGAGAAGCAAACCACCCTGGGTGTGTTTCTGAAACAGTGAGAACTACTTAAGAAGAGCCTTAGAAGATACTTCAGGAACTCTCCTAGAAGGAGGTGTTGTTATCAAAGGAGATGACAGCTCCAACTAAGTTTCTCCCCCTAAGACATTCCACTGGGACGAGATGTGGAGGTGGGATCCAGCGCTATCGGGGACTCTGATTCTCTGTAGGCCTCAGCAGCTAGGAGTTCAGACAGAGCCGGAGAGCACCATCCCGAGTGTCCTGGGAGAGGCTGGCAGGGCCCCTGGAGGGTGGGGGTGCAGCTGGCCTGGCTGTGGGAGCCGCCCCCCAGCTGCTCTAGGACCCTCTTGTATGTGAGGTCCTTACACAGCAAGGTAGGGATTCCAGTTTTTGTACTTTTAAGCCAAATTTGGATTCCATCGTTTTCACTTTTTCTTTTACTATGGGCCTGAGATAAGGTCATGGTTCAACACTTAAAACATTATTACAATATAATTTAAGCACACTTCTTGAGAATGGCAGAACTCTAGCCACTCATCCAAATGAAACCAGTTTTGAAATTGACACCTACCTGAGTCTGTCTACTTGTTTATAAATTCTAAGAATCTTACTTAGGAATTCGAGTTTGGACATCATTTTAATCTTTTAAAATTGCACTGAAGTACAAGGTGTCTCACTTGCTGCATTTCCCTTTTAAGGGGCTGTCGTGGATGCTCTATTTGATTTCTTCCTCCTTCTCATTAGGATCCTTAACTCTCGTTGTCTGACTACAGCTCCCAGTGCCAAGGAACCGGAACAGCAACGCTTAATTCATACCGTTCTCTTCGCTCTGGCAGTAAAAATGCTGACATCCCCTGTGTGCCTCAGTGTGCATGGCAACACAGACTCAAGACTTGTTATGACTGAGAGGGTGACGGCCTTCCAGGGAGCTGGGAAGACAGACATCACACATGGCAGTGGTTCATGACACCCCAGCAAGCTCAGTGCAGCTAAGAGGGAGTGCTGAGAGCTGAGGAGGAGGGAATCCCAGGCAGCTGGAAGCCCCATTACTGATAACATCTGTGCCCCTTGGGGAGTGAAATGATATTAGATTTTTGTCTCCTAAAAATCGGACACAACTTTCGGGACCAGCAGTTGGCCTATTGGCTATGTCACTGGACTCCCATGTAGTCAAAACGGTTCGCGTCCCGGACCTGGCTTAAAATTCACGCTGGCCGCGTGTGCGTGCGTGCCCAAGATCCCGAGAGGTGAACGGAGGAGAAGGGATTGCGGCATGGCCACCCTCCCTGGGGAGCGATTTCTCGCTTTCTGTCTCTCTTTCTCTCTCTGTCTGGCGAGCGCACATACCCTAGAGCAAACACCTCTCAAAAAAAATAAAAAATATTAAAAAAGAAATGAAAAGAAATCGGACACAACTTTCAACTTATCACGTAGTAAACCTAACAAGATAAAATTCGCACAGACTTGGCTGAGAATCTGAACATGTATGACAGTGAGCTTTTAGATACTATAACAAATATCTCAATCACTATAGAGTCCTCGTTCCACCACGTCTAGCCAAGAGAGGCTTCGATGCAGCTCCCCCAGCACCGGGAGGGTGTACATCTGGGTGCCCCGATGCTCACTCTAGGAGAGGGAGCAGCATCTGCAGGACTGTGAAGGAGCAGAGCCCAGGTTCCAGGCCGTTGGCAGCGCCAGGACAGGAGCTAGAGGACCCGGAACGGGCAGCGGGCCAGAAGCCCTGTCCAGGGAGGCTGAGTCTCAGGAAGGCTTCTGACAGAGGCTGCCTGCCCTGAGAAGTGCACAGATACAGGGAAGGAGGAACCCCTTCCTTCATGCTCACTCAGCTTCAGATCACCACACTTGCTCCATTCAAGCATTAAATTAAAACACTTGGTAAGTGGCAGGCAGGTGGCAGGGTGATGAAGGGCACTGGCCTCTCACATGGCTGACCCCGGTTTGAATCCTGGACCTGGCGGCTTGCATTCTTACTTTCTCTCTCTGTCCCTTTTTCTCTGTCCCTATCTGGTCAAATTTAAATGAATAAATACATTTTGAAAAAAGTTGTAAACATGGAAATGTATGTGTGTGTGTATGTTTATATATATGTATGTATGTGTGTGTATATATATATACACGTAGATATATGATATATATATATATATATATATATATATATATATATATACACATAGATACACACACACACACATAGATATATGTATATGTACTCAGGACTTCAGAAAAGGCAAAGGAAAATGTAGATCAGGCGAAAACAGACATGGATTTTAGCAAGTTCTTATATTAAAACACACACATACGCTGTATTTTCCCACAATCTTTTCAAAGTGCCCTCATATATCTGTATTTATATTTCTAAAGTATACCATATGCATATATAAATATAAAAACTATCATATATACTTACTTGAAAAATAATTAGTGTAATGGGGCTGTTCTATAATTTTTCAGCCATTGAAAATCACCACATAATTCAAAAGCCACTTTCTTTTTGAGTAATAGAGTGCGGTCAGCACTCACTCAATCGCAGAACTGGACCGAGTACCAAATCCATGTATTCAAGAAAAATAACATTTTATAGCTCTATTTGTAAATTAATATTATGGCAAAATATTCATAAGAATCAAAACATAAAACGTTAAGAAAACTGAGGAACAGATCGTGCACTAGCAAACCCAGACAATCTTTTTAATGTTTCGTTTTAAGCTTGTTGCACAGGGCGGTGGGGCTTCCCAGAGAGAGACAGAGACAGGGAAAGTGAGACATCTCCTCCCATCTCTGATCCGCCCACTCCCACGCCCTCGCCGCCCCCACTTCCTACAACTCTCTCCCCGCCTCCTCCCCGCCTTCTCCTGGTCCCAACCCTGAGAGATGGTCGCGCCCCAATCCCTTCTCCCCCAGTTTCCTGTCTGGCAGGCATGACCTGCAGGCACCCAGCGAGATTTACAAGCCACCAGGATCAGTTTCCGACCAATGTCGGCCAGATCCCTGACTATCTTAAAAGGCGAGGCGGGCACAGCACACAATTCATGGCAAACTCCACTCAGGCTGAAAAGCTTACTAGCCAGAAGTGAAATAAAAGATCTAAGATTGCCGGAGAGTTACAAGAAATGACCTAACATGGCCATTCCCTCTTGAAAACATAGCGGGAATCAAAGATATCGAGTCCGCTTCCCCATTCAAAAGGAAGGCAAATGACATAAAATCCCTATTATTGCATAAATACCCACGCAAGTCCCTGCGCTGACCTTCACCACTCCTAAACTGCGGATTTCTGCACCCGCGCGGTCCTGGGGAGGGGTCCCTTGAACAGTGACAGCGCCCACGGGTCCCAGCACCGCACCGTCAGTCCCCAGGGTCTGCCTTCCCCCAACAGCGGCACCGCACACCTCGCCAGAGTCTGTGCAAAAGGCCAGGTCGAGCTCGAGCCCTCCAGTCCCGGTAAACGCGGCATCTTTGGTGAAAATCTGGCTTGCTGAGGCGTCTCTGAGCAGTAAAGAGCCAGACGCAGGGACGAGTTCAGAAAACCAAAGGCTCCGTGCGCCGCCGGAGGGCAATTCCCCAGCGCAGCATGGGCCAGACGCGCCGCCGAGCCCGCAGAGGAAAATGCCGCTCTGCACAGGCGGAGTATTTAAGTACACAACGCTGGAGCCCGCCCTGGCACAAGCCGCGCCCTCCTGCTGTGCCGGCTCGCAGGCGGCAGTACCGGCCTCTCGGGCGCCCTCTGGTGGCAGTGCTTGCGCAGCTTTGGGAACTTTGAGCTCGTTTGGTGCCAGTGCCCGCGCGCCCCCTGGCGGCCGGATTTCTATCGGAGACATTCACAATGGTCCACCTCTACCTGTTGATGGCAGGAGTGATGCTCTGCTCCTACCCAGCCTGCTCACTTGGCTGGCACTTGCCTTCCAGTGCTTGCCTGGACAACATGGATATATTGATGTGCTTGAGACAGTTGAAAAGGGCTCCCTCGCAGTCGTGCCTCCATGACAGAATCAATTTCCAATTTCCTTGGAAACCAGACAATATCACCCAAATCCACAAGACACAAGCCCCCTGTTTCCATCATCAGATGCTGCAGCAGATCTTCAGCCTCTTCAGCACAGAGGACAGCCATGCTGCTTGGGGTGGCCTCGTCCTCCGTCAACTACTGGTCTGCCTCCACTACCAGCTGTATCAACTAGAGTCGGCAAATGTCCAAAATCTGACCTGTCCCGACTTGGGGGTTGATGTCCGGAAGTATTTCCAAGGAATCACGAGCTACCTGCAAGAGAAGAAAAACCGCCCCTGTGCCTGGGAGGTTGTCAGAAGGGAGATCGAAGAGCGCCTGTTCCTCTTTGACCGTGACCTCAGAGAGGAGGCAGCAAGTGAAGAAAGTTAGGCTCCGGACTCTCTGACCAGTTGCATCAGTGTTTGCGAAGCCCACAAAGGGACGCGTGATTTACACGTTAATACCTCAGGCCAAAATCACAGGATACTTCCTAATATAAATGTTACACCGAAAGTGTTTGGAGAGAACAAATTTTCTATTGTCTTAAATAAATTATGTGGTTTATAATTGTATTTATCTATATAATTCTTGAGGGATATTTGTTCTTTCTACAGTCTGATCTGTATTTTCCATAGAAAATGCTCTTCAGCGTGGTCCATTTCAAAGACATTTGTTAGGTCCTACTACAGATGAGCAGGTAACTATCAAGAGTGAAATCATGCCCCATCTGTTTCCTCCCAGAAGAGCTCAGGGGGGATTTCTTCATCAGATGACTCTCAGGTGGCCCCTCTGGGCAGTGACTGGGACACCTGAGCACCTTGTACGTTGTGCCTTTGTCAACCCCAACGTGCAATTCGGATGGGGGCTGTGCTGCTTCAGTCTGCTCTACTCACCTGCAATGGGAAAAGAACAGAGAGCGGTTCTCAGGGACTTTTTTTTTTTTAAGAGGATTTTAGCATAGCTGAAGAGAGAGACAGAGAGTGAGAGAGACAAAGACGCGAGTGACAAAGTGGGCAATCACTCTCTGGAGGGATGGGCACACCACAACCCCTTCTCCTCCATTCTCCTCCTGGGTCTTGTGTGTACACAAACGCGCGTGCACACACACACACACACACACACACACACACTCACACATGCGTGCCTGGAAGGATATTGAAGTCACTGGGTCCAGGAATCCAACCACAGTCTGATACGGTAGAATGCAGTGACTTTACCACTATGCCATCAGCTGGCTCCCACATGGGACTATTTTTAGGAGCCAGGATTTAATAAAGGAACAACGAGTTCTCCTCATAATTAACTGGCCTGAATTTGTTCTCATAGGATAGAGCTGACCATAGAGGTTAGGGTAGGGAATCTAACTGGGTGACTAGGGGGAAGAAAATATAGTGTCCTTTGAATAAGAACACTCTTTTATTGGGACTGGCAGGTGAAGGGGTGGATAAAGGTGCTGGATTCCTATATGGCTGACTATAGTTGGAGTCCCGAACCTGGTGGCTTGGTTTCTTACTTTCCCTTTCTCTCTCTTCTCAAATTAAAATAGTAATAATAATAACAATAATGAATTAAATTTTTGTGAAATGAATACTTCTTTTAAAAATGAACACTCTTTTTTCACTATTGATTCTAATGTTACTTTGTGAAGAAAGATTACTGAGTACATGTTCTTCAACTTTAGATGAACAAAAATGATCTCAGTGCCTCATTCTACAGTTTAAACTCAGGGAAGATGACATGGTGTCATCCACTAGAGCTCACAGCATCAGAGTCTTTGACAGAAGCATTTAGTGGATTCCCAAATGCGCAAGCTAAAATTAAATATGACCGAGAGGATGGATAAGGTCCTGGAACACTGTGTGGTGTAAATTAATTCCTCCTAACATCAGGGGACAAGGCATGCGTGATCGGGTGTGTTTGGTCCGTGAGTAGCACTGAAATAAGAATGAAGAATAAGTCTTCCGTTTGTAATCAGGCTCCGAGCGTGCTGCTGGCCCTCAGACATTCCCGGGAAAAGAGATGTGGAGGTGGGATACAGTGACATAGGGGACTCTGACCCTCCGTGGGCCTCAGCGGCTAAGAGTGCAGACAGGGCTGGAGACCGGTATCCTCAGTGTCCGGGGAGAGGCTGGCAGGGCCCCTGCAGGGTGGGGGTGCAGCAGGCCTGGCTGGGGGAGCCTTTCTCCAGCGGCTCTTGCGCCTTCTCATGTGAGGGTCTTACATAGCAAGGTCTGGATTTTCAGGGTTGGTCCTTTTAACCCAAATTTGGTTTCCCTTTCTTTCACTTTCTATTCTACTATGGTCCTGAGGTAGCGGCATGACTTCAATATTTCTTTGTCATTAGTACACTAGGAATTAAACACACTGCCAGAAAATGTCAGACATCGCGATCCCATGAGATGTATTCATCCAAAGGAAGCCAGTTTTGAAAGCGACACCTACCTGAGACAGCTAGCTGCTTTACACATCCAAATAATCACGCTGAGAAATGTGATCCTGGACATCGTTTCAATACTCTCTGAATTGCACTGAACTTCAAGGTGCCTCACCTTTTGGCATTTCCCTTTTATGGAGCTGATATGTTCCGTTAGATTCTTCTACCGTTCTTAGGAGCCCCAGCTCTAGTTTTCTCACCTCATCTGTAGCTCCTAATGCGAAGGGACCCAAACACCAAGAGAGAATTCACCCAGTTCTCTTCATTCTGGCAACAAAGATGGGTTACTTCACCCGCATGCCACACAGAGTGCTTGTCAGTGTGAGCTCAAGACTGGGAATGACCAGGAGGCTGACGGCCCTCCAGGGAGCAGGGAGGACAGACACCAGAGACATGGCTGTGGTCCATGACACCCCAGCGAGCTCAGTGCAGCTGCCAGGGCGTGCTGAGAGCTGAAGAGGAGGGAAGCCGGAGGCAGCAGGAAGCCCCGTGTGCTGACAAAATCTGTGCCCTTGGGGAGTGACTTGACTTCAGATCATTGTCTCCTCTTCTAAAATGACTGAGACAGCTTTCAGTGTATCACGTAGTAAAGTTTATAAGGACTAAACAAAATAAACTTTGCGAAGCATTGGCTGAGAATCTGAACATATCCATGACAGCGAGCTTTCGTAGTATACAACAAATATCACAATCTCCAGTGGAGGCCATGTTCAACCAGGGCCAGCCACGGGAGGCTGTGATGGAGCTCCCGGGACACAGGCATGGTGGAGCATCTGGGTGCCCCTGACGGACACCCTAGGGGAGGAGGCAGCATCTGCAGGTCTGTGACGGAGCAGAGCCCGGGTTCCAGGCTCAGGGCAGCGCGAGGACCCGGAATGGGCAGCGGGCCTGAAGCTCTGTCCAGGGCCGCAGAGTCTCGGCAAGGCGTCTGACAGAGCCCGGCTGCTCTGAGAAACGAACACATACATGGGAGGGGTCACCCCTTCCTTCATCTTCACTTACTTTCAAATCACCACTGTTGACAAATTGAAGTCATATATTAACCAAAGCTGTAAACAGCAGAAGTGTGTGTGCATATTTTTATATATAAAATACATACATATGGAGTCCTTCAAAAAAGTTAAAAGAAAATGATAATCATGAAAAATTATATATGAATTTTAGCATGTGTCTATATTAAAATAAACACATACCTTTTATCTCTCACTTTTTGAACTGTCCTCACATATCTATATTTATTTACAAACGTATACTATATTCTTATATAAGTAATTAAACCACCACATATAGTTACTGGAAGAACAGTGCTTATAATGGGGCTGTCCTATGATGTTTCAGCCATTGAAAATCGCCCCATACTTGAGAAGGTCGTTCCTGTATGAGTAACAGACTGTGGTCAGTCACTACTTCACTCAAGCCTAGAGTGGAAGTAGGCACCTAATCTATGCATTCAAGAAAAGCTAGTTTTATTGGAATATTTGTAAATAAAAATTATGCCAAAATAACTGTAATAATCAAAATGAAACTTTGAAGAAAGCTGAGGAACAGGCGGGGCAGTAGGAAATCTCTGAGGATCTTTTTTATTTTTTAAGGATTCGCCACAGGGCCCTTGCTCTTCCCAGACTGTGACAAGGAGAGTGAGAAATCTCCGCCCCTCCCTCTCGGCTCCTCCCACCAGCCTCGCCCAGGTCACCTGCCCCAGGGCCCCAGACCTCAGTGCCACTCTCTGCCCCCGCCCTGACTCCTGCCTTCCCAACCTGGGGATGGCAAAGCCCCGACCTCCACTCCCCAGTTTCCTGACAGGCCGCCATGGCCCTCCAAGTGCCCAGCTCCATTTTCAAGTCGCCAGGAAAAATCGGCAAGACCAGTTCCCTACCTCGATTGGCCAGATCCCTGAAAATCTTTTTATTAGTATTTTTCTTTCATTAATTAATTCATTTATTTTAATTTGACCAGAGAGAGACACAGAAAGAGACAGGGAGAGTGAGAAAGCAAGCCACTAGGTCCTTGACTCGACCCGCGGTCAGCCATGCAGTGTCCAGCGCCTTGCCCACCAGGCCACCTGCTGGATCCCTGCCAACCTTAGAGGGCCAGGGGGGCCCAGCACAAAGGATCAGGGCAAATGTCACTCAGGCTACAAAGCTTTCCGCAGCCAGAAGTGAAAGCGATCCGTCTCTCCGCTGAAAGCAGAGTGGGAATCTAGAGAACACCCAGTCGGCTTCCCCACTGGGAGAGAGGAGAGTGAATTACACAATCCCCGATTTAGCATGAATGCGGGCAAGTCCATGCCCTGAGCTCCAGCACTCCGAAAATGCCCATTTCTGCGCTCACGCCGTCGCGGGGAGGGGTCCCTGCACGGTGACAGCGCCCACGGGCCCCAGCACAGCACAGTCCCCAAGTCTCCCGCCCCAGCACTACACCAAGCCTGGCCACGTTCTGTGCAAGTGACAGCAGGAAAGAGCTGGAGCCCTCAAGTGCCTGAAAACGGGGCATCTTCGCTAAGACTGGCTCGCTGAGGTTTCTCTGAGCACTAAAGCGCCTGAGGCAGGGGCAAGTTCAGACAATGAAAAGCTCCTTGTGCCTCCAGAGGGGAAGTCCCGTCCTGGCAGCGGCCAGGCGCCCTTCCGAGGGCACTGAGGATGATGCGTCCAAGATGACTATGTAAGGCACGCAAAGTTGCCTCACAACACATTTGAGCGTGTGGTGTGATGGTTAAGGTGCTGAACTTCCAAGAGAGCGATCATGGTTCGAGTCCTGTCCCTGGAAGCGAAGAATTTGCTGGGTCCCAGTGCCCGCGCGCCCTCTCGCGGCCATCAGTGCTCAGTCTCCACCTGCTAATGCTGATGCTCTGCCTCAACCCAGCCTACTCCCTAGGCTGGAACATGCCTTCCAGTCTTCAAGGGGAAAGCAGGGAAACCTTGAAGAAGTTGAGACAACTACGAAACGTGCCTTCTGGGTCGTGCAGCCCTAACAGAACCAACTTCCAATTTCCTTGGAAACCACACCAAGTCCACGACACAGAAGCCACCTGTTTCTACCACCAGATGTTGGACCAGATCTTCAACCTCTTCAGTCTCTCCCACACAGAGGACGGCCATGCTGCGTGGGATGACCTCCTCCTCTCTCAGCTACTGGCCAGCCTTCATGGCCAGCAGACGGAGTTGGCGAAAGTCCACAATCTGACTTGTCCCGACTGGGGAACTGTTGTCCGGAACTATTTCCGAAGAATCGCCTCCTATCTACAGAAAAAGAAATACAGCCCCTGCGCCTGGGAGGTTGTCAGGAGGGAGATTGAAGAGCGCCTGTTACTCATGGTCAGCGGGACAGCAAGTGCAGAAAGTTAGGGTCGTGACTCTCTGACCCGTTTCACCGGTGTTTCCGAAGCCCGGAAGAAATCCCAACTCAGACGTCATATCTGAGGCCAGAATCTCGGGCGTCTTTTTGATAGAAATATTTGACCTTATGAATTTACAAAATGTCTTTGAAGAGAACATGATCTATTTTCTTAAATAAATTATGTCACTTAAAATTTTAGCTTTCTATATAGTAATTCCTTAGGGGTTCCTTCGTTAGCTGTTACTACAGATGATCGGAATGCGATCAGTAATGAAATCACTACACACACCTGTCCGTCCCGCACATCAGATTCAGTGTGGGAATTCCTGATCAGATGCCTCCTGGGTTGGCCCAAGTCTAAACTGTAATTCGGGGACCTGAGTGCCTTCAATGTGTCTTTGTCATCTTCAGCATGCAACTCCGAAGGGGGTGGTGCTGTTTGACTCTTCCACTCAACTGCAGGGGGAGAGGATAATGATTCCCCCGGGACCTTTTAAGAAGCAAGACTGAACAAGGGAAAAACACGTCTGTTCTCCTTTACCCGGCCTGGGTTTATTCTCATGAGTTCCATCCGTGCTCAGAAGTTGGGACGTGGGTCCAATTGGGTGACTAGGGGGAAGAGGAGATTTGCTCTTTGAAGAAGAATACTGTTTACATTTCTACTATTGGTTTTAATGCTATTTTTGTGAGGAAAGAACCAAATACATGTTGTATAACCTTATTTTAAAACAATGTCTCAAAGTCTCATTCTAAAATGTAAACTCAGAGACGATGCCATGGTGCCATTCCCCAGAGCTCAGAGCCTCAGAGTGTTTGAGAGAAGCTTTCGAGTTCATTCCCAAATGTGCAGAATGAAGGTAAAAAGGATCAAGGGTAGGGATTAGGTCCTAGAACACATTGTGTAGTGGAAGTGGCTTCCTTCTTACCTCAGGAGACAAGGAATGTGTAATCCATGAGGCCCACTGAAAGAAGAATGAAGAATGAGGCTTCCATTGCTAAGCAGGCCTTTTCTCCCCTCTCCTAGGCATTTTCAGTATTAGAAATGAAAACTGGACACATACACACATATAATCTAATCCTTGGTCTTTGTAACATACACTTCACACAATCTTGAGTTGTAACTTTCCTCGAAGATCCATAAAGAATTGATAAAGTATCTTTGATTGTCATTGAGAAAAATACCGTAAGAAAGACCATTCCCAAGCCTATTAGGTCAGAATTTATAATGATAAGAAGGAGCAACCAATAAAATTTTCTCAGCAGAAGTTAGACTGAGACATCTCAAAAGCAAAAATCAAAGTAGAGATATCCTTAGAGAAGTGCCTGGTGGACATCTCAGAGTGAATGTCCGTTCCCAGATGGAAGGATGAGTTAGCTGTTTGCAAGAAATGCACGTGCTATGGTTCATAGGTGGCAAAGGAAAACCAGGAAATAGAGGTCGTGATTGTGGAGAAGCAGGGCAAGACACAAACTTAAATTTTTGTGTAAGGACATTAGATCTCTAAGGGCCAGGGAGAGGAGAGCCAGAAAGATACAAAGGTGGGATGGCCGTGATGGGATGAACAGCAGGAAGCACAGAGGTGACTATGCATTTAAGAAAATACAGGGACTGGGAGGAGAAGTCAAAGGATTCACAGAAGAGGTGGATAGAAACTGTCCCCAGTATTGGAAAAATAGTTGGCTTGTCCTGTCTAGTGAGCCTTGGTTTGTGGAATTAGGCATCAGAAACCGTATTGGAGTAAATAGCGTAACGAGTGTAACTAGGAGAGAATTCGTTCTCTGCTCTGCCATGGCAAAGCAATAGGATGGAGGCTGAAAAAGAATGTGGGTTATTTTCCTGTGCGTAGTTTCTCCTTTCTTGCAATGTATACTTTTTTGTACAACATCATAGTAACATGTATAATAGATGTATTTTAAATTACGACATACTTCATTACTTACAAGGATTATACATCATTGGTCTAATAACTACTGCTTTCAGTAAGCCGCTCAACTTTTGTTCATTTGTAAGGCAGGAAAAGAGAACGAATTCACTGTCCTTCAAGATATTTAATTATTACAATGAACTGCTAAAGAGAAAGGAGAAAGAAGTTGATGAGTTCCAGGAGGTGAGGAAATTCTTGCAAGATCTAAAAGAGGAATTACAAGCTTTACAAAAGACTCAAACGGAACTGTTAGAAATGAAGTCTATAATACAGGAAGTCAAAATCTCCCTTGAAAGTATTAAAAGCAGACTAGACCATATAGAAAATAGAACCTCAGATGTAGAAGAGAAAATTGCTGGCCTAGAAAAATCCACCATGAAGACTGAGAAAATGGCACAAAAACTTGAGAATAATATATGAGAAGCACTAGATACCATCAAACGTCCAAACATCTGGATAATTGGCATTCCAGAAGGTGAAGAGACCATAAGGGCATTGATAATCTATTCCATGAAATCCTGCAAGAAAACTTTCTAAACCTAGAGAGGCATTCAAAGATCTAATCCCAAGAAATACAAAGGACCCCAAAGAGAATCAACCCAAGAAGATCTTCTCCAAGACACATTATAGCCATGTTGACCAAAACCACAGACAAAGACAAGATACTAAGACTGGCAAGAGAAAAACATCAAGTTACCTACAAAGGACATCCCATCAGGATATCAGCAGATCTCTCATCGGAAACAACGCGAGCGAGGAAAGAATGGGAAAATATATTCAAAGTGTTAAGAGAAAAACAACTTCAGCCAAGAATACTGTACCCGGCAAGATTATCTTTCATGTGGGAAGAAAAGTCAAGAACTTTCCCAGATAAACAAAACCTGAAAGAATTTACCAGCACCAGACCAGATCTCCAAGAAGTTCTTAAGGGAGTGCTGTATCAGGAAAGTTAAATACAGACACACAGAAAGAAGAGTTCAAAAACAAAGAAAGCGGTCAATTTAATAGTAGGGACAAGTCTGGAGTTGAATATTATATCACAGAATCTAATAGGAAAAATGGAACCAGAACAGAAATAAAGTACATGAGACTGATAGGTTCATGCACCTACCATTTGAACAGAATCCTAACCTGTTTCCTGGCTTTAAGAAAAGTTCCTTAGCATTTCTATGACTTAAGTTAAAACTGGTTTTCTTAGTAGTACCATGTGAACTTACCATTGAAAGTAGTTAGATTATTTAAGAAATTGTGTGATCAATACAATGTGGGAGGAAAAGGAATGGAAGACAATTTTAGACACCAGAGATAGTGTGAGAAGAGGGTGGGAAAAGACAGAGGGTCAGAAAGAGGGGTAAAAAATTCTAGGAACTAGAAATGGAAAATTTTTGATAATAATACGCATGATTAAGTCACTATGCAGTATATTCTGGATGGGAAATCACATTTTGTATGCTGTGATGATGCTTAGGGAAAGAATGTAAATTAAGTTACAAAAAAAGTTTCAGAAAAAAAAAAAAAATCCATTCGAAGACCGCAGTAAGCTATATAGCCCCAGCTAGGTGCTACTTTATAGGATGCCTAAAGTTAGACTTGTGTTCATGGAAATGTATATATCAGCTGTGTTTGCTATGAAAATATTTAGATTAATTACGATCTTTAGTAATTCAATAAAATGTGTATGTGGGGAGGGACAGTATAGAAAGCAAACATAGATACCAGAGACAGTGTGGGAGGAGAGTGGGAGATGGCAGAGGGTAAGATAGGGAATCAAGGATGGGGGAAAAGAAGCAAAACATACAGGAAACAAGAAATGGAAAGGTATTTGTTGACAATAACATGTATGTTGATGTGCTTGATTGAGACAATATACAGTGTACTCTGGATGGAAAATCTCATTTTGAATGCTGTAATGATGTACAGCGAATGAACGTAAACAACTAAATTTAGATAAAAAAAGAAAAAAAGATTCATCAAGATCTTTAGTGAATTAAAATTTGCAAAAAGAAAAAAGAGGCAAAGAAAGCAACTGTAGTTATCAGAGACAACATGGGAGGAGGGCGGCAAGTGGCAGAGGGTGAGAGGGAGGGAACCAATGGGGGAAGAAGCAAAATATACAAGAAACAAGAAATGGAAAATGATTTGTTGATGATAACGTGTATGGTGATAGCCTTGATTGAGCCTATATACAGTGTATTCTGGATGGAAAATCTCATTTTGTATACTGTAGTGATGTACAGTGAGTGAATGTAAATAAATAAATTTAAAACAAAACAAAAAAGATATTTAATTACTGTTGATCATATGATAATTTCTGGACTTATTAATTTGTTAATTAATGAACTCCATCATTGTAACACTGTCAAGTGTCAAGGTACTCCTTGCTTCTTATTGGTCTGCTGTGGTTTCAGCAGAAGGGTTCTCTAAAGGGCAAAAGACCACAAGTAGAAAGCAGATGTTGAGTCCACTCCTAGGACGTGCACAAATATCATTAGGAGAGGCTTTATTTATGTCATCGAATATGACGGCATGGCAGCTCTTGCTAAACAGAAAGCAAGGTCTAGTTTCTGCAGGCTTCTGGAAACCCTTCCCTGTCAGGGAAGACTGCCCCCCTGTGGCCAAGTGTGACAAGGTTATTGTCTTAGACTAGAAGGCAGGGTTCTGATCTACCCAGAAATCTTCCTGGTTGTTTCCTCAGGATTGCCCTGCAGGCGGCAAAAAGGCTACTTCTTGGTAATCACAGTAGTGGACCATAAAATAAAACTCTCATGTCTGTTCTTATATGTGTGTGTGTGTGTGTGTGTGTGTGTGTGTGTATGAATAGTAACCTCTTTCATCTCTTTATCTCTCAGTAAAAACTTGCAATGATATAAGTATAGAAAACATGGGACCAGCAGTTGGCATAATGGCTATGCTGCTGGATTCCCATGTAGTCGACCGCGATTCAAGTCCCAGATCCGGTAGTTTAAACTCATGCTGGGCGCATGTGCATGCGTGCCCAGGATCCTGAGAGGAGAATGGAGGAGAAGGGACGGCATTGTGGCCATCGCCCCTGAGGGAGATTTCTTGCTTTCTATCTCTCTCTTTCTGGCAAGCGCACGTGTCCTGTAGCAAAAACCTCTTTAAAAAAGAAAAGAAAACAGAATTCTGGGAAGTACCTGGAGAAGACTGGAAATCAGTCACTCTTGACGTAGAACCAAGTCTGATTTGTATATTCCACCAGGAAATGGTGGCCAGCAGAAATATCTGGATGAGAAGCTAGTCCCCTAAACGGAAGTGAGATATTTATGTGCATTATCTCCTCTCGAGCAATTCTGTGATGGAAAAAAAGAGAAGCAAACCACCCTGGGTGTGTTTCTAAAACAGTGAGAACTACTTAAGAAGAGCCTTAGAAGATACTTCAGGAACTCTCCTAGAAGGAGGTGTTGTTATCAAAGGAGATGACAGCTCCAACTAAGTTTCTCCCCCTAAGACATTCCACTGGGACGAGATGTGGAGGTGGGATCCAGCGCTATCGGGGACTCTGATTCTCTGTAGGCCTCAGCAGCTAGGAGTTCAGACAGAGCCGGAGAGCACCATCCCGAGTGTCCTGGGAGAGGCTGGCAGGGCCCCTGGAGGGTGGGGGTGCAGCTGGCCTGGCTGTGGGAGCCGTCCCCCAGCTGCTCTAGGACCCTCTTGTATGTGAGGTCCTTACACAGCAAGGTAGGGATTCCAGTTTTTGTACTTTTAAGCCAAATTTGGATTCCATCGTTTTCACTTTTTCTTTTACTATGGGCCTGAGATAAGGTCATGGTTCAACACTTAAAACATTATTACAATATAATTTAAGCACACTTCTTGAGAATGGCAGAACTCTAGCCACTCATCCAAATGAAACCAGTTTTGAAATTGACACCTACCTGAGTCTGTCTACTTGTTTATAAATTCTAAGAATCTTACTTAGGAATTCGAGTTTGGACATCATTTTAATCTTTTAAAATTGCACCGAAGTACAAGGTGTCTCACTTGCTGCATTTCCCTTTTAAGGGGCTGTCGTGGATGCTCTATTTGATTTCTTCCTCCTTCTTATCAGGATCCTTAACTCTCGTTGTCTGACTACAGCTCCCAGTGCCAAGGAACCAGAACACCAACGCTTAATTCATACCGTTCTCTTCGCTCTGGCAGTAAAAATGCTGACATCCCCTGTGTGCCTCAGTGTGCACGGCAACACAGACTCAAGACTTGTTATGACTGGGAGAGTGACGGCCTTCCAGGGAGCTGGGAAGACAGACATCACACATGGCAGTGGTTCATGACACCGCAGCAAGCTCAGTGCAGCTAAGAGGGAGTGCTGAGAGCTGAGGAGGAGGGAATTCCAGGCAGCAGGAAGCCCCATGTACTGATAACATCTGTGCCCCTTGGGGAGTGAAATGATACTAGATTTTTGTCTCCTAAAAATCAGACACAACTTTCAGGACCAGCAGTTGGCCTAACGGCTATGTCACTGGACTCCCATGTAGTTGACCGTGGTTCGCGTCCCGGACCCGGTGGCTTAAAATTCACGCCAGCCGCCTGTGTGTGTGTGTGCCCAAGATCCCAAGAGGTGAAGGGAGGAGAAGGGATTGCGGCATGGTCACCCTCCCTGGGGAGCGATTTCTCGCTTTCTGCCTCTCTTTCTCTCTCTGCCTGGCGAGCGCACATGCCCTATAGTAAAAACCTCTCAAAAAAATAAAAACATTGAAAAAGAAATAAAAAGAAATCGGACACAACTTTCAACTTATCACGTAGTAAACCTAACAAGATAAAATTCGCACAGACTTGGCTGAGAATCTGAACATGTATGACAGTGAGCTTTTAGATACTATAACAAATATCTCAATCACTATAGAGTCCTCGTTCCACCACGTCTAGCCAAGAGAGGCTTCGATGCAGCTCCCCCAGCACTGGGAGGGTGTACATCTGGGTGCCCCGATGCTCACTCTAGGAGAGGGAGCAGCATCTGCAGGACTGTGAAGGAGCAGAGCCCAGGTTCCAGGCCGTTGGCAGCGCCAGGACAGGAGCTAGAGGACCCGGAACGCGCAGTGGGCCGGAAGCCCTGTCCAGGGAAGCTGAGTCTCAGGAAGGGAAGGCTTCTGACAGAGGCTGCCTGCCCTGAGAAGTGCACAGATACAGGGAAGGAGGAACCCCTGCCTTCATGCTCACTCAGCTTCAGATCACCACACTTGCTCCATTCAAGCATTAAATTAAAACACTGGATAAGTGGCAGGCAGGTGGCAGGGTGATGAAGGGCACTGGCCTCTCACATGGCTGACCCCGGTTTGAATCCTGGGCCTGGCGGCTTGCATTCTCACTTTCTCTCTCTGTCCCTTTTTCTCTGTCCCTATCTGGTCAAATTTAAATGAATAAATACATTTTGAAAAAAGTTATAAACATGGAAATGTATGTGTGTGTGTATGTTTATATATATGTATGTGTGTGTGCGTATATATATATAAACATAGATATATGATATATATATATATATATATATATATATACACACATAGATATACACACACACACATAGATATATGTATATGTACTCAGGACTTCAGAAAAGGCAAAGGAAAATGTAGATCAGGCGAAAACAGACATGGATTTTAGCAAGTTCTTATATTAAAACACACACATACGCTGTATTTTCCCACAATCTTTTCAAAGTGCCCTCATATATCTGTATTTATATTTCTAAAGTATACCATATGCATATATAAATATAAACACTATCATATATACTTACTTGAAAAATAATTAGTGTAATGGGGCTGTTCTATAATTTTTCAGCCATTGAAAATCACCACATAATTCAAAAGCCACTTTCTTTTTGAGTAATAGAGTGCGGTCAGCACTCACTCAATCGCAGAACTGGACCGAGTACCAAATCCATGTATTCAAGAAAAATAACATTTTATAGCTCTATTTGTAAATTAATATTATGGCAAAATATTCATAAGAATCAAAACATAAAACGTTAAGAAAACTGAGGAACAGATCGTGCACTAGCAAACCCAGACAATCTTTTTAATGTTTCGTTTTAAGCTTGTTGCACAGGGCGGTGGGGCTTCCCAGAGAGAGACAGAGACAGGGAAAATGAGACATCTCCTCCCATCTCTGATCCGCCCACTCCCACGCCCTCGCCGCCCCCACTTCCTACAACTCTCTCCCCGCCTCCTCCCCAGCCTTCTCCTGGTCCCAACCCTGAGAGATGGTCGCGCCCCAATCCCTTCTCCCCCAGTTTCCTGTCTGGCAGGCATGACCTGCAGGCACCCAGCTAGATTTACAAGCCACCAGGATCAGTTTCCGACCAATGTCGGCCAGATCCCTGACTATCTTAAAAGGCGAGGCGGGCACAGCACACAATTCATGGCAAACTCCACTCAGGCTGAAAAACTTACTAGCCAGAAGTGAAATAAAAGATCTAAGATTGTCAGAGAGTTACAAGAAATGACCTAACATGGCCATTCCCTCTTGAAAACATAGCGGGAATCAAAGATATCGAGTCCGCTTCCCCATTCAAAAGGAAGGCAAATGACATAAAATCCCTATTATTGCATAAATACCCACGCAAGTCCCTGCGCTGACCTTCACCACTCCTAAACTGCGGATTTCTGCACCCGCGCGGTCCTGGGGAGGAGTCCCTTGAACAGTGACAGCGCCCACGGGTCCCAGCACCGCACCGTCAGTCCCCAGGGTCTGCCTTCCCCCAACAGCGGCACCGCACACCTCGCCAGAGTCTGTGCAAAAGGCCAGGTCGAGCTCGAGCCCTCCAGTCCCGGTAAAGGCGGCATCTTTGGTGAAAATCTGGCTTGCTGAGGCGTCTCTGAGCAGTAAAGAGCCAGACGCAGGGACGAGTTCAGAAAACCAAAGGCTCCGTGCGCCGCCGGAGGGCAATTCCCCAGCGCAGCATGGGCCAGACGCGCCGCCGAGCCCGCAGAGGAAAATGCCGCTCTGCACAGGCGGAGTATTTAAGTACACAACGCTGGAGCCCGCCCTGGCACAAGCCGCGCCCTCCTGCTGTGCCGGCTCGCAGGCGGCAGTACCGGCCTCTCGGGCGCCCTCTGGTGGCAGTGCTTGCGCAGCTTTGGGAACTTTGAGCTCGTTTGGTGCCAGTGCCCGCGCGCCCCCTGGCGGCCGGATTTCTATCGGAGACATTCACAATGGTCCACCTCTACCTGTTGATGGCAGGAGTGATGCTCTGCTCCTACCCAGCCTGCTCACTTGGCTGGCACTTGCCTTCCAGTGCTTGCCTGGACAACATGGACATATTGATGTGCTTGAGACAGTTGAAAAGGGCTCCCTCGCAGTCGTGCCTCCATGACAGAATCAATTTCCAATTTCCTTGGAAACCAGACAATATCACCCAAATCCACAAGACACAAGCCCCCTGTTTCCATCATCAGATGCTGCAGCAGATCTTCAGCCTCTTCAGCACAGAGGACAGCCATGCTGCTTGGGGTGGCCTCGTCCTCCGTCAACTACTGGTCTGCCTCCACTACCAGCTGTATCAACTAGAGTCGGCAAATGTCCAAAATCTGACCTGTCCCGACTTGGGGGTTGATGTCCGGAAGTATTTCCAAGGAATCACGAGCTACCTGCAAGAGAAGAAAAACCGCCCCTGTGCCTGGGAGGTTGTCAGAAGGGAGATCGAAGAGCGCCTGTTCCTCATTGACCGTGACCTCAGAGAGGAGGCAGCAAGTGAAGAAAGTTAGGCTCCGGACTCTCTGACCAGTTGCATCAGTGTTTGCGAAGCCCACAAAGGGACGCGTGATTTACACGTTAATACCTCAGGCCAAAATCACAGGATTCTTCCTAATATAAATGTTACACCAAAAGTGTTTGGAGACAACAAATTTTCTATTGTCTTAAATAAATTATGTGGTTTATAATTGTATTTACCTATATAATTCTTGAGGGATATTTGTTCTTTCTACAGTCTGATGTGTATTTTCCATAGAAAATGCTCTTCAGCGTGGTCCATTTCAAAGACATTTGTTAGGTCCTACTACAGATGAGCAGGTAACTATCAATAGTGAAATCATGCCCCATCTGTTTCCTCCCAGAAGAGCTCAGGGGGGATTTCCTCATTAGATGACTCTCAGGTGGCCCCTCTGGGCAGTGACTGGGACACCTGAGCACCTTGTACGTTGTGCCTCTGTCAACCCCAACGTGCAATTCGGATGGGGGCTGTGCTGCTTCAGTCTGCTCTACTCACCTGCAATGGGAAAAGAACAGAGAGCGGTTCTCAGGGACTTTTTTTTTTTAAGAGGATTTTAGCATAGGGCATGGCAATAGCTGAAGAGAGAGACAGAGAGTGAGCGAGACAAAGACGCGAGTGACAAAGTGGGCAATCACTCTCTGGAGGGATGGGCACACCACAACCCCTTCTCCTCCATTCTCCTCCTGGGTCTTGTGTGTACACAAACGCGCACACACACACACACACACACACACACTCACACATGCGTGCCTGGAAGGATATTGAAGTCACTGGGTCCAGGAATCCAACCACAGTCTGATACGGTAGAATGCAGTGACTTTACCACTATGCCATCAGCTGGCTCCCACATGGGACTATTTTTAGGAGCCAGGATTTAACAAAGGAAAAACGAGTTCTCCTCATAATTAACTGGCCTGAATTTGTTCTCATAGGATAGAGCTGACCATAGACGTTAGGGTAGGGAATCTAACTGGGTGACTAGGGGGAAGAAAATATAGTGTCCTTTGAATAAGAACACTCTTTTATTGGGACCGGCAGGTGAAGGGGTGGATAAAGGTGCTGGATTCCTATATGGCTGACTATAGTTGGAGTCCCGAACCTGGCGGCTTGGTTTCTCACTTTCCCTTTCTCTCTCTTGTCAAATAAAAAAAAAAAAAATAATAATGAATTAAATTTTTGTAAAATGAATACTTCTTTTAAAAATGAACACTCTTTTTTCACTATTGATTCTAATGTTACTTTGTGAAGAAAGATTACTGAGTACATGTTCTTCAACTTTATATGAACAAAAATGATCTCAGTGCCTCATTCTACAGTTTAAACTCAGGGAAGATGACATGGTGTCATCCACTAGAGCTCACAGCATCAGAGTCTTTGACAGAAGCATTTAGTGGATTCCCAAATGCACAAGCTAAAATTAAATATGACCGAGAGGATGGATAAGGTCCTGGAACACTGTGTGGTGTAAATTAATTCCTTCTAACATCAGGGGACAAGGCATGCGTGATCGGGTGTGTTTGGTCTGTGAGTAGCACTGAAATAAGAATGAAGAATAAGTCTTCCGTTTGTAATCAGGCTCCGAGCGTGCTGCTGGCCCTCAGACATTCCCGGGGAAAGAGATGTGGCGGTGGGATACAGTGACATAGGGGACTCTGACCCTCCGTGGGCCTCAGCGGCTAAGGGTGCAGACAGGGCTGGAGACCGGTATCCTCAGTGTCCGGGGAGAGGCTGGCAGGGCCCCTGCAGGGTGGGGGTGCAGCTGGCCTGGCTGTGGGAGCCTTTCTCCAGCGGCTCTCGCGCCTTCTCATGTGAGGGTCTTACATAGCAAGGTCTGGATTTTCAGGGTTGGTCCTTTTAACCCAAATTTGGTTTCCCTTTCTTTCACTTTCTATTCTACTATGGTCCTGAGGTAGCGGCATGACTTCAATATTTCTTTGTCATTAGTACACTAGGAATTAAACACACTGCCAGAAAATGTCAGACATCGCGATCCCATGAGATGTATTCATCCAAAGGAAGCCAGTTTTGAAAGCGACACCTACCTGAGACAGCTAGCTGCTTTACACATCCAAATAATCACGCTGAGAAATGTGATCCTGGACATCGTTTCAATACTCTCTGAATTGCACTGAACTTCAAGGTGCCTCACCTTTTGGCATTTCCCTTTTATGGAGCTGATACGTTCCGTTAGATTCTTCCACCGTTCTTAGGAGCCCCAGCTCTAGCTTTCTCACCTCATCTGTAGCTCCTAGTGCGAAGGGACCCAAACACCAAGAGAGAATTCACCCAGTTCTCTTCATTCTGGCAACAAAGATGGGTTACTTCACCCGCATGCCACACAGAGTGCTTGTCAGTGTGAGCTCAAGACTGGGAATGACCAGGAGGCTGACGGCCCTCCAGGGAGCAGGGAGGACAAATACCAGAGACATGGCTGTGGTTCATGACACCCCAGCGAGCTCAGTGCAGCTGCCAGGGCGTGCTGAGAGCTGAAGAGGAGGGAAGCCGGAGGCAGCAGGAAGCCCTGTGTGCTGACAAAATCTGTGCCCTTGGGGAGTGACTTGACTTCAGATCATTGTCTCCTCTTCTAAAACGACTGAGACAGCTTTCAGTGTATCACGTAGTAAAGTTTATAAGGACTAAACAAAATAAAGTTTGCGAAGCTTTGGCTGAGAATCTGAACATATCCATGACAGCGAGCTTTCGTAGTATACAACAAATATCACAATCTCCAGTGGAGGCCATGTTCAACCAGGGCCAGCCACGGGAGGCTGTGATGGAGCTCCCGGGACACAGGCAGGGTGGAGCATCTGGGTGCCCCTGACGGACACCCTAGGGGAGGAGGCAGCATCTGCAGGTCTGTGACGGAGCAGAGCCCGGGTTCCAGGCTCAGGGCAGCGCGAGGACCCGGAATGGGCAGCGGGCCTGAAGCTCTGTCCAGGGCAGCCGAGTCTCAGCAAGGCGTCTGACAGAGCCCGGCTGCTCTGAGAAACGAATACATACATGGGAGGGGTCACCCCTTCCTTCATCTTCACTTACTTTCAAATCACCACTGTTGACAAATTGAAGTCATATATTAACCAAAGCTGTAAACCCCAGAAGTGTGTGTGCATATTTTTATATATAAAATACATACATATGGAGTCCTTCAAAAAAGTTAAAAGAAAATGATAATCATGAAAAATTATATATGAATTTTAGCATGTGTCTATATTAAAATAAACACATACCTTTTATCTCTCACTTTTTGAACTGTCCTCACATATCTATATTTATTTACAAATGTATACTATATTCTTATATAAGTAATTAAACCACCACATATAGTTACTGGAAGAACAGTGCTTATAATGGGGCTGTCCTATGATGTTTCAGCCATTGAAAATCGCCCCATACTTGAGAAGGTCGTTCCTGTATGAGTAACAGACTGTGATCAGTCACTACTTCACTCAAGCCTAGAGTGGAAGTAGGCACCTAATCTATGCATTCAAGAAAAGCTAATTTTATTGGAATATTTGTAAATAAAAATTATGCCAAAATAACTGTAATAATCAAAATGAAACTTTGAAGAAAGCTGAGGAACAGGCGGGGCAGTAGGAAATCTCTGAGGATCTTTTTTATTTTTTAAGGATTTGCCACAGGACCCTTGCTCTTCCCAGACTGTGACAAGCAGAGTGAGAAATCTCCGCCCCTCCCTCTCGGCTCCTCCCACCAGCATGGCCCAGGTCACCTGCCCCAGGGCCCCAGACCTCAGTGCCACTCTCTGCCCGGGCCGACTCCTGCCTTCCCAACCTGGGGATGGCAAAGCCCCGACCTCCACTCCCCAGTTTCCTGACAGGCCGCCATGGCCCTCCAAGTGCCCAGATCCATTTTCAAGTCGCCAGGAAAAATCGGCAGGCAAGACCAGTTTCCTACCTCGATTGGCCAGATCCCTGAAAATCTTTTTATTAGTATTTTTCTTTCATTAATTAATTCATTTATTTTAATTTGACCAGAGAGAGACACAGAAAGAGACAGCGAGAGTGAGAAAGCAAGCCACTAGGTCCTTGACTCGACCCAAGGTCAGTCATGCAGTGTCCGGTGCCTTGCCCACCAGGCCACCTGCTGGATCCCTGCCAACCTTAGAGGGCCACGGGGGCCCAGCACAAAGGATCAGGGCAAATGTCACTCAGGCTACAAAGCTTTCCGCAGCCAGAAGTGAAAGCGATCCGTCTCTCCGCTGAAAGCAGAGTGGGAATCTAGAGAACACCCAGTCGGCTTCCCCACTGGGAGAGAGGAGAGTGAATTACACAATCCCCGATTTAGCATGAATGCGGGCAAGTCCATGCCCTGAGCTCCAGCACTCCAAAAATGCCCATTTCTGCGGTCACGCCGTCGCGGGGAGGGGTCCCTGCACGGTGACAGCGCCCGCGGGCCCCAGTACAGCACAGTCCCCAGGTCTCCCGCCCCAGCACTGCACCGCGCCTGGCCACGTTCTGTGCAAGTGACAGCAGGAAAGAGCTGGAGCCCTCAAGTGCCTGAAAACGGGGCATCTTCGCTAAGACTGGCTCGCTGAGGTTTCTCTGAGCACTGAAGTGCCTGAGGCAGGGGCAAGTTCAGACAATGAAAAGCTCCTTGCGCCTCCAGAGGGGAAGTCCCGTCCTGGCAGCGGCCAGGCGCCCTTCCGAGGGCACTGAGGATGATGCGTCCAGGATGACTATGTAAGGCACGCAAAGTTACCTCACAACACATTTGGGCGTGTGGTGTGATGGTTAAGGTGCTGAACTTCCAAGAGAGCGATCATGGTTCCAGTCCTGTCCCTGGAAGCGAAGAATTCGCTGGGTCCCAGTGCCCGCGCGCCCTCTCGCGGCCATCAGTGCTCAGTCTCCACCTGCTAATGCTGATGCTCTGCCTCAACCCAGCCTACTCCCTAGGCTGGAACATGCCTTCCAGTCTTCAATGGGACAGCAGGGAAACCTTGAAGAAGTTGAGACAGCTACGAAACGTGCCTTCTGGGTCGTGCAGCCCTAACAGAACCAACTTCCAATTTCCTTGGAAACCACACCAAGTCCACGAGACGGAAGCCACCTGTTTCTACCACCAGATGTTGGACCAGATCTTCAACCTCTTCAGCCTCTCCCACACAGAGGACGGCCATGCTGCGTGGGATGACCTCCTCCTCTCTCAGCTACTGGCCAGCCTTCATGGCCAGCAGACGGTGTTGGCGAAAGTCCACAATCTGACTTGTCCCGACTGGGGAACTGCTGTCCGGAACTATTTCCGAACAATCACCTCCTACCTACAGAAAAAGAAATACAGCCCCTGTGCCTGGGAGGTTGTCAGGAGGGAGATTGAAGAGCGCCTGTTCCTCATGGTCAGCGGGGCAGCAAGTGCAGAAAGTTAGGGTCGTGACTCTCTGACCCGTTTCACCGGTGTTTCCGAAGCCCCGAAGAACTCCCAACTCAGACGTCATCTCTGAGGCCAGAATCTCGGGAGTCTTTTTGATAGAAATATTTGACCTTATGAATTTACAAAATGTCTTTGAAGAGAACATGATCTATTTTCTTAAATTATGTCACTTAAAATTTTAGCTTTCTATATAGTAATTCCTTAGGGGTACCTTCGTTAGCTGTTACTACAGATGAACGGAAAGCGATCAGTAATGAAATCACTACACACACCTGTTCGTCCCGCACATCAGATTCAGTGTGGGAATTCCTGATCAGATGCCTCCTGGGTTGGCCCAAGTCTAAACGGTAATTCGGGGACCTGAGTGTCTTCGATGTGTCTTTGTCATCTCCAGCATGCAACTCCGAAAGGGGGTGGTGCTGTTTTACTCTTCCACTCAACTGCAGGGGGAGAGAATAATGATTCCCACGGGAACTTTTTTTTTTTTAATTTAAATTTATTTATTTGCATTCATTCACTGTATATCATTACAGCATACAAAATGAGATTTTCCATCCAGAGTACACTGTATATAGTCTCAATCAAGCACATCAACAAACATTTTATTGTCAGCAAATAATTTTCCATTTCTTGTTTTCTGTATGTTTTGCTTTTTCCCCCCATCCTTGATTCCCTATCTCTTACCCTCTGCCATGTCCCACTCTCCTCCCACACTGTCTCTGGTATCTATGTTTGCTTTCTATACTGTTTCCCCCTCCCCCCATTTCCCACGGGACCTTTTAAGAAGCAAGACTGAATAAGGCAAAAAAAACAAGTCTGTTCTCCTTTACCTGGCCTGGGTTTATTCTCATGAGTTCCATCCGTGCTCAGAAGTTGGGACAGGGGTCTAATTGGGTGACTAGGGGGAAGAGGAGATTTGCTCTTTGAAGAAGAACACTCTTTACATTTCCACTATTGGTCTTAATGCTATTTTTGTGAGGAAAAAACCAAATACATGTTGTATAAACTTATTTAAAGAAAAAAATATCTCATTCTAAAATGTAAACTCAGAGACGATGCCATGGTGCCATTCTCCAGAGCTCAGAGCCTCAGAGTGTTTGAGAGATTCTTTTGAGTTCATTCCCAAATGTGCAGAATGAAGGTAAAAAGGATCAAGGGTAGGGATTAGGTCCTAGAACACATTGTGTAGTGGAAGTGGTTTCCTTCTTACCTCAGGAGACAAGGAATGTGTAATCCATGAGGCCCACTGAAAGAAGAATGAAGAATGAGGCTTCCATTGCTAAGCAGGCCTTTTCTCCCCTCTCCTAGGCATGTTCAGTATTAGAAATGAAAACTGGACACATATACACATATAATCAGATCGTTGGTCTTTGTAACATACACTTCACACAATCTTGAGTTGTAACTGTCCTTGAAGATTCATAAAGAATTGATAAAGTATCTTTGATTGTCATTGAGAAAAATACCGTAAAAAAATGACCCTTCCCAAGCGTATTCAGTCAGAAGTTATAATGATAAGAAGGAACAACCAATAAAATTTTCTCAGCAGAAGTTAGACTGAGACATCTCAAAAGCAAAAATCAAAGTAGAGATATCCTTAGAGAAGTGCCTGGTGGACATCTCAGAGTGAATGTCCGTTCCCAGTTGGAAGGATGAGTTAGCTGTTTGTAAGAAATGCACGTGCTATGGTTCATAGGTGGCAAAGGAAAACCAGGAAATAGAGGTCATGATTGTGGAGAAGCAGGGCACGACACAAACTTGAATTTTTGTGCAAGGACATTAGATCTCTAAGGGCCAGAGAGAGGAGAGCCCAAAAGATACAAAGGTGAGATGGCCTTGTGCTGAGTTGTGCTGATTTATGGAGCCTGAGGGCCTTGGTTGCACATGGTGGGAGTGGGGAGGTGACTATGTAGTCTGGGCTGGAAGAGAAGCCCCATGGATGGTGCCTGTGTGGGTCACCCCTGTTCATCACAGAGAGGGCAGGAATATCTGGGAAATAACAGGGTTTTCATTTTTCTATTTTGCTAATTTTTTCTAAAACCATAATGACATTTTTTTCCTTCTTTTAAAATTTTTTTTGTTAAAGATGCATGAGCTTGCTGGAGAGAGACAAAGAGAGAGGGAAGGTGAGAAATCCCCCCGTTGGGGGGAGGCACAGCCATGTCACGGTCTTTTCCTCCATTCTCCTTTCTGCACACATACACATGTGTTTGGTGTGTTTTATGGACTACCAGGTCTTGGACTCAAAACCATGAAGTCATCTATGTGGGATCCAGCTGTCTTAACCACCACGCCACCTGTTGGCCCAAAATGACATATACTAAAGCTTAAAAACACTATATAGAGGCAAAATGCAGGGGAAAAAAAATCATCTTTATTGATGCCAACCGTAGAGAATGCTAGGCAACCACCCCAAGTATTGTGGTTGCTTCTGGTGTGAGAGCCAGACTCTCCCTGGTCAGCGATCCTTCAAAAGCCTTTGCAGCTTCCGTGTAGGACGTGCACGATGTTCTTCCCTCGAGGTCATACCGGTCTTTTTGGCACTGACAACTCAACCATTGGACAGCAGGGTAAACAGCAGGCACTCCTCACTGGGTTCTATGGGTAGACAACACCAAGTCCAGTGGAGGCAGGAGGTGGGAAGCACCTGGTCATCCTTGGGAATGACAAAAGCAGGCAGGCCTGAAGTGGGTCTCCCCTGGAATCAGTGAGGACCTGAAGGAAATGCCTCAGAGCCCACATAGCCAGGCTGTTCTTCAAATGAAAAATTAAGTGCTTTTGTTTTTTCTAAAATTTACAAGAATATGAGTGAAGAATCAAGACTTCCAAGAGTCTGCAGATGTTATAAATTTGCTTTAATATATTTTACTGAAACTATTCATTATATTTCAAACTGGTTTTTCTTTATTGGTAGAAAAACTACTGCCTTGGGGAGCTAGCAGATGGTGTAATGGTTATGTCGCTGAACTCCCATATAGTCAACTATGGTTTGAGTCCTGGACCTCAGTGGCTTAAACTTATGCCGGACGCATGTGCGTGTATGCACAAGATCCTGAGAGGAGAATGGAGGAGAAGGGATTGTGGCGTAGCCATCCTCCCTGGGGGGTGATTTCTTGCTTTCTGTCTCTCTGTCTCTGTCTTTCTGGCGAGTGCACATGTTCTATAGGAAAAACAAACAAACAAACAAAAACAAAAAACTCTTGCAAAAAATTACCGCCTTGTTATCATTTAAAGGCATTTTGTTAGGTTGGCTCCACGGCCTAGTGGTTAAGGCAGTCAGATTGCACATGGTTAATTTTGTGGTTTGGGTCCTGGGCCTGGCAGCTTGGAAATGCCCTTGGCGTGTGTGGATGCCTGGCCAAAATCCCAAAAGGAGGGAGAAATGGAGGAGAAGGGATTGCAGCAAGGTCATTCCCACGGTGACCCTTTTCCACTTTCTCTCACTCTCTCATTCTTTCTCCCTCACTGTCTTTCTCTGACGAGTGCCTGTGCATTCTGGAAAATTTTTTAAGAAGGTATTTTGTCTACTTTTACTTAATACTTAACGTCAGTCAGTTCAACCCACTAAACCACACCGCCTATTGCCCAACGATGGAGAGCAACCTTTGGCATTTGAAGTGGAACTCAGAATCTCATGCCAGCTCTTGTTCCACTCTTCTGCTTTCATGCCTTGGTGTCTTCTCATATTAAAGTTCCCATGTCCCCATATAGCCCTTCAGTCCTTCAATGAACTCTTCCTAAATGTCAACTGTCTCCAAAGTTTTAACCTTAGATCTTTGGTCTATTTCTCACTTTTGTATTTCCCCCAAAAGAGTTACATAAACGAGTGTAATCAACATGGGTTTATTGAGAGGACTAATATTTTCAAGGATCTTAAAAAAAAACAAGACTATTCCATGGTTTACCAGGCCATAAATTCTGGTGTTCTTATTAATATCATTATTACTACTATATAATTAGTAGGAGAATCTGGGGGGAGTATTTAATTCTCCTACTCTTAATTCTAGGTTTCTTTCTTTATTTTTTTTGGAGAGGTTTTTGCTATAGGGCACATGTGCTCGCCAGACAGACAGAGAGAGAAGTAGAGACAGAAAGCGAGAAATCACCCCCCAGAGAGGATGGTCACGCCGCAATCCCTTCTCCTCCATTCTCCTCTCAGGATCTTGGGCACGCACGCACATGTGCCCGGCGTGAGTTTTAAGCCACCGGGCCCGGGACGCGAACTGCGGTTGACTACGTGGGAGTCCAGCGACATAGCCATTACGCTAACTGCTGGTTCCCAATTCTAGGTTTCTTAAATCACAAAGTTCTATGAGGCTGATTCACATGGAAAAATTTTAGTTTTGAGTCTGGTGGCCTCTGTGAGTATGCAAGACACAAAATCTCCGTGATCTGGGGATGCCTTAGGCTGGGAATGGATGATAACATTAAACACGGTTGAGGGTACTGAGTACTGACTCTGTCTCTGTCTCACTCTCTGTTTCCCCTAAAAGAAATACATAGATTAGCTTAATAAAAAAGAAAAAGAACAGATCACAAGTGGATTCAATGAAAAGAAAGCCATGTGATTGGCTTGCAAATCTGAGGGCCATCTACTGACCCAGGAATGCTCTTTCCTGAGGCTCTGGCACAAGTAGCCACTGTCCTGCATCTATGGACATCTATGTTAATCTTAGTTTGGTAATTGTACTATGGTTATGTATGTTTTTAATGTTAGGAGAAGCTGGATTAAAAATGTAGCAGATGGTGTAATGGTTATGTCACTGGACTCCCATGTAGTCTACTGTGGTTCGAGTCCCAGACCTGGTGGCTGGCTTAAAAAACTCACGCTGGACAAATGTGCATGTGTGACCAAAATCCCAAGAGGAAAATAGAGGAAAACAAATTGCAGCATGCTCATCCCCCTGGGGGGGGGGGATGATTTCTCCCTTTCTGTCTCTCTGTTTCTCTCTGTCTCTCTGGCAGGTGCACGTGCCCTATAATACAAACATCTCTCTTAAAAAATGTAGGAGAGACTGTAGTACATTGAGCTCCACAGAGACAGCACCAGGGCAAGTGAGAGCCAGACAGGCACTGGGCGACTCTGTGCCTCATGGAGGGAAGATGTTTAAATATGGGCAAAGGAGATCCTACAAAGCAGAGAGGCATAATATCATCATATGCATTCTTTGTGCAAACTTGCCTGGAGGAGCACAAGAAGCAGCACCCAGATGCTTCAGTCAACTTCAAAGTTGTGCTTTCAAAGTAGTGCTCAGAGAGGTGGAAGACCATGTCTGCTAAAGAGAAAGGAAAGTTTGAAGACATGGCAAAGGTGGACAAGGCCCGTTATGAAAGAGAAACGAAAACCTATATCCTTCCTGAAGGGGAAACAAAAACAAGTTCAAGGATCCCCATGCTCCAAGAGCCCACCTTTGGCCTTTTTCTTGTTCTGTTCTGAATATTGCCCAAAAATCAAAGGAGAACATCCTGGCCTATCCATAAGAAACTGGGAGAGATGTGGAATAACACTGCTGCAGATGGTGAACAGCCTTATGAAAAGAAGGCTGCTAAGCTGAAGGGAAAATACACGATATTGCTGCATACCGAGCTGAAGGAAAGCCTGATATAGCAAAAATGGGAGTTGTCAAGGCTGAAAAGAGCAAGAAAAAGAAGAAGAAGGAAGATGAGGAAGAGGATAAGGAAGAGGAGAAAGATGAAGTGGATGAAGATGAAGAAGAAGATGATCAGTTGGTTCTAGCGCAGTTTTTCTTCCCTTGTCTATACAGCATTTAACCCCCTGTACACAACTCACTTCTTTTAAAGAAACACATTGAAATGTAAGGCTGTGTAAGATTTGTTTTTAAACTGTACAGTATATTTTTTGTATAGTTAACACACTACCCAATGTAGTCTTTAGATAGCCCTGTCCTGGTGGTATTTTCAATAGCCACTAACCCGGCCTGGTATAGTATGGGAGTTGTAAATTGGCATGGAAATTTAAAGCAGGTTCTTGTTGGTGCACAGCACAAATTAGTTATATAGGGGGATGGTAGTTGTTTCATCTTCAGTTGTCTCTGATGCAGCTTATATGAAATAATTGTTCTGTTAACTGAATACCACTCCGTAGTTGCAAAACAAAACAAAACAAAAAAAAAGTTGTAGCTGTTTTGTTGACATTCCGAATGCTTCTAAGTAAATACAATTTTTTTTTATTAGTATTGCTGTCCTTTCCATAGGTCTGAAATGTTCTTCTTGAGGAGAAGCTAGTCTTTTACTTTTGCCCATTTTAGATCACATGAATCACTACAGTGTTTATCTTTTCATTGTAGCTAGTTAATAAAAAGCTTTTGTCTACACACCCTGCATATCATGATGGGCATAATAAACAACTGAAACAATTTCAATCCATAAATGAAATCCCAAATTTTTTGTTAATTGATAACAAATTTCACATAGCTCACTGAACATTTACAAAGTGAAGAGCAATCAGTCTACTCACAGTATGGGATTATTGGAATCAAACATTTCGAAAGCTGTCCTTTAAGGACTAATAGAAAAGTATGCTCAAATATTTACATGAGGACTCTATATTCTTTAACTCCCATTACCATGTAAGGCAGTTAAATTTTTGCAGTTCCCACGTTAAAGAAGACTTTAGAATGTATCCCCAAAAGCATGAACTTAAAATACAGGACTGCCATGTTACATTTTTTTGTTGATTTTGGTTCCAGCTATGAAAGTGCTAGCTGTAAATGTTTCTTCCCATTATCTAAATATGGACTTCTCAGGAAATTTGACTTTCCATTAAAAGTATTTTTAATTGAGTCCAGCAGGTGGTTTGGAGGTTAAGGCGCTAAATACTCCCACATGGCCCACCACTGTTCAAGTCCCAGACCATGTGGCTTGCTTTCTCACTTTCTCTCTCTCTTTCTGGTCAAATTAAAATAAATGAATGAATAAGTAAATTAAATTAAAAAAAACTTTAAAAAGTATTTTTAATTAATTAGGCAAGTTTTTAAAACAATGCCACACTTACGTGGTTTGCCCCTTTATAAATCATGAAGACGAAAGACACAAACTTTGCATCTCAGTACGAATTATCTACTGTATTTGAATTTAATTTTTCTTTACAAAACCCAAACTCATTCATTCAAGTCATGTTTATCTGCTTAACAACTTAGGGAACAATTTGACAATTCTGTCGTTTGAGATTGTCATTCTCTTAAAGTGCCAGTGTTCTAAAATAGCGTTCTTGTTATTCTACATGCTTTTGTGATGGAGTGACGTTTTGTTATATAATTTTGACTTGGATTCTTTCCATTTGCATTTGCTTATGTGATTTTAGGAGAAATACTGAACACCTGAGTCCTGGATGATACTAATAAATTAGTCATTGCAGAGGCTTTAGAAAAATGTAGGATGAGAGATGGGTGTGAATGCCAGATGTGGTGTGTGTGGAGGAGTGGGGCCTAAGGACATTTGGAGGAGGGATCTGGAGGCAGAGCATTGACGGGATGGGGAGGTGTGGTGTTATAGGTTGAAGATATTTTGATCAACTGGAGTGGGGAGAAATTTTCACATATTAAAATGTTCACATTGTAAGTTAAATAGTGTGATTGAATGTATATAAAAACAATTTTAAAAATAAATTAATAAAAAAAGAAAGTGCACTTAAGAATAAACTAAAAAAAAAGGTAGGAGAACAATCTGTACTTATCTTTGCAACTTTCTGCACATCTAAAATTGTTTCTAAAGTAAAAGTTTGAAATGAAGTCTTCCAAGTTTCTTGGCCTTATCAAAAAAAGTATTCTACAGGGGCGGGGGGGGGGGGGGCAGTGGGTGGTATAGTGGTTAAGGCCCTGGACTCTCACATGGTCTGGCCATCCCCCCGTGGGGTGATTTCTTGCATTCTGTCTCTCTGGTGAATGCATGCACCCTACAACAAAAATCTCTCTCTTAAAAAAGTATTCTATTGATGAAGATAATTTAATTAAATTTATGATATTTTTTCAAGCAGAAAATTCTGTCTCTATGTAGTCATTCAGAAGAATTATCTTGCTCTTGCCCTTACCATTCCTCAATGTCAATCCATACCATCAAAGTAATAACCAACTCTGCTGACCTACAAAATAACAGGCGTCCACCAGTGGGCGGGTCAGTGGCTTGATCTTTTGTTTTCTCACTCCTCCTTTAATGTGCTGGGCTCTGCATTTCCCCAGAAGTACTTCCATTTCCACATCTTTAATTCCTTCTTAAAGGTGTGATCTCCGAAAGCTGAGTCTTAGCTCAATAGTTTAGTAATGATTTAGCTCATGCCTCTAGCTTGCTCATAATCCAGAGTTGAAGGCTTTTGGTAAACAGAAATCTAAAGCCTTATGGACATTTGAGTAAACTGACAGAAATATGTAGGATTTCAAAGAGTTGTTCATGAATATATTACTGGGATGAACAAGTGTTTTAAAAAATTCTAGTTTATGGAACCAGCAGTTAGCATAATGGCTATGTCGCTGGACTCCCATGTAGTCGACCGCGGTTCACATCCCGGACCCGGTGGCTTAACTCATGCCGCGTGCGTGTGCGTGCGTGCCCAAGATCCCGAGAGGAGAATGGAGGAGAAGGGATTGCGGCGTGGCCATCCCCCCTGGGGGGTGACTTCTCGCTTTCTGTCTCTCTGTCTCTCTCTGTCTGGCGAGCGCACGTGCCCTATAGCAAAAATTCTAGTTTATGAAGACACATTCTCAAGAAGATGAAACTAGGATATAACATGTGTAAGTGTGTAAATGGAGCCCAAGTTAAACACATGTGTTACGTGAGCAAGCAAGCTTTTCAAGGGAGCTGAAGAGAAAGACTCTGCTGGAGAAACATTGTTCAGTCTAGAAAACAGCCCTGGTCCTTCCTTATGAGCAGAAATAGTCCCAGAAAGCACATAAGAACTAATCTACATGGGTGTTTCAGGTTCCAACATTAGCTCTACAATCTTCTAAATGGAGATAATAGTAGAATCAATCACTGCCTACTTTGGTCACTGACATCTTGAGTGACAAAATGAAGCAGGACATATGGTAGGCATTCGTTCAATATTAAAAATGTGGCTATTCCTCATGGATGAAAATGAGGATCGATTTGTAAACATTGTACGACTGTAACTTAGCTATGTCATTCTTCGTATTAACATTATTTTTCTTACGTAATGCTATTAAGATTGGAAAGTATTGTTTAAAATCTTTTATTTATTTTTATTATTTTTTTAATTAATTTTTTGGAGCGGTTTTTGCTATAGGGCACATGTGCTCACCAGAAAGACAGAGAGAGACAGAGAGACAGAAAGCGAGAAGTCACCCCCCAGAGAGGATGGCCACGCCTCAATCCCTTCTCCTCCATTCTCCTCTCAGGATCTTGGGCATGCATGTACATGTGTCTGGTGTGAGTTTAAGCCACTGGGTCCGGGACTTGAATTGTGGTTGACTACATGGGAGTCCAGTGATGTAGCTATTACGCCACCTGCTGGTCCTAGTTTAAAACCCTTTGCTTCTTAGAAACATGAGAAGAAAATTATTTATTTTCTGAGTTTATTTACTCACCAGGAAAGAATTTAGTGGAATTAACTCTTACTCTATTCACAGAGCATAGTGTCCTCTTGAAAACTTGCCTTTTCTTCTGGATAAGGTCTTATGAGTTAGTTGGTATGTCTTCCTAGACCCTGATAAGGTTACATTCAGAAAAGTTGAAAATAAACCTCTGGAGCAGGAATGATTTTTTTTTTTCCTTTGAGTCCATGCATGCATGCTACCTTTGATGTATATTCCATCTAGCACTTCGATTCTGCTCTTTCTTGCCCTTTAATCTCTATCTTTGACAGGTTGACTGTAACTAAGTTAAATCATGTCATTTTTCCCCACAGTGGAATAATGCTGTCTGTCTTATATATTTGTAAAATTACGGTAAAATACACTTAACACAAAATTTACCATTTTAACGGTTTGGAATATGCAACTCAAAATGTATTGCTAAAGTAGTGCTAAGTGTATTAACACTATTGTGCAACAATACTCCAGACATTTTCCATCTTGCAAAAGTAAAACTGTGTCCCCATAAAACAACTCATTCCTTCACTCCTGGCATTGCCCTGGAAACCACCTCTCTGCTATACACCACATATCAAAAGTGTAAACATACAGTATTTGTCTTTTTGTGACTGGTTTATTCTACTTAATATAATGCCCTTTAGGTTCATCCATGTCATAGTATGTGTCAGAACAAGGCTGAATAATATTCCATTTTATGTATATACATTTTACTAAGTAATATCATGAGGCACAGTAATATTCTGTGGTATCAGGTGGAGTAACATCCCATGGTACATTTAATGGAATACATATACAACTGACTATTCCATTGTACATGTATGTATATACCACACTTTCTTGTCTATTCACTCGCCCATTGATGGATACTTGGGTTGCTTCCAGCTTTTGGCTATTGTGAGGAATGCTGTTATGAATATGGGTATACAAATAGGTCTTAAATGTCACTTTTTAGAATTATTTTTATATGTATCCAGAAGTGAAATTGGTAGGTGATATGGTAGTTGTATTTTTAATATTTTGAAGAACATCATACTGTTTTCTACTGTGGTTAGGTGGCACCACTCTATATGTCTTAAAACAGTGCCAAGGGGGACCATCAGTTAGTGTAATGGCTATGTCACTGGATTCCCATGTAGTCTACTGCGGTTTGAGTCCTGGACCTGGTAGCTTAAACTCACGCCGGGCGCATGTGTGTGTGTGCCCAAGATCCCAAGAGGAGAATGGAGGAGAAAAGATTGTGGTATGGCCATCTCCCCTGGGGGGTGATTTCTCACTTTCTGTCTCTCTGTCTCTCTCTGTCTTTTTGGTGAGCACACACGCCCTATAGCAAAAACCTCTTAAACAAACAAACAAACAAACAAACAAACAAAAACAGTGCCAAGGGTTCCAGTTTCTCTATATCCCATCAACATTCATTCTTTTTTTTTTTGATAATAGCCATCTAGGTAGATGGGAGGTGGTGATAGTTCATTATGAGTTTCATTTACATTTGCCTGAGCATTTTAATTGTTTAAACAATATAAAGAGTTTAACTGGATCACAAAATAACAAACAATACAATTTATTGGATTTGTTAAAGAAAGGATCTATCTTACTCTCTAAGTTTATATAGATGGGCTGATTTTATATTAATATCATCTAAAAATCATCAAATTATTTGAAGCCTTGGTTTCTGCATGATGAAAAAATTATTTCACAACTATTTACAGTTCACACATCCTCTGGGAATCTACTCCATACTGACATGGGTAAGAAAAGTGGAGGACTGATGATTTGGGGAACTTAGGGTTACCTCTCTGAAAGTGGGTGGAATGCTGTCTGACTACTATGAGCTGTGTGACCAGGAAGCTTTGAGTTTAGATATGCAGCTCTGTATACACCAGTGTGATTACTTTTTTGTTATGACAGATAGAGGGCAAGTTAGAGAGGAGGTCACAGTCGTAAATTTAATAGTGCTGAAATTTATGTGGCTCTTGTGATTGAATCTCCAGAGCCCTACGTGTCCTAAAATAACTATAATTTCTGGTGGTTTTAGCAATAGAATCAGCAGGCAGCGTTGACAGTAAGTGTAGAGTAGAAGTACTGTATTTATACTACAATATATAGTATTAGTATAATAGTGTCTATTAAAATCCTAGCAGGCCAGCTGGTGGCATGATGGTTGAGGTGGCTGGATCTCACATGGCCCACTGAATGGTTCAAGTCCTAGACCTTGCAACTTGAAAAGCACACTGGGTGAATTGGTAGTATCCAAAATCCCAAAAGGAGAATGGAGGAGAAGGGACTGTGGCATGGCCACCTCCCCTGAGGGATGCTTTCTCACCCCACCCCCATATATTCTATAGCAAATTTTTAAAAATTCCTAGCAAATATGCTCGTAATAAAGCAAAATACATAGGAAATGTCTTTTAGTAAAATAAAAAATTGCTTCAATAAAATTTAGTTTTTGAGAGATTACACTGGGACTGCAACTGAGGACAACACAGCGAATAAGAGAACGCAGTTATTAAAGAGCATTTGCCAATGATGGTTCCATACCTACCGTTTGGAGAGGAGGAGCTAGGTCCAGTTGCTGTGGTCCAGTAGAAATGCTAGAACCCTGCAGTGCTGGAAGCCACATGGAGACCATAGTTTGGACTCTGTGGCTGCCTAAAAAATATGCCCTGTGCAAGCACAAATATATGAGTACCCAGAATCATGAGGAGCTAGAGGGCTAGGGAAAGGGGATCTTGGCATGATAATAAGATCTTGTTGAGGGTGATTTTTCTCTTTCCCTCCTCTTTCCTCCCCCATCTTGTACACAAACACTCTTTTTCATGAACAAAAAGTGGAAAAAAAGAAATTCAGAGGACTGAGACCACCTAACTTTCTATGTAAAATAAAAAAGTAAAACCAGAGTTCAAGATTGGAGCAGGAAGTTCATGTTTGACATGATAATACTCAATATCTATCCAGTTACCAATTTATAACAAATATGATGATTTTTTGTTGAATAAGAATCAACTTGGTTTGGAATCTGTGAAAATTTGTTAGCAAATTTGAACTTTAATGCAAAAATGCATAGAAAGACTCATCTTGATGATATTTCTAAATCATGTATTCTCATTAGGAATAATATCACCCCTAAGGTTGCAAAAAGTATTTCTTGGAGTGTGAACAAATCTTAAATATTACAATAGTTTGTAATTCTCTAAAACAAAATCCTATCCAACATTTTATTCCTTAGAATTCATTTTTTTCATTGGGTTTTCTTGTGTGAATTCTCTTATTCACTGTGTTGTCCTCAGCACCAAGCCCAATGTAATCGCTCATGAAAAGCATTGCCATTGAGTGGGTGGAAGATAGACAAAATATATCCAAGGTCACTGCTATAGAGCTATGGTGAACAGGAGGCTTATTGGAAGACTTTTACTTCAACGATTGCCTCATCCCAAAATCATATTGTGAGAGGTGGCCATTGCTTCCTAATGGGCTGTCATTGGCTGTCTTGTAGATGTTGCTAATATTCAAGTTTCAGTGCTTCTGATTGTGAGGTCTACTTTGAGAATTAAATATAGATAAGTTATATTTTATTCTTTAATTCTATGAAATGTTTCTATCAATAATTAAGTCAAGTACTAAAACAAACAAAAAATGTTGACAATTCTGGATGAATATCTTGCTGCTAGTGAAGTTAGAAATTGGCCCAGCCATGGTGATCCATGTTTCCTAGACTGTGCTTTGGAAGCTAGAACCACATGGAGGCCTATGTTCAATTCCAGGTTCAAGCTAAAAGCTGGGCCTGGTGATGTGTTTCTTTAATTTCCAGCAACTCCAGAGGCTAAAACAGGAGGATTGTGAGCCTCATACTGGTCTTGGAAATATAGCAAGATTCTGTCTAAAGAAGAGTCAGGCATAGTGCCTTATGCCTGTAGTTCCATCGGAGAGGGATGAGGAAGTGAGATCATAAAATGGCGAGACCTTGTTTAAACAAAAATTATTTTCTGGGGCTGGCAGGTGGCATGGTGGTTAAGGAGCCAGAATCCCACATGGCCAACCATGGTTCAAATCCTGGACCTGGAGGCTGCTTTCTCACTTTCCCTCTATCTCTCTTTCTCTCCCTCTTTCTCTCTCTGGCCTAACTAAAATATAATAATAATAAATAAACTTAAAATTAAATTAAAAAAAATTTTCTCACATGAAGTAAAATGAAAAGTTCAGTACACTAAAAATCAATGTAAAAAATTATTGTTTGTTAACTTTTAAAACATTTTTGAATAAGCTTAAACTAATCATCGCATTTATTTTATGTATTTATAGGCTTCTTTTTTAAGCATTTAGGTTTTTTTTTGGGGGGGGAGGTTTTTGCTATAGGGTGCATGCACTCACCAGAAAGACAGAGAGAGACAGAGAGACAGAAAGTGAGACATCACTCCCCAGGGGGGATGGCCCCGGCGCAATCCCATCTCCTCCATTCTCCTCTCTGGATCTTGGGCATGCACGCACATGATCCAAGTGTGAGTTTAAGCCACCGGGTCTGGGACTCGAACCACGGTCAACTACATGGGAGTCCAGCAACATAGCCATTATGCCAACTGCTGGCCCCGTATTTAGAAGTTTCTAATTAGCAATGTAATTTAATATATTACAATTTATATACTTAAATAAAGTGAATTAAAAGTTGTTTCACACTAGCTATTAAAGTCAAATTAAATGTCAATAACTTTTTAACTTCTGGCTTGAATTTTTATTTATTTATTTTTAACTATGCATTGAATAGAAAAGTAAACTTTACACTGTGGTATGTATAAAGCACAGATTTTCATACAGTATGCAAATATAAATACAGTGTATCTGTGATGTTAAGTTTTCATAGTGGGTTCAATCATAAAAACATGTCAAATGAAACTCTGGAGAAAGGGAGAGAGAAAGCAATAATGAAAAATTATGGTTGAGAAACATTGCTCTAAATGTATGTAAAAAAAGTGTAACGAAAAACAAAAAACAGAAGTAAAAAGTAATAGGGGCTGCGAAATTCAGAAAATGAAAACCAATGTGTTCCCTATTGAAGACGTACACACAACCCAAGGCCATCAGACTACCTAGAGGCCGAGACTCAGAGTCACCCCCCTTGGCCAGGCTAGCAGCATCTGTGAGATCCCCACTGGCCTTACTCTGCTCCTTACTGCTGGCCTCGCTGGTGCTCAGTTGCTCTCTGGGCTGTGCCTGCCTCAGACCTATGGCCTGGGGAACAGCAGGGCCTTGATGCTTCTGAGACAAATGAGGAGGGTCTCCGCTTTCTCCTGCCTCAAGGACAGAAACGACTTTGGGTTCCCCCAGGAGGAGCTGGCTGGCAACCAGCTCCAGAAGGCTCAAGCCGTCTCTGTCCTCCATGAGGTGACCCAGAGATCTTTAACCTCTTCTGCAGAAGGGGCTCCTCTGCTGCTTGGAACGAGACGCACCTGGACCAGTTCTGCACTGGACTTTCCCAGCAGCTGAACGACCTGGAAGCTGGTTTGATGCAGGAGGTGAGGGTGCAGCAGCCGCTCCTGATGAATGAGGCATCCACACTGGCCGTGAGGAAATACTTCTGAAGAATCACTGTCTACATTCAAGAGAAGAATTATAGCCGTCGTGCCTGGGAGGTTGTCAGGGCAGAAATCCTAAGAGCCCTGTCTTCATGCACAAACTTGCAAAAAAGATTAAAGAGTCAAAAATGAGAAGTGGTTCACCCTGGAAATGATTCGCATTGACTAATACACTATATCACACTTCTTTAAGATCTGCCGTTTCAAAGACTTATTTCTACTATAATCATGACAAGAATTCAGTCAATGGTCAGATGTTTCCAGGAGTATCAAGTAACAGAGTATTTAACTCTATAGGTTCCAGTTATTTATAGGTGATCATGCTAATGTATTTATTTATTTATTTGAACATTTATTTATTAAGCTACTTGTACATTTATTTTCATACATGTACTGTCTGTGCACCTTTCCATTGTAGTGAATATAAAAATGTAGTCTTTATATTCCATCAGTGAATTATTCTGCTTTGCTTATTACATTTTTACTATTAAAATTTCTTGTATTTGTTTACTTTTTAAAGGAAACATCAAGCATGATCGTGCAACTCAATTAAAGAATGGATGGTAGGGTCAGCAGATGGTGTGGTTGTTAAGGTGCTGGTCTCCCACATGGCCAACTATGATTTGAATTCTGGACTTGGTGGCTTGAAAATCATGTCAGGCACCTGTGTGTGTGTGTGTGTGTGTGTGTGTGTGTCCTAAATCCTAAGAGGATAATGGAGAAGAGGGATTGCAGCATAGCCATTCCCCCTGGGGGAATCCTATTTCTTACTTTACCTCTCTCTGTCTCTCTCAGGGTGAATGCACATGGATGGTAGAGTTCATCTTTCTATTATTATTATTATATTCATGTTTTATATATATATATATATATATACATATATATATATATATATATACACACACATATATATATACATATTAGCAAAAGAACACTATTTTTTTCCTTTTCTTTTTTTTTTTTTTGAGAAGTTTTCGCTATAGGGTGCGTGCGCTCACCAGACAGACATAGAGAGACATAGAGACAGAAAGCGAGAAATCACCCCCCAGGGGGGATGGTCACGCCACAATCCCTTCTCCTCCATTCTCCTCTCGAGATCTTGGGCACGCACGTACATGTGCCCGGTGTGAGTTTAAGCCTCCAGGTCTGGGACTCGAACTGCGGTCAATTACATGGGAGTCCGGCAACATAGCCATTACTCTAACTGCTGGTCCCTAGCAAAAGAACACTATCACATATAGGTTGACATTAATATAATGAGTTTTCTCATTTGGAATATTTGAATTCATTTATGTTGGAACATCTGAAATTTCTTTTTTTCCTTTTTTTTTTGAGAGGTTTTTGCTATAGGCCGTATAAGCTCTCCAGAAAGACAGAGAGACAGAGAGGCAGAAATGAGAAATCAGCTCCCGGGGGGCTGGCCACGCCACAATTCTTCTCCTCCATTCTCCTCTTGGAATCTTGGGCATGCACACATACCCAGTGTGAGTTTAAGCCACTGGATCCAGGACTCGAATTGCGGTGGACTACATGGGAGTCCAGCGACATAGCCATTATGCCAACTGTTGGTCCCAAAACATCTGAGATTTCTTAGAACAACTGAAATGTAAATTGACCAAATTAACAGAACAACATAAAGTTTTATATCCTCTGATCTATTTAGAGAATACAGGCAGAAAAAGAAAAGAGCGTACAAAAATATTTGAAAACAAAAAACTTACATTTTTTATTTAAAATACGAAGATGAATATGGAAAGGATTTCAGAGGGTCCCAAAGTCACACAGAAACTTAACCCAACCAGGCTACCTACTTCCCCAAGACCCCCAACTTCTCACCCCCCTCTGATGGCTCCAGTGGTAGACTGTTACCGGGCTCCCAGCTGTGGACTGGTTAACAGACTTTGGTGATCGGGCACCAAATAACTTCCCTCTTCCTTGTCCCAGCCCTGTAGCCAGCGAGGATCACGAGCACACCTGACATATTAAGGCTGACCCAGGACAAACCCTGAATCTTCCCACGTGGTCTCTATCTCCCAACAGCACTCCTACTGTCCGTGCTGTTGTGTCTGGGCCTAACAAGAGTTACTTTAAATTCCTTATCTGATAATTCCAAAATCTTTGCCAGATCTGAGTCTAGTTCTGATGCTTAATCTGTTTTTTCAAACTGTATTTTTTTTTTTTTTAATCATTTAGAGTGCCTTTTACATTTTTGTTGAAAGTGGGACGTGAGGTACGCATAAGAAGAACTGAGGCAGTCAGGCTTTAGTAGTGAGGGTCTGTGTTTATCCTTCTAAGAGTCAGATTGTGTTTACCGTTTACGTAGATGTAGATGTCAAAAGCTAAAATTTGTCCCTTACATTATTACATTTGTCTTCTCTGCTGTCTTTGGGTTCCCCTAGAGGCTTTTTCCTAAAGTCCATCTGAACTTGCAGTTCTTTTTGGATGTAACCCCATTTGTAGACAGGAACATTATTGGTGCAGTGGTCGGTGTAATGGGTGATAGTGTTCTCTGACAGTATTACTTCGTCTCAGTCTTTTAGTGTAAACTGTGCCCCTGGGCTGTGACTATCATGGTGATTCTCAGCCTTTTTTTTTTTTTTTTTTTTTTTTTCCTTCTTTAACCATACTTTGAGGTGAGAAAGGAGTGGAAAGTTGGAGGGAGCTGGAGTTGGGCTTTTTTTCCCCCAAGGGGGTTAGACTCTGAAAAATGGTTTCATTAGAGAGTAGGCCTTTGTTAAGGAGAAGATAATTTCAGTATAATTACTTTTTCTTCCTCTCTGCTGGAAGCACGGGAAGATCTTCCCTATGATTCGTGTTCCTTTTTCTCTTAATTTCCTGGTTTCACCTGGATTAACACATATATTAATTAATATTTTAAAATGTTTTGATGCTAGCCCTATAGCCTAATGGTTATGGGAGCCAAATCCCACATGGCTGACTGTGGCTAGAGTGCTGGCTCCAGCGATTTGAAAAACATGCTGTGTATGTGTGCATGCATGTCCCAAAGTGCCACAGGATGGAGAAATGAAGAAGGTATTGTTGTGTGACTACATCTCATAGGGGGTGCTTTCATCCCCTTGCTGTGTCTTTTTGTGTCTGTTAAGGGCATATCTTCTGGCAATTATATATACATATATATATATAAATACACACACACACACACACACACACATTCGCAGTTGTTGTTTTTACTTTTCTTTCTTCCTCCACCTAATGTGGGGAACCCAGTTTAGGAATAGGCAAAAATTAAAATTTTCAATAAATTTGGTACTCCCTTTCTTTCTCTTTCTCTGTCATAGTTTAAGACCTATCGAATACAAACCCTTCCATTGTTTGGTTATTCATTTTTGTGGCTTATGTCTTTAAAGTTCATCTACTTATTTGATGAATGAGAGACTCAGAGAGACAGAGACTGTAACCCCAACAGGATCCTGAGCCCACAAGATCCCCCAGCCTCACCAGTCCTTATCAGGAGCACACCAGTGCCCAGCATACTCAGAGACGTCTCAGAACACAAACCCCAGAACCTTCCCACGTGGGTCAGCCTTGCAGAGTCTCACGTTTTACCACACTGTACCACGCAGGCCCCTTATTTCTTTTCTTTTCTTTTTTTTTTTTTTGGAGAGGTTTTTCGCTATAGGGCGCGTGCGCTCGCCAGACAGAGAGAGACATAGAGACAGAAAGCGAGAAATCACCCCCCAGGGGGGATGGTCACATCGCAATCTCTTCTCCTCCATTCTCCTCTCGGGATCTTGGGCACGCACGCACACGCGCCCGGCGTGAGTTGTAAGCCACCGGGTCCGAGACGCGAACCGCGGTCGACTACGTGGGAGTCCAGCGACATAGCCATTACGCTAACTGCTGGTTCTCAATTTCTTAATATAATTTTAAAATGTTTGTATTAGTTGTCATTTTATCTTCCTGAGTAAAAATGGTATGATTTTGTACTGTATCCCTATATTTACCTTACCCTGAAAAAACTCTGTACTCAAATCCTGATTCTATTCAGAAGTTAATTTCTGCACATTCAAAAGTATTGGAGAACTCAGGTGAGGAGCTGGCAGGGCTGGCACTGACGGGTGCCTTCACAGCCTACACAGCACAGGTCTCTGGGCAGCACAACTGAGGGTGTGTGAGACTGAGTGTTTGCCCTGGTTCCCCTGGAGCAATAACAGGCGATCACGCCGCAGCACTGACTGGAGACAGCTGGGCTTCGTGAGCCACGGAGTAAGAGTGTGACCATGCCACACCTCAGCCGTCTCGCCTGGCAAACTCCACACTGCAGAGGTCAAGGATGTTCCAATGGACCCGGAGAGAGCCTTGCCCACACATCTGCCCCCAAAAAGCTGGAAAAGAATCCAGGCCTTCTCTGTGCCTCTGATTAGGCGCTTTCATGTGCTGATTCCAAGGAGAAAACCACACCAGGCACAGGACTCCGGTTTTCTTGAAAAAAAAAAAAAAAAAAACAAAAAAAAAACAAAAAAAACCCCAACAACAACAACAAAGTGCACATCATGAAATGTGAAGCAGTTGAAAGAGCTAGCAGCACTTGAGAGCTTGGAAGGAAACAGAGATGCTGAAAACTGTGATGGGAACAGCGGAGGCCCTCAGGCAGTGGGTGGATGCCAGTGGGCAGCAGTGAGTCAGCCATTCCGATGAGAGGGAGAGAAGATGGAAGTGGATTCTGAGGGTGCAGAGCTCTCCATGGACCTGTGGCCAGCATCGGGTCCCAGCGTGGCAGCTTGCAGAGTACCGGAAAGAGGAAGGTTCTTCTGGTGCCCACTGCAATCTCGTGTTTTCTCTCCAGGGCTGTGGGCAGGGAAAATTATTCATGGGGCCAATGCAATCCAGGGAATTGCTTATATTCTGGTATGATGCATACGCTTTTAAAAATAAAAGGAAATGACATCACACATGAACAGAAGGGACACAGGCAGGTACATGGGTATATTCGGCTATGGGTGGGACAGACCTTTCTCAACAGGACCTAATGTGCATGTTACTAGTCACATGTTACTATCACAGTTTCTAATGTCAGCAAAGATCTTTGTCAACATTCATGAATTTAGCTTAATCAAAAATAGGACATTGGTAATGCAATACCCTTCCTTTTCTTTCCAGCTGATGCATCAACATGCATCTGAGTAGCCACATTAGAGTTTGAAACCCTTCCTGAGAGTTAATTAGGGTCCAAAAATAAACAAGCAAAGGATATCCTTTACTTACAATTGAAAAAGTAATACTTCTATACATTTTTCAGTTAAGGTCGATATTAATGGCATATTTATTTCAATTTTGCAGCTTTATTTTATAATATTTTCATAGGATGAGGCTAGAAAAATTGAATGTGACAGCACAGCGGTAATACTCAGGCCACATGGAAAAGTTCCTAGTTCAAGACCCAAGGTCTTCCTGTAAAAGCCAAGCATGCTCACGGGGTGATCCTGGCTGGCTGGAAGTAGGGGTGGTCCATTATAAGAATGCAATAAAATTCAGTGTTATTTTGTGATTTTAAAAATCACAATAATTATCACAATAATTATTATTATCCAGATTAACAACAGAATCATTTGGGAGCATCGATTTCTCTTTCTTTTAATTCTAGGTTTCTCAAGACAGTCTTTTTATTGCCAGAGTGAATTATTAACTAGGAAGAGTGCTAGGAAGGGTTATAGCCATTGTTTTGTCAGGAAGGGTTAGTGTTTCAGCAACTAAGAACTATGCCAGTCTCCAATGAGCTGGAGTTGGTATGTCTCCTCCTGTCTCACCTCAGAGCTGATAATATGTGGAGTAAATGAAAGCAAAGTCAGGTGCTGGTCCTGTGAAGCTGAGGCTGTTGATTAATCCAGAAGGCCCTTGGAAGAAGCACCCACTCACTTGTCTCCCTGTGCTTGGTGGCCACACTGCAATCCCTTCTCCTCCATTCTCTTGGGACTTTGGAGGTGCACGCACATGCCCCCAGTGTGAGTTTTAAGCCACTGGATCTGGGACTCAGACCATGGCTGACTATGTGGGAGTCCAGCGACATAACCATTATGCCATCTGCTGGTCCCCACTTTGCCTTTTTGTTAGGAGAAAGTCAGTTCCCTTTTCTATGTTCATAATGTTCCGATTCACTTTCGTTTTCTTTTTGCCCACCAACAACTGTCAAATTTTGCTTTCTAGGAAAGTTAAAATAAGAAACCAAAATTGTGAAGTTGTGAAAATTATAGAGGAAAACGGTGTGGCCCCTTTGCTTTTCTCTTACTTCCCTTTACTTGTATCATTTCGTCATGAATGAGAATGTGATGCACCGGCGGTGAGACACACCTTGCCCCATAAACCACTATGTGAAAAAGAGTACAAAAATGTAAAATAAAAAATTGCAAACAAGTACAAAACAAAGGGTATTTCTCTCTGACAGAATAGGCTGGGTCTTGCTACCTTGCACTGTAATAGGAAGACAGAGACAAGAAGCCCAATAGAATGACACTGACTAGATGAACAAGTAAAAAGTCATTATTTTGTCTAATGTAAGCTTCTGATGAAAGGTGACATCATGTGATTCCCTGTGCCTACTTCAAAAACTTTGAGCATAACAAATGTTCAATAGTTTTAGTAAAAGTACTGATCAATAAGAATTGTATCTGACTAAACAAAAAATATTTGACTACTGAAGGCAAAATGATTGCAATTGTATAATTCTTGCACCTACTTAGACAAAACCAACTTTGGCTATCAGTATCCGAGGGCTGTTGACACTTTGGGATTCTGGGGTCATGCACTGGATGAGGAGGTCATCATGAGAGCTTAGGTCCCTCAACAACACTCCAGGGTCAAGAGTATGTTTCTTAGAGGATTTATAATTTTGGTAACAAAGAAATAAGCCCCTCCAAAGTAAAATAGTTCTAAAGTCATCAGGGTGTGGTGGGCCAGTTCTCAGGGAGTGAGCCAGAAAGAGTTTAGGTTGAGGATGCTGTCACTCTACAGGAGAAGGTGTCACTAATGTAACAATTACCTGATGAGTGAGATGGTGCTGAGAAAATAAAATTACCTAGGAATTAGGATCTCTATACTCGTATGAACCTGCGAAGAACCAGAATTGCTTCTAGGAGTATTCACACACCACGAGAGTACTATAGATTCCAGTAAGAAAATGGTAGAAGAGGAAGCCAGCAGGTAGCATGGTGGTGAAGGCACTAGACACTCCCACATGGGCAACCACAGTTCGAGTTCTGGACCTCATGGCTTGCTTTCTTACTTTCTCTCTCTCACTTTCCCTCTTTCTCTCTCCCTGTGTCTCTCTCTGGTCAAATTAAAATAAATGAATGAATAAATAAAATTAAATAAATAATTCTAAAAACCCAAAAATGGCAGAAAGAACGTTTATATTAATCATGACCTTATGGCCCAGTGAAGCATGGACCTTCATGAATGCATTTTAGAAGAGAGAGAAATTAATTCACTGATAAACATCAGTCTTTGAAAAACAGTAAACACAATCCAGTTATTAATTCTAAGCAGTTTGTTGAATGTGATCTGGTAAATCCCTAACCAAAGACAGGAACCCATAGGGCTAAGGGAGCCTGCCCTCAGTAAAGTAAAGAATGTAAAAATGGAGGCTGGGTCAGTGCTAAAACTTTTGTTCCTAGATAGAGATTCTGAAAAAATCTATAATATGTGTATTATAGATTTAAAATGTGTATTTTTGCATGTGTACATGGCTACACACTTACATACACTTTTATCTTTAGCACAAATACATTTATTTATAAATATTTATTTGGGTTGGTCAATCACAAGTTTACTGGAAAAATTAAACTTCTATTGCAGAATTACTAGCTTAGGTTGATGACATCTTCTTAGGCCAGATAGAAAATAAGTAAATGAAACAAAAAATGGAAACAAAATTGTAGAGAGATGTTCAGAAAATGAAACTATTGTGCCTCTCTATTAAAAGCCATGCATAGAAAGCATGAACACAGAGAACCAGGTTCACGGTTCACCCACACTCAGCTCAGCCAGGACAGCAGCATCCTCACCTGCCATGGCCTTCCTGCTCCCTCTCCTGACAGCCCTGGTGCTGTGCAGTTTTGGCCCTCTCGGGTCTCTGGGCTGTGACCTGCCTCAGAACCCTGTCCAGCTTAGCAGGAAGACCCTGGTGCCTCTGGGACAAATGAGGAGGATCTCCCTCGTCTTGTGTCTGAAGGACAGAAGAGACTTTGGCTTTCCCTGGCACGTGGTGGAGGGCAGGCAGTTGCAGGAGGCCCAGGCCGTGTCTGTCCTCCATGAGATGCTGCAGCAGACCTTCAACCTCTTCATCTCAGAGGCCTCCTCTGCCGCCTGGAGCACGACCCTCCTGGACCAACTGCACTCTGGACTTCATCGGCAGCTGGAAGATCTGGAGGCCTGCTTGGTGCAGGGGGTGGGAGAGGAACCATCTGCCCTGGCTCCTGAGAGCTCTCTACTGGCCTTGAAGGGGTACTTCCAGGGCCTCCAGCTCTACCTGAAGGAGAAGAACTACAGTGACTGTGCCTGGGAAGTCGTCCGATCAGAAATCCTGAGATCCTTGTCTGCGTCATCCAAGTTGTACGAAAGGTTAAGACGGGAGGATGGAGGCCTGGGCTCATCCTGAAGTGATCCTCACCGAGTAATCTGCCGTGTCTCCTTGCACATGGGTCTCTGGACATTCCAAAGCTCTCATTTCTGCTTTAGTAACAGAATTTACTCAGTAAAATTCAGTAAATACTTTGTTAATATATTAACCAAGGATATTTTAAGAACATTAAGCTTAAGAGATGATCGCTCTGTTTATTTTAATTTATTATTTATTTTTATTTTTTATCTACTGTATATTTATATATTTTACATATAATAAAATTTTCATCCTCACATTGTATTAAAATAATGTTAAAACCTATAAAACATGTTCACTTTTCCTTTTATTAAATATTTATTTTGTTATATATTAAATTCTTATCAATTTAATGAAACTTCTTAAATTTGTTTTAAAATCAAAATCTAAAGGGTAGTTTTCTGAATGAAATTTAATCATTGACAGTAATATTATTCAGTCATTTTGCTCAATTCATATGTATCAGGTGAGTGCAAAGCAGCAGATTTTGGAATTGCTGTCAAGAAATAAAGGTAAACAAAACAAACATAGTTCTATATTGGAACTTACATTCTTACAAGAAAAACATAAATGCTGTCCTAGTTTAATTTACACGAAATGCTACAATGAGGAGTAAAGGAAAATGATTTTCTTACAACAGAAGCTTTAGGTACAAATGCTTTTCCTAAGGTGCCAGTCAGGCAGAGGGAGGAATAAAAAGATGTGGTGGGGAGAGACAACAGAAGTAAAATAAGTGTGTTCAAAAGATGGCAGTGTTTTTGGGGCAGGTGAGGACTGAATTATCTCAGTAGACTTGAAAACAGATGTCATAGATGGTGTTAGCAGAATCTAGCTAGTGGAATTAACAGAGAAAGTAACATGATTTATGGGTAAAAGGAACGCTGTCTTTTGTTCTACTCAAACCTTGCTCCACCCTTTCCATGAGGTGTACATTTTCACCAAAATGTGGCTAAATAGGTTTCCATTGCCTTTAAGAAGCTAGACGCTTCTTGCACTGAAGGTAAATTCATGGGACTGTTACTGGGTCATGATCCCTCCCCTGCACACTTGCTCTGTAACTTTGGGTACTCTAACTACTACATGCTGGCTGTCTTCTGTCTACTCAGAATGTTTCAAATATTCAAAGAAATGAGAAAAACTTCCACCCAATCTTGACTAATAGGTGGGTACAGAGAAAGAAAAATGAATCCAGTGCCCACCTATGTTGGACAACAGGATGAGCAATCTTTTTTAAAAAACAAAAGAATTATTTTTTCTTTAATATTATTCATTGTCATTATTTTGTTTTTATTATTTTTTTTGAAGTTGACCAGAGAGAGACAGAGAGAACAGGAAAGTGAGAAAGCAAGCTGCCCAGTCTGGGACTCAAACAGTGGTCAGCCATGTGGGAGTCCAGCTGTCTTAACCACCATGTCACTTGTTGGCCCCAAGATGAGTAATCTTTTAAATGGGCAATGTTACACTTTATAAAACTATAAATTTGAGCCATTTATACTATTTGCATGTATTGTTTATGTAATTGCTCTTCCCCAAATTAAGTTTTGTAAAGTATCATAGATCCAATCGGAACCATTTAGGTTGGTTCTAGTGGTTTCTATACTAGCTGGCAGTTGAAGACGTAACCACCATCACCAGGCTGAGACCAAAAGCACATAAAGAGTGGGTCCAGGAAAGCATTATCTGATCATATAAGAACTATCAGAAGAGAGACACTCACCTGACTGCTGCCCTATATATTATGTCCTATCTTATTGTCTTTACTGTGAAAGGGTAGAAACCACCTTATCATCAGAAAGAGAGAGAGAGAGATTTCATTTTTCATTCAAGAAGTAGCTTATTCAAATGGTCACTCCAGGAAAACTGGAGCAAGTAAAACACAAAAATAAAAATTTAACTTCTTAGCAGACACATGCAAACAAGAGTTCCCGATCTCTAGACTGACATTCTCCTCACATGTTTAATTGGCCCTGACAATATGGCGCTGAAACATCCCTTCCCTAACACTGTATTTCTAAATTTTCTTGTTCATCCATTAGAGTGTCTCTTTGATGTGTTGAGGAATGTGCTAGGTAAAGAGTTAAGAAGCCAGCTCTACCATGAAGCAGGGCATATTCTAAGTGGGAGACAGAAGTAGTCCATTATAGTTCCATGTAGCTCACAACAAGGTAGGACCTGTGCTCTGGGGGAAGGGTGTTGGCTCAGACAAATCAGACTGTAAGGGCTCTTTGTGAGGGGAAAATTGTAAAGTGAATAACAAGAAGGAGACATTCACACACATAAGGAAGAGAATGTGCAGCTGGTAAAGGCAAGAGCATGTGAGCTTATGTGTGCTGTGTCCTAAACGGAAGGTCTGTGTCTTACCTACTAGAGGTCAGGTGTTGAGAAAGCAGATTTTGAGATGAGTGTTCCCATGCAACGAGTTTATTAGAGTGCTACCAAATCAATGCTCATGGGAGGAGAAGACAGGAGGATCAGTAGCAAGAGCAGCTGCAGTGACAGCACATGATGGCCTTAGCCCACCACAGACAGGGCCTCTGAAGGTAGGATGACCCTGCAGAGGTGGAGTAAAGAGTTTGGGTTTTTGTACCCTCTACTCAGGCCAGTCGATGAATATAGGCAGACCCCAGGAAGGTGAGAAAACCTGGGCTCACTGACCCACTTTGACCAAAGGCAATTTCAAGAATGGCACCCTAATCTCTGTTTCCCAAATACAAAGGAGATTGCTGGCTCCGATTGCCATCCATCACCTGGAATCCTCTACATTTAACAGATTTGGTTTCCTTTGTGCCCAAAACATATTCTCTGTCCATTCTATTGCTATGGTTCCAGTTTTGATTTCACTCAACCATCAGGCATGAGGACCAGAAACACTTCTAGAAAAATAAAACTCAAAACCTCCATTCAGACAATTTTCCTTAAAAGGCAGTTATGGGTGTGCATCTGGGTTTGTACAGTCTCTATAACAAGCTTTTTTTTTTTTTTTTTTTTTTTTTTAGAGATTTTTGCTACAGAGCAAGTGCACATGTTGGAGAGACAGAGAGAGAGAAAGCAAGAAATCACCCGTTGGGGGGGATAGCCACACCACAATCCCTTCTCCTAAACTCTCCTCTCACGATTTTGGGCACACATTCAACATGCGCTTAGCTTGAGTTTTATTTTTTTGGAGAGGTTTTTGCTAGAGGATGCGTGCACTCACCAGGAAGATAGAGAGAGACAGAGAGACAGAAAGTGAGAAATCACCCCTCTCCCAGTGGGAATGGCCATGCCACAATCCCTTCTCCTCCATTCTCCTCTCAGGATCTTGGGCACGCACGCACATGCTCCCAGCGTGAGTTTAAGTCACCGGGTCCGGGACTCGAACTGCAGTCGACTACATGGGAGTCCAGCGACATAGCCAATATGCTAACTGCTGGTCCCTGTGGCCAGAATGAGTTTTAAGCCGCCAGTTCCAGGACTTAAACCGCAGTTGACTATGGGAGAGTCCAGCGACGTAACCATTATGCCATCTGCTGGTCCCTACAGTCAGCTTTTTTTTTTTTTTTTTTTTTTTTTTAAAGTGTATCCATATATTGGGACCAGCAGTTAGCGTAATGGCTATGTCGCCGGACTCCCATGTAGTCGACCTTGGTTTGAGTCCCGGACCCGGTGGCTTAACCTCACACCGGGCGCGTGTGCGTGCATGCCCAAGATCCCGAGAGGAGAATGGAGGAGAACGGATTGTGGCATGGCCATCCCCCCTGGGGGGTGATTTCTCGCTTTCTGTCTCTATGTCTCTCTCTGTCCTTCTGGCGCACGCACGTGCGCTATAGCAAAACCCTCTCCCCCCTCCAAAAAAAAAAGAAATTAAAAAAAAAGAAAAAGAAATAAATAAAGTGTATCCATATATTTCTTGCATGAGTTAGACGGAGACAGCACCCCTAAAAGGGTGCCAATATTGTGACCCACCCCCAGCCCCAATCAGCCTTGTATTATGGGAATGTGCTTGCCCAGTATTCTCAAGGCAATCTCCAGACATGAATCCAGAAACCTCCTTGGTGGGTCAGCCTCCAAGAGCTCCTTTGAATGTATTGCTATAAAAAGGTAGCAGTAAAAGCAAGGAGAAACGAACAAACAACACAAAACAAAACAAAAAGACTCAGTAGTGATCCCCTCTCTGGGATGCTCCCTTCTCTGCAGGTGTCATAGAAAATAGGAGATCAACGACATCAAGGAAATTGCGCCTTTATCTGCTAAAAGTCTACCAAGGCTGTCAAGTCAGGATGGCGACCCGTGTATAGTCACAAAACCAGCAGCATCAGCATCACCTGGGAATTTTTAGAGATGCAAATATTTAGGTCCCACCACGGACCTGTTGGATATGAAAGAATGGGCTTGGGACCACACAATCTGTGTTTTAGCAAACCCTCCTGATGAGTCTTATGCATGTTGGAGGTGGGGATTAATTTACAGCACGTGATAAGCATCCTAAGGGAAACCTCTGAAAGGGGCCATATTTGTTGTTGTCGCTGTTCTTCTTCTTCTTCTTCTTTTTAAAATTGCTATAAGGTGCATGTGCTCACCAGAGAGAGAGCGATATGAAGGAAGTGAGAAAACACCCTAGAGGGGATGGCCATGCCACAACTCCTTCTCTATTCTCCACTCAGGATTTTGGGCATGCATGTTCATGTGTCTAGTGTGTTTTTCAAGTTGCTGGGTCCAGAATTCCAACCATGCTATCAACCATGTGGGATCCAGCCACCATAACCACCACACCACTGCTGGCCCCCATTGTTCTTTTTTTGTTTTTGTTTTTTAATATTACTTCAAAAATGAAATCATTGTCCTTGGTTCTAAAATGAATCCATATTCATAGGAGAAGTATTTAATACAAAACGTATAAGAAAATGGAATTTCTATCCCCCAGATAGTACTACTGTGAACATTTTAGTGCATTTTTTCCAGACATTTTTTTAATTCATATTTTACTTATAGAAAATGTAATATTATACTTTATTATAATATAATAAATAATATACTAATATAATATTAAATAATATACTAATATTATATTTTATAATCTGCTTTTGGACTTAATAATCTGATAAATTCAACACATGTAGATTTTAACAAAGATAACCTGAATGACTCTGTTTGTGAGTATAGATTAACTCACCTCCACTCCCAGCCCATGCACAAACAGGGAATCCAGTCTTTTAAGGTATTTTTCCTCACTATACCTCCAAGCTTAGAACCTTGATTTTAAAGTTTAAAAGGGCATATATTTAAAAGAAATAAATGTTTATTTTGTACTAGGCATAGAGTAGTTATAAAAACAGAATGTCATTCTAAATGTTTGAGAAAACACTGGCATGCAAAGCATTGGATTTAGCTTCTACCTATGAGCATTACCTGCTAGAAGTTTCCACCTGACACGCTCCATTCTGTTCTTCTCAGTTCTAGGGAAAGAAATGTCCTGGGTTAAGGGGGAAAGTTCTTTCTTTAATTCAAGGTTGCAAAGTGTTGTGAATTTGACTGAATAAAAGCAGAGGCAAATTATTATCATATTGAAGCGTTATTATTTTGCAGTGTTTTTCAGGTGTGTGGTGTCGGAAACACAGTGCAGGCTTTTGAGTCAGGCCAACGTGGGATGGCCTGACTTCTCAGGTGCTGAAGAACTCTGTGGTGCTACTACAAGTGTGTTACTTTATCTTTAAAGTCCTGTTCTCACCTGAGAAAAGAGGTGGAAAGTTCATTGCAAGGTTAATTTGAGAATTGAATCAGTGAAGGATTTGGTTCTCAAAACTTCCTGGTTTAAAGAAGGAAGACAATAAATTCTACAGTATTTGAGAAACAAAGTGACCTGTATTTGCTGTCAAATGTGGTCTCCCCTCCTCCTCACTTCACAACCTCCATATGAACTTAAAGGTAAACAGGCTTCCCACGTGAAGTCAGCAAAGGCTTGCTCCTGACTGTCAGCTTCTGCTTCCTTGCCCCTTTTCACAGAGGAAAGGAGGGTGACTCTGCTTCGCTTTCAGGATCCTATTTAATTCCTACTCCTTCCTTTCAAATCAAATCTAGAAGCATCTGCCAATAGTTAATAAACTATTGCACTAATTAAACTGAGCTGAAATATGCTTTTTTTCTCAAGCTTTTACATTCAGTAATAACTTTTGTTTTGTTTTTATATATATATATATATATATTTTTTTTTTTTTTGCCATAGGGCACGTGCACTCACTGGAGAGAGAGAGACAGAGACAGTGAGAGGAAAAGTGAGAAATCACCCCTCCCCAAGGGGCATGGCCGCGCCACAATTCCTTCTCCTCCATTCTCCTCCTGGGATCTTGGACATGCACACACATGAGCCTGGCATGATTTTCAAGACATCAGGTCTGGGACTCGAACCATGGTTGGCCATCTGGGAATCCAGCAACATAACCACTTTGACATCTGCTGGCCCCATATTCAATAATAATATTCAGCTCAGCTTATGCAATGAATCTGAAGTAGAACATGACATAATATAGTAGAACTAGGCCTGATGTATTGGGCCATGGCTCTGCCATGTGCACTGGGCAAAAGTGGAAAAAGTCACCAAGTTTCATTAGTTTCTCTGGCCCCACATTTGTCCTATGATGATTTCTCAGAGCTCCTGCTGAAGAGAGCTAGAATCGCTCCTTCACCGGCATCTCCTGGGACCAGGAATCTCCTCTTGTGGAGGCTTCTCTCCAGCCCTCCTCCTCTCCACCATCCTGAACAAGGGAGGCTGCTCAGTGCTGATTCTTCTAACCTTCACCCGACACTCTTCCACCAGAAAGATCTTTTATACATATTTCTGGTAGCTGTGACTTATCAGATACATTTTTAGTTATTTTAATTTGCAATATTCATAATACAATATTGAAATATAAAAGTGAGCTATAAAAACTCTCCCATCCTGTTCTTCTCCCTTAATCAGTCCTACCCCTCAATATGCTTAATCGTTGTAATTTCTTTTCTTCTTTCTCTTTTTTTAAGTTTAGTTAGTTCATGAATGAGAGAGTGAAAGGAAGATAGACAGAGAGACAGAGAGCCCCTTCAATAGGGCCTTGATGCCATGACCCAGCCCTAGCCTCAGCCAGCCCAGAGCCCAGCACACCCAAGGAGTTCTCACTTGTACCGTGACCTTGCTATCTGGGTCTACTCATAAAATGTTATGTTTTACTGCTGTGCCACCCACTCCGATATTCATTTCTTATTCTTTATTTATTCATGTATAGTAAGTACACACATAAATTATATTCAATATTTAAAAATCAAATATAACATTTTATTTTATTTTTTAATTGTCAGAGGATATTTACACTAGGCAGAGAGAGACAGAGAAGAAAAAGCACACACACACACACACACACACACCCCCCAAAGCCTGGTCACACCACAATCTTTTCTCCTTTTCTCTATCCTGTCAGGATTTACTTGGGTGTCCTTGTACCTGGTGTATTTGTCAAATCTCTGGGGTTAGGACTCAAATTGTGGTGGACCATGTGGGAATTCAATTTAACCACTGGACTACAGAGTAAGTTTCTAGATAAAACACTTTTTAGACACCATTCTGTAGCATCTTTTTTTTTTTTTTTTTTTTTTTTTTTTGAGAGATTTTTGCTGTAGGGTGTGTGCACTCACTGGAAAGACAGAGAGAGACAGAAAACAAGAAATCACCCCCAAGAAAAGAATGGCCATGCTGCAATCCCTTCTCCTCCATTTTCCTCTCAGGATTTTGGGAACACACGCACACGCACCCTGTGTGAGTCTTAAGCCACTGGGTCCGGGGACTCAAACTGTGGTCATCTATGTGGGAGTCCAGCGACATAACCATTACATCATCTGCTGGCCCCCTCATTCTACTTTTTAAATTTTATTCATAAAAATAAAAATAAATATATATTTTTCATGTATTTTTTCCAGTTAAAACTGTTCATGCCTTTTGGCTGTATTTCTATTGTGTCTCCTGTAACTTAAATATTCCCTGTATAATGATATTTTCAAATCTTGCAATGCAAATTATTCCTGGTATTTCTCATTGTCTCTACAAATTTCTGGAAAATAAGCAAATTATTGGATGGAGGCTCTATGTTAAGGAAAGAATTCGTACATTGAAGATACATTTCATTACATCTACCTAGTCATGCCTTATGAGAATACACTCATTTGAAGAACCAATTATTAATTTCTTTTTACTTATAAGCAACTTAAAATGGATAGAAAACACTGAGCAACATTATAAAATTGTGGTTAATATGCATAATTTTTTAAAAAAGATTTTTCCTATAGGGCAAGTGTGCTCACTAGAGAGACAGACAGAAACAGAAAGTCAGAAATCACCCCCCAAACAGGATGGCCATGCTGCAATCCCTTCTCCTCCATTCTCCTCTTGGGATTTTGTGCACACGTGCTTACATGCCCAGCGTGAGTTTGAAGCCTCCGGGTCCAGGACTCCTCCAGGAGTTCAACGATGTAACCATTACACCATCTACTGGTCCTATATGCATAATTTTAAGACCAATAAATACATAAATACAAAACCAAAACAATGCTCCCATTTTATGGTGAACTGAAGTAACACTCCTTTTGCTCCTTCACCTTTGCTTTTAAAGCTCATAGTCAGCACTTGCTCCATGTCATCATTCAAGAGTCCACTCCTTCTGTGCTCAACTTTCCTATAAGTCTGAGCACTAAGAACAGACATCTCTTGATTTCTATTTGGACAATAGTCCAGGCACAGCTGCTGTATTTATGGCTTTCCAGGTAATTGAGGATCCTTCGAAAATACTTCTTAACATGCAATCTAAGGTCTTCACTATCCAAGGCATCATTCTTCTGCTCTGCTTCCAGTTCCATGAGTCCTTCCAGATAGTCTAGCTGTTCATGAAGCTCAGTGAGGAATTTCTCTTTGTAGTGTTTTTCCCAATCATCCAGAGAAACATTTGCACTGAAGAGATTAAAGATCTGCTGAAGCATCTCGTGGAGAATGGCCAGTGTATGTCTTTTTTGGAACTGCTGAGGATTCACAGACTTAAGGGGAAGCAGGAAGTTTTTCCTGTGTGGCAGACACTGTTGAAGTGATGAGCTCCGTAGTGATTTCAAGAGTTTAAAACTCTCTCTGTTCACCATTCTTTGTTGGAAGAGAAATGACTTCAGTTCTAGAGAGAGGATAGCGGAAGAGGCCAGCAGCATCAACACAGCTTCAAAGAAGCGCTTGTTAACCATGGTGAAGGTCAAATATGTGACTTATCTCTGTGGACAGAAAAATTCCAATTCCAGTGAATGTTTGCCTTTTGTGTTTCTGATGATTTTGAGCATGTTCTCTTGTTTTGTTTTCTAATGTTATCAATTGCCAAGTTTACATATTAGGTTTTCTGGTTCCTTTTTATGGTGTTCATGGGCCACTTCCTCCACTTTCCCCATTGTGTTGGTTGTTTGAGGAAGTAGCCAAAAGAGCTTGTTTTATTGTATTCTTACCTTGAGACAATTAGATTAGTCATCCAATTTGTCCTTCTATTACTCTCACTCGTCATTACATACAAAGTTTCACTCAACACAATGTGCTTTTAAAATATTCAGTCAAGCTTATTAAAGTTCTTTTTAGAGAGTAATTTTTTTTTAAGCAGTAGTGTTTCATGGAATAATATTTATCAAAGGCTAAACAGTACCTTTACAAGTTACCCAAAGACATAAATTAAAATCCATAAATTTAAATCCAGGTTAGTGTTTCATGGAATAATATTTATCAAAGGCTAAACAGTACCTTTACAAGTTACCCAAAGACATAAATTAAAATCCATAAATTTAAATCCAGGTTACTAAATGTAAAACCTCAAGTAGAACTATAAATTTGCACAAGTGCCTGAGCAAATTAATATTAAAATATGTATCAGTAACTTTGTTTTATGTCTCACTCAGTTTAATATTTAAGATTCTAACTTACAGAAGTAATGTGGAAGAGAAAAAAAATTAGCAAAAAAAAGTTGTTATAATATTACTGTAATGACGGAATGTTAGAAACAATCTGCAGGTCCAATAAAAGAGAAGAGTTACCTATTTCATGGTACATCCATATAATGAAATATTATGTAACCATTATAAATGGTAAAACTGTATGTGAGTGAAGATTTGGGGCAGTTGGTTAGTTTATATTTCCCAGATAAGCAATAACTATATAAACAGCCCTTTGTCAATAATGACTCTTTCATCATCATCATCATCATCATCATCATCATTTTGCCAGAAGGCATGTGCACTTGGCCAGAGAGAGAGGCAAAGAGAGAACTCTTCCCCAGTGGGGCATGATCAAGCTGCTATCCTTTTTCCCCCATTTTTTCATCCTGTCAGGATTTGGAGCATCCAAAAACATGTGCTTAGTATGCTTCTCAAGTCTCCGGGACTGAGACTTGAACCATGGTCAGCAGTGTGGGATCTGGCTCTCAATGCATAGCGCTTACCCCCTGCACTACAGGGCCAGCTCAGCAATGACTTTTGATACGCAGCTCTATATTCTAAATTCTCCAGAATAAGTCCCTAAGCTATTCTTCCAGTCTTATTTGTCACTGTCATTCTAAATGTAGTGTGAGGGAGCAAGTTTTAGATGATGAAAACGAGTCACTAATCCCTTAATCTGGCTAGCATTTGCACGTGTATTTATGTGTACTTACTGAAAATGCTTTCTCTTTCTAAAATACTGCCTGTTTCCTCCTTTACCCAGAGTACCCAAGGACTTTTAACAAATTTTAAATTGCCAGAGGGTGTGTGCACTTGCAAGAGAAAGAGACAGAGAGAGAGAGAGAGAGAGAGATGGAGGAAGCAGCACTCCCTCTCCCCGGTTAAGTGTGGTCATGCCACAATCCCTTCATTTCTCCATCCTGTTGGGACTCTGGGCACACTTCAAATACACTCAGAGTGTTTTGCAAGTTGCCAGGGCCAGTACTTGAACTGTGGTTGGCCATGTGGAATCCAGGTTCCCTTAGCACCTAAAACACAGGGCTGGCTGGAATAGTTGCCTTCTAAGACCCATCTCTCCCCTACATAATGATAACTTTCCTTTTGGCTCCCCATAGAGCATTGTACCTCTTTTATGATACCTTTGTTGTTCTGTCTTATATATGGCTATTTATTTATCTTTCTTGTAACCTTCCAAAATTAAAATCCTCTTAAGAATGTGGAATAAATGGTCATTCTTTTTACTGTCTATATAACTAAACTAGGTATTTAATAAAGATGTGTTGACTTGGGTAAATTAATACATTCTACCACAAAGTAACACAACATGCTGAACCTTTGATCGTTTCTCTGCAGTCAGATGTTGGGTTAATACAGACATTTTGTAAACATATATGGTCTCATTATATACCAGCTTGGCTCTCTATTGGTGTAACTGAGTCAGTCTGGTATTAAAAAGCTGAATTGGTAAGCTCCATGGAAGTGTCTTCTTCTGTATAAAAGTTCAATTGCACTCATCAAAGATTTCTAACATTTTGGACATTGGGTGTAGTTCACCTAGTGTTAAGAATGATTACTATTCAAAGGTGTTGGCGTCCGCCCCAGGCTTGGCTTGAACTATGGAGGAAGCAGAAATAATGAGACAAAGAGACAGAGTAACAGTGGACACAGGCAGCCTGAGCCTATGTAGCCCAAGCAACTTGTGCTGCCCAGACAAACTGGGCATCTTTATTTATAGGGCAAAGTGACATTACATATGTGTATTTCATGACATTCCATAGGTATGTGGATGTGCTATAGACAATAAGCAGCAGGTAACAAACCTATAAGGGCTTAGACATATTTGGCCAGGTATATCCCTTGGTGATAACCCCATCAAGGGGAAATCCCATTTTCTTCTTTTCTAATGGAGAGAAGCCTAGCTTCAGGTGTGGGGAAAATACATAAGGCTAAAGAATCTTGCCATAGGGACCAGCAGTTAGCGTAATGGCTATGTCGCTGGACTCCCATGTAGTCAACCGTGGTTCGCGTCCCAGACCCAGTGGCTTAAAACTCATGCCGGGCGCGTGTGCATGCATGCCCAAGATCCTGAGAGGAGAATAGAGGAGAAGGGATTGCAGCGTGGCCATGCCCCTTGGGGGGGTGATTTCTCACTTTCTGTCTCTCTGTCTCTGTCTGTCTGGCGAGCGCACGCGCCCTATTGCAAAAACCTCTCCAAAAAAAAAAGAATCTTGCCATAAGGTGGGTACCACCACACCCGGAGAAGGATAAATAATCTTACAGAGGTAGAGCAGGGATTGGACTTTGGGAGTCAGGATGTTTCCTGTTCCATCAGATGTGTCTGTTGGAACACCCCTATCAATTTTCATCCTTTGCTGCAGTGAGGGTCAAGGCAGGACAAGTTGCAAGGTTCTGCCATAGCCCAAAGGAATAGATGGTATTTGCTCAGAGCACGTCCCCACACCTCACTCAATGCCTCTCTTTGAACATGTCCCTACACAAAGGTAGGTCATAGCATGTTAAAGTGTGTGCCTGGGTCAGCCCCATGGCCTAGTGGTTAAGAAAGCCAGATCCTCATGACTCACCACAGTTCATGTCCTGGACTCGGCAGCTTGAAAAAACATGCCAGATGATATATATGCATGTCCGAAGTCTGGATGGGTTAGAGAAACAGAGGAGGGACTGTGGCATGATCATGCCACACTGGGGGGTGCTTTCTCCCTCCCTCTCTCTGTCTTTCTAGGGTGAGCATATGCACCCTCTGGCAAATTTTAAAAAATAAATAAAAACTTTGTCCCTATGACTAAAAACTTAACATCTAAGCCACACGGGTATGCGCTAGATATTACTCTGTAGAGCTTATCTTCTTTGTAAAGTTATAAAGGCTTTTCCTGGACAAAAAATTACCTAATAATTCCATTAGATTACTGGTTATTTAATATCTACACATAGTATTCATCTACTTGAGATGAGAGTGTCTGGCTGGCAAATGTCCGGACACTTAATTTACATTTTTAAACCACCTATGGCAAAACTTTACCAAGAGACTAAAGGGCCCTAGTCCTTCCAGTTGGCTACCAGAGAAGACAAATGCTTAAAGAAGGGACACAGAAAAGAAGGAAATATGATACTTATATTGAAACTTGGACATCTGTAATTTCATGTGTCTCTTTTAAAGATAAATTGTTCTGCACATGCGAAAGTGTACGATCTCTTTATATCTGAAAAACCCTCATTGTGACAGCAACTTCAATAACGTTTTTGAAATTCTCCGTGTATCTTTCCTTCCTCCCTCCCTGTTTTCCTCCCTCCCTCACTACCACAAAGAAATACAAGATGCTGAATCTTATCTTTGATCACTTCTCTGCAGGCAGTTGGATGAGTCTCTTAAGTATTAAAATATAACATTTTATAAGTATGTATGGTCTCTGCATAACAGCTCAGTATTATATTGGTGTCACTTAGTCAGTCTGGTATTAAGAAGGGAATAAACTAAGTCAAGCATACTCCATGGAGGAGAGGGAGTACTCTTCCTAATTCAAGAGGAAAAGAGAGAGAGGAAGAGAGCAGAAAATACCTATGGTGATTTATAATGTACAAAAGGCAGGTGTTGCTGCCCGAGAACTAGAAATGGTCCTGCTGCGGCTGCAGCTCTTCCAGCCACCCGACCATGTCATCTCATTTAGTCGAGCTGCCACCGCCCCTGCAAAACAATAACTGTGAGGAGGGCAAGCAGCCTCTGCCCCTGCCAGCTGGCCTCAACAGTTCCTGGGTGGAGCTCCCCGTGAACAGCAGCAATGGCAATGATAATGGCAGTGGGAAAAATGGGGGGCTGGAGCATGTACCGTCATCACATCCACAATGGAGACATGGAGAAGATTCTTCTGGATGTGCAGCATGTATCAGGGCAGAGCTTGAAGAGGCAGTTCCCACTGTAACAGCCCTTCCCCACAGGAAGATGGGGAGATTATGTTTGATGTGGAAATGCACACCAGCAGGGACCACAGCTCAGTCAGAAGAAGTTGCAGAAGGAGAGAAAGAAGTTGTTGAAGCTTTAAAGAAAAGTTCAGACTGGATATCGGACTGTTCCAGTAGACCTGAAAACATTCCACCCAAGGAGTTGCACTTCAGGTGCTGCAGAAAACCAAATGCAGAGGAATGGAGAGCAGCACTCAGAGAGATCAGGAGAACTGTTTACACCAGTGGGCATGGAGGAGTTAACACTCAAAATCTCCACCCAGAGTAGGGGTTGGACATGGTCTTTTATGGGAGAATAGGGGAATGGGAGGTCTAGGGGGTAGAGATTGGGCTCAGATCCCACCCTATGCAGGAAGACTAATCCATTCAAGGTACTAATCCATTCTAGGTCTCCAGGTTATCTGGTAGCTCTAGGAAGGGCAGTAAGTTTGCTGGAGGGCAGAAACCTTAGAGAGCTGTCAACCCTGAGTTCTTCATGAATTCAGGGTCTCTCTATATCAAAAGGAGTGGGATTTAAAGGCAATAGGAGTGTTAATCACTCTGTTTACTCTTAGGCAAAGGAGAAGGCAAGTTTCTAGTCATAGGAATTTAAAAGTTTTTAATGGAGGAGCTCCTTCAAGATGGAGTTACGCCTGCTTCATTCCCCACTTCTCTTTTATGGGGATCAAATAGTTGATTCCTCAATATCAGCGAGGGCGAGGTGATAGTCTCCTTTGGCAGGTAAGAAGTTTCACCGAATTTAAAGTTGAGTTTGAACTGACTTGGGCTGATTTCATGGTCTTCAGTTTCTGGACACAGTTGCTCATGCTGGGAAGTCTGGTCAGACTGGCTTGGGTCGATATTCACTGTATGCAGCCACTGGGTTCAGTCGCTTACAGGAAGATCTAATACAGCACTTCCTGGTTAAGTACTTATGGAAATAACAAAATTTTTCACAAAAATGGAAACCATATTATTATTATTATCTTTTTGAATCTCCTCAAATATCTGTTAAGGAGAGTCATCCTGGCAGTGCAGTGCCTGGTCTATTTGGGGTCTAGGTCCAGAGGTAACTAGCATTTAATATTTAACGGCTTTCATCTTGTAGGAGATGGATCAGGTAAAAAAAGTGAGTAAACTAGAGCTGAAAGTCAAAATTAGAAGCATGGTTAGTAGAGGACTTAGTGGAGGCAAGGGCCAAGGAATCTACTACCCGAGGCCACTCTCACCATCCTATGAGTCAGCAGCAGCCTGTCTTTTCTCTGACCATTTGGTCATGGAGCTGTTGAGCCATATTCTTGACAATATCTGACTTAGAGTAGTCAGCCTCTGGAGTGAATAGAGTATGGCTGTGGCTCTCTGGTCTTTGAAGGGCCTTTCTTGTCCAGAGGGGCATTCCTGGCTTATTTTTTTATGGACCAAGGCCCTGGGGAGTCTCCATGGAAGCAGTCCTCTTTGCTTCAGTGTGACAGACCTACAGGCTAACTTGAACGGTGGTAGGAATAACCAGTACAATTATGTGAGACCCCACCTAAGACTAGTTGGAGGAGCTCCTCTCTTTTAGTTGTTTTACTGTATATAACATTTAAAGATAGTACAATTAGCTTTAGAACATTAACTTGATTCATTTTTGGAACTTCTTCTTAGACTCACAACTCAAACCTTCAATAACATGCTTTACACCTTTTATTTTTTGTCCCTTTTTTTCCTTCTGTTCTGAGATAGCCATTCTATCATAAGACAAAAACTTTACTACACAAAATTCCTTTTATATAAAAACTTTTCCTTTTAACCTGTTCCACTAGAAATACATTTTTACAGCCATAACTTTTCTTTAATTTTTTTCTTATTCTTTTTGTTTTTAACCTTTACAAGTTTAACCTTAAAAATTACCTTAATTTAACAGACAAGTTCAATTACAACCATTTACTCCATTTACATTTACCTAATTTTTGTCTAACTATTGTTTTAAGTTACTTATAGAAACAAGGCTATTTACTTAAGGTGTTTTTCCTTGAAGAAAAGTAAAATCAGTCTAGTCTTACATTAGCTAGCTTCATTTGATCTAGAGACTGAATTTTTAGACATCATATGTTTTCTCAGTGTTTCCCAATTTTTTTCTTTTTCTCTGGGATTTGATTCCTAAGGGAGCCTTGTCTGAGAATTTAGGATTTACTTGTGTGCAAGCAACACATTTTGAGACAACACCATTAATAAGGCTATCCAGACTAGGCACAAAGTATTCTTCTCCTAACCAGCTTAGCAAGCTTTGCTTTTCCCAGGTGGTATTCTGGTATACTTGATCTATGATGACTTGCTCAAGGGCCTAGGGGACTATTGGCTTGCCATCTGGTAACAGTAACTATTTGTGGGCCAATTTTTTTTTTTGGACAGGACAGTCTGGGGAGGCTACAAGAACTTTTAGTTGCTGATAGAGATGTCTCCCCTCTAGCTAGGTCTTATAATTTTCTATCATCACATGGTCAAGCAACCTGTTTACTACTATTTTCTCTAATTTTTCTTTATGAGTGTGTACTTTTGGAAACAACCTTAACCTCTGATTTAGGCAGAAATTAATCTTAGACTCTTTAAGGCTTACCTGAGGCTTGTCCAGTGAAATTGTCAGATGTCCAGAAGGAGCTGTTGGGGTCTCAGGCCCCATCAGTCCTCAATTTCAAAAGCCAGCATGGACTTTAGAAGTCCCTAGTTCCTTTCAGAGTTCAGTGCATTCTGTCTCATTTCTATTGGCCAACTCCACACTGGGGACAATGGGGGACATGAGGATACCAGTCATGGGCATTGTTCATTGCCTGGGCTGCCTGCATTGGAAACAGAGTTTTCTCTGAGGCAGAGGCTCTGATCTAAACTGTTTCCAGTTCCTGCACTCAGAGAAGTTCCCAGCCTTCCGAATTACCACAAGTGACTACTGGATGTCATTAAAGTGAGAGTTAAATCAAAGGTTAAGGTACCTTGCCAATTTTGTTATAACACTTCTCTGAGTTATTTGGGAACTTTTCTGCTATCTGTTCTGAATTGTCCCTACACTGAGAAGTGAACCTAAGTTTTAATAGATCCTTCAAGGAGTGGTTGAGTACTGTCAGGAAGGCAAAATCCAGTTTACAGGCTTTACAAGGCATCTGACTTATCGCCTATACCAAAAACCCCCTAGCCCTAATCTGAATTATTGTTTTTCTAGCTAGACCCCTTGGTTATTTAACTAAGGGGAGAGTCCAGTGGAGAAGAATCCTAACTAAAAGAAATAGGAGTACCAGGAGGCAAAGGGTTGGGGGAGAGGGCAGCTTGGAGCTCAGCCTTAACTTGTCTCATTCCATTCCTTGAGAATCCTACCCTATTAAGCTGTTAGACAGAAGTTTTCTAGCTTTTGTCTCAGATATATATAGGCCCAATTTTTAATAACTGCCCATGCTTATCTTTTCCTCTTCCACTTTGGGAAATTTGATGTTTTTAGAGGAGCTATTAAGTTTGTAAAAATAGAATTTCATACACCTAAATTAATCAAAAATTTTTAAATTTTCTGCAACCTAACTTTTAGTATACACCAGCAGCTTATGAACATTTACAAACAATAACAAAATTTGTTTAACAACTTTTTCAGTATTAAACCAATCTTACTAATAGACTCTCTCAATATTTTTTGTAGAATTTAAAGACCAATAATAGGAATAACTAAACCATATTAACCTAACAAGAATTATAAAGAGGACTCAGAGGGAGTCCTGCCTGCAATAAGGTTTCTGTGAGTCCATGTTTAATACTGGGTTTATACCCCTTTATACCAATTTTACCTCTTTAACTTAGTGCATTGCATTGGCTACTTGGCATGCAATTTTGTCAAACATTCTCTTACTTGTCCTTGGTTAATTTGGCTTTTAACAGTTTATAAAACCAATCAGTTTACATAGAAAAATGAAGATTTTACCCAGTTAAATGATTAGATTATTTTTAGAAACCTGCACTTGTAAGAGTATATTCTCATTCTATCCTCTTTGTGAATTTTCTTATGGACATATTAGAATTATAGCCATAGTTAATGCTCTGACAAAAATTCGTAAGTGACAAAGAACTTTGGCTATATATACCAGTTTAACATAATAGCTGACCATTAGTTCCTGGGAATCTCATATTATATTTAAACAAACACATATACAGACATACAAGTACAGAACATATTTATACATATAACTTAAATATAAAACCAAGAAAATTAGAATTACTTTATTTGACAATGCTTTCCATTTGTATCCAAATAAGCAATAATCCTGATTGATTTAACATCTCCCTTTTGGATGTTTCAGGGGCCCTCTGTAAACATCCAAGAGTTACTTTGATGTCAAATCCCCTGTTAGCACTAAAACTAAAGCCAGAAAAAGCTAGTCATGCATTCATTTTCCTGTTCGATACCCAGTATGTAAAACACAACACACAACACATAAATACTGTCTATTTCATTAAACCAACCGTATTAAGATAAACATGATGTTGCTTGATTAATGAATACCTAGACAAAATAAATGTTGGAAGTTGTGAACACTTTCACTTAATTAATCTTTTTCTTTCATTACATTTGAAGCCAGCTCTTTCACTAAAGTTATATGAACTTGAAAAGCATTTAAACAAATTTGTATGAGAGGTCTTTTTTATAAACCAAATTTAATAGAATTCTTTAAGGCCTTCCTTTTTTTTTTTTTTACACAGACACATGACATGTAGGACATAGCTTGATATATTACACATATGGATTCATACACATATCGAGATTACAAGGGCCAATTTCCCTGGGATCACTTTGACATTAATACTCTTTAGAGTAACCCCCTTTATTGAAATTTTTAATTATACACTCGAAGAAGGTAGGTTTTAACTTTTGTTGCCTATACCATTAGAGTTTTTTTAGCATACAGTCCAGCACAGTGGGCTTAGATGACTTGGATTAAGGTTTCCTATCGTATTTCAAATATTTCTAACCTCTCTAGTTATTAAAAACCTGCACTTCTCCGAAGGCTTGGGAGATCACTGGTTGGAGGAAGTGATTGATTAAGAGACTTTAATGGGATGGCGGATCCTGGGTGTGGGTCTTAGCCCAGAGGCTTAGAAGCTGTGCAGCCTCCCCAGGGTGCTGCTGAAAAAGCCAGGCAGTGTAGGTGACAAGTTTGTTCAAGTTTTTAGGGGGGCCTCAGCCAAGGGCTGCAATGAGAAGGACCATGGTGGTCTCTCTCTGGGGTCCATACTCACAGTCTTCTAATGGTGGATACCCCAGTGCTGGAGAGGGATATTTCTGTGGTGGTGGCAGGTTGGAATGGAGGAGGACAATGGAGCAGAAATCTGTCAAACTAATTGACAACAGAAGGTTGTCTAGGCAGAGGGTGACGCCTGCCTTCTTTTGCAAACAGAGTTTTGCTACACAGTGGAAGTGTTTGTAGGAGGGTCTGGATGGCCATGGGAGGACTTCTTTTGTTTGTTTGTTTGTTTTTGTCACATTCGACAGGAATTCATGCCTGAGCTTTTGAGGACAGAACCTACGATCTGACATTCACTACTCTGCCTATCCATCTCTACAGGGAAAGCCCTCCCATTGGCCTCTGTGTCCCTCCTGCCATGAATGGTGTTGCAACAGACAAAGGGTGGGTGTCCCCCAGAGGGAACCAATCAGGCATCTGTCTGGCCATGTCCTCAGGGCTTTGTGTAGTTCCTCAGCAATAAGCAATCGGATATAAATCCTCTGCCGGATTGAACACAAAGAGAGGGAAGAAGTCCCTTAGCGCCAGTTTTGCCGTTTAGCCTTCATGGAACTACCACGGAAACACAGTTAAACAGACCTAGCCATGCTCCCTAGCGAGAAGCCGTGGAGCCACAAACACATTCATTCATCACAAACACTCATATTCATTCAAAGGTTATACATTTCCTCCCACACCAGCTATACACACCAGATTACCAGAGCTGGCCACGGACCAGCCAATTACCAGATGAGCCTTAACTGACCGTCTTGCAACTGCAGGAGAGTGTACAGATCTCCTCTTCCACGCAAAGCGAGTGAGTCTCACTAGAGCTTTACAGATCCCTATGGGCTTACCAGATTACCAGTGTTGACCAAGATTGATGCATCAGGTTTCAGGAGTTGGTCCTTCTCTCCAATTGGAGTTTGATGATCCAGGAATGCTTGACCTCAGGGCGGGCACCTTGGCTGAGGGATCCCATCAAATGAGATGGGGGTGTGCCTATCTCTTCACTCTGTAGTGCCCATCCTGGGGGGAAATGCCCTGGGGATCGGTGGCTCAAAGGGTGAGTCTGATTCCATTTCCCAGCCAATGCACCAAAATGTTGCAGATAACCAGACACTGAGGAATGAAAAGCAGCACTCGGAGAGATTAGGAGAACTCTTTATTACGTCAGCGGGCGCAGAGAAGTTAACACTCAAAACTGCTGGCCTCGACTTGGGGTTGGACATGGTCTTTTATGGGGGAATTGGAGTATGAGAGGTCTCAGGGTGGGCATTGGGCTCAGTTCCCACCCTATGCAGTGTCAAAGGGAGGAGTCAGAGAAGTAGGTAGACTGATCCATTCAAGGTACTAATCTGTTCTAGATTTCCAGGTTATCTTGTAGCTCAGGGAGGGGCAGTAAGTTTGTTAGAGGGCAGAAACCTTAGACAGCTATCAACCCTGAGTTATTCATGAATTCAGGATCTCTCCATATCAGGAGGCATCGGATTTAAAAATAATAGTAGTGTTAATCACTCTGTTTACTGTTAGGCAAAGGAGAAAGTAAGTTTCTAGTCATAGGAATTTTTTTTTGTGTGTGTGGATAATAATATAACTTTATTGTGTGTAGCCTTTTCCATACTAAGAGGTAAAGCAGTGGTTATCTATTGTTAGAGAGACGTAAAATAGAAAATAGAAAAAGCTGAAGAACGTTTTTTTGTTTTTGTTTGTTTTTCTTGGTCTGAAACTGGAAAATGGAAGAATCTGGGGGGAAAAAGTATGGGAAAAAAAGTATGGGAAGTAAGTTTTTTTTTTTATTTTTTTATTAATTACTTTATTTATTTTTGTATATACTTTCAATCATATTGTTTGGCTTACAATGAGACCATTTCGATATGTGAACATTTCTCCCCAGACCCGTTGATCGAAATATCTTCAACAGATAACACCACCCCTCCCCATCCCGTCAATGCTCTACCTCTGTATCCCTTCTCCAAATGTCTTTCGTTGGGTCCCACTCCTCCACATACACCTCATCTGACATTCACACCTATCTCTTGTGTTTGTTCAACTGTTAGTCAATCAGTTTCAGACATAGAATGCAGACAAACGGTATATGTTAAGTGGGGACATACAATGTCTCTCCTTCATAGCCTGGCTTGCCTCACTCAGCAGTACATCTTCCATATTCTTCCACTTTCTGTCAAAAGCCAGGGCTCTGTTGGTTTTTATGGCTGAGTAGTATTCCATAGAATATATGTGCCACAGTTTTTCAATCCATTCCTCCATACGGGGGCATCTGGGTTGGTTCCATGACTTAGCAATTGTGAATAGTGCCGCAATAAACATCGATGTGCAAGCACTTTTCCAATGAAGGATTCTTCTGTCCTTTGGGTAGATACCGAGGAGTGGGATCTCTGGATCATATGGCAGATCTATCTGTAGATTTTTGAGGAATCTCCAAATTATTCTCCACAGTGGTTGGACCAATCTACATTCCCACCAGCAGTGTAAAAGAGTTCCCCTTTCACCACACCCCCGCCAACACTTATCATTTTTTGTTTTTTTAATATTAGACAATCTGACTGGGGTTAGGTGGTACCTCATTGTTGCTTTTATCTGCATTTCCCTTACGATGAGGGAGGTTGAACATTTTTTCATATGCCTTTTGGCCATTCGTATGTCATCTTTAGAGAGTGTTTTCTTCATCTCCTTCTCCCATCTTTTAATAGGGTTGCTCATCTTTTTTCCAAACACCTTTTTTAGTTCCTTGTGTATTCTGGTTATCAGTCCCTTATCTGATGCAACATTTACAAAAATATTTTCCCATTCTGAGGGCTGTCGATTCACACTAACTACTGTGTCTTTGGCCATGCAGAAACTTCTTAGTCTGATGTAATCCCACTTGTCTATTTTGTGGACGATGGACTCTGCTTTGAGGGTCTTCTTTAGGAAGTCTTTCCCTACACCAATGTCTCCCAGAGTTTCCCCAGCATTCTCCAGGAGCAGCTTTATAGTTTGAGGTCTTAGATTTAGATCCTTGAACCACCTTGACTTGATTCTTGTCAAAGGAGAGAGGTAGAGGTTCAGATTCATCTTTCTGCAAGTGGAAGTCCAGTTTGTCCAGCACCACTTGCTGAAGAGGCTTTCATTTTCCCACTGGATTGACTGGTACCCCTTGTCAAAGATCAGTTGACTGTATGTTTGGGCACTTATTTCTGGGGACTCTATTCTGTTCCATTGGTCCACATGTCTGTTTCTGTGCCAATACCATGCTGTCTTTATTACCACAGCTTTGTAATATATTTTTGGATCGGGGATTGAGATGCCACCCACTCCATTCTTCTTGTGTAGAAGTGCTTTGGCAATACGGGGTCTTTTATGATTCCAGACAAATTTTAAGATTGTCTTTTCTAGATCTGTGAAGAATGTGTCTGGTACTTTGATTGGCATTGCATTAAATAGGTAGATTAATTTGGGTAGAATTGCCATTTTGATTATATTAACTCTTCCAATCCATGAACATGGGATGTCCTTCCATTTTTTTGTGTCATTTTCAATTTCTTTTTTTACCTTCTCGTAGTTTTCCTTGTGGAGGTCTTTAACTTCTTTGGTTAGATTTATTCCTAAATATCTTATACTTTTAGTGGCTATGGTAAACGGAATAAGTTTTTTCAGTTCTATCTCAGTCTGCCTGTTATTCGTATATAGAAATGCTATCGATTTCTGTATATTGATTTTATATCCTGCAACTTTACTGAATTCATGTATTACTTCCAGTAGTTTTTCCATGGAGACCATTGGGTCTTCTATGTATACAATCATGTCATCTGCAAATAGAGAGAGTTTCACCTCTTCTTTTCCTATTCGAATGCCCTTTATTTTTTCCTCTTTTCTGATTGCGTTGGCGAGGACTTCCAGTACTATATTGAAAAGGAGAGGAGAAAGTGGGCATCCTTGTCTTGTTCCTGTGTTTAGTGGGAAAGCTTTCAGCTTTTCTCCATTCAGGATGATGTTCGCTATGGGTTTTTCATAGATGGCTTTTATTGTATTGAGAAATGGCCCTTCTATGCCGATTTTGCTAAGAGTCTTGATCATGAAGGGATGTTGTATCTTATCAAATGCTTTTTCTGCGTCAATCGATATGACCATATGGTTTTTGTCTTTCTTCCTATTAATATGGTGTATTACATTTATGGTTTTGCGTATGTTGAACCAACCTTGCATTCCTGGAATAAAGCCTACCTGATCATGGTGTATGATCTTCTGTATAAGTTGTTGAATACGATTTGCTAGTATCTTGTTGAGAATCTTTGAGTCTATGTTCATCAGAGATATTGGTCTATAGTTTTCCTTCCTTGTCCTGTCCTTATCTGTTTTGAGGATGAGGGTGACAGAGGCTTCATAGAATGAATTAGGGAGAGATTCACCCTTTTGGATCTTTAGAAATAATTTGAGCAGAATGGGAGTTAACTCTTCTTTGAAAGTTTTGTAGAATTCAGAGGTGAATCCATCGGGGCCAGGGCTTTTCTTTGTTGGGAGGTTACTTATTACTGATTCAATCTCCTGGCTTGTTATGGGCCTATTCAGACTTTCTATTTCTTCCTGGCTCATTCTTGGTAGATTATATTTGTCCAGGAATTTGTCCATCTCATCCAGATTATCTTGTTTCTTAGCGTATAGATGTTCAAAGTATCCTCTAATGATGTTTTGAATTTCTACTATGTCTGTTGTTATGTTACCAGCCTCATTGCAGATTTGATTCACCTGGTTCATTTCTCTCTTCTTCTTAATAAGTCTCGCTAGTGGGGTATCAATTTTGTTTATCCTTTCAAAGAACCAGCTTTTGCTTTCACTTACTTTCTGTATAGTACGTTTATTTTCTATTTCATTTATTTCTGCTCGGATCTTTATTATTTCCTTTCTCCTGTAATTTTTTGGATTTTTTTGCTGTTGCTTTTCCAATTCTCTAAGGCTTGATGTTAGGTGATCCATTAGCCTTTTCTCTGTCTTCCTCTTATGTGTACTAATTGCTATGAACTTCCCTCTTATGACTGCTTTGGCAGTGTCCCAAAGATTATGGAAACTTGTATCTTCATTGTCATTGGCTTCCATGAATCTTTTGATTTCGGACTTTATTTCTTCGGTAATAGTGGAGTCATTCAGGAGTAGGTTATTTAGTTTCCATGTTTTTAGGTATTTTTGAGGATTTCTCTTGAAATTAAACTCAAGTTTAATTCCATCATGGTCAGAGAAGATGCTGGAAATAGTTTCTATGCCTCTGAATCTGTAGAGGCTTGCTTTGTGTCCTATGATGTGGTCAATCTTCGAGAAAGTTCCATGTCGGGGTGAGAAAAAACTATATCTTGTGGTTTTTGGGTGGAAAGTTCTATAGATGTCTGTTAAGTCCAATTGATTTATGGTATCATTTAGGTCCTTGATCTCTCTACCTATTTTTTGCCTAGATGATCTGTCCAGAGGGGATAATGCGGTGTTGAGATCTCCAACAATTAGTGTGTTGCAGTCTATCTCCCCTTTCAGATCTAACAATCTTTCCTTCACATATTTGGGTGCTCCTGTGTTAGGAGCATAGATATTAATAAGCGTTATATCTTCTCGATCTATAGAGCCTTTTACTATGATATAGTGCCCTTCTTTGTCTCTTCGGACACTTTTTGTTTTAAAGCCTATTTTGTCAGAAATTAGTATCGCAACTCCAGCTCTTTTTTGGTTCCCAACTGCATGGAAAACCTTTTTCCAACCCTTCACTTTCAGTCTATGTATGTCTTTTTCCATGAGGTGGGTTTCTTGTAGGCAACAGATAGAGGGTTTCTGTTTTTTTATCCATTCAGCCAGTCTGTGTCTCTTGATTGGAGAATTTAACCCATTAACATTCAATGTTATTATCGATGTTATAGGGTCTGTGCCGACATTTAAGTTAGCCATTGTCTTAGTTGCCTGTTATTTCTTTGTTTCTGGCTGTTGGGTCTTTAGTTTTCCTGGAACAGTACTTTCTTCAGGATTTCTTGAAGAGCTGGTCTGGTGTTGGCAAATTCTTTCAGGTTTTGTTTGTCTGAGAAGATTTTAATCTTTTTTTCCCAAATGAAGGATAATCTTGCAGGGTATAATAGTCTTGGCTGAAATTGTTTCTCTCTTAACACTTTCAGTATGTCTTCCCATTCTTTTCTTGCTTGCATTGTTTCTGATGAGAGGTCTGGTGTTAGTCTTATGGGATGGCCTTTGTAAGTTATTTCTCGTTTCTCTCTTGCCAGTTTTAGTATCATGTCTTTTTCTGTGACGTTAGACAGCCTGGCTAAGATGTGCCTTGGGGAAGATCTTCTGGGGTTGATTCTATTTGGGGTCCTTTGTATTTCTTGGGTCCGGATGGTTCGATGCCTCTCTAGGCTTGGGAAATTTTCTTCCAAGATGTCATGGAATAGATTTTCCATTCCGCTATTAGTTTCTTCACCTTCTGGAATGCCGATTATTCTGATGTTTGGGCGTCTAATAGAGTCTAGTATTTCTCGTATATTATCCTCATGTTTTTTAGTTATTTTCTCGATCTTTTTGTAGTTTTTTTCTAGATCAGAGGTTTTATCTTCTACATCAGAGATTCGATCTTCAGCATGGTCTAATCAGCTCTTAATACTTTCCAGAGAGTTTTTGATTTCTTGTATTATAGACTTTATCTCTAATAGTTCCACCTGATTCTTTCTCAGAGTATCCATTTCTTCTTTCATATCCTGGAAGGACTTCCTAATTTCCTGTAGTTCGTTGTCTCTTTTTTTTTTCCAATTCACAGAATTTGGTCACCATGAATGTTCGGAATTCTGTGTCTGTCATTTTGGTAACGTCCTCCATATTTACGAGACATGGAGGGGCATTTTCCTTTGTTGGAGACATATTTTCTTGTTTATTCAGACCTGAGGCTCTTTTTCTACCTTTATCCATTGGAGGATTACTTCCCTTTTAAAGACTTCTTGGGAGAACTTTCGTCCCACGAGAAGTAAGAGTCTTTCCTTTTTGATGGGAATAGCTGTTTGTTGAAGTCTCTCTTCTGTTGTTTTTACCAATGTGTTTTCAGGCGGGGAACTCTACAGAAGTGTCTAACAAGCAGAATCTCCTTTTTCAAAGGGGATCAGTACTAGGGAGGATCCCAAAGACACTTACCTTCCTAGGAAATTTCAGATATATGATTCTAGACCTGTCTAGTCTGTCTGGCACGGTAAAAAATAAGGAGGAGAGGACAATATGCAACGAAAGGAAAGACAACACAGAAAAATAAAGAAAAAGTCGCGCGCCAACGCGCGGCGCGCGATTTCGCCAGAGGCTTGCAGGACACTCTATTGCCTGCTGGCAGTCCAGGAAAGTCTGGGGGGAGAAGGAGGGCTAGGTGTTAACAAGGGAATGCAGGGGGGTCAAGAGAAAAGAGAAAGAAAAAAAAAAAAAAAAACGTCTCAAGGAGATCCTGGCTACCTACCTAGAAGGTGGAGTCTGGGGCCTGGGGGTCTGGAAGTGGGGTGGGGGTCAGAGGTGACCCTCCCTCAGTATCCCTTGCTGGCCAGAGGCTTGCAGGACACGCTATTGCCTGCTGGCAGTCCAGGAAAGTCTGGGGGGAGAAGGAGGGCTAGGTGTTAACAAGGGAATGCAGGGGGGTCAAGAGAAAAGAGAAAGAAAAAAAAACAAAAAACAAAACGTCTCAAGGAGATCCTGGCTACCTACCTAGAAGGTGGAGTCTGGGGCCTGGGGGTCTGGAAGTGGGGTGGGGGTCAGAGGTGACCCTCCCTCAGTATCCCTTGCTGGCCAGAGGCTTGCAGGACACGCTATTGCCTGCTGGCAGTCCAGGAAAGTCTGGGGGGAGAAGGAGGGCTAGGTGTTAACAAGGGAATGCAGGGGGGTCAAGAGAAAAGAGAAAGAAAAAAAAAAAAAAAAAAGTCTCAAGGAGATCCTGGCTACCTACCTAGAAGGTGGAGTCTGGGGCCTGGGGGTCTGGAAGTGGGGTGGGGGTCAGAGGTGACCCTCCCTCAGTATCCCTTGCTGGCCAGAGGCTTGCAGGACATGCTATTGCCTGCTGGCAGTCCAGGAAAGTCTAGAAGGTGGAGTCTGGGGCCTGGGGGTCTGGAAGTGGGGTGGGGGTCAGAGGTGACCCTCCCTCAGTATTCCTTGCTGGCCAGAGGCTTGCAGGACACGCTATTGCCTGCTGGCAGTCCAGGAAAGTCTAGAAGGTGGAGTCTGGGGCCTGGGGGTCTGGAAGTGGGGTGGGGGTCAGAGGTGACCCTCCCTCAGTATTCCTTGCTGGCCAGAGGCTTGCAGGACACGCTATTGCCTGCTGGCAGTCCAGGAAAGTCTCTAGTCATAGGAATTTAATAGTTTTTAATGGAGGAGCTCCTCCAAGATGGAGACACACCTGCTTCACAGGCACCCTAAAAGCTCTGTGTCTTTAAGCATGAGGAATAATGGAGCCATGAAGAAAGGGGGTATTTTCTCTGCAGAATTTCTGAAAGCGTTCATTCCATCTCTCTTCCTTTTTCACGTTTGACTTTGGGGCTAGGCATCTATATTGGGAAAAGATTGAGCAAGCCTTCTGCCAGCACCTACTGAGGGAAAGAAGAGCCCCTGGAAATGCATGACCTGTGAAGTGGTGTATTGTCACAGTAGTTTCTTTTAACTTGAGACCATTATAAGCATGACCCAATCTACCACCCTATTTTTACATATCCAATTCCAGTAACTCTCAGATCCAGTATTTTATTCAAACTCCGTTGAGGCATTTTACTAACCTTATTCCCTTTTTGGCCTGTAAGACACTTTAGAATTTCCTAACAGAGTTTACCATTGTTTAGAAATTTGCAAGGGCTTCTTTTCCACAAATGCCACCAGCAGATTTTAATTTTTAATTTTCAGTGAAACTATTGTCTCCTCTTAGTACCACCAGGCTTAGACCTGTATCATTGATGGTATAAACTTTACTTGTGCAAAATACCTACCTTCTCTCTCTTAAAACAAAATCAGGATAGCAAATTATATAAAAGCTTTGTTGTTTAGATTTTTTATTCCCCAAATCAAAGCAAGCTTAGCTAAGCTTGAATTTATAGCTATTAAAAAGAAAATAAACCAAAAAAAGGCAAGACACAAGGAGAAAAGTATCCTGGGCAATAAAAAATTACTTTAAACAAACAAACAAAAAGGCATAATATTTGTTTTGATAACATTCTGTCTAATCTCTCTCAACAAAAATCTTTAATTCTTTAATGCTGAGCTTTAGGAAAACAATACAAAAATAAACTGAAAATATCAAAAGTGACTTTGTTGAAGGAGAATGAATTCTGATCTACCATCAAGGCCTTCACATCGTTTTCATTCAATTGACAATAATGACATAATTATGTTGTTCAATTTTGAAATACTGGGGGATTTTCTAGATCATGTTCTGTTATCAATTTCTAACTTAAATCTGTTGTGGTTGAAGAGTATAATTTAAAGCTACTGAGGGGGGCCAGCAGGTGGCATGGCGCTGGGCACTCCCACATGGCTAATCACAGTTCAAGTCCCGGACCTGGTGGCTTGCTTTCTCACTTTCCCTCTGTGTTTCTCTCTGATCATTTTTATTTTTAAACATTGAATGACTAAATGGAATTAAATAAAATAATTCTTAAAAAATATAAATAAATAAAGCTACTGAGGCTATTTTATGGCTTAGAGTATGGACTATTTTGGTGACTGTTCCTTGTGAACTTGAAAGGACTTTAGTCTATTTTTGTTGGTTGGACTGTTCTATAAATGTCAATTAGGTCAAGTTGGTTGAAAGTATTGCTAAGGGGCTGGCAGGTGATATGGTGGTTAAGGGCACTGGACTCCCACATGGATGACTACAGTTCAAGTTCCAGACCTAGCAGCTTACTTTCTCACTTTCTCTCCCTCTCTCTCTCTGTCTCTCTGTCTGTCTCTGTTTGGTCTGTCCCTCTCTGGTCAAATTTAAATAAATAAATAAAGATGAAATAAAAAAGAAAGTGTTGTTGAAATTTTCAACATCCTTGCTCAAGTTCTATTTTTTCTAATTACTATTAAGAGAGAGACATTGAAATCTCTAACTATAATTTTGCATTTGTCTATCTCACATTTCATTTCTATCAGTTTTAGTTTCATTTATTTAAAAACTCTATTATTAGATGCATAAGTTAGGATATTTGGCATTATAATAGTCTCTTGATAAACTGAAATATCCCTTTTAATCCCTGGTCCTTATTTTGAAATTATCTTTGATATATACTCATGCTTTCTTTTGACTAGTGTGGCATATTAAATCTTTTTTGCACCCTTTTATTTTTAACTTATCTATATGTTATAATTAAAGTGGGTTTCTTTATAGCATATAGTTGGACCTTGTTTAATAACCAATCTGACAATCTTTGCTTTTTTTTTTTCCTGCTTGTTTTGGAATATTTAGACTATTTACATTTAAAGTGATTATCAGTATATCTGGGTTTATGTCTGCTATTTTGCTTTCTGTTTTCTAATTACACATATATTCTTTTTCCCTTTGTTTCTTTTTTTCTTCCTTCTTTTGAATTTTTTTTATTCTACTTCATCTTCATTATTGGCTTATTAGTTATATCACTGTGCTTTATTTTTTGTTTTTATAGTACTTTTCTAGAATTGAAAATATGTATCTTTATTCAACATATTACAGTGCATCTTTAAATACTATTATACAATATACCACTTAGTGTTGTGTAATGGTATTATAACAATATAGTTCTATTTTTTCTCTCTCATGCTTTGTGCTATAGTTCTCATACTTTATACATATTATTTTTGAGAGGTTTTTGCTGTAGGGTGTGTGTGCTCACCAGAAAGAGAGAGAAACAGAGCGACAGAAAGCAAGAAATCACCCCCTAGGGGGAGATGGCCATGCCACAACCCCTTCTCCTCCATTCTCCTCTCGGGATCTTGGGCATGCACACATATGGCCTGGCGTGAGTTTAAGCCACTGGATCCAGAACTTGAATCGCAGTCAACTACATGGGAGTCCAGCGATGTAGCCATTACGTTATCTGCTGGCCCCCATTTTTATATGTTCTAAAACCCTATCCACATTGGAGGCTAGCAGGTGGCATAGTGGCCAAGGCCCTAGACTCCCCCATGGCCAACCATAGTTTGAGTCTTGAATATCTGGCTCAAAAATCACTCCAGTGAGGACCAGCAGTTAGCATAATGGCTATGTCACTGAACTCCCATGTAGTCAACTGTGGTCCAAGTCCTAGACCTGGTGGCTTAAACTCACGCCGGGCGTGTGTGCGTGTGTGCCCAAGATCCCAAGAGGAGAATGAAGGAGAAGGGATTGTGGCGTGGCCATCCCCCCTGGAGGGTGATTTCTTGCTTTCTATCTCTCTGTCTTTCTGGTGAGCGCACAGGCCCTGTAGCAAAAACCTCTCAAAAAAAAAAAAAAAAAAAAAAAAAAAAACAAATAAAACTAAATATCACTCCAGTGTGCATGCATGCTCAAAATACCGATACAAGGGATTGTGGAGTGGCTGTCCTGCCTCAGAAGTTATATCTCACTTTACCTCTGTCTGTTTCTCTCCCACTCTCCTTAGTAAGTACATGTGCCCTACGGCAAAATCCTTAAAAAAACAAGCAAACAAAAATCCCATACATATTGTTATAAAGATTATCTTTAAAAGCCAATTATATTTCAAAGAGTCTCTTTATGAAGAAGTCTTTTGCAGTTCCTTCTGCGTGGTCGCTGGGGAGAACCTGCCGCTGTGCTGACCGTGCTCTGCCGGACACCGTGTCCATGATGGGGGTCATATCATTTGAGGATGTTGCTATGGATTTTACCTGAGAGGAGTGGCAGGACCTGGAAGATTCTATACAAGGATGTGATGCTGGAGACCTACAGCAACCTGATGTTTTTGGGACAGTGCATTGCCAAACCTGCAGTGATCTTCAAGTTGGAGCAAGGAGGAGATCCATGGACATTAGAAGAAAGTCCCAGCTTGAGCCTCCCAGTTGAACTTCAAGAATTAGAAAGAAACACACCATCCATCAGATGACAAGAAATCACCGCAGGACCACAAGAAATACGGAAAGCAAGAAAATACCTCTCCTCCAAGGGAAAAGAATAACTCCTCTTCATCCACAAGCAATTCAATGCAAATCATGGAAATGTCTGATAAAGAATTTAGAGTATTCATAATGGTGAAGCTAACAGAGATGGAAGAGAAGAGAGACAATGAACTGCTAAAGAGAAAGGAGAAAGAAGTTGACGAGTTCCAGGAAGTGAGAAAATTCTTGCAAGATCAAAAAGAGGAATTTCACGCTTTACAAAAGAGTCAAACGGAACTGTTAGAAATGAAGTCTATAATACAGGAAGTCAAAATCTCCCTTGAAAGTATTAAAAGCAGACAAGATCATACAGAAAAGAGAATCTCAGACGTAGAAGAGAAAATTGCTGGCCTAGAAAAATCCACCACGAAGACTGAGAAAATGGCACAAAAATTTGAGAATAATATGCGAGATGTACTAGATACCATCAAACGTCCAAACATCCGAATAATTGGCATTCCAGAAGGTGAAGAGACCCATAAGGGCATTGATAATCTATCCCATGAAATCCTGCAAGAAAAACTTTTCAAACCTAGAGAGGCATTCAAAGATCCAGTCCCAAGAAATACAAAGGACCCCAAATAGGATCAACCCAAGAAGGTCTTTTCGAAGACATATTATAGCCAGGTTGACCAAAACCACAGACAAAGACAAGATACTAAGATTGGCAAGAGAAAAACATCAAGTTACCTACAAAGGACATCCCATCAGGATAACAGCAGATCTCTCATCAGAAACAATGAGAGCGAGGAAAGAATGGGAAAATATATTCAATGTGTTAGGAGAAAAGCAATTTCAGCTGAGAATACTGTACGTGGCAAGATTATCTTTCATGTGGGAAGAAAGGACAAGAACATTCTCAGATAAACAAAACCTGAAAGGATTTACCAGCGCCAGACCAGATCTCCAAGAAGTTCTCAAGGGAGTGCTATATCGGGAAAATTAAATACAGACACGTGGAAAGAAGAGTTCAAAAACTAAGAAAGTGGCCAGCTTAATCGTAGGGACAAGTCTGGAGTTGAATATTATATCCCAGAATTTAATAGGAAAAATGGAACCAGAACAGAAGATAAAGTACATGAGACTGATAGGTTCATGCACCTACCATTTGAACAGAATCCTAACCTGTTTCCTGGCTTTAAGAAAAGTTCCTTAGCATTTCTATGATTTGAGGTAAAACTGGTTTTCTTAATAGTTCCATGTGAACTTACCATTGAAAGTAGATTATGTAAGAAATTGTGTGATCAATACAATGTGGGTGGAAAAGGAATGGAAAACAATTGTAGACACCAGAGACAGGGGGAGAAGAGGGTGGGAAAGGACAGAGGGTCAGTAAGAGAGGTAAAAAATTCTAGGAACTATAAATGGAAAATTTTTGATAATAATATGCATGATTAAGTCACTATGCAGTATATTCTGGAAGGGAAATCACATTTTGTATGCTGTGATGATGCTTAGGGAAAGAATGTAAATTGTGTTACCAAAAAAAAAAAAGTTTCAGAAAAATAAAAAAAATCCATTCCATGACCGCAGTAAGATATATAGCCCCAGCTAGGTGCTACTTTATAGGATGCCTAAAATTAGACTTGTGTTCATGGAAATGTATATATCAGCTGTGTTTGCTATAAAAATATTTAAATTAATTATGATCTTTAGTAATTCAATAAAATATGGGGGGGGGGAACAGTATAGAAAGTAAACACAGATACCAGAGACAGTGTGGGAAGAGAGTGGGAGATGGCAGAGGGTAAGAGATAGGAAATCAAGGATGGGGGGGGGGAAAGCAAAACATACAGGAAACAAAAAATGGAAAATTATTTGTTGACAATAACATGTATATTGATGTGCTTGATTGAGACAATATACAGTGTACTCTGGATGGAAAATCCCATTTTGTATGCTGTAATGATGTACAGTGAATGAACGTAAACAAATAAATTTAAATAAAAATTTAAAAAATAAATATTAAAAAAAAAGAAGTCTTTTACGTTCACTCAGATACTTATCAATTTACCATGTTTACTATTATCATGTATTTACTCCCATAGTTACCATTTCTGGTGCCTGTCATTCATTTTCGTAGCTCTAAACTTCCTTTTGATATGCTTTTATTTCTTCTTGAAAAAGTCTCTTTGGGAACCAGCAGTTAGCATAATGGCTACGTCGCTGGACTCCCACGTAGTCGACCGCTGTTCGCGTCCCGGACCCGGTGGCTTAAAACTCACGCTGGGCGCGTGTGCGTGCATGCCCAAGATCCCGAGAGGAGAATGGAGGAGAAGGGATTGCGGCGTGACCATCCCCCCTGGGGGGTGATTTCTCGCTTTCTGTCTCTATGTCTCTGTCTGTCTGGTGAGCGCACGCGCCCTATAGCGAAAACCTCTCCAAAAAAAAAGAAAAAGTCTCTTTAATATTTCTTGTATTACAGATACGTTGGCAACAAATTCTCTTGGTTTTGTTTGAGAAAGTATTTTTGCCTTTGTCTTCAAAATATATCTTTGTTGCTATAGAATTCTAAGTTAATTTTTTTTGTTTCTGTAAAAATTTTGCTCATTGTCTTAATTTTATTCCTCTGTGCATAATATGTCTTTTCTCTATTTTAAGATTTTTATTATTATTTTTTTCAGTAATTTGATTATGATGTGCTTTGGCATGATTTCCTTGTCATCTCTCTTTTTAGGAATATCTGGAGCTTCTCGAATTTTTTTTTTTTAATCATTTTCATCTAATTTGGAAAAGTTTCAGAGATTATTTTTTCCAGTGTTTTTCAACTTCACCCTTCCAATCTTTCCTGGGACTACAATGATAAATATTCAATATAATCACACAGTTCCCAGATGCCTTGCCCATTTGCTTCTCAGTCTTTTTCTCTATTTTTAGTAATTTCTGTATATTCAAGATCATTGAAGCTCATCTTCTGTGATCTTATCTACTATATCCATTCAATGTATTTAACACTTTGTATACTCCATTTTTCATCTCTAGAAGTTGAATTTGTTTTCTAAAATATTTTTCAATTTTTTCTCATCACATTCATTTTTTCTTCTATCTTCTTGAGCTACAAAGCATATTTTTAATAGCTATCCTAACCTCGTCCATTAATTCTCTCATTTGTTTCATTTCTGGGTCCAGTTTTGTCAATTATTTTTCTCTACCATTTATGGTTCCTTTTTTGCGGCATGTTTTGTATGCCTGTTAGGTTTGATTGGAATATGACCATTGTAAATTTTACTTTGCTGGATGCTGGATTTGTTAAACCCTTTAAATATAGTAGAATTTTGTTTTAGGATGTAGTTAAGTTACGTGAAATCTGTATGATTTCTTTGAGACCTGCATTTAAGTTTCATTAGCATAAGTGGAGCAGACTTTATACTCTAGGGCAATGTCAATTCATACCAAGGATTTATCCTAGTAAGGACTCTCCCCTCTATGCTCTCTGTATTAAGAGGTGTTTGCAGTCTGGCTGGTGAAAAATAGAAACTATTATCAGCCCTGTGTTAGCCCTGTCTCCTCCTTCCTGAGTTCCCTGGTCTTGGATTTTTTCACATACACGAACAGATCACAAACCAGCTGAAGACTCTAGATAGTTGTATAGGTTTCTATGATTTTCTCTCTTTTCCAATCTCTGTGCAGCAATCTCTTCTCCAATATTTTGCCCTGCAAATCTCTAGCTGCTTCTCTGAACTCCAAGCTCTAATTAGAAACTCACTGAGAATACTGGTATGTTTGCATTTCTTTTTCCTTGTGCCCCAGCCTAGAAATTCTTCACAAAGCAGGCTGAAGCTATTAGAAAGCTCATTATTTCCTTCTCTCACGGACTATTATCCTCTGTTATCTGTCTTGTCCAATGTTCTTTTTTTTTTTTTTTTTTCATTTATTTTATTCAGCTTTCTAGTCATTTAAAGTGAGAGGATAAACTTGATCATCTTTCATGGCTGGAAATGAAAGTTCTTTCAGCATTAATGATGTAAAGTAGAAGTTGGCAAACTGTAACCTTTTGGCCAAATCTACCACCTACTTTTGCAAATAAAGCTTTATTAGAATACAACTATGCCTATTTGTTAATGCATTATATATGGTACTTTCATGTGACAACAGCAAAGTTGACAGAAACTGTATGATCTGCAAAACCTAAAATATAAAGGCCTTAAAATATTTGGGCCTTTATGGAAAAAAGTTTGCTAAACCCTGATCTAAAATATTTAAAAATAAGATAAAATTGTACTTAAAGCCTAAAAAGTTTGAATTTATTTTAATTAGAATTGTAATTTAAAGTAAATGTTAAAAATGTTAAATTTTGTTTTCATAAAAAAATATTTTGGGCTAGCAGATGGTTAGAGGTTAAGGCAGCTGGATCCTACGTGGCTGACTGTGTGGTTAGAGTCTGAAGACCCGATGGTTTTAAAGACACACTGGGGGGGGCAGCATATGGTGTAGAGGTTAAGGCTCTGGACTCCCACATGACTGACCACGGTTCGAGTCCTGGACCTGGAGGCTTAAAACTCACACAGGGTGTGTGTGTGAACGTGATTGCCCAGAGTACTGAGAAGAGAATGGAGGAGGGATTGCAGCATGGTCCCAGGGTGATTTCTCACTTTCTGTCTGTCTCTGTGGCAAGCACACGTGCCCTATAGGAAAAAAAATCTAAGGACAAACAAACAAACAAACAAAATTGGGCACATGAGTGTGCATGCCCAAAATCCTGAAATGAGAATGGAGAAGGGATTGCAGTGTGGTCATCCACCCTAGGAGGTGTTTCCTCACTTTCCCTCTCTCTGCCTCTGGTGAGCTCATGTGCCCTATGACAAAAATAAAATTAAAAAAACTCAAAATATTCAATACACATCTTTTTGTTTTGAGAGGTTTTTGCTATAGGGCAGGTGTGCTTGCCACAGAGACAGAGAGAGATAAAGAGAAAGTGAAAAATCACCCACCAGGGGAGTTGGCCATGCTGCAATCCTTTCTTCTCCATTCTCCTCTTGGAATTTTAGGCACACACGCCTAGTGTGACTTTCAAATCACCAGGTCTGGAACTCAAATTGCAGTTGATCACGTGGGAGTCTATTGTCTTAACCACTATGCCACCTGCTGACCCGAAAGCAAGCTGCCAGGTCTGGGATTCAAACCGCTGTTGGCCATGTGAGAGTCCAGTGTCCCAACCACCATGCCACCTACTGGCCCTCAATAAAACCTTATCTGCCAGAGTTAAAAGGCAAAATGCACAGTGTTCTTAATAAATGTCAATTTTTAATCAAAATTATTTAAATAAAGCTTATACTTAGCGCTGCAATTAAGAACTTTAACTTCTTATTAGACATTAGACTTTTTTATAAAAATAGTATCATGTGCAATTCTATTTTTTTTTCTTTTTATGCTTTTATTTTTCATTTTTACTTTACTCGTGATAGAGAGTACATGTGTACACATAAGAGAGAAATTGAAAGAGAAAACCCTGAGCAGAGTCTCATCATACCATGAGCCCCTCTCCTCTATCCTCTAGCTCCTCAAGGTTTTGGGCTTGTATACACACCCAGGGGACTCAAATCCACAGTCAGCCATGGAACTTCCAGCATTGCAATTTGGTACATTACCAACCGCACCAGATGCTGAACCCAATTTTTTGTTTTTATTAAGTCAGGATATTGTTCTATTTTTGTCTTGTCTCAGCCTCTGACTACCAGGAACTATAGATATGTGGCACCACACCTGACTTTTAAAGTGGGCCTGGAGAGCAGAGTGAAGAAGAGGCAAGAGCGACTCTGGGACCGACCATAGCCTGCGTGCCACTGCATCCCCCACTTCCAGTGCCTACGTCCCGCCGTGGTCGCCACCATGCCCAAGAGAAAGGTTGAAGGGCTAAAAGAAATAAAGCCAAGGTGAAGGACAAATCACAGAGAAGATCTGTAAGGTTGTCTACGAAACCTGCTCCTCCAAAGCCAAAGCCCAAGCCTAAAAAGGTCCTTGTAAAGAAGGGAGAGAAGATACCCAAAGAAAAAAAGGGAAAAGATGATGCTGGCAAGGATGGGAATAACCCTGCAGAAAATGGAGATGCCAAAACAGATCAGGCACAGAAAGCTGAAGGTGCTGGAGATGTCAAGTGAAGTGTGTGCATTTTTTTTTTAATTTATTTATTTGCATTCATTCACTGAACATCATTACAGCATACAAAATGAGATTTTCCATCCAAAGTACACTATATATTGTCTCAATCAAGCACATCAACAAACATGTTATTGTCAGTAAATGATCTTCCATTTCTTGTCTTCTGTATGTTTTGCTTTTTTTCCCCCCATCCTTGATTCTCTATCTCTTACCCTCTGCCATCTCCCACTCTCCTCCCACAGTCTCTGGTATCTATGTTTGCTTTCTATACTGTTTTCTCCTCACATTTTATTGTATCGCCAAAGACCCTAATCAATCCAAATACCCTCATAGCAAACACAGGTGATACCCACATTTCCATGAACACAAGTCTTACTTTATACATCCTATAAAGTAGCACCTAGCTGTGGCTACATATCCTACTGCGGTCATTGAATATATATATATATTTTTTTTTTCTGAAACTTTTTTTTTGTAACTCAATTTACATTCCTTCCCTAAGCTTCATCACAGCATACAAAATGCAATCTCCCATCCAGTACACACTGCATAGTGATACAATCATGCACATTACAAAAAATTTTCCATTACTAGTTCCTAGAATTACTTCCACCCCTCTTTCTGACCCTCTGTCCCTTCCCACCCTCCTCTCACACCACCTCTGGTGTCTACAATTGTCCTTCATTCCCTTCCCACCCACATTGCATTGATCACACAATTTCCTACATAATCTAACTACTTTCAGTGGTGAGTTCACTCATTACTACTAAGAAAACCAGTTTTAACTTAACTCAAAGAAATGCCAAGGAACTTTGCTTAAAGCCAGGAAACAAGTTAGGATTCTGTTCAAATGGAAGGTGCATGAACCTATCAGTTCCATGTACTTTTATCTTCTGTTCTGGTTCAATTTTCCTGATTAAATTCTGGGATATAATATTCAACTCCAGACTTGTCCCTATGATTAAGTTGGCCACTTTCATAGTTTTTGGACTCTTATTTCCATGTGTCTGTGTTTAATTTTCTTGATACAGCACACCCTTGAGAACTTCTTGGAGATCTGGTCTGGTGCTGGTAAATTCTTTCAGGTTTTGTTTATCTGAGAATGTTCTTGTCTTTTCTTCCCACCTGAAAGATAATCTTGCTGGGTACAGTATTCTTGGCTGAAATTGCTTCTCTCATAACACTTTGAATATATTTTCCCATTCTCTCCTCGATCGCATTGTTTCCGATGAGAGATCTGCTGTTAGCCTGATGGGATGTCCTTTGTAGGTAACTTGATGTTTCTCTCTTGCCAATCTTAGTATCTTGTCTTTGTCTGCGGTTTTGGTCAACCTGGCTATAATGTGTCTTGGAGAAGATCTTCTTGGGTTGATTCTATTTGGGGTCCTTTGTATTTCCTGGGACTGGATCTTCGAATGCCTCTCTAGGTTTGGAAAGTTTTCTTGCAGGATTTCATGGAATAGATTATCAATGCCCTTATGGGTCTCTTCACCTTCTGGAATGCCAATTATCCGGATATTTGGATGTTTGATGGTATCCAGTACTTCTCGCATATCATTCTCAAATTTTTGAGCCATTTTCTCAGTCTTCGTGGTGGATTTTTCTAAGCCAGCCATTTTCTCTTCTACATCTGAGATTCTATTTTCTGAATGATCTAGTCTGCTTTTAATACTTTCAAGGGAGATTTTGACTTCTTGTATTATAGACTTCATCTCTAGCAGTTCCGTTTGAGTCTTTTGTAAAGTGTGTAATTCCTCTTTTAGATCTTGCAAGAATTTCCTCATCTCCTGGAACTCGGCAACTTCTTTCTCCTTTCTCTTTAGCAGTTCATTATGTCTCTTTTCTTCCATCTCTGTTAGCTTCGACATTACGAATGCTCTAAATTCCTTATCAGACATTTCCATGACTTTCACCGAACTGCTTGTGGAGGAAGGAGAGTTACTCTTTTCCCGTGGAGGAGAGGTATTTTCTTGTTTTCCCATATTTCTCGTGATTTCTTGTCATCTGATGAATGGCGTGTTTCTTTCAAATTCTTGAAGTTAAGCCTCAATGTTCAGGAGCAAGCAGACAGAGGTGTTCTAGAATCTGTTTGCCGTTCTGTTGTGATCGCTGGTGCAGCAGATTCAGTAGATATTGGTTGGAGAGACAAGAAAAAGGAAAATGAAAAAGAGAGAGAGAAACAACAACAAAAAGAGAGAAAAAAAGACAAAAAAATTAAAAATTGTAATTACTTTTCTTTTTTTTTTTTAAAGAAAAAAATCACAAAACAGAAAACTGCGCGGCGCGAATATCTAGTTCCCAGTAGCCATGAGGAGTCTTCTCAGAGAAGGGCTCAACTCTCCTGCCTGGGAGGAAGGAGCAGAAGGGATTATTAACAAAACAATAGGAGGAGCTGAGAGCCAGAGAAAAACTTTGCCTTTAAAAAAATCGTAAAAAGGAAAAATTACCAAAAAAAATGAGGAGACAGGAGCAGAGAGAGACAGAGAACTCAGAGACACAGAGACAGAGATAGAAGGCCAGAGGGGCTCCCTACCACACTAGCTCTGCTTGCTGGAGGCTGAATTATGAGTAGAAAATCTTCATTTCTCCTGTTCCTGAAATATCTAGTTCCCAGTAGCCATGAGGAGTCTTCTCAGAGAAGGGCTCAACTCTCCTGCCACACTAGCTCTGCTTGCTGGAGGCTGAATTATGAGTAGAAAATCTTCATTTCTCCTGTTCCCTGAAATATCTAGTTCCCAGTAGCCATGAGGAGTCTTCTCCTGTGCAATTCTGTTTTTCAAGGTTCATCTAGATGGCAATATATAATACATTTTTATTACAGTTTTGGCATATTATATGTAGACCAGTGTAAGTACAAATTTAAGAATAACATAGATTTTTCCCTATTGCAAAATATTTCTCAGCCTCCTTATGCAAGTACTGCCATCTTGATCTATGCATTCTTTCAGAACCACTATTTACATAAAAATAAGCAAGTGAACGGAAACTTGGTACTATTGGGCAATGATGCTTCATTATGCAAGAATTTATTGCACTCATGCTGAGTTCTTAACAGAGTTACTTATGAGACAGGATATTCAGAGATACCAGACCATATGTGAGCCCTAGTACCAACTGATACTAAGCACATGAGTATTTGATGTTCTTTCAAAAGTTGTGTGCATGCATGCACATGTATGTGTGTATGCATGCATATTTTTGTGCATGTGTGCACACATGCATGTGTGTGTACAAGGTCATGTCTGATATTCAGGACTCTCAAAAGGGCAAGACATAGAGGCCGGTAGCTGACATGGTGGTTAAGGGCGCTGGACTCCCTCATGGCCAACAGTGATTTGAGTCCCGAACCTGACATTTTGCTTTCTCACTTTCTTTATCTCTCTTTCTCCCTCACTCTGTCCCTCTCTGGTCAAATTAAAATAGAGAAATAAGGTTAAATAAAATAATTCTTTATGAAAATTGTTTAAACAAACAAACAAAAAAAGAGCAAGACTTTTTTTTTTTGTCTTTTGTCCATATCTAAGGATGATATTAAAGGAATCTATTACATGGTCATATCACTTTAGAAACAATGGACAATTGTCAGGATGATGAAAAAGAAGGGCTAAATCTTTGTTTTTTATTTTTTAGAGAGGTTTTTGCTATGGCGTGTGTGTGCTCACTGGAGAGACAAAGACAGAGAGACAGAAAGCAAGAAATCATCCCCTAGAGGGGATGTCCACACCACAATCCCTTCTCTATTCTCCTCGCAGGATCTTGAGCACAGGTGCACACACACCCAGTATTTCAAGCCACTGGGTCTGGGACTCAAACCTTGCTTGGCCATATAGGAGTCCAGAGCCCTAACCATTATGCCACTTGCACACCCCCCCACCGCCCGGGAAGGGCTAAGTCTTAAGTATCACTGAATTTGACAACATCTTTGAAAAAATATATAAACAACTAATGGTAGCAGTCTATCTTAAGCTAAAATGGTTTTTTTAATTACTTAAATTTATTGCAGATGTATATATTAATTTATCACTACTGTCAATCTAAAAAAGCTACAATGTTGTAATTAAAACCATGATACCCTCTATATGTTTAAAATATACCCAAATACTTCTATTAAGTAAATAGTTCTAATAAAAATTATTAGTAAGAAAGAGATATTTAATTTGACCAAAAGATGGCAGCATCATACCAAGTAGTTAGAGCCTGGTATCCACTGCTGTATTTTAGTTTTGTTTTTGCTTTTTGCCATGCCATAGGGCACGTGTGCTTACAGAAAGAGAGAGAGAGAGAGAGAGAGAGAGAGAGAGAGAGAGAGAGAGCGAGCGCAAGAGAGAGGAAAAGTGAGAAATTACCTCCTGGGGGGATGGCCACACAACAATCCCTTTTCCTTCATTTTCCTCTTGGGATTTTGGGCATGTACACACGTGTGCCGAGTGTGATTTCAAGCTGCCGGGTCCTGAATTCTAACCGTGGTATAAGCCATGTGGAAATCTTGTGCCTTAACCACCACACAACCTGCTGGCCCCTGTGCATGCATTTTTTAAAACTTAAATAATACATATTTGAGATGTGATAACTGAGGCCTACTGGGCAAGAATATCCTTTCTTCACACTACCACACTGTTCTGGATACTGTTTTTAAGCATATGGACTCTGAAGTATGCCACAGTAGGTTTAAATCCTAACTCTACCTCTCTCTGCTATGTGGTCTTGGGTAAGTTACTAACTTCTCTGTGTCTCAGTTCCATCAATGTAAAGACAAGGATAATAATGGTATCTCACAAAGTTGGTGGGAAGTCTAATTGAGATAACCCAGTTAATATGCTTAGCACAGTGCATGGTACCTGACCCATGCTCAGTAAATGTTCTTATGTTGTCTTAGACATGCTGTATTAATATATTACAGCATCTTCCCACTACACTCTGGATAAATACTTTTAACTGCTCTGTAGGCAGCCACTCGTTAATCAGTTGTAACTGGAAACAAGTAGAAGCCTATTTTCTTTTTTAAATTTTCTTTTACTAGCAAAGCAGGGGGTTTATTAAAGGAGAGGGAAGGAAAAACAGAGCTCCCAAGAAAGGAGAAGTCCCAGAAAATGGGTTGCCAAGAAAGAACTGTGGCAAGGAGTTTTTATTTGGGTTAGGAAGGGCTTTGTCCGAACTTCTTCTAGGTGGGGCTTGTGTATGCATTCCCCTGGTGGTGAGGAACACATGCTGGATGGGTCCAATTAGTTTCCTAATTTTGGAGTGGGTACCAAGGTCAGGAGATTCTCTGTCCAGAAGCAGTTGGACTATAAAAACCATTATCTTATCCTCTTTCTGGAAGGCGGTGTGGGTAGCTTGGAAAAAGTCTTTGTTTTAGTTCTAGGTCAAGCTGCCTAGGTCAATACTGAGCCACCGCTGTCTTCATCTCGAAACTTAGCCACTTTGTGATTCCATTTTGGGCCCATACCCTAACTATATTTTTGGGGTCCTTGTTTCCTACTTTATTCCCTGGTCGGCAAAGGAATCCCTAACTGCTGTTAGAGCACAAGGGTTGAAGACCATTCTGACTTCTTCCTGCTGAACTTGGGCGATGATGGGTTTGAGGGGGAGGCAGCAGTTAAGGACCCTCTACCTGAAGCCTATCTAGAAGTCCCCTGATAGAAGTCATGATGTTTTCAATTAACCTTTTCTCCCCCCCTTTAGTAAATGACAACTAAACCAAGGGAAAAATGGGCCAAGTGTGTGTAAACTCTAGAAGCACTTACACAGCAAGTACTGCTGGTCTGTACTGGTCTTCTGGTCTTCTATCTTGCACTGGTCTTAAGATATTAGTTCAACTCAACAATTTTTCATTGATTGCTCATTCTGTTCCTAGCACTGCTCTAGGCCTGTTCAGGTAAAGATTCCTGGAAAGGGGTTTGATTGGATTAGGCAGGGAAAGGGAGGAGATGGTAAAATACAAGCAAATTTTACAGTGTATAAAATAGAAGTATGTCAGCCTAATATCAACGGGGAGCATCTTTGCTTTCCGAAGTTACTGATCCTTTGGCTATGGAGCTAAAACTTCTGTTTATAGAATGAGAAGAGCAAATAGCCTAAGATGGACCCCTGAGAAATACCAGTGTTTAAGGATTGAGTAGGACACTATAAAGTGAAAAAAAAAGAATGTCTATATCAGCAGAAGAAAAAAACAGTTTTAAAGAAAGAAGGATAATTTCAGTGTCAGTAGCTGCTGAGTAGGTAAAAAAAGTAAATACTTGAATACATATATTGGAGTTGGTGACAAGAAAGTTCTTAGTGACTACAATACATTGAATTTTCAATAGAGTATTAAGGCTGGAAGACAGATTTCAATGCTTTTAAGAAGAAATGGGAAAAAAACAATGTAGGGTATGCCAACAAAAATTTGATCACTATATGGAGAAGAAAAATTAAGGAAAAGCAGAAGTGAGAAATTCAATCTCAGGGTTTTTTAATCTATTGATTTTTAAAGTCTTTTTTTTTTTTTTTTCCCCCTAAATTTGCCAGAAAGCATGAGCGCTAGCTAAGGAGAATGAGAGTGAGCAAGAAAGCAGCCACTTGGAGCACGATCATACCACAATTCTGTCTCCTCCACTTGTCCCTCCTTTTGGGGTTTTGGGCATACATAACCTGCTGGTCATGGGGTCAATCATGTGGGATCCAGTTGCCTTAGCAACAAGACCAGGGGCTGGCCCTATTCTGTATTGTTTTTGAAGTGAGAAATACTTTCTGTTAACTAGGAGAAAACAGTAGAGAGAGGAACACTGGAATTGGAGCATCCCTGTCAGGTTTGGTTTGTAATAGAAAGGAGGAAGAAAGAATAGGACTAATGTAGCTGCAGTACAGGAAGAATATACTGAGTACTGCATCCTGATGTTTTCTCTTTATTTTCTTGGTGGGGTAGACGTCATCACCTGAAGGACCACCTATGAGATTAGATGGTACCTTTGCACATGCTCTTTCCCTTGCCTTGAAAGCCCCTCTTGTCTCTCAGTCCAACCTTCTTCACTGGCCTGACTTGCTCACACATGCTCTACATCTCCATTCATAGCTCTCATTTTAGTCTATGTTGATATGATTCGTGACTTTTTGATTCCTTTCTCTTCCCTCAGGACATTAAGCAAATTATGTAGCCTAGCACACACTTCATATCTAGCCCAGAATATAGTAAAATTTCAATTCATATTGGATAAATTAAAAAATTTACTCAATAGGCGAGAGACACGTGTTCTAGGTTTGAAGAGTGAGGACAGGATTTAAGACTGGGATAGGAAGAACATGAGAGAGAACTGATGATGGAGCAAGAGAACCATATTGGAGGGGAGAATAAGGTAGAAGAGCAGTACAGAAATCTGGTTACATGGACTGGTAACCTTGAGTTAATAATGGCACCAATTTGCCTTAATTTGAGCAGAAGCAGAGAAGGTCCACAGTCCTCCCAGGGGTGGTGGGACTTTGCCAGGTAGGATTCAACCGAATGTCAATGAACTAGGAATTTTAGAGTTTACTAAGGGAGCACTGGAAGAATTGGAGTTTGGAATCTATGAGATATGAGTGTGGATTTTACATAACTGATCAAGTTTAGAGGCAACGTGAGTCTTAGAATCCTCTGAACATATTTAAGTTTGTGTCTTAATATCAATACTTTGTTAGATAAAAGTGTCACTTGTGTATCCTCCCAAATAGTGACATTGGAATAATAGCCACCACATACGGAGTATGTACTGTGTGTAAGCACTTCTCAAAGAGCATTGTGTGTTTAGTGTCTATCACCACTTTGTTTTTTAGTTTAGAAAATTTATATTTAATGTAATTTTTAGTATTTTAAAGCTTAAGTTTGCCATTTTTATTTTATTTTATACATTCCATCACTGTACATCACCACAGGTTGTAAAATGAATTTTCCCAGCATAAATACACTACACACCAATTCAGTTAAAGATTTATTATACACGTTATTATTAACAGACAATCCTCTATTCCTGTGCCCCTTAGATGTTTATTTTTCTCCTTGGTTCCCTTCTCAGCCTCTCCTATCTCCCACCCTCCTCCCAGTATCTGCAGCATTCTCCATGCTTCTATATCATCCAAAATCTTTCAGTTTCCACCATAGAGTACAGACAATATATATTAAGTGGGGACATACAATGTCTCTCTTTCATAGCCTGGCTTGCTTCACTCAGCAGTGAATCTTCTATATTCGTCCACTCTCTATCAAATAGCAGGGTCTTTTCTTTTCTTTCTTTCTTTCTTTTTTTTTAATAGCTGAGTAGTATTCCATAGTCTATATGTGCCACATTTTTTCAATCCATTCATCTCTTCATGGACATTTGGGTTGGCTCCATGTTTTAGCAATTGTGAGTAATGCCACAATAAACATGAATGTGGAAGGACTTTACTGACTGAGCGTTTTCCTATCCTTTACTATCACTTTATTTTTTTTCCCTTTCATTTCTCAGCAAGATTCTTTTGCAAAATATAGTAAAGCAACAGAGGCTCTTTTAGAATAACAACACATCAAATTTATGTTGCAGGAAGTGACCTAGATGTCAGGAGAAAAATTTGTTATAGGAATTACCCATTCTGACAAAATTTAAAGACCTAAGCTTTTGAAAAAGTAGTTTTTAGTAGACATAATAGTTGTATGTATTTATGGGGTACAGTGAGATTTTTCAATGTATATATACTATGCACAATCCTTTCAGAGCAATAAACATACCTATCTTTCATATTTAATATTTTGAATTACACATCAAATTGTTATTAATTACAGTTACTATGCCTTCTTTTTTTTTTTTTTTTTTTTTTTTTTAGAGAGAGATATTTTTACTATAGGGCATGTGTGCTCGCTAGAGAGACAGAAAGTGAGAAATCACTCCCCAGGAGTAATGGCCATGCCTCAATCCCTTCTCCATTCTCTCAGGATTTTGGGCACGTGTACACATGCACCTGGAGTGAATTTTAAGCCACTGAGTCTGGGACTCAAACTGTGGTTCACTAGTCACTATCTGTTAACCAAATTCTCCCTATTCTTCCTTCCCCTCTTCTCTTTTCAGATATTGGTATCCTCCATTGCACTCTCCACTTCTATGCAATCGAATCTTTTAGCTTCCACAAAAAACTCTAGGCTTTTAAAAGATGAAGTTAAAAGGTACAACACCCCTTTTAAAAGATGTAGGCAAGGATGGTCATCATGATCCTGAGGACATTTCATCATGCTGTCAGGAATGAGCCATAAAATTGGTCAGAGAAGAGAAAAGAGGTTAAGACAGAGGGAAGAGGGAGGGGATGAGAGCTACTGAATCCCAGACAACCATTTAAAATGGACTTTCTATGGACTGGAAGAATCTTATTAGAAACAGTTAAGTAGTTTGTATGTTCTCTTACTCCAGATGTGTTCTCTGTTGACTAGTGGTAAGATTGTTTCCTTACGAGTAGTAAACAGCCCACCTCTGATTGTCTACAATTATTTATTAAAGTCACACTCATCTCTCTTACCATGTACTACGCACTGGTGTAAAGAAACTATAAATATTAATTCATTGAATATACATGACTACCCTATGAAGTAAACTCTCCTATTATCCCATTATACGAATAAGAAAACTTGGACACTGACATATTAGATACAAATTTGTAGGCATTACTAAGAGGATAAATATAATATTATTTCTAATCTTTATAATGTTATTGAGAGGTAGGTCTTACGATACTGAGATATTAACAGTATATAATATAAGGTCATTTTAAAAGTGGAAAAAAAAAAACACTCCACCAACTGTGACTTAGAGATGTTAAATAACATTTCCAAAAACAGTCAGCAGGGACTTCTACTTCTGGTCATGAGGAACCGACAGGGTCAAAAATGACCCTCCCATTGTAAACAACTAGAAAGCTAGACAAAATATAGGAAACAACTATTTTAAGTCATTGGATAACAGCCAGTGCAAGATTGTGATCCCTGAGAGATGGGAAACAAATGAGACTTTCTGTCTGGGGTCAATTTCTAGACTGTACTGCAGGGAGGAGAAAACTCCCAGGAAAACCTTTCTATGCTAAGAGATATTTGCGAGTTTGAGGAAGCCAAAGCAGCTAAACTTTGCAGGGCAGTACCCAAAAGGAGGGAGCTCCCTAAAGACAGAGCAGAAAAATCTTAATAAGGATCCCCTGGAGTCTGTATATGTGAGGGTAACCTGCGCACACAGCAGGTAAAGTCCCACAAGGCCCAGTAAGTACAACCTCCAAAGAATAATAATTACTGGGGAGCTTCAAGCCAACCAATTTGAGAGCACACTCAAGGCAGTAAATCACTCTAGTTCTTATGACTCACAGGGGAGAGACCTTACTAAATTCATAAAACATTCAGTAAAGATCCCAAAAAGCCAAATCTTAAAATGTGGGGCTAAATTATCCCTAATGTAAGGATTACTCTAGCCTTGCCTTAACAGTGCTTAAGAATAAGACTTTAAAGAATCAACTAATCCACAACTACCTTAGTTGCCTACCAGTACAAAATCCAACACTCCAGATAAATACAAAACCCAGGTCTTGTTCCCCCAAAAAATAATTCCATAAAATCACAATGTCTAGCATCCACTACAAAACTACTAGACACAGGACCTGTCCTATATCTTTGTGGATAAGGGAACCAGATTCACATGTGACCAACTGAGGTACAAATCCCAATATTGACAGCTTGAAATACAAGCCAGGTGTATGTACCCCAAATCCTGATGGGCTGGAAAACTAGATTAGACATTGCAGTGTGACCACACCCATTGGGGGTGCTTTTTTCTCTCTTTCCTTGCCTCTGTTCTCTCTGGTGGGTGCACATGCCCTCTGGCAATTAAAAAAAGCCACTGGACATATGGGAAAATAAGAAAATAAAACATACTGGGACCAGCAGATGGTATAATGATTACATCACTGGACTCCCACATAGTCAACCGTGGTTTGAGTGGTGGCTTAAACTCACGCTGGGAGCATGTGCATGCATGCCCAAGATCCCAAGAGGAGAATGGAAAAGAAGAGATTGTGGCGTGGCCCTCCCTCCTGGGGGATGATCTCTTGGTTTCAGTCTCTCTGTCTCTCTCTCTCTTGTCTTTCTGGTGAGTGCACATGCCCTCTAGCAAAAATCTCTCCCAAAAAAAGGAAAAGAAAAGGAAAATACAGCTTATAATCAGAAGAAAAATTACTTAATTGAAACTGAACAAGGAATTAGGAGACAAAAATATTAAAACAGCTATTATATATAAGCTCCATGTGTTCCAGCATACAAAATAAATAAAGCATAACCACAAGGAGAAGAGAAATGGGAAATAAAAACTAAAAGCTAAAGAAAAATTAAAGATTTGAAAATTATAATATCTGAAAATGCACTTGATGGGATTAACAGCCAAGCACAATAAAGACATAACAATCAGCTAATAAGAAGAATTGAATCCCAGCTCCGGTGACTGACTTTAATGTCATTTTTGCACAGTATTTCCCATTTTATACTGCTCTGTGAAAAGCCACAGCTTAAAATAAAGGTATAAATATCAGGCAACCAAAGGGACCAAGAGTAGAGGGACAAATGTAAATATGACATAAGAAAGAGAATGGTTTTAGAATCAAGACAGACATAGGCTCAAATTCTAGCTCTGTAACTTCTCAGCTAGATGAACTGCATGAAACTGAAAACTCTGAGTTTATTGCCTCATTTATAAAACAGATAGAAAGGCCTACCTCACACAACGCAATAATTGAGATTGTAGATAAGTACTACTTTGCTTGGCATATCATTTCTTTTTCTTTCTTTTTTTTTTTTTTTTTTTTTCAATAGCTGGTAGGAAAGAACCCTAAAATTCTTACCCATGCTCAAAACACTAAATAAGTATAACTGATCTGAAGGCCTGAACCAAACTTAGGAAAAATTGTGGTGTGTGTGTGGGGGGGGGGGGGGGGGGGGCAGATGGTCCTGGGTACCAAGAAGGCTTTTAAACCAAGTTTCTGGCCACATTTTTATTTTTAAGAATTATTTAATTTCATTTATTATTACAATTAGTTTAAAAAATGTTTTGCTATAGGGCATATGGACTTACCAGAGAGAAAAAGAGAAAGAGTTAGGGAACATGAGAAAGCAAGCTGCCAGGTCCGGGACCCGAACTGTGGTTGGTCATGTGTGAGTTCAGTGGTCCAACTACCATGCCACTTCCTGGGCTTCTGGTCACTTTTAAAGCCAGCAGACCAGATCATATGAGTGGATGTATTTCTCTCAGAATAGTATGCAAAGTCTTAATGAAATTACCCTTCTGACTTAAAAAAAAAAAAAGTCTATATGCATTCTAAGTGAAAATTCATACAAAAAAGGCACTGCCAATACAACTTAGGAAGTATAGCTAGTTAACTTTACATTGGTATTAATGTTTTGTTTTTCCCTTGGGAAAAAAAATGTATTGGAAAGAGGCTGTTTTTACACTGAAGTAGTAATGGCTCTAAAGTCCAATCTACTATGTGACTAGAACTTGGAGAGCTAATTTCAGTAAGGCTGTTTTTGAAAAAGAGGCATCTTGATAATGACCTTGCAGGATTAAATAATATATAAGAATTAGCTAATATTAGTAATTTAATATTTATTTTTCCTCTGCCTTTTTGGAGTCCCCCCTGCCCTTACATATAGACACACATATTTATTTCCTGATAATTAAGAAATCTTTCTTTTTTGGGAACTAAACTAAGATTCTATTACACTGGGCCACTGATGTCAAATCCTTCACTTCAGACTTGTCACTTCTTTCTTTCCTGAACAAACATTTGAGAGATTAAAAGAGACAAACACCGGAGTGAAGTAGTTGTAACCTCACATGGCTTTATCACATTTGAGATTTATTCATCTGAGTTTTAAGGAAAAACCCAAAACAAAACCAAAACCAGTTGACTTCACTCCTTGGTAGCACAGAGAGAAAAATAAACCAAAAGACTATAAAATATTAAGGAGCTAGAACCTTTGCCCTGTGCCTTCTTAATCTAGCCTATATTTTTCAAGGCTCTAAGCAATTACCAAGTGATGGTGTTGTCTAAAATCAATACTACTTACCTTGTGTAACCACCAGAAATCAGATATGAAGATTGGTGCCTGACCTGGCCCAGAGATTAATGAGTTTGCTGAGCAACAAAGTCTGACTACCTGGTCACACATTTTTCTTGGCATAGTCAGCCAGGACTGGAAGAATGACTAGTGAGGAGGCAATGGCTTCAAATGGTTACAAAAAAATGCTGAGATTGGTGCAAGTGTTATTGGAAGACCAGATGGGAGACTATCCAAATGACCAATAAACTGCTATGCTAGAAACCCACTTCACCTGAATGCCAGGTAAAACTCCTCTTTTGGGTCAAGCTAAGAATTATTATTCAATGGGGCCAGCAGGTGGTGTGGTGGTTAAGGGTTCTGGATCTCTACATAGCTGACTATAGTTTAAGTCCCAGACCTGGTAGCTTGCTTTCTCACCCTCTTGTCTCTCTCTCTCTCTGTCTCTCTGTGGTGAGCATATATGCTCTATAGCAAACTAAAAAAATTAAATTAAATTAAAAAATAATAATAAAAAATAAAATTAAATCTTTAAAAAAGAATCACTATTCCAAATAAGCAAAACATACTTTAAACAAATTAACTAAAAACTAAGAGAAGGTATTGCTGCTTTAAAAAAAATAACGAAAGGTTTAATATTAGATCTACAAATCTCTTTTTATAAAGACTGAAAAATCTGTGCCTGGAGCATCAAGAAGGAAGAGTGCCGGGCAGATTTACTTAAATTCAATTTCAATTTTTTTTCTGGGCTTAATTATACTTATGAACATTGAGCCAATTTATCTTCATAATCAACTTCCTGAGGGCACCCTCACTTGACCCCATCTGTCAGCGTCAAACTTCACTTTGACTGAGCTAGGAAGCAGGGAAACCCAATCTGTGTTGCCTTCAGCCACAATATAAATGCAAGATGAGGGAGGTCATTTTGAAGTCGTGAAACTGGAAGACTGCTGCTGAGTGGATCCTCTGGAAATTCAAGAGAAGATGGCTTGGAAATGGTAACACACACCCAACAACAGGTAGCAACTGGGGCAGAGGTGGAGCAAGCTGGAAAGTGGTCAGTGTCTCTTGATAAGGATCCTCTGTGGTGACAGTTCTCTTTGGGGCAGGAATAAAGGTTCTTTAAAAAAATCTTTATACACAGAAACAAACGTCCTCTTTGTCACTGTGACTGTGCAGGAGATACAGTCAGGATATATAATGAAACCATTCATTTGCCTTGGGAATATAAACTGAGCTTTTTCCTATTCATCTCATCCATTCTGAAGGTCAGAACAAGATTGAGATCATCCTGAAACAAAGCAACTACTGGCGAGAACTGTGCTGGTAACTTCAAAGATGTTTAGTTCCATCCGTTTCTGAGACCCTCAGAGTTGTTTTTCTTTTTGAACCATTAGCATACATATTTTTTCACAAAGAAGAAAACGACATATTTATTATTTTTAACTGTCAGAGGGTCTGAGCATGAGTGAGCAAGAGAGAGAGAGAGAGAGAGAGAGAGAGAGAGAGAGAGAGAGAGAGAAGCATCCTCCAATGGGGTGTGCTCATGTCCCAGTCCCTCCTAGATTTCTCCTTCTGATTAGGATTTTTGGGCACACACACATATATGTGCTGGTATGGTTCTTAAGCTACCAGGCCAGGATTCCAACTGCAGACAGTTATGTAGGATCCAGCTCTGAGCAGATGGTGCTCACCACTGCTCCATGGGGCCCCCTAGAAAATGGTTCTCTTTAAACAAAATAATTTATATCACAGAAGGGAGAGTAGAGATACTATAAAATAATAGCTGCCAGTCAACTATTATTGAAACTGAGTGCTACAATACAAAGTATTGTAGTACTCAAGATTTTGAAAGTCACATTATGTGAAACTTTAAAAAAGGTGTAATTTTGAATCATAATGCTTGGCCACATCCTCTGACCTTTTTATATTACCATCTGAGACAATAAAAGGACAGTATTTTTTTTAAAGGAAACTAAGCCTAAACACTATGCAGTTTATGTTTGGATTTTAGCAAAATTGAACTTTTCCATCTCTAATTCATATCTATTTTCAAGTTGACATATTTGGCCCTAACTAGAAAACCACACATTGATGTGTAAAGAAAAAATACATCTATGTATGGTAGGGAAGAAGGGTGGTAGGAAGATCAGGTATTGAAAGAGGGAAATAGGTACAAAAAATTATAATGTATTGAGATTTAAATATAGGCACAAACATTTTATTAAGTAAGAAAAACAGTAATAAATTTTCTAAAAATCTAAACATTTTACATTAGACTAATTTGTCCAATGTTTAATTATCAAGAGGTAAAATAATTAAAGACCATTGGTTCTCAGATTCAATGGACTAAAGGTTTTACAAGTTGAAGTTGATTTATTGCTACAATTAAACAATAGCATGCATTTCTCAATTCATGTACAAATACGCTAATGGCTAGAGCTTTCTAAATTGTAAGCATTTTCCTCATAAAATTATCTTGAACCATTAGTAAGATTAGTAAGAGCAATGATCTATCTTGGTTTCTTAAAGTGCTTATTTGCCTATAATATAAAATTAAGGTTGTCATAGCAATAACTCATGGTATTCTGTTCAAAGCAACATGACTTTTAGATGTTCTTTTCCTTAAAGGGGTTAGAAAACAATAGACTAAGATCAATGATTTACTGGGATATAGGTGATTTAAAGCTGTGATATAAAGACAACAGAGACCAGGCATGCATGTCCTGGGTCTCAAACAAAAATGAAGACCCTGGATGCAATCCGTGGAAAAGAAGGGCCCTGTATGTAGGCCGTGATGTCAGTGACTGTCTTTTCAAAGGATAAAACTCGAGTGACTGATATACAATTAACTGAGACTCTTCAAAAAGGCAGCACTGTCATTACTCTTTATGTTCCTCCAAAAAAGAAACTTGATTTTAAAGAACCTACTTGCTACCCCTTTAAAATCTAGATAGTGAGAGTCTGAAAAGACCATAAATCTTATTCACTTTATGAAAATCCCGCCAGTCACTTTAACATATGTATACTGAGTGCCTGGCATTGGCAGTGGTGAATCGAAATAGTCCACATTTGATTGCTTCTTAGAGATTGGCTTTAGTGTTACATTCCATGGTTTTTCTAAATTAACATTCCTTTTGGGTTTCCTGCGATGAAGAAAAGTTGTCAGCTTTTAGATTCATTTGTAATTTTGCTGTAAGAGCTGGAGAATAAAACCCATGAAGCAAAACACATTAATGAGGAATTACAAATATTAGCTAAAGGCAAGAGAAATGCCATGGAAGACTTTGCAAATCAGCTTGCTGTTTGATTACTATTTTTAAAAATTCGGTCCATTGCTGTTTAAAAAAATTAAAGAAGGCCAAGATAAAGGAATGCTAACGCTGATTGTGGCAACAGATACAAAAGTAGGTTTTCAGGCACTAATGAAGGAAAGTATGAGATTTAAGTTAGAAACTGGGGCTATTTATACTGTGGGCATAATGTGACTTACTGTGGTCAAGTGGGTTCCAGTTTCTCTTGTTTTTTTTTTAAATTTAAAAACAATTATTCAATTTTATTATTTTTAAATTTGCTATTGGGCACATACACTCATTAGAGAGACAGAGAGAGAAAAAGGGAAAATGAGAAAGCAAGCTGCCAGGTCTGGGACTCAAACTATGGTTGGCCATGTGGGAGTCCAGTGCCTTAACCACCATGCCACCTGCTGGCCCTCCAGTTTTTCTTGCTCAGCACATTACCACTGGGCCATCTGGCTGGTTCTGATGTTTTAATCAATAACATTATTTTAGTGTTTGTGGAAATTCTGTAAGGATATATGGCAGAAGGAAATCATTCTAATTTGAAAATGCAAGTAAATATTGGACTACTTCTCATTAGTGTAGCATCTGATGAGTGTAGGCAGACAGGGCTCATATTCCTCAGAAAAGGGCAGCATTCTACTCACAACTCCTATGAATGAGGCAGCAACCAAAGGTGACTGGACCATAGGTGGAACATGACCCAAGGATTGTCCATGCAAAAACCTATGATAGGACCTGGCCCAAAAGGAAAGCAGTGCCCATCAGGTTCTCACTGTTGGGAATTGGAATGGGGGTATATAAAGTTTGTCACAATTTACAGTGGGAGATGAAACAGAAAGGTCATGAGAGGAATATGAGCCCTGTCTGCCTACACTCATCAGATGCTACACTAATGAGAAGTAGTCCAATATTTACTTGCATTTTCAAATTAGAATGATTTCCTTCTGCCATATATCCTTACAGAACACAGTCCACAAAAGTGGGTGGTGGTACCCATATTGGTCTCTCCTGAGCAAAGGCTATCTGTTGTAAGGTAAAATATAAGTAGAGAAAGCATGAACTGAAGAAAACAATGGAGTAGACTCTCAGAGGGTAGGGAAGCAATGAGCAATAGTCATAACAAAACAAGTGGAGAGAAGCATGTCCTTACAGCTATGCCAGTTCCTGACATCTTCTAGTTGCAGGCCTTATGAATTCTTACACTGAACACTTTCTTCTCAAGGTAGCCTAGCAAGCCTTTGATGTATAAAATACAGAGCTAACCAAATCAGCTTATATAATAAATTGCTCCCAGAAAACCAGAGCAGGAAAATCTGTTTCATTTAGTGAAAAGAAACAGCATTTTAGGTATATGCTTAATAAAAGCTGAATCCTTGGAAGTACTTTGTATATCAAACAAAACAATGATAATCACCATGACAAATAGTCATCAAACGTATTGTAAGTGTAAGGTTTTGTACTAGGCCCTGTGAATAGGTAGACATACAAAGAAGACATGCACTCTACCCTCAGAAAGCACTTTTAGGAGTCTCTTTCAAGTGTGAAACAGGTGAAGAATAAAATTCTGTCCTTATACATGGCAGATGCACAATGATGTTTTATAGGAATGAATGATTTACATCATTGAATTACATACAGAATGCTTTTGGAAGATCTAGGAAAGAACAGTTTTAATTGGAAAGATCAAAAATCTCAGAAGAGGGAACCAGCAGTTAGCGTAATGGCTATGTCGCTGGACTCCCACGTAGTCGATCGCGGTTCGAGTCCCGGACCCGGTGGCTTAAACTCACGCCGGGCGCGTGTGCGTGCATGCCCAAGATCCCGAGAGGAGAATGGAGGAGAAGGGATTGCGGCGTGGCCATCCCCCCTGGGGGGTGATTTCTCTCTTTCTATCTCTCTGTCTCTCTCTGTCTGTCTGGCAAGCGCATGCGCCCTATAGCAAAAACCTCTCCAAAAAAAAAATCTCAGAAGATTTCATTGAAGAACTGTAATTTTCACTAGCTATTGTAGTTTGGACAGTTTCACTAACTGCTGTAGTTTGGCAGTTTTCACTAGCTATTGTAGTTTGGAAACAAGGAAAAATAAACACAAAGAAATGAAAGTGTGAATATGTAAAGCTTTCAGAACAGTCTCCTGTGGGTGGGGCAGTTATAGTACCTGGGAGATGAAAGATGGTTTGGTGTAAACTTATGGAGTATATTAACTAGCAGGCTAAGGAGTTATGACTTTATCTAGTAGACTAGCAAGACACTAAGATTATCAAATGAATGTTTTGGAAGATACCTCTAGCAGGAAGGGAAAATAGATCTGGATTGGGAGAAGTGTGGGAATATGGGCTGGGAGGGGAACTAGATTTTACAATGGCTGGTTGGGAGTTGGAGATTAACAGAGGCAATGGCAGTGGGAACTGGCAGTGGTGTCTGTACCTGAGAGACATTGCTGAGGTACAATCAACAGAATTTGGCAACTGACTAGATACGGGAGTAGTGCAAGGATGGGTGACGAAGGAAGAGAAGTAATTCGGGTTCCCAGTGTGGGCTAGTAATGAACAGCTTTAAGCCAAGAGATGCCATTTGATGGGAGATTTTCAAGGACTGAGTTTGTGATACCAATGCCTCATCTATCTGGTGATAAATAAGGCAACTAAAAATGAAAAACTGGAGCAAAACAGAGAGATCTGGATGAGAAAGGCGTAAGAGCTGAAAATCAAATATAGTTGCACATATCTTAGGAAGAAAGAGAAATCCAGACCAAAAAGAGGAGAAAAAACAATTGACAATATGTGTTGAAAGGAAGGGTGAAATGGTGAAAAGTTAGAAGACTGAGAGAATTAATGAGAAGGAAATACAAAGTCATAGATATCAAAAAGGGAGATTTGAGGAACCTTGTAGTCAAAATATCAAGAGTGACTGCTGAATTAGACGAAGGATCTTGGAAACTACAGTTCCAATTTAGTTATAAGAACAGAGGACATGTTGCAGGGAGCCAAGAAGTTAGCAGGTCATGAAAAAGTAGAAGTAATGAGTATTAGCTATTTTTGCCTAGAAGACTGGGTACAAAAAGAAGGAGAGGATGGGCCAGTGGCAAACAAGAATGACAGCATCAAAGAATGTTTAATTTTCAAGACATGCAAAAGGGCATAAAGAACTAAACCTGTGGAAAGAATATGTATTCAAGAAAAATTTCGTTTTATGGGGCAGTGATTTCAAATCATCATTGCATTTATGATATTACCTGTATCTGACTCTTCAATAAAGCCTAAGTTGGTCCCTGTGCCCTCATTGCACACCATATCCCCTCTTTTTTCTGCCATCAGTATTCTGGATATCTCAGTTCTTGGTGTATTAGACTTTCAAGCTTCGGGGCTCTCATATATTCTGTCTGCATAAACGTAGAAAAACTCCACTTCCTCAGTGTGGTTTGTCTCCCCCACCTCAGGTGCTCTACTTATATTTCTACCTACAAAAACGGACCACCCTAATACATTCAACATACAATTGCTTATTTACCTCAATGGTAAAACATGGAAAGGATCTGACTATGTATGCACCTGGTACATGGGAAGTGCTTCATAAATACTGTAATAAATAACTGAAAATAGCTAGGCTATTACAGAGAAAGTTGGGTAAAGGCTTTCTGAATTAAAAAAAAAAACATAGGGCTTTTTATTAGTTCAGGTAATGATGGAAAGAAGAGTTGCATAATTTAAAATAATTATAAGCACTATAGAATTACTTTGAATGTACTAAATTTAGGAAAAACATTCATCTAGACTCTATAATCATTTGAAATTTTTAAATGCGGGCTTTCTCTTACTTTTAGTTTGTAACCTTACTACTAATTCTATTTGCCTTCTTCATTGTTGCCACTTTTGCATTCACAAGTGCCAACTCTTCTTTCAGTTAGGTTAGCCCTGGATCTCCTTTCCTAGATGACCTCTTTCCAGTCTGTCCTACCCCACATTGATCCACCAATGGATTCAACCCAATTGCTTATGGTAAGTCTCTGAAGTCCAGTATATGGGTCTCTTACAAAGTTTTAGAAACCAGAAAAGGTGTGCAAGTGGAAAGGGAGGTCAGAAAACATGGGCAGAGATCATTCTGGGCTGCATAAATTTCATAAATGCTCTTATCTAATTTATTTTAATGGCCAGGTAATTAATTTGGAATCCACAAATCAAATCACTCATTTTTCTGTAAAGGTAAGCAATCAGATAAAATTTATTTCCAAAATATGCAAATCATGAAAGTAGCTTGCTTCTCAGTAACTACATTGTTTTACTTGTAATGTTAGCCTGGTTTTATTTCCTCATGCACATTTGATAACTCTAACTTCCTGGACTTTTAGATTTTGAATTCCAAATTTAGCAAATTATCATTGTTGACATTTTCCAGTTTGCTTGCCTCATAGAATTATGTGGACATTGTAAGGTAAATGCTCCCACTGTTTTTTTTTTTTTTTTTTTTTTTTTTTTTTGCTATAGGGCGCGTGCACTCGCCAGACAGACAGAGAGATAGAGACAGAAAGCGAGAAATCACCCCCCAGGGGGGATGGTCACGCTGCAATCCCTTCTCCTCCATTCTCCTCTTGGGATCTTGGGCACACACGCACACGCGCCCGGCGTGAGTTTTAAGCCACTGGGTCCGGGATGCGAACCGCGGTCGACTACGTGGGAGTCCAGCGACATAGCCATTACACTAACTGCTGGTTCCCCCACTGTTATTTTCTGATACAAGCTAAGACTTTGGAAGTTTTCTGGACTATTTAAGAAAGGGTTTCTGCTTTCATTACATATAGGCAAATTAAATGACTGCTCTGTAAATGTAAACTACCACAATTTGGAAATAGGGACCATCTTATTTCTAAAAAAAGATACACACCTACTCAGATACTTACCTATGAACTTATAAATGGAAACTTTATTTATCAACTGGACTTTTACTTTGAAAGTCTTAAGATACAATCTTCACATGTGGAACATATTAGTAATTCTTTTAAAAATATTTATTTATTTATTTATCTATCTATCTGTCTATCTATTTATTTGTTGTGATTTTTCAGGCTGCTGGGTCCAGGAGTTGAACTCATGTGGGAGCACCATGCCTAAAAGCAACTAAATATATGATTATATATATGCAAGACAGCAGCACAGTCCATTAATCCTCACTTAAAACTAAAATTTACTACATCCAAGAATAATACACATACTTCTCAAATTGAACCATGCATTGAAGACACTAGGTAAGACCTAACACATTCTCCATAAAATTCTCCCTGCTACTCCACAGCAGCGTCTTGTTTATCCAAACTCCTAATTAGGGTTCCCAAAGTCTGGCTATTTGAGCAATGCGTTCACAACTGTCATATTCCTTTGCCACTTTAAATGCTTTAACATTTTATTTAAATTACTTAACTTTTAAAACATTAAGACACATTTCTCCTAAAAGGAAACTAATGTATAATTTCTAATATAGATGAAATAAATACAGAAAATATTTACATGGGAATTAAAAACACCATCTAAGTTTCAGTGAAAACTAAAAGCAGTTCATTGATTTTGAGATGTGTTTAGGGACTAGGAAATCCACCATGGTGGCTCTCCCCAGCCTTCCCACCTTTCTGCTTCTGAATTCCCAAATGAGCGCAGCTGACAGAGGATGAGCGCAACATAAGCCTGTCATGCTAGCTGCTAAAATACAATGGTAAATAATTAGAATTCTATAAACTAAAGCATAGCTAGGCTTAGAATAAAATATTTTAATTAAAATGTCAATAGTTTTAAATGTAAATCTTGGCAGAGGTGAAAGATCGGGATTTAGAAACAATATTACAGAATTTCTATCTGCATAGCTTCTGACCATTTTTATAGCAACTTCATACACCTAACTTGATCTGAATCTCATAACAAGGAAATATGCAATAAAGTACCTATCTATAAGTCATGGAATCATTACCATCACATTTCTACATTTTTAAACAGAATGAGAGAAGCAGGACTCCTCAAGATAGTACTAACTAAATCACATTTCTTCTCTTATGACTACACTTACTTAGCAAATGAGCAGTTTATGTTACATAAGAATAAAGGCTATCTGCCTTCTATCCAGACCTCTATTTTTTCTTGTATTTAAGTTAGATGATAATATCAAGCGTTAGAGAAAAAAATTTTAAATTATTATTATTATTACTTTTTTAAGAGAGATTTTTTGCTATATGGTGCATGCGCTCACTGGAGATACACAGAGAGACAGAGAGACAGAAAGTGAGAAATCATCCCCCAAGAGGGATGGCCACTCTCAGCATTTGGGCACGCATGCATGCACACTAATTCGGTGTAAGTTTTAAGCTGCTGGGTCCCAGACTCAAACTGTGGTCAACTACAAGGGAGTCCAGCAAAGTAATCATTAGACCATCTGCTGGTCCCTTTAAAATAAATTTATTATTAAAAACTCTAATTTGTCTACCTTCTTTTCAAAGTTATATATTTTTCCCCTCTTTTCCTTCTAATACATCATATAATCTCTGCTATTATTGCCCCCCCCCCCCCAATGTACCAATAAGGAGACAAATGATATGTCCCAAGTCACATACAGATCTAGACAAGACAGGATTGGAACTAGACCCAAGATATGTTTGCATTTTATGTGAAAGCACTTTCTAGTATGCACTGCCTCACGAAAGAAAAGATGCCCCAATTTTAAGAAATCCACAAAAATCTAAACTTAAGAAATAGATCAATTAAGATATGATCCTTTTGTTTACAGAAAGATTTACCATCGTAAGAATCCTATAAGTTTGGAAAATCCTCCTGCTGCATAATTAGGCCTAGTTTCTAGTCTCAAAGAGCTCATATATCATTTACAATTTGACAGAAATCCTAGTGAAAAATGAATATTTAGAGGTAAAGGATTTGGGTCAATATCAAATCAATCAGAAAAGAAAAGAAAACATCTTGGAAATTGTAATGTGAACCAGTGGCAAAAGATGATTGAAGTTAAAAACAACTCTGCAGAAGCATACTGGCAGCCCACTGTGCAGGGTTCCTGTGTATAGTTATATGGGCTGTTTATGTAAGAAACCTCAGAGCATAAAGCACAATTACAAAACACTGTTCCAGTTTTCCATAGCACAGATACGGCAGGAAGGCAGACTGCTTTCACAACCGTGTCCAAGTTCCATACTTGAAATCGTATACAATTTTTTTAAAACCTGCCCTCTGACTTAGGACCTAGACAAGTGTTCTCAGTATAGTTACATTGTCCATCAAAATCAATAGGGCACTTTTTAAAAAAGGAAGTTCCTTGAGATGGTTCAGTGGCCTGGTGGTTAAGGCAGCTGATTCCACATGGCCAACCAGATGGTTCAAGTCTCAGTGCATGTGCATTCCCAAACTATGTGGTCCATGTGCATTCCCAAAATATGTGGTCTATGTGCATGTGCATTCCCCAACTATGTGGTCTATGTGCATGTGCATTCCCAAACTATGTGGTCTATGTGCATTCCCAAAATTTCAGAGAGAGGGAGAGATGGAGGAGAATGGGTTGCAGCATGACCATTCCCCATGAGGGGTGATTTCACATTCAGAGTCAAGGGCTGAGCTAAGTATGCTCAAGTTCACTCCTATGATTAGAATCCAACTCATCAACAACATTGAGGCTGGGGGCAGTGCGGCTTTTTATTGTAGATGAATATACATAAAACTCTGAAAAAAGCAAAAGACACCAAACAAGTTCATGAAAATATGTTTGAAAAACTAAGTTATAGCTCAAATAAATAAATGAATAAAACCAGTTCTTATAACAAGTTGTATGTCCTGGCCCATTGATTCCACAACAAATTATTTTTACTCTCACAATACCAAGATATGGATCTCAGCTTTCACCTATGGCTGTTAGGTGGGGATTCTTGAAAGTCTTCATGGACCACATCAGCATATATAATAACTTCCCATGGGTTAGTGCCTATTGTTCTATATATTTATTTCTGGCTGATAACTTCAAGGATGAAAGAACAAAATAAGGCTATAAATACACAAGTCATCAAGATTGAAACAGTATGTCTGTAAATATTTGAAATTAGTAAGTACCTAATATTGCTTAAGGTCCTTACTTACCACACTGAGTTTTAAGTGATGTCTTTATATTATCCTGAATAAACAGAATACTTATAAAAGTTGTAGACTAAAATTGCCTCACTTCTGGGCAACACAATTTTGTTAAATTAACAACTCAGATTAATGTACTCTAACAGACATAAAATAAAGGTATGAGCACTTTCTGGATTTTGTAGTTATAACCCGAGTAGCAATAAATAATGAGTTGATGCGCTTGACGGTGACACCTTTGCAAAATGCAATGCTGTGCAAGGCTGACCCCAGTGCAATGTTTCCAAGTTCATGTCCAGAAACCTCCCTGAGTATGCTGGCCATGTGTGCACCCACGATCTGAGGTTGGCTAAAGTAGAGGTGGATTGCAGTGACGGGATTCTGTTCATGGTATGCTCTCGAGCCATCTTTCTCATGGAAGTAATAAATAAACTTCTTTAAAAAAAAAAAATGGCAGTTGGGACCAGCAGTTGGCATAATGGCTAGTCGCTGGACTCCCAGGTAGTTGACCACAGTACAAGTCCCAGACCTGGTGGCTTAAACTCATGTCGGGTGTGTGTGTGCGTGTATGCCCAAGATCCCAAGAGGAGAATGGAGAAGGGATTGTGGTGTGGCCATTCCCCTGGGGGGGGGGAGGGAGGGTGATTTCTTGCTTTCTGTCTGTCTCTCTCTTTCTTTCTGGCAAGCGCACATTCCCTATAGCAAAAACCTCTCAAAAAAACAAAAACAAAAACAAAAAACAAACACAAAAAAACAGCAGTTGAAAGTAGTAATGATTTTATTTCTTAGAAAAGCATCAAAATGATAGTTTAGTTTACCAGAAGCAAAGCTTTTTATTAAAGCATTAATGCTTAAATATGAACAATAGTATTTATTAAACCAATTTTTACTCTGTAAAATGATGCTGGGAAAACCACTTTTAAAGATCTACAATGAGTCATTACAAAAACAGAGGAAGGCAAAGAGAACTAATTGGTAGAAGAGAAAATTTTGGAATTCTTGACAACTTCTTGGTCTCTCATAATTTCTCTCTTGATCCAGAATTCTTCAGACACCATAGTTCTGGCAGAGAATTTCCCCAAATTTCACATAATATTATCTGTTTCTAACTACAGTAGAACAAACTTGTTTTCTTGATTAAAAAAAAAAATTAAACAACCGAGTGTCCACAAGTATGCGTACGTCAGGAATTTTATACACACACTAAAGTTTTAAACAGGAGGTATGAATCATTTATTACAATATCTTATTTCTTATCTCAAAAATCCCTTAGGGTCAGTATTACTAGGAGGAGTCTTCAAAAAGTTCATGGAAAATGCATAGTATGAAAACTATGTGCATGGATTTTAAAAAATGTTTTGCACCAAAATAAACTCATATTTCAATTCCACTTTATTTCTAAATTTATTTTATAATTTCTTATTTACATTTAACTGATGTACATCTTTGTGTGTTACAATAGGTTTTTCGATTTTAATTTTCAAGAACTATATTGTACTGTACAAAGCATGCTTGTAGTGCATAGTGTTCAAATCAAGGGTAGTATTATATTCCTAATCTTTAACAAAGAACATTACATGATTCATGCACCTCTGATTTTCATTCTGCTAGTTGTACACACACACACACACACACACATGATTGACAATGCCCTTTTTAAAAAGATGCTGTTGTTATATATTGTTCCATAACGTATTTGTTTGTTTACATGAATTTTTATGTCTGGTAGATGTTTTTTCTTTAGCCGCTTTCCATGAACTTTTGAAGTCCCCTTTTATTATTTTCATCTTTCAATTAAGAAAACTAGACTCAGAGGTTAAATGAATTGTCAAAGAATACATAGACCACATCAGTGGTCAGATATGATTATATACTTTTCCCACCATAATATGCTGACTCCATGAGTCTGTGAACTCAATGATACATTTATTGTAACTGCTTTAAGGACTTCAGATCTCAGTATTATCTGCTTATTTCTCACTTGTTATTTGTGAACTGAAGTTTCACCAAAGCCATTTTTAATGGAAAAAAATATAATTATTTGACATCTGTCTTGAATAATAAAATTCTGGGTGGGGTTCCAAAAACACATAAGTGCCTATTATGGGTCAGGCTCTAGAGAGATGATGGTTAACCAAGACAAAGTTCCTTACCCTCAAGGAGCTTACATTCTAGTGCAGAAGATAAATCATCAAACAAGTAAGCAAATATGCAACCTATGGTTTTGGGAAAAAATAAAGCAGTGTAATAAGATGAGGGGTGACTGGTATTCTGGGGTATTTTCATTAGCATGGTTAAGGAAGGCTTCTTTGAGGATGTGAAAGCCTCACTGAGAAAGAAAGATCACAAAAAGGCAGGTAGTTCAGAGGCAGGAATATCCTCAGATTGGCCAGAAAGGCCACTGTTGTGAAATGGAGTGAGCGACTGGTGGAAGAGGTCAGAAAGGTGACATCACAGAAACCCACATCCAGGAAGGGTACACATCCATAGCAATCCATGGAGAAAGGGCATTCAGGTAGCCATGGCTGTGGTCAGACAAGAAAGATGGCAATATGTTGGCATAGCAGGTTCTCACTTCAACAGCTATGCCAGCATCTTGCCTCCTTTCCAGGACCAAGTTGCAGGAGTAACACTGTGCCTCTTCGACGATGTTTTCCAAAATCTTCCACCTGACAGAGGGAAAGCATACTCATTAATTGAAAATACAAGCCTGTTCTTGAACATAAAAACATAGTCACCTTTAGAACATTGCATTTGGACATGTACTTAAGAATAGAAAGGTTGTGGTTAGTCCTTTTTTCAAAGGGTCTTTAATCTAAAATGAACCCTAATAATTTTTACTGACTGTGAAGCAACTAGGGGGAAATTCTGACAAAATTTTTATATCAACAAAGTCTAAAGTTGACGATAGCTGATTACAATTATTGCAACCATATTTACAGTCCACAGTACAAACTGGTAAGTCTCAGTACAATTTTATTTTTACTCTAAGAACTTAATCCACTTGGTCAATTTCTGCCACTCAATGTACTTAACAATAACAAAGAATCGCCTTGCAGTGTGTGGTTGTCTCATTGCTGCATGTGCTTTTGAAAATAATGCTCTTTTGGGTCAACAAGTCCCAGCTAGGAATTTATTCTACAAGTACATTTGTTAAAAACAGCAGTATATGTCAAAAATATTCTTTGCAACATATTCTTTACTGTTTTTAATAATAAAAGACTGGAAACAACCTGAATGCCCATAAACATTATTGATACTGGCTAAATTATGATACAGTCATGTAAGAGAGGATTTTTATATTCCTAACAAAAAATTAAGATTTAAGAATAATGATACTATATATGAAAACTTCTGTGCAAGTGAAAAGTATATATACATATGCTCATATCCTGGGGTATACATATGAATTTCTTTTTGAAGGATATATCAGTCTTCTATTATTTTAAATGATGATTTTTAGTTTAAAACATAATTGTATAGAACCAGCAGTTGGCATAATGTCTATGTCCCTGGACTCCCATGTAGTCAACCGTGGTTTGAGTCCCAGACCTGGTAGCTTAAACTCACACCAGATGTATGTGCATGCATGCCCAAGATCCTAGGAGGAGAATGGAGGAGAAGGAAATACAGCGTGGCCATCCCCCCAGGGGGTGATTTCTTGCTTTCTCTCTCTGTCTCTGTCTGTCTTTCTGGCAAGCACAGGAGCCCTATAGCAAAAACTTCTCAAATCCCCGCCCCCAAACATAATTGTGTAGGATTAAAAACTATTTTTGTTTCTTCTTTACACATGTTTTAATTTAAAAACTAATATATATTATTTATAAAGGAAAAGTGAGCATGAGCTATACCTATAAAAATAAAACATGTAGATATACAATATTAACAAGGTACAAGATAAGACAGAAGCATACTCCCTTGAACACAACTTATATCAATTGCATTTGCCACCCACAAAAATTCAATGTCTGCAATGGTACCAGATACACATACACCTGGTCATTCATTCATACATGTGCAGTATGTGGTGAGTACTTCTTGGAGGTGGGAAAAGAGGTTACAAAGGTATACTGCACAGAACGTTGTAAAATCTTGTCCTGAGGTTAGGTAATTGGTGGAAGAGCTACATTAGAGCACAATTCAACTGGATAACTTGATCTATTAATTTAAGGATATACTTAGGAATTTTGGTTCATCAAGTACAGAACATTGGATCAAAATCAATGATAAACATCATGCAGATAGGTTACACAATACATCACTAAATCAAGAAGATTTCATTGAATTAAATTTCTTCAAAAAGTTCATTTTCTATATTCTTAATACCTCATATTCATAACTGAGAGGGGCAGGTACAGGTTACATCCTTTTAGATGGTACATGCTACATATCTGAAAACCATAATTTCTTGTAATGTTTTCAGATTCATTTTGCAAGGACAGCTGAATATTAGCAATTATCTGACCCACCAGTCAGATGCAGCAGATACCTGAGCAGTCACACATGGGCTATTTTAAGTGAGGATCACTTGAACAGAAAAGACAGAGTTAACAGTCACATTCTACTTTCCCCTATTTGTTTGCATAGAAAGAAAGAGAAACTTACATTTTAAGTTATCATATAATTTCTCAATCTATACTTTAAAAGTCTAAGGGAAGACCATATTGTATCCCTCTTTAAAAAGCCTGTTATTGAAATTTGAATCTTTTCTTTAATTTCTCTGCTGTATCCACTAAATCATGGCTTCCACCAAGTCACTGGTAAGATCCATCCCCTCCTACCACATACACTTTAAACAAATTTCTTACAAAAACCTAGCATAGCCATGAATACAACTGGAAAGTACACACAAAAATTATCAGTACCTGTTACAGTCTTTCGTAGTTACAGTTAAATCTTAAAAAATACTGTCAATAAAATGACCTGGAGAAGGCAGGGCCTATTTATAATTATTTTTCCTAAAAGAAAGTTTATTATTTCTTTTCTTTTTACATCTCAAACCCTTAGTAGTATGACCAATAAAATACAGCTCAAAATCTGGAATTTTTCAAATTGTTGTAATTAATTTTGAATTCATTTCAAAAGAATAATCTGATGTCACTTGTAAATAATTGATTTAAAACTATTCTGACAACAAATCTAGCATGTCCAGATAGTGGGTGTGTGGGTGGGAGTAAGCTACAGCATCTGAAGAGTACACAGACATAAATAATGAGAATAACTTGGGACCAGCAGTTGGGGTGATGGCTATGTCACTGGACTCCCATGAAGTCGACCGCGGTTCAAGTCCCAGACCCAGTGGCTTAAAATCACGCTGGGCATGTGTGCATGCTTGCCCAAGATCCCAAGAAGAGAACGGAGAAGGGATTGAGGCGTGGCCATACCCGGGGGTGGGGGGGGGGGGTGATTTCTTGCTTTTGTCTCTTTCTGTCTTTCTGATGAGCACACATGCCCTACAGCAAAACTCTCTCCAAAAAAAAAAAAAAAAAAAGAGAACAACTCGATCATAACAAAAGTGGTGTAATTAATGCTCTATGTGTTTCTCTAGAGCTAGAATACAATCTACTTAATGCCTTATTATTTTTTTTTTAATTTTCTAAAACCAGCCTGGGGGTGGGTGTGTTGATTATGTATAAAGAGCTAGAATGTCCTAAGTTTCAAGTACAGTATTATGGAAAAAATTGTGGTCCAATCAAGAACATAACTGTGGGGAAAAGAAAACATTCAGTGGATGTGTTGGTATTGCTTTTGGGAGCAGACAATTTAGCAGGATGTGCTTAAAGCTACTCCCTAACTGATAGAAGCCAGATGTGTGCCTGCCTTACATCTGGGAGTTGCAAGACAGAAAAAAGTAAAACCATATATGTGTGTGTGTGTGTGTGTGTGTGTGTGTGTATACATAATATATATATGTGTGTGTGTGTGTGTATATATATATCATCCCTTATAAATTGACAAAGACATCATGGCCATAGAAATAGGTTTAAAACCTATGATGAACCCTATATATTAAAGTCATATATTGCATATGCAGTTTATCATGCATGTACAAAAAAATGTCCCAATGAGCAAAACAACTACTGTAAAAATATTTTCAATTTATTTGTATTGAAACATTCAGGAATTCATAGTATTGCTGAGTAGAAATACTGGAAAAAAATCACAGATACTTTTAGAGTAAATGAAGGAAAAGAGAAAAAAAGGCAACTTATGGGAATAAGAAAATCTATTCATAGCATCCTGTTTTTCTCAAGTGTCATTATTATAGCAAAACTGTAAATATATGTGTGTATGTATATACATATACAGCACATAATTTTAATTTAAATATAATTCTTTTTATGAAGGAAAGCACTAAAGATAAAATGTAATCGTTTTTATTTAGAAATATTAATAAGGTACAACTGAATATCTCTATCAGGCATCAGAAACAATCCCCATTCTGCAATTGCTAAAGTATAGAGAAAATGGCAAAGAGTTAGATTTGTATTCCCTGTCCACCCCACTGTCTGCTAGAAGACCTCATGCTCTCTTCCCTCTGCCTGTCCAAATCTATTCACCCCCTCAACACACACACACACACTGTGGTACCTACCAGGCTTGTTCTCCCTCAAAGACCCCATTTCCCAAAATTATATTCCTTTACCTATCCTAAACTTCCTTTTCCTCTTTGTATACATTCCCTATAGGAATGAGAAAGAAAAAATCTATCCCTTTGTCATAGGAATTCAAGACAAACTGCAAATGGTTAATTAGCTTAAATTTCCAAGGGGACCTAAATTTTTTAGGAGATGAGTATTATACAAAATTAGCTTTTCTTAGTAGAAAATACGACAGATGTTATTAATAAAGGGATCTCTAGCCTATAACTCCCTTGCCTAAAAATGGGTCAAAATTAAACCATTTCCTATTTTCCCAAATTTATATAAATCTGGTGAAAACCGGAGATGGAGAAAGAAAGGAGAAGCAACTATTTTTTTTTTTTTGAGAAAATAGTATGTACTTTAACTTTTTTTTCTCTATTTAGTCCTCATAGAAACGGCTGTGGTAGGTATTATTATCCTCTACTTATAAATAATTAAGCTGAAGCTGAAAAAGTTTATGTCAACTAAATAGCCCAAGGTTACCAATCTACTAATAATTTCATTAGTTAAACTAATGGGCATACATTATATAGTAGGCACTGTGCTGAAGGAAGAGCCTCTGTCCACAGTGTGTTTCCTAGTAGGAGTTAGAGCCAGGGTGAACTTACAAAGGAGTTTGTATTTCCACGTAGTTTGTTAAGTCCTATGATCAAGTTATGCAAGAAAGCATAAGGGTAAATGCAATATTGTGATGAATTACAATAGTGACCTCAATTCTCCCTGTATCTGCACTCTGGCCTTTGCAGTACACATTGACTGTAGCTAAGCTGTGCATATGCATGGGTCGGCTCGAGATATTAGCAAGATAGGATGCAAGAAAAGCTTCAAAAGCACTTGTGACATTGGGCTTGCCAGATTTCTCAAGCCTTAGCCACTATGAGAATTTACCCAGACTACTCTACTAAAAAAAAAAGGCACACAGAGCAAAGCCAAGTCTCTCTAGTCATTCAACTAAGGCCAGTCTCAATCAGCCAACAGCAAACCAACCCCAACCTGTGAGGAAACCCAATTAAGATGAACAGAGTACCCAGTATAGGTGGAATAGTCCATAACATATTGGATTGTAATTTTGGAAGTCACGATTCTGATCCCTAGCCTGGTAGACATGAAATGTGATGAGTGTGTGCTCCCATGCCCAAGGTTTCTGGCAAGCTGGAGGACTGGAGGAAGGTGATTTCAGCATGACCAGATCCTGTCAAAAATGGTTCGCTCTCTCTCTCTCACTGATGCACACACACATATTCTCTTATGATGAATGCAATAAACTCAAAAACAATGCTCTAAAAATAGACTAATAGAGCTGCTTAGCAATAAACAGCTCATTTTTTATTGCTGTTTTTTGATTGTTTGATATATAGTATTATTATAGAAAAATAACTGAAATAAGCAAAATGATTAAGACCATGTGCTCATATTCTCTATAGGAATGAGAAAGGCTGAGTCAAAATTATCACCCAAGCAGCAAACAGGCCAAGCGTGTTCAAGTCACCCCTTTCACCACAGGCACAACAAAGTCAACTGACATCTACATTCATTCTGGCACTGTGCTGGTGAATAATAGGATTTCAATGAATATCTAAGAATGAATCAGCAAGCTTTGATCAAGCATTCTTTTGTTAGATTATAGGCTCCTTGAGGGTAAAGAGGCAAGTCTCATTTATCTCTGCATCCTCAAGACACAGCATGATGAAAGCCATTTAGGAGAATGGTCAGTCAGTATTTGTTAGAGAAAGGATACTATGGATTTCAATCATTTTACTAAGATCAATGGAAAGCTTCCAAAAGACTGTAAGGAAGCACAGAACAAGATTTATTTGACAGGATCACTCAGGATGCTTTTTAGTGGTGAATGGACATGAGAGGCCATAGTAGATGCACAGAAACAAGCTCGGGATTACCAAGGCTGTCTGGACATAGATGGCATAAGATTGGATTAAAGAAGAAAGTGCACAGATTCAAGGTATACTTGGGAGGATGAACAGAGAAAACCTGCTTGAAGCTTAATGGCCTAAGGAAATAGAAGGACCAAGAAAGAAAAGCCTACTAGTGTGTACCTCTGAATGGGCTGTAGTGACTAAGATAGGGAATTCTGAAATAGTTTTAAAATAATTTAAAAATGCAGACTAGGGGCCAACTGGCATTTTTGCTGAAAGATTTTAGTCTTTAATCAAACTCTGAAATATATGTACTTTATTAAATGCATTAATTCAAATGCCTTTTCCTCCTCCACTAGAACCATTTTTCTATTGGGACTTGAGCCATTCTATTTTCTCTGTATTTTATGGCCATAGACTTCTACTCCTATCTTAGCTAGTAATTTTAAAATGTGTGCTGTTGGCCTTACAGGAACTGGGGTGATGATGGAAGATCCATAAAATTCAACATGTCTGGAAAAAAAAAAAGCATTTTCATGGTGAGTGAACAATATCTTCATGTATGAAAATGTAGACAAGGTAGGGCCATTACGAGTCACAGGAGGAGCTGAGTGAGTGACTTAACAGTAATATATAGTGCTTTCCAATGCCCAATCAAGCAGAACAGGATCTTTTTCATCACTGGATAGCCACCATTAAAAATCTGATACAGTTCTGCTTGGTTTGAAAGAGATGTCCTTTCCAAAATTCGTGTTGAAATTGAATCCCCAATGCAACAGTATCAAGAGGTGTGACCTTTGTACAGTGATTAAATCATGGAGGATTCTGCCCTCATGATTGAGATTGATAGCCTTAAAAATGGACTTGAGGTTGAAAGAAGCACACTGACCCTTTAGCCTTCTGCCATGTGAGGACACAGTGTTCGTCCTCTCTGGAGGATGCAGTAACAAAGTGCCTTCTTGGAAGTAGTGACCAAGTCCTCACCAGATACCAAATCTGCTAGTGCCTTGATCTTGAACTCTCTGCCTCTAAAACTATGAAAAATAAATTTCTATTACTTATAAATGACCCAGTCTGTGGTCTTTTGTGATAGCAGCACAAAAAGACAAAGACAAGTATATAACTTGGAAAAATAAAATCTTTATAATAGTTGAGTTTCCCATTATATTCATATTCTAAATCCTCCAAAGCCTGAACTAAAAGGAGGATGACTTTAGATTATAGCAACTGTTAAGTACTTTACATCTATTATTTTATTAAATCCAAAGCAAAGAGTTGTTAAAGAAAATTTTCTCCATTTTATGTACCAGGAAACTAAACTTCATAAAAATTAAGTGATGGGAACCAGCAGTTAGCGTAATGGCTATGTCGCTGGACTCCCACGTAGTCGACCGCGGTTCGCGTCTCGGACCCAGTGGCTTACAACTCACGCCGGGCGCGTGTGCGTGCGTGCCCAAGATCCCGAGAGGAGAATGGAGGAGAAGGGATTGCGGCGTGACCATACCCCCTGGGGGGTGATTTCTCGCTTTCTGTCTCTCTGTCTCTCTCTGTCTGTCTGGCGAGCGCACGCGCCCTATAGCGAAAAACCTCTCTCAGTGATTAGTTTATAATCACGCTGCTAAAAATGTTAGAATCAAATTCAGCATGTCTTCTGCTGGAGTCTTCACTCTACCTATTTCCTCATACTAACTTCCAACATTATTATCATTTTTTCCCTACCCAACATAGCTCTCTTTGGGGTTAGATTCATTTCCTCACCATCTCCCCACCATGTTCCTCCCACTCTGTTCATACCCTTACTTCTGCTCCTGAAATATCCCTCTAAATGGTAATTTTGCTTCATGATTCCAAAAGAACTCATCCAAGAATAAGCATTTTAAACTCAAAGAAATGTCCATGTCAATTCACAGCACAACTGCAGATGACTCAGTCATCCTATTTGTCATAAGCTTCAGAATACCACTTAAACAGATAATTACAATGCAAAACAATTTTATTAACATGCTAGCTGGTTACCTGTGGGCCAACTACCAACAAAGCTAGACATAGAGCACACATATCAGGAGATTCTCCCAGGTAACCCAGAAGTCAAGGGTTTTACCAATAATTTGCAGCCCCTTAAGATGCTAAGCTTGAATGTTTTACAAATGCTGGTTCTTAATTCTAACATGCTCCTTGGTCTACTTGGAAACCAGAATTCATCTTTAAGGCTTTGCTCAGTGAATGTCCCCTTTTCTCTGCCTTTATCTCCTTAATTCCACTGCATACCTTGCTATGGTCCCTGTCTTCACTGTGCATATGTCTCTTCCACCAACCTTTGAGTTCTTTGTGGACATGGACCATAAATCTCAAGCCTCACCAAAGAATTCAGCACATACATACATTCAATATATGTTGAGTGAGCAGACTGATGACCTACAGATATTGACACCATGACTGAAAAACTAGATTCAGCGATGTGGATGTACTTGACTTTATAATAGTCAGACAAGTATTGAAAATTAAAGGTCTACAGAAGTGTCAATGTTCTTTCCCAGCTAAGCATGTTTTCAAGGGAAGATGATGGTCAGCACACACAAGAGAAGCAATGCTAACACAGCTCCTTGCTAGGCAAATTACTGTGGCAGCATAAGTCAAGTTCTACCAGGCAGCAGAATCGTCATAGAGACTACAGGAAGGTGTAAAACAAAAGGAAAAACAATGGATCTAGTGCTGAATCCATAAAGAATTAAGGAAGCACAAAAGAAAAATGAGAAACATTTGGAGATTAGGAATTCTGTGGAAATCAAATTGTTATGATAGTTTTCTGGGTCTAAACCTTTGTGGATTTTTAGAGTACTTTTAGTTCCAGTGGCAATACTTTTTGTTCTCACTCCCTTTTTCCACCAAGAAATAAGCCAAAATATTAAACAAAGCATAAAGTTACAAGTATCTTGTTTTCTAAATCTAATAAACTTACATTACATGACAATCCAGGGGTCTGAGAGTGTGCACTGACACTATTTCCAATGTAATTTTGTTAACCCTGTGCCAATCAAGTGTTACCCTCCTTCCTATGTTTCTCACTTCATGGACATCAGGGCTTTCTCTAATATTGTTCAGTATGTGACCTACTTCTTAGTTTCTCAACTGGTTTTGTAGAAGGAATTAAAAGTAAGTGGCTAAATTCAATAATGTCTACCATTGATATAGTATAAAATAGAAAGGAAAGAGGAGGTGGTTTTGTGGCAACCTTAGTGGAGTTCAATCAATATATTAGCAGGGAATCCTAGCTACCCAGAAACCTGGATCCTTTCCATATCTTGGAAGACTGCAGTAAAATGCTGTATATGTGAATTTCCTTGCCAACTGGGCTGGAGAAGGAACTTAAGACAACTGAAAATCAACTATGAACCCTAGATCAGAGAAGAAAGATTAACAGTTCTAAACACAAGGGTACTTCAAAAAATTCATGGAAGTGGAATTAAAGTTGAAATTTTTTTGGTACAAAGTATTTTGAAATCCATGCATAGTTTTTTAATAATATGTATTTCCATGAACTTTTGAAAACTGCCTCACATGTAATATTTTTACCCAAAATGGATCAATGCCCAGCCCCATCCCTCCTAAATGTTACCACAATAATTCTATGATATTGTGTTCTGGGTATATTCTTATCCCAGGCTTTATACATGTACTTGTAAATTTTATAATGAGAAAATTACTTTATCCAAACCTTGTTTTTCTAATGATCTAAGGAGGACAAATAATAACTATTTCATAGGGTTGTTGTGAGACTCAAATGAGATAATACATGTAAAAATTATGGGACCAGTAGTTAGTGTAATGGCTATGTCGTTGAACTCCTATGTAGTCAACCGCAGTTCGAGTCCTGGACTCGAAGGCTTAAACTCATGCCAGGCGTGTGTGCGTGCATGCCCAAGATCCCGAGAGGAGAATGGAGGAGAAGGGATTGCAGCATGGCCATTCCCCCTGGGGTGTGATTTCTCGCTTTCTGTCTCTCTGTCTCTCTCTGTCTTTCTGGCGAGCACATGCGCCCTATAGAAAAAACTTCTAAAAAAAAAAATTAAACAAAGTAATATATATACAAGTTTACCATAACAGCTAGCATACAAGATCTTCAATACAACCTAACATGCAACCTCTTCTACGCTTTTCAGTTCTTTTGAATGATGAATGGATGTTATCATGTAAATGATAATGATGATGATAATGATGATTGCTACACTGTTATGGGCTGAATGATTTTGTTCTCCCAACCCCATTCCATGCACCTAGGTCCCAACCCCGTGTGTGGCTAATAAGATATGGGGCATCTATGGAAGTAATTACAATTAAATAAAGTCATAAGGGTGGCAACTTCATGATAGGATTAGTGACCTTATAAAAAGAGACACCGGAGAGCTTGTACTCCCCCTTTCTGTATGCACTCAGTGAGGAAAGGCAACGTGAGAACATAGCAAGAAGGTGGGCAACATGAGAACACAGCAAGAAGGTGGGCATCTGCGATCTGAGGTAAGAGCCTTCACCAAAAACTGTATTAGCTGGAACCTTATCTTAGACTTCTAGCCTTTAGAATTGTGAGAAAATAAATTAATGTTTAAATCACTCAGTTCATGCTATTTTGTTATGGCAGTCCAAATAGACTAATAAAATGATGATGATTCCTACCTTATTCCAATAAAGGAACAGGTAAAGACTAATGGTTGTTTATATTTACTGGGGAATTTTTTTTTCTTCAATTTTTCCCCTGTAAGTCATTTTGTTGTTGCTGACGAAGGCATATTGGCAAATTGGGCCCAAACACCCTATGTCATTGTAGAGGCACTTACTCTAAATTAAAATCTAATGCCCTGAGCCACTAATGATGACAGGACAGTTTTCAGATCCAAAGAGCAATGAAGGCATGAAGAAGAACTAGATTATAAGAGGGGGTTCCAGGAAGGAATATGGACTGACCACATCAAGGATATGGGAGCAAAGGTTATAGCACATAGGCTACAAGTAATCTAGTGTTTGGAGTGGAGCAATGAACAGCCATGGGAGAGAACAGAATTCAGCAGCAATGACAGAGCTGTCATTTGTTTCTACTCTATGAAGGCATTATGTTAGGGTTTTATGTATACTATGGTTGGATTACTTCCAATCCTCCACAAAGCCCTGCAAGGTAAGCATCATCATTCCCATTGTATTATCTTTATAGAGAATGTGCATAACTGATGCTTCATAACCCAAATCTGAATCATAAGAAGGTATTCTGTTTGGTTTATAAACAAAATAATACCCTTTTTCCCTTGTACCTTCTCTCCAGTCGATCTACCCTTCCACTAAATGTATTCCCAAGGTCCCATCTAAGGCTAAAGTTCCTTAATTTTAACATCCACCAAGGAAAGATAAATATTAATACATGCTAAATATGTGACAGATTTGTGTGCACTTTTAGATGTTTCCACTAAACAAGTCAAGGTGTTCTGGGAATACATTTATTTTAAGTGTATTTATTTATTTATTTTAGTTTTTTGCCATAGGGCATGAGTGCTGCCAGAGAGAGAATGAGAAAAACAGTGAAAGAAAAAGTGAGAAATCAACCCCTAAGAGGGGTGGCCAGGCTGCAATCCCTTCTCCTCCATTTTCCTGCTGGGATTTTGGGCACATGTGCACACACCCTCGACATGATTTTCCAGCCACCAGGACTGGGACTCAAACCATGGTGTGCATGTGAAAATTCAGTTAACTTAACCACCACGCCACCTGCTGACTTTATTTATTTTTATTTAATTAAACAGTGAAGTTTACACTTTTCCATCCGTCAAATGTTTCCTCCCCTTGCAACTCACACACACCCTCTACCGCTCACTCTCTACTACCCATTCTCCCCCCTTACAGCCTATAGCACTTACTCCCGTCCTCTCCACCATCAAATATTCAAGTCTCTCAACTTCAGCTGCAGCACAAACTGAGTGGGGATATATAATGTATATCTTTAAAAGACTGGGTCACTTTACTCAACATTAAATCTTCTATATTCACAATTTTGCGTTAAACGACAGGCTATCATTGTTTCTTATAGCTCTATAATATTATATAGTATATATATATATAGTATATATGTGCCACAGTTTTTCAACCTACTTATTAGTTTTTGGATATTTAAGGTTCGTTCCATATTTTAGCAATTGTAAATAATGCTGCAATAAACATGGATATATGCAGATGTCTTTCTGACTGAGTGTTTTCCTATCCTTTGGGTAAACACCTAGAAGTGGGATTACTGGGTCACATGGAAGTTTTTGAGAAACCTCCATATTGTTTTTCACAGAGGCTGCACTAATTTACATCCCCACCAACAGTATAAGAGTGCTCCCTTTTCACCCGGCTTCACTTATCGTTCTTTATTTTTGTTATTCTAGCCATTGTAACTGGGGTTAAATGGTATCTCACTGTAGCTTTTATTTGCATTTTCTGTATGATAAGAAACTTTGAACATTTTTTCATATGCTTCTTGGTCTTTCTAAGTCTTCTTTTGAGAATTATCTATTCAATTAATTCACCTATTTTTTTTTATATATATATATTTTTTGAGAGGTTTTCACTATAGGGCGTGTGCACTCGCCAGACAGACAGAGAGAGACATACAGAAAGCGAGAAATCACCCCCCGGGGGGGATGGTCACGCCACAATCCCTTCTCCTCCATTCTCCTTTCGGGATCTTGGGCACGCACACACACGCGCCCAGCGTGAGTTCTAAGCCACCGGGTCCGGGACGTGAACCGCGGTCGACTACGTGGGAGTCCAGCGACATAGCCATTACGCTAACTGCTGGTTCCCCCTATTTTTAAAAAATTGGATTACTCACTTTTTTTAATGGGTGAGCTGCTTGAGTTTCCTATATATTCAAGGTATCAATCCCTTGTCTGAGGAATTAATTTGCACATATTTTCTCTCATTCCGAGGGCTGTCTTTTCACTCTGCTTATAGTTTCCTTTGCTGGAATGAAGGTTTTTAGATTTATTTAATCCCACTTGTCTATTTTAGGGTATTGCCTGTGTTTTAGAGGTCTTATTTAAGAAATCTTTTTCTACTTCAATGTCTTCGAAAGTTCTCCTACATTTTCCACAAGTAGTTTTGTAGTTAGAGGCCTTATATTTAAACCTTTGATCCATTGTGAGTTAACTCTAGTTAATAGTGAGAGATAGGGGTATAGTTTCATTTTTCTGCAGATGGATATCCAGGCTTTCCAACACCATTTGCTAAAAAGGCTTTCTTTCCATGTTGGCTGTCTGATTTGGGGTTTATTTCTGTATTCTCCATTCTGCTCCATTGGTCTATCTGTTTTTGTACCAGTACCATGTTGTTTTGATTATCACTGCTTTATAATATACTTTAAAGTTGGGTAGTGAGATGTCTATTTTTTTTGGGGGGGGGGGGGTACGTATTGATTGTCTTGGCAATATGAGGTCTTTTTTTATTCCACACAAATTTTGTATTTGTTTTTTTCTATTTTTGTGAAGACTGTATCAGGAAACTAGATCAGAATCACATTGAAATTTAAATTAATTTGGGTAGGACTGCCATTTTGATTATATTGATTCTTCTAATCCAAGAGCATAGGATGTCCTTCCATTTTTTACTATCATACTCAATCGCTTTTTCAGTTTTTCATAATTTTCCAAAGAGGTCTTTCACCTCTTTGGTTAGATTTATTGTTAGGTATCTTACACATTTTGTAGTTATTGTAAATGGGAATGCTTTCTTCAATTCTGTCTGTCTGTTCATTGTTGGTGTATAAAAATGCTATAGATTTTTGTACACTCACTTTGTATCCTGCAACTTTACTGAATTCATTTATCTCGCCTAGGAGTTTTTTCATGTATTCCTTTGGATTTTCTATATACTTTATATAGAAAATATACTTTATACTTTTTTATTCTCTATACTTTCTTTTATAAAAAATTAATTAATTTTACATTCATTCACTGAGCATCATCACAGCATACAAAATGTGATTTCCCATCCAGAGTACACTGCATAGTGGCTTAATTATACATGTTATCACTGACAAATAATTCTCCTCCCACACTGCCTCTGGTGTCTACAGTTGTTTTCCATTCCCTCCCCACCCCCGTATTTTATTGATTCATAAAATATCTTAATTAATCCAACTATTTTCAATAGCAAGTTCAGCTGATATATACATATCTGTGAACACATGTCTGACTTTAGGCATGCAACTCTGAGCAGAATGAGTATACTATAAAGTAGCACCTAGCTGATGCTATATAGTTTACTGTGGTCATTAAATAGGGTTTTTTGGATTTTTTTTTGAGAGGATTTTGCTACGGAGTGCATATGCTCACCAGAAAGCCAGAGAGAGACAGAAAGCGAGAAATCACCCCCTAGGGAGGATGGCCACACCGCAATCCCTTCTCCTCCATTCTCCTCTTGGGATCTTGGGCACGCACAAACACGCGCCCGGTGTGAGTTTAAGTTGCCCGACTTAAACCATGGTTGACTACATGGGAGTCCAGCAACATAGCCATTATGCCAACTGCTGGTCCTTCAATAAGTATTTTTTAATTTTTTTTTTAATTTCAAGAAAAGCAGTTTTAGCTTTAATTAATCAAAATTAAAAAGATGCTAAGAGAGCTTTGCTTAAAACTTAAAGCCAGGAAACAGGTTAAAATTCTGTTCAAATAGTAGGTACATGAATCTATCAGGAGCTCAAGACAAGACAAAAATCCTTAAATCTAGAAAAACAAAGCATAGAAGAACATCAGCAATATTTTAGTCAAAAGTCATAAAATTCTATTTCACCAGTTCAGTCTCATGTACTTGATCTATCTTCTGTGTGGTCTGATCTTCCCGTTTAACTTCTGGAACATAACATTCGACTCCAGACTTGTCTCTACCCTCTATAATACTTTTTAAGTGTATGTATGTATGTATGTATGTATGCTTTTCCATAAAAGAGAGAAAGAGAAGTACCTACTGAAGAGTCTTCATACCAGGTACCCACCATGTACAGGGACGCTTTGGGAAGCAAACCCAGGACCTTTCTAAGTGGGTTCAGCATAACTGAGTATTACGTTACTGCTGAGTCACTGTCACTGGCTGGAAATACTTCTTAAAGCATTTAAGTAATTCTCTAGTTAATATCCACAAGCATTTCAAATTCAAGAAATAGAAAAGACTGAAACAAAATCTGGTGAACCAAAGACACAAGCCCAACTGCAGTGAACAGAAGATACGTCCAAACAGTAATGGGATTTGGCAGGGTACTGAAGGGGCTGCCCTCTGGGTCATACTACTGATATCATATGTTGTCATCACTAGCCTTTTATGCTAATCTTTCTACTGGCATTTGGAAATCTGATACAATCATGAGGAAAAAGTGTTTATTCCATAGTGAGGAAGCTCCTATCCTTGGGGTTTTTGTTTTTCATAGAACTGGGTATATTACAAATCTGTTTATTTTTTATTACAGCAAAGAGCCATTTATGTGTTAATTAAGTTTATGTTTCTGCTCATAGTGAGAAAGGTTATCTTTTACCAAATGTCATGTGTCTTGATTATATCATCCGAGAATGTTCTCTGTGAAATCCAAGAAGTACAAAATCAAAACAACTTCTGATGACAGCCATTAATGGATTTAATTAACACATGGCATTCTAAGACAAATACACCAGCTACATTTTCATAATAGAAATATGGGAAGGATATTTCTTAATTTACAATTGGTTTTCTCTTCTACAGCTACAATTTATATTAGGCTTTTATCAAGAAAAAAAATACTTAAAAAAAATCCTCCAAATCCAGAATGTTTTAGCTAGGTAATTCCAACTTTGGTTCTACAATGCATGTTTGATAGAAGAAAATGCAAACTGTTCTATTTACTATATCACAAAATATCTACTACTGCAAAGACCTGAAACAATGAATCAGAGTGGATTGTACTTGGAAGCAAATAGGGGATAAGGTACCTTCTAAACACAATGAGAGCATCAGCCTAAAACCAAGAATGCATACATTTCATAATAATGTTGGTAAAAAGAAAATGTAAATCAAAAAGAAAACAACCCCCCAAAAAAACTTATTGCTCATTCATTTAAAACATTAGGTAACAAATTATAGGAATGTCTTCATAAGTTATAGAGTTTCAAACATAGGCTTTTATAATATTTATTTATTATATGGGAGAAATTTGTGTTTCTAAAAATACTGTTCTCTTAAATTTTTTTTTGTTTATTTGACTCATGATCAATAGCTCATGTGCACACATGAGACAGATGGGAGAAAAGGCAGAGACAGAGAAAACAACACCCTCTACAGGATCTAGTCATGCTGTGATTCCCTTTTTTGGCCTTCCAGGTCATTAGAAACACGCACGCACACACACACACACACACACACACACACAGACACTGTATTCAGAAATACTAATCCCTTTAAATTATGTCTATCAAAGAAATTCTACTAAAAATTTACTCTGTAACTTGTAGTGATTCTAGTGAGTCAGAAACATGAGACACATGAGCATCTCTAATTAAAATATATTTTTCCCAAGAAATTTAAATATTAAGAACATTTTTTTTTGTATGTGCAAAAAAAAAAATTAAAGTAACCATTAAAATATATGATGGGATGTCAATATATAAATCTTGAGAAAATGTAACTATCTTTATTTTTTAAATTAATTTTATTTAACTTTATTTTATTTTAATTTGACCAGAGAGGGACAGAGAGAGAAAGAGAAAGGGAAAGTGAGAAAGCACGCCACCAGGTCCAGGACTCAAACTGTGGTCGGCCATGTGGTAGTCCAGTGCCCTTAACCACCACGCCACCTGCTGGCCCCAATATAACTCTATCTTTAGATGTAAGTGCAGATATTTTCCTCTTCATTAGTTTTTAATATCAATACTTAGTTTATTTTAAATTTACAAAATGTTTTAAAATCTTGAACAATTTAGTATTACTTTTCCTGTCACAATTTCAGACTCCAGTCTTATCCAGGTGAGACACTTCCTTTTCATTTCCCACAAATTTCACAAGCAGTGACAGGGAAGATAAGATGGAACTACCGAGGGTTCAAGCTTCTGCTGGGGTTGGACCTAGGAAAACCTTCCTTTTTTCTGGGAATTCTAGTGCTTTGCTTGCTGGTTCTTCACCAGAACGGGGGTTCTAAGCTATTGCTGTTGACTAGAATCCTTAGAGCTTTTTTCATTTTTGCTATAGGGCTTGTGTGCTCGCCCAAGGGGTGGGGGGGAGAAAGGGAGAAAGAGAGAATGAGAAATCACTTCCACCCCCCAGGGGAGATAGTTATGTTGCAAACCCTTTTCCTCTATTCTTCTCTTGGGATTCAGGGCACACATACACACACATCCAGCATGTTTTTAGGTGCCTGGTTTGGCACTTAACCACAGAGTGATCCACGTAGGATCCAGTCCTTAACCTCCATGTCACCTTTTGACCCCTTAAGAGTTTTTAAATTACCAATACCGAGACCCCACACAACAGTGAACAACTTGGGGACTATAGTCTGAAAGCTGGTATGTTTAGAAAAGCTCTCATGTAAGTACATGTAAAGACAGGGTAAAGAACCACAAATACAAGGTTTTGCTATAAATGGATGGTTATGTCATAATCAGCTTACTATTAACAAGCTGACGAACCAAGAGTGTTGAGTGGAGGGAAAATGGAGAAAAGCCCCCATGATGAACTGATAATTGCTAGAGAAGACTATTTGTAGGGGAAGACTCTATCCCTGGATATAAGAGGATAAAGTCAATAGTTAGGAGATTGTAAGTCTTGGGCATGACTTCATCACCAGCAAGGTGTGTGACTTTAAGCAAGTTACCTAAGTCTCCAGGGTACGAATCAGTATCGAAGGAAACAGGATGGTGAAAGGCTTACCACTCCTAACCACTACAGCAGTATTTTTGATTTGTTTATATACTGGGCTTCTGCATAAAATTTCGTTTTATGAAATGATTCTGAGGCTACAAACAGTCTAATACAGCAGATCTAGATATTCTTTGAGGTCTCTCCTGAGTTAATGATTATTATTGTTATTAACATTATTATTATTATTTTAGAGAAATTTTTGCTATAGGGCACCGGAGCTCACAAGAGAAACAGAAACAGAGAGACAGAAAGTGAGAAATCATCCCTGAGGGAGGATGGTCACCCTGCAATCTCTTCTCCTCCTTTCTTTCCTCAGGATTTTGGGCACACAGGCACACATGCATGCATGCACACTCACCTGGTGTGAGTTTTAAGTCATTAGGTCTGAGACTCAAACCATGGTCGACTATGTAGGAGTCCAGTGACATAAGCATTATGCCATCTGCTGGTCCCTCTCCTGAGTTAATTTCACAACATGCCATGAATTATCAGGAATTTGGTCACCAGTCCTATGTAGAAAAGAAATTCAAATAATTACATTGATAACTTTCTCTGCTGTTATAACATCCACTCATCCCACCGCTGAATTCTAAGGGCAGGAGGTGTTCATTTATCCAAGGTGCTTCTGCATCCACAGTGGTTTTCCCTTGCCCTGTATTTCTCAGGTTCTCCATAACCCTGAGCTATTTCCCTTCCACTGTATCAGATTACACTCCTTTATGAGTCAGTTCACAGATTCTATAATCCATTTACATCCAGATTATGACCTACATTTGAGGCTCTAAAACATTTTTCTAGAGGCAAATTTTCATTATGGAATAAAAAAGCTAAACTTATGCGAGCTCTCTTTTGGGTTTACTCCTCCAAATTTTCTCTCCACCTGGGAAGCTGCCATACACGAAGCAACCATATGAACAGATTCCTGGGTCCGCTGACTCCCTGTAGGGGCCAGCAAGGAAGAGCCCTGAAAGATCAGTGGGAAGGAAGAGAAGGAAGCAGACATATTCATCCTCTGCTCTTACTTCCTGCAGACTGTCACAGTCCACTGTGACCCTGGACTGAAGAAGCCACAGCTCTTCTCAAAATGGCTCTCTTATTGCAGATGCCAGTTATCACCCCACCTCTATCCTCTCTATCTAGGGGGAAACTCTCTCTGCTTTTATAAGCCCTGTGGTTACCCACACTCTACCTAGTTCCTTTAAATAGTTCCTCTGTTGAACTCTCCATGAATTACACTAATTTGAGTGAGCAGTTTCCTGATAGGATCCAGACATACGGTGATTAAAGATTTCATTCATAGGTCTTTTAAAGAATGAGAAAGGTATGCAAAGTTCCAGGTGGTGTTATTAAATATTTTGAATATATATATTCATAGTCAGGACAAATTGGAATAGATGACCCCTGTGCTACCTGCTACCATGCCAGGGATCAATCCTTTAGTTACTAACTCATCAGGAGTCCAGAGGGCGAGGTGGGGTTGGGGAGATACAGGATGGCTAGGGTGATAACTATTTTCCAATCAGTATGGAAATATTTTAGTATTTTAACAATCTGTGTAGCTTAAACTAGCTAAATGTTAGTCAATCCTGATGTTCATGCAGAATAAAGCTGAAAAAAATTTATATCTTCAATAATAAAGTAGAGTAGGTTGGGATCAGCAGGTGGAGTGGTGGTTAAAGGCACTGGATTCCCACATGGCTGATCACAGTTCAAGTTCAGGACCTGGTGGCTTGTTTTCCTACTTTCCTTTTCTCTCTCTGTCTCTCTCTGGTCAAATTAAAAAATAATAACAAGGGAACCAGCAGTTAGCGTAATGGCTATGTCGCTGGACTCCCACGTAGTTGACCGCGGTTTGCGTCCTGGACCCGGTGGCTTAAAACTCACGTCGGGCGCATGTGTTTACGTGCCCAAGATCCCGAGAGGAGAATGGAGGAGAAGGGATTGTGGCGTGACCATCCCCCCGGGGGGTGATTTCTCGCTTTCTGTCTCTATGTCTCTCTCTGTCTGGCGAGCGCACGCGCCCTATAGTGAAAAAAACCTCTCAAAAAAAATTTTAAAAAAATTAAAAAAAAAAAACAACAAATGGAATTAAATGAATAAATAATTCTTGAAAAAAAAGAGTACAGTAGGTTTATGTGATCAAATGTAATGAAGCATTAAAAAATATCTCGGACATGGGACCAGCAGTTAGCATAATGGCTATGTCGCTGGACTCCCATATAGTCAACCATGGTTCAAGTCCCGGACCCGGTGGCTTAAACTCATGCCAGGTGCGTGTGCGTGTGTGCCCAAGATCCCGAAAGGAGAATGGAGGAGAAGGAATTGTGGCATGGCCATGCCCCTTGGGGGGTGATTTCTCTTTTTCTGTCTGTCTCTCTCTGTCTTTCTGGCGAGCACACACACTCTATAGCAAAAACCTCTCCAAAAAAAAAAATATCTTGGACAAATATTTACTGGTATGTGATTAGAATCACAAACTACTTTGCAAAATGCAAGGCAGTTACAAAATAGCATAAGCTGTACAATGCAAATTTTGTTTAAATACACATGTATATATTTGAATATATAAGAGACCTCAAAAATTCATGGAAAATTGAATTAAAGTACAAGTTTATTTCAATGCAAAATTTTGACATTTATACATAGTTTTGTAGCATATACATTTCCCATTAACTTTTTGAAGACTCCTTGTACATTTAAACCTTTGAGCAAAAAGACTAAGTAAATATATTAAAATGTTAGTGATTTTTATCCCTGAGTAGTGGAATTTTGTCTTTAATTTTTTTAATTGTCTTATTTACAAATCTATGTGTTTTCCTAAGTTTCTGTAATTAAACTACTTTGCTTTTTAAACAAAAATAAGGTTTTTTTTTTTAATGGAACACAAAATTTGCTAGATTTATACTTTAAACTGAACCTTAAAGATCTTTTAGTGATTGTGGAGAATATGTTTACTTCATTTCATCTCAATAAGGATTTACTACTTAATCTTTATATGCAGGGAATAGAGAACAGTGACCCTAATTCAGTTCAGCATTGATTAGCCGACAACCAAGAGGAGAAAGGGGACATATTAAAAGAATCACAGGGCCATCAGGTGGTGTGGTGGTTAAGGCGTTGGACTCCCACATGGCTGACAGTGGTTCAAGTCCTGGAACTGGCAGCTTGTTTTCTTCCTTTCCCTCCCTCTCTGTCTGCCTGTCTCTGGTGAGCTCACGTGTCCTACAACAAATGAAAATAATAGTAATAATAATAAACAAATATAACACATAATTATTCTTTAAAAATCACTATAATATCTAAAATACAAAAATATAAAGAAAGAAAAGATGACTTTTTTGTGGAATAAATTCACAGAAAGCTAGACAGGGCAAGTGAGGGCTGAACAGGATTCTAAAGACTGAAGAAAAGTTCAAGTGCCAGAGAAGGAAGGATGGAGCTTTTTTTAGGAGAGAAACACTCCTGAAAATGCTCTCCGGCATGAAATAGCCAGGGACTAAACAGAATTAGCTCTGCTGTCTTTTTCCTAAAATAGAAACTTGCAAGGATCTTATCTTTGACTGGAGGGAATAAGCATTTATGAAAAACATACTATGTGACAAGGATTGAGCTAGGTTTTCTTTTTCCTTTCCTTTTCTTTCTTTTTTAACTGAGACTATATTACAAAGGAGAACAATGAGGTTCAGATAAGTAGGGGCTACCTTAAACATCCCTGGAATTATACGCTCATCAGGTTGATTACCTTGTCTACGTATTATTCTTACGTATATGTGCCATATTTTACTTTTCTATTGTTATCTACCAGTTGCTCACATTAAATGGAAGGAATTAAGATAAATGACTGGTGTCCAGGGTTTCGGATTTAACCACCAGAACACTTCCTCATTGCCACAAGAGTTAAAAGTTAACTCACCACTGATATCTATCCATGGGATGTGAGTGTGCGTGTGTGTGTGTGTGTGGAAGGGGAGGGATTATCAGACAGGTTGGTATAGAGTATGAATATGGCATAAATGTGAGTAGTTTAGGGAACAATTAATCAGTAGAAAAGGTGTACTATAAAGGAATAATAAAGTGAAGCCTTCAACAAATGCAAATCTTTCTTAGTTCAATATGGAAATTAAATTATTTTACAAATATAGGATATGCTGAACTTTTAATGAATACTTATTGTTTGGAAAAAAATTTTAATGCCAACCATTTTAGGTCACTTGTTTTTATTAGAATGGGCTAATTCTGGGCTCATGAGTTTTTTCCCCTACCTCTAAAGTATGGAAAATTATTTAATAATATGCCTATATGGGCCAAGATCTACAAATGTTTAATGTAGATATCAGGTCCAACATCATTCTATATCCTCCTGAATAGTGCAAAAATAAAGTTACATTCAGTTTATTTCTGTTACTATAAGGGATTTTGTTTGGCTATAAATTTATGTAGCCATGACAATATATTCAGTTCTTCTTCAGCATGACTCAAATTACTTTCTTACATGCATGTACTTTACTCCACTTAAACCTCTATTCTTTGAAGCTCAGGCATCTTATTAAGAATCTTTTAATAATTCTATTATTGCTCAATTATAACTCAACCCTTTATCACCTGACTTCTGTGAGCTATTCACTATGAAAAAGCAAGCTGACTTCAGTTCCTTCAAAAGTTTAAAAAAGTTAATTAACATTCACCAAGCACTTTGAAGAGAAAATGTGTCAAGAGTAATAAGTATATTTAAAAATAAAAATAAAATCACAAAGAGTTGTCATTCTATCATTTTTGTGATCTTATTATTATTTTAATCCACAATTTAATATCCCCCTAAAGTAGAAAAGAGTGCAAATGTAAGAATGTAGTCTATATTTTGATTCAAGTAGATGCAAGCAAAAAAAAAAAAAAAAAAAAAAAAAAAAACAAGAAACAAATGTATCTTGCACACCACATTTTGTGTCTCCACAACTTTTAGGCCCTAAGCACTTACAAAAGCAGTATTCTGAGCATAAAAACAGCACTGCATTAAAAAGCAGTGAGATAGAAATTGACCAGATATGGTTTGAAGACACACCTCTGAGTTTCAAGGCCTTGTGATTGTGATCACAATTCCCATGAATATGAAACCAGGAGAGGTGGACTGTATCCTATATACAGACTCCTTCTACACAACTTCAACAGTATCCATGCTACTCAAACGGCCAACTCATCAAAATTCATAATACAGGATGGCAGTGGAAAGTTAGTCAGTGATTTCGTTAACGATTTAAAAGACTTTAAAAAGATAATTCTTCAAAAGACAAACTCCTAGTGGAGTTAGTATTAAGAATCTCATGTAGAAGAACCTAGTTATTTCCTTGTAGAAAATTATAAATTGTAGTAAGTCTGAGGTTAGATGTCCACCCAGTTTCCAGTACCTCTGCACACTAATAAACTTTCATACTGTGTAGCCTTTCATATTGCAAAGATTCTTTTTCTTTTTAATTTCTCAATTGAGCACATGGCATTTGTCTGTGGGGGTCGGGGGTACCAGGAGAGGAACTGATAAGCACTATTGAGATTGTAGAAATAGAAAACTCTTTCCTCTAAAAAAATATCACTTAGGAAGCTTGGCTTTGGGAGAAAATGGCTTACTGCTTTCAGCTTGTCAAACCCTTGACAGCCTTCCAACTTAATAACTTGATTAGCATAAAATGCCTACTGGCAATAGCAGAAACTGAATTGTTTAAATTTTCCCTCACTTTGGCGATTAGTGTCAAAAACTTTTTTGAAAGATTTTAAAGGATGACCAATAGCTTTAAAATGACTTAAAATATTTTAAATTCTTTGGCATGCCTATTTTGATAAGTTTTAGTTTTTGCATATTAGTATTTTTTGGCCTTTCTCTGTATCTTGCAGGGATTTCCTAAAATTATAACCAAGTGTTTGAAAAGTGCATTTTTTATAACAATCAGCAAAATAATATTAACAGTAGAAAAGCAGAATAGAGTTGACGAGGTAAAGAAAATTTTAAAAAGCATTTATTCCTTTGGAATTTATAATTGCAGTATTTATCAATAATTCTGTAAAAAAATCATAAATATTAGAGATAGATGCTTCTAAACTAGTAACTCTTAACAGGTAAAATTAAACTAATTCATACACTGCAATAATTTAAAACAATGACAATTTAAAATTAATTGGTAAAAATATTCTCTAATGCAAGAAGATGATAAAATAGCTGTCTTCTGTGTTACTGGAATAACATTTGTACTTTTCCTCAATTAATAGTTCCTAGAATTTTAACCGTAGTGATAGTGTTCTATAATCAGCAGGGTGGCAATTTCAAAATCTTTCTGTAAAGTCAGAACTCCCATGTCTTTTACACTCTTAACTAATGAAGCAGAAAAAATTCATATAAAAAGCCCAACAAAGTTATGAATGGTTGGACATGTTAATGCCAATCTCCAGAGGAGCAGGACAGAAAATGCACTCCAACGATTCATGGTTAGAAGGAACGGCCATTCTCTGGCATATTTCACTTGTGCAAGCAAATTCAGCTCTGAGTTGCTACTTCTATGTAAGCCAAAGAAAGCCAAAGAAAGTTCACTTTTCAGAATGTCCATTCATAAGAGTTTCTTCATAAAGTACACTCCCCAGACAGGTGCCTGTTTGGACAAAAATAACATCAGTTTGTGTTCACATGCAAGTATGGCGTGTTGATTGCCTCTCTGGGAATTACTTTGAAAAGGAAGTCCTGTTCCCCGCAATTATGGAGGAAAAGAGACAAGGGCTTTCTTCTGACAACCACTAATTTTAGAAGTTGGGGACTGCAAGAGTCAAGGATAGAACTGACTACTGTCCTAATGCTAATGTTCTAATCATTCAAGACAAGTGGAAGCTGAGAAGTCTCCAAACAGAAAACTAGCAAAAAAAATTAACAAGGATATTGTAAATTATAAGGCAATCCAAGAAAGAATTGTAGAATTTTAGGATATAAAAGCCTGAATGGAACCTAGACTAGGTTGGATTGCTTAACTGCCTCATTCAACTGATTCAAAAAAGTAAAAACGAGTCATCTGTGAGACTGCCTAACCTACCAGCAACACGCATCTACACTGAATGTGCAGTATACCATCTGCCAATCTGGTCTGCCGTGTAAAATAAAATGGAATAAGGCTGTGGAAAAGACAGCCATGGTGAACTTTTCCTCTGTTTTAGTCACCAAAACAAAGTAGATATCCACAGGAATACCTACAGGGTGTGACAGACTGAATTACTTAGTAACTGAAGGTCCTTTTGGAAATTTTTGCTTTATGTTCTTAAATTTTTATTGGGTCCATAGATTTTCCACATGTTCACATGAAAACTGTTTCTATTGAAAAAATTCACTCCAAATCTTTCTCTGATAGACTGAGGGTGTCAGGGAGAATTAAACTTTTTTGGCCATCCCTCACAGGCCAGGCGTTTTATATCCAGGTTTTCAGTTAATCTTGCTATTCACTCTGAAATGTGCTATTACATCCATTTCACATATGAAAGAATTAAAGTTCTAAGAGATGAAGAGACTGCACTGGGCCATAGGAAATGATGAGAGCCAGGAAATGATGGAATTGGATTCAAACCTAGTTCCACCTTGCCTTCAGTGAACCCAAGGTGCTTTCAAATAGCCATGTCTTAAAAGCATTTATATTAAACTAGAAAATATTTTAAAGTATCCAATTCTTATTCTAGGAATAGACAGGCAAGCCATGCAGCAGTTTTTTCCCTAATTATAAAACTTTGTTGTGTGACTTTTAAGTGACCATTTTGTGCTTGAAACTGGCATTGGGTCAGAAAGCAAAGTGTGATCTTTCATTATTACCCTGTCAGGATAAGGAAACTCTCTTGCTCCCAATCCTCTTCCCTCAAGGTTTCCAAACTCTTCCTTTCATGGACAATTCTCTCACCCTTATTATGGAGTTTCTTCTCTCTCCCTACACTTTTGGAATTAAATAGAACAGTTGCTGGGTCCTGTAGCAAAATGGTGTTTGTATCCTAATCATTCACAGGGGATGTACTTTCAACACAAATATGCAGCAATATTTTTACTTCTGTATTTAATTCTGATATGCTGTTTCTACAAATTCTTCCTGTGTGATAGGATCTGGCTATGCAAGAGGAAAGGATATATCTATGTTGTCTTATATAGGGGCTAAAAAATTCTCAAACAGGATCTTCCCTCAAACAGGGTCTTCCCTTTGTGTGTGTGTGTGTGTGTGTGTGTGTGCATAGATGTGTGTAAATATCAGTATGATGTGTGATGGTAACAAAATCCAAGTTTTAAGTAATTTATCCAGGTCATTCAGCTCTAAAGTGCCATGGTCTTTATTAGAAGGCAAGCATCACTCTAGTTTCTAACTTACTGGCTATTTTGCTTCCCACCAGAACTGACTATAAATTAAAATTATCATCCACCTGGCAAACTATGGAGACTCCAATGAAAGTAGATTTTAAGTCATAAACATCATGAATTGAAGAATGACTATTAGAATGAATGAGTCATTCTATGTTTTATGATTAATAGGGCCTGAACTAACAAATGTGTCATGTACTTTGAGAAAAACAAAAGGTGTGAAAGCAGAGGGAAAGGAGAAGTTCATATAGCCACTAGACGCACATTTTTTTTTTTTTTTTGGAGAGGTTTTTGCTATAGGGCGCATGCACTTGCCAGATAGACAGACAGACAGACAGAGAGAGACAGAAAGCGAGAAATCACCCCCCAGGGGGGGTGGTCATGCTGCAATCCCTTCTCCTCCATTCTCCTCTCAGGATCTTGGGCATGCACACACACACACCCAGCGTGAGTTTTAAGCCACTGGGTCCAGGACTCGAACCTCGGTTGACTACATGGGAGTCCAGCGACATAGCCATTATGCTAACTGCTGGTCCCTAGACTCACATTTTTTACAGGACTCAATACAGGAAACGCAGTTTCCATTATAACCTGATATGTAATACATAAAAACTAAAACAAAAGTTTTACAACATAGTATGTATCATCACTGTGTGCAATGCACTCTGCTATTTCTAAATTTCCTTCTATTTCTTTTCTTAAATAATGCTCGTGCTTGGGACCAGCAGTGGCATAATGGCCATGTTGCTGGACTCCCATGTAGATGACTGCAGTTCAAGTCCGGACCCAGTGGCTTAAACTTACACCAGGAGCATGTGCATGTGTGCCCGAGATCCCCAGAGGAGAATGGAGGAGAAGGGATTGTGGTGTGGCCCTCCTCCCTGGGATGATGATTTCTTGCTTTCTATCTCTCTGTCTCTTTGTCTTTCTGACAAGTGCACGCGCTCTACAGCAAAAGCCGCTTCAAAAAAAAAAAAAAAAAAAAAGAAAGAAAATGCTCGTGGTGACTCACAAAACTGATTTCATGATACACTAATGGGTCAGACTCACATTTTGAAGAACACTGTACCAGAGGACTATCAAATCCTGTGCTGTCACTGTCTTTATCTCTTGCTTATGGTAGATAATATTAATGGATATCAGCATTCTTTCTGACAAACTGAGCCAAGCTTCAGAACCCATTTCAAACGAACACTCCAGGCATTAAACATCAACTGTTGTTGGAACGAGGACAGGACAAGGTCACAATATTTAAGTTTCAAGATGATAGCATGTCGTGATAGTTACTTTTGCCATTTTGCCCTTTGTATGCCCAGTGCTAGCAGAGACCAATCCACAGCAGGCATTCAAATATCTGTTGAACGTTGAGTCGGTATATAGCCACTAAAATCTGAGAATGAGCTTTGGTTCCTGAAGGCTATCTGGGATCCTTGCTCTCCCTCCCTTTGCTACCTTGCTATCTTTAAATATAAAACATTCAAAATCCAATTAAGAACTATATGTAAAAAGCACGGAGGCCTGCTTTTCAAGGCCCCACCCTGTAATGTGTTATCCACATTAAGCTATATGATGGTGTATCAGTTTCTTTCAAAGACAATGGGTTTACACTTAAAGAATGACCAAAAAAGATGATGAAGTTTAAGGCCACAGTGAAGTCCCTTGATAAACTAGTCCTAGAAGAAAGGAGGAAACTGAATGCCAGGGCCTGGCTCAATGTTAGTAAACATATTTTCTCATTTTAATTCTTCAGCAATACTATTGGTTTTATGTCACTACCTCAATTTACTGGTAGGGAGCCAAACCCTTAGAAAGAAGAAAGAAGGTCACACAGTAAATGTATGGCAGAGCCAGGATTTAAACTTCAGTATTTCACTGTACTTTTTAAAAATTAGTATTGTACTTCAGCTGGTCCTGAAAGTGACATATGAAACTACAGAGAAACAATGACCAAAAGCCTCGAACCCACTTAAAGTGGGTGAATTTAACAGGCTTTTTACACTGGAAAAATAAAACCCAATACCTTAGTAATATACTTCATCATATAACTTTACTTTTCCTCTGCCAAATCTTTGTGAGTTATTCATTGCTGGGCATGTTTTTCTTGGCAGTCATTAATCTTGGCTCAGACATAAGTTCTTACTGTAGAGTAATTCAGATGTGTTAAATCCTCTATTACACAGAGAAAAAAACAAGACTGTGTGTGTATGTGCGCACACGCGCACGCCTCCGTATGCGTGTGTGTTTATGTGGGTCAAGTTCAAGGGAAAGGATAAAATGGAAACAATATATGAACTGGGATTTGTGTGTAGGGCATTTAAAAGACGCCAAAGACAGAATCAACAATTTTGGCCTCTGGCTCACCGGAAGCAGTGTAAGGAAATGGAGCAGAAGAGAGCAGTGGGGGTCAAGTTTAACTCATAGCCACTCCCATCCAAGCACAGCGTTTCACGTCATCACAGAACTTGCAAAGTGATTTTGCCCAATCATGACCATGAGTCACTGGAAAAGTTACTAAGAAGGTCATTCAAGAAAGCATATTTCTGTTATAAATTTACAACACTGGTGGTCAACCAGAAGCAATTCAGAGGCGTTTGTCAATGTTTGAAGGTATTTTTGGTTGACACAATGGAAGAGATGCTGCTAAACAACCTACAAAGCACAGGACAATCCCCTCACCTCCCCCCAAAAATGATCTGGACAAAATATTAATAGTACCAATGTTGAGAAATCCTGCTTTACAGTGTAACATTATTAAAGCAACAGGACTACTGAATCCCATGGCTTCTCAGGCCCTCAGTCTCCTTACCTGTAAAATAGAGATAATAATAGTACCTGCTTCATTGAGATGTTGTGAGAATTGAATTATTTGTGTAAAGCATTACAACACACTATGATCAATAAATGTTAGTTACTGCTATCATTATCATCATCAAAGCTCACCACTGCACAGAACAACTTTTTCCAAAGTGTGACTCCCTATTCAGTGAATCCTGAGATGGGGAGGTAGGGAGTTCTATGGTCAAATAAAACCTGGAAAAGGGTAGGTTAAAATTGAATGAATTTATTTATTGCAGAAATTCTCAGCATCTTTAATTAGCACGTAGAATTTTCTTTCACAACTAACCTGACCAAAGAATTCTATGCAGAATCTTACAGGACAGAACACACTTCATGGTCATGATTGGGCAAAATCACTTTGCAAGTTCTGTGATGACGTGAAACGCTGTGCTTGGATGGGAGTGGCTATGAGTTAAACTTGACTGCTCTCTTCTGCTCCATTTCCTTACACTGCTTCCGGTGAGCCAGAGGCCATTGTTGATTCTGAAGTATCTATAGACAGCATTCGAATCTACATTATTCATCACAAAGCCTGGGAAGTCCCTTGACCTTTCCAGTTCGCAGTGATCCACACAACAGAGAATTTGGGTCCTTTTGGATCTCTGAGTCGCTCAGTGATCTCCTGGTCACTGCATAGCACTAGCAGACCTCAGAGTCATGCATTATCAGGTGACTGAGACATCATCTGTCATCATGAATGATCAAGCCAAAATAAAGAGATGTCATGACTCTCAGGACAAGCATTCCCCTAAATTCCTGTTATTGAAGATGCTCAAATATCCAATAAGGAAATCAAGACGAATATGATGCACAAAATAAACACTAGCTTATTTGATGTGTTATTTTGCAAACGCAACCTGATTTCTTTAAGGAGAAAGCAGAACTAATAGGGTATACGGAGGTAATATTTTAAAAAAGGTCTCAACTACTAAAATGCATACCAGTATAATCTACTCAATTATTTATCATTATGCACTGAAGAAAGTCAACAGAGAATATGTAAGATAGGATTGCTACCTCAAGAAACTAAAACTATTTGGGAAGAAAGATGCATGTCTATTAGGCATCCAGTGAGTGCTCTGACAGAGCCTTAAACAAAGGTATATGGAGGGCCAGCAGGTTGTGTGGTGGTTAAGGTGCTGGACTCCCACATGGCCGACCACAGTTTAAGTCCTGTACCTGACATTTTTCTCTCTCTCCATCTCTGATATCTCTGATAAGCACACATGCCCTATAGCAAATTAAAAATAATAAAAAATATTGTTTTCTATAAGTCAAATGTAAGATAGCAAAAACACATAATTAGAAACAAGATATAAACATCTTTATGTTTCCAGAGGAGCATTCCTACTGCCCATGTGTGGTTCAGGCACCAACTACAGGTGTCAGCGAGGTATTTAAACGGTGGGTATGCACACTATTTGCCATATTTTCTATGATCTTCACCCCTCTGAATACATTCAGGTATGGTTTGGTCCGACTCTGCCATGCATGAAAATGATGATGCTTTTCTAGGATACAGTGTAAAAAGAATGTCTTGTATTGTCTAGGGCATTACTCATTATGTCAGAACTCTGAGCCATTTTCACGTGCATAACTGATTATCTTTCACTATGAAGCTAGGGTATCTTTCCTTTTAAAATCATTATCTGGTAAAGCCCATAGTCCCCTTTTCAGAATAATAACCTGAAAAAAAAAAGTTTTATACCCATAGGCTCCTTCTCAGATGAAATGTACAAGTAAGTCAGATTACAAAGGAAACCAATGATGTTGAAATGTAAAAGTATTAAAACACTAATTTTGATACATGATGTAATTATTTTTTAATGTATTACATAATTAAAAATTAGCAACAAGTCTAACGATTACCCTAATGCCAAAACTGCGACATACATAAATGATATTTCTAGATATCGACAACTGTAATGTGAGGTGATTTCTACTGATGACAAAATTCACAGGTCCTGATCAATACTACGGCAACTTGTCTCCATTCACAACTGAAGAAAATGCTAAATTTCATGGAGGTTAGTAAAAATAAAATTTAACTTTTTTTTTTTTAAATCCAAACTCATAATCTCCTGAATTCTATCCACGGGGTCCCCTGATGACCTACAGATTTCAGATTAGGAAGCTCCCAATTTAGGTGATGATCTAAAGACTCAAAAGACTTTGATGATCGAAAAGAACAAAACAAAACAAAAAAGAGTGAAAAACCTCATTTCTTATTTCATTCCTTCTTCTCAATGAACATAATTTCAAAAAGATCACTTTCTGTAATAGTAAAAATATCCAGGCACACTTATGAAATACTTTCGCATACATGAGCTCATTTGATCCTCACAAATCCCTGTTTGGAAAGTACTATTAGATTAGCATTAACTTCATTTAGCAAAGAAGAAAGCTGAGACAGAGAGCTTTCAGTCCTATCCAAGTTGTACGGCCAGAAGTTAAAGGCTGAGCTGAGACTCAAACACAGGGCTTTCTAACTTTACAGTCTAAACTCCATACATGATTTCTGAATAATGTAGTGTTGGGACTGGACGAAGTAGATCACAAAAGTGTATAACTAAGACTCTTCCGATCACAGCAACCTACTTGACCAAGTCCCTGCTTAGACTGAGCAGGCCCTGGTACCTGGCAAGCAACATTCATTCATTTTCTTGTTCACTCTCATACACAATGGTACATAAACTACTGTTACTTTCTTGAATGTCACAGGTTCCAGCAATTCTATTTCTGATGACAAACTTACCTGTTTTGGCATTTTTCTTTCAATGCTTTAAATCTCAGGTGACTTTCCATCCATTTAGTTCCTCTTTTGCACTTTCAGACACAAAAAGAGCAATGGCTTCCCATTTTGAAACTATTCAGGATGTCCTTTTGTCAAAATCTCTCTCTCTCTCTCTCTCTCTCAAAATGCTTGGATTTGGTTGCCTTTGGTGGTGTTCTGGAATGTTGTTTCCTATCACTCTGCTCTCATTTTACATGCATATAAAAGCTTTGCTTTCCTAGAATATAACTAGTCTGTTTCAATGAGCCTCAAAACAGACATTCTGATGATGAAATCTAATCCTTTAATTGCTTTTTACTATTTAAAAATCACTTTTCCATTTCAAAATTTATCTTTCACATTTTTTACTTTGTTCTCATGTAAATTTAATTTGTCTAATTTTCTCTTTAACATTTATGCCTTGACTTTTGAACTCATTTTGATAGTGATTTTTATTTATTTTTTTTGCTATTAGAAGCTCTTTTTGTTTCTCTGCATTTTATCATTTTGTTCAGCCCTACAAACTGACTTAGTCCAATCTTCAGTCCTCTGTTTTGCTCTTTTATTGTGTCTCTTTGTTAAATTTCTGATACTGAAAAATGTTAGCCCTGAAAGGGGCCTTTGCAGTTACCATGTTCTGGAGTGCAGGGTGTTCAACTTCCACAAAATGAAATCTAACAAGTCTCAAACTCCTTTGCCATTGGACAGAACAGTGGGAAAGGTTGGGGGGGATGGGCAGGCAGGGAGAAGAACAGCGCCAACAAGGAAGCTTAGGTCCAGGCAGTGCTTTACCTGGTTATGGGAGTGTGTGTGTCTAAGAAATAGTCATGCTCTGCCATGGAGAGTTTTCTTAAGCCCTCTGGAACAGGTAGAGTGATAGCAAGCACTTAAAACTTAGCATGCAGCATTTTAAGATGGGACCACATGTGAGAAACTCTAGTAGCCCAGAACTGTGCCCTCAGCAATCTAGGCTCAACACCACACATCAAAAGAGATTCATCACTGGAATCCAGGTCCCTGCCCCGACTACAGGTCCCTGCCTCGACTACTGGGTTCACATCTGACTTGAGAACCAATAAAGCACCAATTCCAACTTATTCCTTGGCTTCTCCTCTTTTCTGTGGTAGGTTCAGTTGCATGAACTGCTGAACTCATGTGTTCGTTATGGCTGGCAATGACAATTGTCACTCAACCCACACAACTCCACCCGTCTTTATATCCCTTCGGAAGGTCAGGTGTGACCAAGAAAAGAAAATTCTCATTTATTTGACCTTTGCAAAAACTAATGAGGAAGATATGATGATTCTCATTTCAGAAAAGAGGAAACTGAAGTATAAGAAGGTCCAATAACTTGTCCAGGGTGGCATGGTTGGTGAGTGGTGAGCTACCTGTACTGCCTATACTTCAACAAACATGTATTTCCACTTGCATAGGCAAAGAAATACTACCCTTTTATTCATCCCCTCATTCATACTGGCAAGAAATATTCATTAAGTACCTATTACAGCTTAGGTGCCTCAAAGGCTATGCCTGTATTGTAGTTCCCATGCCTTGGTTGGGAGGGGGGAGTATACATGGTTCTTTTAGGATGATCTTCAGAGAAAGTTTACAGTTCATATGATATATCAGGGTTAGTCTTGTAAAGACACTACTCTGTTTCTTTTGGTCATAAACATTACTACCTAAATCATCTGCATCTTTTGCCACACTTGGACAGGAAGGCTCTGAACCAGTCTAAAAATTAAAGGGAAAAAATGTTATAACTGACAACTTTCAAAATGCTGTACAAATGATGCCCAGTTCTGAAAAAGATTTTTACAAATGTTCTGCTTAAGTACAGTGAAATACAGTAAAGTAAACAAGAACAAAGATAAAGGAATGGGAAAAGCTTAGGTTTGAATATCATGGCCACGCCATTTACTAGCTGTCCAATCTCTCTAATAGTGCCAGGCCTCAGCTTTCTTGTCTGTAAGACAGGAAAAATCACAATGCCTAGATCGTAGGATTGCTGTGAAAAGTAGCTGTGGCAGTATAGATCAAGCATGTGGAAGAAAGCATGGCACCTGTGGAATGACCAACAGCTAGAGCTATAACTGCCATTATTATTATTGCTCTGGCAATCAGAAGTATAGGACACAAATTTTAATATGTGATTTGGAAGAAATGATTTGAGTAAAGTTGATACCATGGCAGTTCTGGAAAACAGTTTTGTGTGAATTCTAGTTAGCATTTTGGACCTGTGTTCTGAAGTAAAAGTGGACAATAATAAATTATGTTGTTCCTTCTATATTTTCAGTATTTCCAGTATAAATGACCATTTTATCTTAGTCAGTAGAGCTATCTAACATATAGTAACCTGACCACTATTCTGAAACATGTCTTATCATTTCTACTTCAACAAATTTTGCAAGCAAAATTTCACTGATGCTTAGTATAATAAATTCTATCTTCAAAAGAGAGATTTATTTTTAAGCTAAATGTTTTTTAAATTTTTTCTTTTTTTCTTAGAAGAATTTTTGCTCTAGGGCACATGTGCTTGCCAGAGAGATAGAAATTGAGAAATCACCCCCTGGGGGGGGGGATGGCCATGTCACAATCCCTTGTCCTCCGTTCTTATCTCAGGATTTTGGGTAGGCATGCACACATGCCCAGCATGAGTTTTAAGCTGCTGGGTCCGGGACTCAAACCACAGTCAACTCCTTGGGAGTCCAGTGATGTACTCATTATGCCATCTGCTGGTCTCCTAAATGTATTCTTAACTGAACTATCATTGGCTTTCTATTTTCATCGTTTTCTTTTTGACAATGTGTTAATTTAAAAAGGGAAATGCAGCATATTAACTTTTAACAATTACTAAATACATTTATCTTAAAAAGGAGATCTAATCTTGCAAAAGTTACGATCATCTTTGTCTTTACTAAAGATTTACAACCATATCTCTAAAGATCTTGAAAATCTCTAGGCACTAAGGATGAAAATTATATTAAAAACAGAGTTTTTTAAAAACTATCTAATTGGCTTGTTTCTTACATTTCTTTTCATTACATTTCCATATATTTTTCTTTTGTCTACAAAAATAGTTTTAGTCACTTCTGTTTGAAAAAGCCTAAGTCACTGAAAGAAAATATCTTCTGGTTAATTTAACTTAATATTTAACAAGATTAAGATGTCTTATTAAATTTTTCCTTTCATATGAAACTAGAAATTTGTTTCCAGAGTTAAAAATAAAGTTACAGGACCAGCAGGTGGTATGGAGGTTAAAGAAGATCCTACATGACCAAATGTGTAGTTCAAGTCCCAGACCTGGCGGTTCAGAAAAAAGCATGCTAGGTACATGTGCATGCATGCCCAAAACCCCAAGAGGAGGATGAAAGGAACTGCAATATCCCCCCCAGGGGTGGGGGGGTGACCTCCCACTTTGGCAAGTGCATGCGTCCTCTAGCAAACTAAAAAAGAAAAAAAAGAAAAAGCTGTGACAAAATTCTAATATCTGAATTACTAGAAGCAATTTGAATGCTACTTGCCACACACCAGCTCAGGTAATAACTGGTAATATTTTCGTTCAAACTGTACTTCAAACTGTTTTTACATGATTACCAGTTAATTTGTGTGTGTGTGTGTATATATACACACACATATATATGTATACATATCTCATTTAAAAATTGAATAAATATTACTTTTCATTTTTAAAAATTACTCTTATCTGATCTAAAACCACAAATAAATAATAAAGCAATGCAGACTTATCATTATTAGAGTGCTGGCAAACATGCAGCAGAGTTATAATTATAAACTATTTCACAGTCAGGCTGCAAACTAGAGGTTGCTTATTTGTTTTCTTTTTGAATTGAATCTGGTTCTACTCTCACCCATAAAAAGGAAATCAGTTTTGAGTCATGGCATAGAATATGAAAAAGAAATGTCAAGTGATAATATTACTTGAAAACTTACTCTAGTTAAAAGAGGGTTGAATCTAATTTTAAAAGGCTTGATTCACTCTATGCAGACTTTACCACAGAGAGTTCACACTATTATTGCTTTAGTGCATTGCTTCTTATTTGAGACTTTTTTTGTTTAATTGAGTTAAGTCAAGATAATCAGTAAAAGGTCAAGTTTAAAGAAAGAAAAAAATTACCGGAATCCCACAGGGTTATTTTGTAATGACTTTATGATGGGAATTTCTACTTAAACATGCACTGTAATTCAAAAATCTGATTTTAGGGACCAGCAGTTAGCGTAATGGCTATGTCGCTGGACTCCCACGTAGTCAACCGCAGTTCGCGTCCTGGACCCGGTGGCTTAAAACTCAGGCCGGGCGCATGTGCGTGCGTGCCCAAGATCCCAAGAGGAGAATGGAGGAGAAGGGATTGCAGCGTGACCATCCCCCTAGGGGGTGATTTCTCGCTTTCTGTCTCTCTGTCTCTCTCTGTCTGTCTGGCGAGCACACGTGCCCTATAGCAAAAACCTCTCCAAAAAAAAAAAAAAAAAAATCTGATTTTAGTGAATGCATTCTTATCAGTATGACTTTTTTGCTTATATTTAAACCTTGGACTCTAAAATAATTGCACCTGAAATACAGAATATTGGTCTTGATCATTCTATGTCATATTTGGATCAGTTAGAAAATCACATGCTACAAGTTTCGGTGGCAGAAAGCAGGCCTTGCTGAACTGGTTACTTAACTTTCTTATAAATATCCAGTTTACTAAAGTGCCAGATTCCACCTGATTTTTTTACAGAGATACTTAGGACATCAGCTGTCACATGACATTGGTTTTCAGACACTACATTTTTTCCTTTTCTGCTACTTTTCTCAGACTCAAAATTACTTCTATGCACAGAACTTTGATTTTCAAATACAAGGAAGAAAATCACATAAAGAATTACCTCAGCCGAAGTAGGACTTTGACGTGACCAATGCTAAACCATTTGGGGCCCTCGGAAATTTACCATTTTGTCCTATTTTTCTCCCTTCCCAGATTGTAGATGCTGGCGGACATCACAAAAACCCCAGCTAGAGAACTACAAAGCAAACTATACACGATTCCAAGTAAGGGAAAAACCTAAATGCACTCTTGAGCCACAGACTCCTCCAAGCTCCCACCCTGGAGGACTTAAAATCAAATCATCATCTTTTTTTTTTTTTTTAAATTGGGTTGAAAGCAGTTTGAATAAGGTTATTGCCTATACACAAATGGCACTAATTTTCCCACTTGGGTATAAAAGTCTTTTAACTTTGGTTGTTATGCCCCTGGCAAGGAAGTAGAGCTGAATTGGACAAGACGAAAAGATGTCGTGGGTTTGATTTGCTGCGGGTCATGAAGTTGGCTTTGCTAATGGCAGAGAGGACTCCCTTCTCTGCTACTGCTAACTCATGGCAATCATATAAAAAGGCTGTGGGGAATAAAACTCTTAGAACTTTCCTTTTGCTTCTCAATTCATGTGGACACAGGCTCAGCCGGCAGAACTATGATCAACCCACATATCTTGTTTTATTCATTTTCTCTTTACAATCTTTCATCTCTCAGTACCTGATCCTTTCCCAGAGCAGCATAGATAACAGAAATGGAAACTGGGCCACAAACTGCTCAGCATAAGAGCCCCCAAGGCCAATATAAATTGCATTTTCCCTTGCTAAAAGCATAATTTTTAATTAATATAACTATCTTTTTACTCCAACGGTTGGTGCTATTTGTGACATTAAAAATGGTGCCTCCACAGAAGCACTCTCTTAAAATGGAAATAACTTCTTTAACTTTTAAATAACATTTCACTTATAAATTGACTTCAAAAGCTGAATAGGTTGGAAGCTGGTCTTTGGACAATAAAGAGTAAGTTGTATATTTCATAAAGTCACAATTGAGAATTTTCAAATGAGATTTATTTTTTCTGGTATCTGCTATGTTTTACACCACCTAATAACTACAGAATGACTAAAAAGTTAATTACACAATTAAGTGGAAAGTGCTAGGGAATCTGAAAGTAAATTTTGATATCAAATTCTTAACTCCCTCCTTGCTGAAAACACATATATACAACATAATCATGATTTTTCCCCTTCACCTCAACTTTCCTCATAATTCTTTCGATAAATTCTTGGACTCCTTTCCCACATAAAACAGGGTGGGGGGCCCTCAATATTCACAAATAAAACAAGGACAGATGGGCACTTATGTTGGCCTAATGACACGAGTAATTTACTTTCTATATCTTTATTTGTATTTTAAAAACAAAGTGGTTTTAAAGTCCTCGGTGAAAATACAAGGTACAAAACAAAGATCTAATTTCATTGTTTCTAACTTAAGATCGACCTACTCCGGATTCTACAAAAGCTTATTTTCTTCTGTAGAAATACGTTTTTAGCAGAAAACAAACTTATTTCTATAAAAATTTTTGAATATACTTAGGAGATCACTCCTGAGGAAATAGTCGTTAAGCACATCAAGAAACTATTAAAACATAATTATTATTTTTTAAATTAATTTATCTTAGAACTAAAAACTAGTAAAAACGTATTCCCTAAGAAGCATTTTACATGTATTCTAAAATGTCTCCAAAAAGCCACTTCATCTTAAAGCTTTAATTCACTCCTAAATAATCAGGAATTACATCTATGGCTTTTTAAAAAAGAGTTTAAATTTGTCAAGAGAACTCAATATTTATATGTGAAAGCAACCTAAATACACAAGAAAGAAAAATTGTGGCAATTATATAAAAAATTTAATGATGTCTACTGTTATTAAATGTCAATGTCCCAAGCAAAATACATCTTACAAAAACCTCTCACTGAAGAAAAGGATTGTTAAAAATTAATGAAATAAAATAAATATCTCAAATAGGAACTAAACAAATTTAACTGTAGCTTTAATTTGAAGGCAAACCAAGATAAAAAATATTTTACGTGAGAAAAAAATGATATGCAGAGAAATGCTTCTAGTTTATCCAGTACAATACTGTTCACCTGAAGATCTGAGATTTACAAGTGTACATTCTCTTTAAAAGTACAGAAGTACAATACTCAGTTTTAGGCTCTTTTTTATTTCTTCAAGCATTTTTATAACTTTTCGAAGAGCTTCCTAGTTTTATATTGTACAAAAACGTTAGTCATTGTTTTTCTTTCCACTTCTACCACTTAAAAAGATGCTAAAACAGAAAGCATTTTATACCTCTGGTCTTAATCATTTAAAAATTTTAAAAAGAGCCAACTGTTCATACTATCAGTCAAGCACACTGTCTCTGAAAAATACTTTTCAGAATTTATAACCCTGTAAGATTATTAAATTACACTCAGAGGATAACTACTTTTTAAAAGAGCTTCTTGTTTTCTCCTCACATTTACCTATCACATGAGCAATATCCACATGTTCTAGAATATAAATTTTTTAAAACTCACCAACTGATAATTCCAGTAAGTCCTAATTCTATTAAGATAAACACAAAAAGATTTCAATTTGGGGGTCCAAAATTATTATTTTTTTTACATCCTAAGATTAAAGACGTTGCCCAATTTTCAAGAGGCTCTATTACAAGAAAAAAATTAAAGAGGGGAGGAAATTCAGTACTTTTGGGTGAACTAAAACCGCTGTTATTTTAACTTTTTTTGCTTAAATTCCGGATAAAGGCCTCACTTGGAGGTTAACCTCTAAAGACAATGAAAAATGATCAGGATTAGATTTTTAAAATAACTTAAAAGTTAGTCACTCTCCAACTAAACGCAACACTAGACAATAAAATAAACCTAAGGTTGGCTGTTACTTTTATTAATATATCAAACTTCTAGTAATTCAAGTGAGATGTCTTTAAAATAACGTATAAAATAAAAATTGTTTAAATTTCTGCCCACGACATAAGTATTTTAAGGCAGAGGTAATAGATTCCACAAAAAAAAAAAAAAAAAAAAAAAAAAAAAAAAATCGGACCATTTTCCTCATTTCACTTCGAAGTTGCCACGATTTCAATAAAGTTGAAAGGCCCCCCCAACTAAAGGTGCCTGGGGAGTGAGGGATGGCTGGCCACAGCCTCAGCTCCAACCCAGGGTGTCATCCTGAGCTGTCATTCTTACTCCTGTTCTTACCAGCGCGGGGACAACAGTGGTCCCATAAGAAGCCCATTAGGGGGTCACTTATGCCTAGGTTTTTCTGATCTCCCCCTTGCCAAAGCCGCACTAAGTGAACATTTCCATTGTAATTTTCATGACTGCAATTGTCAGGATCAGAGGCTCTTAGGTGAAGTACTGTTGAAAAAAATTAGGATGTTAGAGTGTCATTTTCACAGCCACACAGAGCGAAAACAAACTAGTCCTATGAGATGCGGACTTAAACCACACGCCTAATTTTTCTTCACCCTAACGGGGTAGAGCGAATAAGTTGTAAAGCGACAACCATTTAAAACGGTAAATGGACTCCACTCGAACCTCGCCGGCTAAAAGCGCTCACCGCCAGCACGCTCGCGGGATGCGCACAGTTCCTCCGGGTCTGGGGAAACAGAGCGGATCTGACCACGGAGATCGCGCCGGGGTAACCACCTGCGATTTGGCCAAGAGGAGGCAGCGGTTCAGTGCAGAGCCAGGGCCGCCGGCGCTCCGGGATGCTCCGGCCCGGACTGCAGCATCCTCGCCCGGGTGGTCCGCAGCGCCCGCGGCCCTCCGACCTGGGCGAACAGTCGAGCGCCCAGGCCCCGAAGCCTCCTCCTCAACTCCGCGAGGGACGCGCGCCCGCCCAGGTCCCCAAGCAGAGGAACAGGCGCTCTCCCGGCTCACCTGAGGGTCCAGGCAGGGACAGCAGAGGCCTGCCTCGCCTGGGTGCCCAGGAAAGGGCTGCCTCTCGTCCCCTGCCCCCAGCCCCGGCCGCTCTCCAGCGCCACCCGGCTCGGGCCAGGCGCAGACCCACCGCCAGCTTGGGCGCAGGGGACGGGGACTCGCGTCTTTCTCCTCCAGGCACCGGACACGGAACCTGCGCGCCCCTGGCCTTACCCCAAGTTGTACGCAGGTCGAAGCTGCTCGCGGAGCTCCTCGGCGAAAGCAGTCCCCGGCCCCCGAGCCCAGGGCAGGAGCGAGTCGGAGTAGAAGGTGCCGCACCTCTGCCCGATCCACACCTGCCGCCGCCGGGCCGCCAGCACCACGGCTCCGCCCCGGCTCCGCCCCTCGCCCGCCCCCTGTTCGCGGCTCCGGGCTCCCGGCTCTGAGCTCCGGCTCCCGCTCCAGCTCTCGCAGCCGCTGGGAGAAGGAGGGCAGAGGCGCCCCTGCCCGGGAGTCGCGAGGCCGTGCTGCGCCTCCTCCCTCCGGCATGGGCGGGGCCCAGGTCTCCACGCAGTGCAGTTCCCGAGCACAGGAATTTGGTAGGGGAAGTGGCAGCCACTACAGTCGCTTTAGCCACTGCAGCCTCTGGCGGGTGGAAGCGTCTTGCAGCGAGTCAGCGCTTAGGAAGGGAGGGGGTGCCCACCTGCGTGAGCCAGAGCTCCTGGCGCATTCTTCAAATCCAAACTTAGCAAACTGAACAGCGGAAGTGCTTTCTAGATCGGATCCCTGCAATTGTAGGGGGTCTTCTGAAAATGTGGCGGGGGTAGCACTGGCCCAGTGGTATAACTGGCATTCAGGCCAAGAAGTTCTTTCCGTCCGCGTTGGACGCTTCGGGATCTGCAGTCTTGTCTGTGCTTCGAGTCCTGTCTCAGATGCCATTTCCACCATGAAGTTTTTCCAGGTGCCCACCCGCGCCCAGATTTGATTTCGCCCTCCTTTGGGCTGCCTGGGCAATCAGAACCTCACTGCCTCTCGGTCTGGATGAGAGCCACGTGAGTTGCAGTGGGCCATCTCTCACGTTAGGTGTTTTTTGTTTTGTTTCAATATTGTACTGTTTAGATTCATATTCTGTGTTATAGTATATAAGCAGAGACTGTGCTTTCTTAACCTTTTCCACCTAAGTTTAAATTCTTTGAAGTCAGGGGTTCTAAGTTGCCTAGCTCTGGACGTTTTCAAGTAGATAACTAGTTGGACATGGCAGAGTGAGCTGTTCAGCTATTGTAGCTGGAAATCCTGGCTGTATACAGGAAAAAGCAAATATTTTGGAATCGTAAGAAGTACTCCTTAGGATGTAAAAGACTATAGACCTTAGAAAGACCCTAGTACTTTCAAAAAAAAAATGTAGTTAACAAAACCTGTTCATAGAAAACTCAAAAAAAATTCCTTAACGTGAAAAAAAGATTAAATCATGGAAAGCACAGTATCATCAACTCAGATAGCTGTTTTAAACATCATAATTCTGGAGGTAAAAAAAAAAAGGATTGTTCATTGTATGTGAGCTCCACTAAGCAAGACTTTGTCCAAAGTCTAGCAGGAAAAGATACTGAATAAACAAGCATAAGCATTTCATTTGTGGAACATATGTTATACAGAAGCCCAAAATAATGTTATAGAAAAGATTATGTAATTGCTTAACCAAAATTATATATCATAATTATGATGAGTAGAAAGAAGCCAAAGAAGGGATCATTTCACCTCAAATGTAAACACCACCCAAACAAAAACTATTTTAAGCCTATAGAAAGAAAATTATCTTTTAGATTTCAACTGAGGCGAACTGTTTGCCCTGAGACAAATACATGTAATATCACAGTAACAGAACACAACCATAAATGGCCCAAATTGTAAACCACACAAGCATTTGCAGCTTAATCTATTAAAGAGCTTGCCCAGGGTGCTTCACATGGCAATGCTTTGTTCCATTTTACTTCCTAATAACAATAGCATTGTCTGAAGTTTGAGAATTTCCTCCTCAACATTTATCTGCCACAGAAAGACAAACCACTACTCATTTTCTTACTGTACCTAACAATGAATAGGCCAAATTCCCCCCATCTAAACTATTTCTAAATATATTACATATAAAGGTCAACCTGTTGTTTTAGTTATTAATAATTTCTATACCTTACAATTTGTTCTGTGTTATTTATTGCAGCATTTGACATCCACTGACAAGTAGGGACTTTCAAAAGAGAGTGGAATAATATCTTTATGTATTTAATGAACAACACGCACACACGTGAAGTACAGGACAAATGAGAATGGAAAAGCCAAGATATCCTTTTTCAAAACTAAATATTTACAATAATTATAAAATAAATTATTAACAGAAAGTGTACAAAACATGCATTCTATTTCATTTTTAATCTATTTATTTAGATGTTTTCCCCAGTAAGGCAAATACAAATTCTGGTGATGATTATTAATATTATTTTCAAATAATGAAGTAGTACAAAAGTTTGGGGAAGAAATCATTAGAGGCCTTTTTATTATTCTTTAAAGTTCTATTACACTTTCATATGAAAGTTAGCAAATAATTTCAGTTTAAATAATTCACTTCTTCAGTGACATTGACAAACACTTTTAATGCTTTCTTTTTAGTGAAAAAAAACTTATTAGAAAGACAATACACTAAGTAGCTATGCAAAATGTTAACATCTATTAAAACTAGGTAGCGGTTATATGATTATCTGACATTATTTCGAAATGTTTCTAACAAAGAATAAAAGTAGAAATAAGAAATACAGCAATGGTAAATAAGCCATTAAAATAATTTTAAAATTATTCGTGAATCTCCATTTGCCCTAACAATCTTTAACATCTTAAAATACTTAAATTGATTACCTTCCATTAACAAAAATGATTTTTCTAGCTGCAATTTCATGCCTGCTACTTTCAAATAATAGCGTTCTAAATGTAAAGAGAGGTGGAAAGGAAGCATTTTTGGTATATGTAGAAAGAGAAAAATAAATATTTCTAAAGAAGACATTGCCATATTTTTCAAAATACATCTTGTAGGTAAAACAAGAAAAAGCTGAAAATGTTATATGACATTGTGACTTTTATTTCCATACTGAGTTTAGAATGTTATTGTGCTTGGTAGTGTTATTTTTTAAACATTTAGTCATAAACATTTATAACACTTAACCTAACACTTAACCTCCATATAGAAATAGTAAAGGAAGTATTTAAATTATTGAAGTAAGCTGAATGAAAATATGAGCTATATACCATTTTGTTCCTTGTATGGTTTTTATAAAAATTTCTATGGGAAGTCACAGTTTCTATTCCTTTAAAAATGAAATGTATTCTTAGATGATACAGTTACCACTAGCTATACATAAATTTATCAAATGCTAAATTGACTTCCGGAACTTTTCGACATTACTCATCAGACTCCATTTTAGGAACTGTCATAAAACTTTTCTTAATTGAAAATGTAATCGACAACACCATCTGCAAAAAACACAACCCCTCCTCCCCAAAATAAAACCCTCATGAGTTGCTAACATTAAAAAATAATCTCTGGTTCAGAAATAAATTTATCTTTTTGACTGATGATCTAGTTCATTTCTGAATCATCATATTTTGAAGAATCAACAAGTGGTAGTGTTACTTACAAGGGGACTTCAAAAAGTTTGCGGGAAATTAAATGAAAGCTTAAGTTGATTTTGGTGCAGAAAACATACATAGTGGGGTTTTTTTTTTTTTTTGGTAATATATATTTTCCATGAATTTTTTGAAGTTCTTTGTATAGGAGTGGTAGTTCTCAACTCTACCACGTACTTGGACGGTGTGAGTGCATCTGCACAGGCTTGGCGTCAATTATTAGGTTGCAATAGTGTAATTTTCAGCACTTACTAACTCTGATCCCATCTCTTTAAAGTAAACGAAAGCAAAGTGTTTAATATAATAACATTAAATTTGTTCTAATTTACAGGATAAGTCACTCACACACACTATATGTAACCCACCTCACAACTTACAGAGACACTTCCAAATGTTAAGGATCACAGTAGTAGGAGAATTATTTAATATCCAACTGCAATCACTGTTAGTCATACATTAAGGGAAAAAGTCAGTGTACTTCTTACCCAATCCCCTGGTGATGGCTTCCAGGTTAGGACTTTGGCTGAGTGATGAGAGAGACATGAAAGGATTTAGATGATGAGAAGATGGGAGGAGCTACTCTAAAGTGCTTGGCCGTAGAGGTACCAAATTAGATCCATTACTAGAGTCTTACAAAGCATGTTCCTCAGAATAGTAACGTCAACATTGCTTGAGAATTTGTTAGAAATGAAAAGTCCTGGGTCCCATCCCAGGCCTAATGAATCAGAATCTGCATTTTTAAGGAGATCCCCAGGTGATTACATGCACACTAACATTTGGGAAGTGCTGCACTGGTGTTTTGTTTTTTTGTTTTGTTTTGTTTTGTTTTTTTGTTTTTATAGAGAGAGGTTTTTGTGATAGGGTGTGTGCGTTCGCCAGAGAGACAGAGACAGAGAGAAAGAAAGCAAGAAATCATCCCCCAGGGGGTGTGACCACGTAGCAATCCCTTCTCCTCCATTTTCTTCTCCATAGTATTATGGCCATGCTTCTACATTTGCCTGGCATGCATTTTGAGCCACTGGGTCTGGGACTTGAACTACAGGCAACTACATGGGAGTCCAGCAAAGTAACCATTATGCCATCTGCTGGTTACAAGTTTAAAAAAATATATATCTTTTAATACTTAAAAGCATTGCCTATTTTAATGTAATGTTTTTGTTTGTTTAATTGTCTGCAGTGGGTTGTCAATACCCTTATAAAACCTTACCAAGGAAATACTTCGTCTTGCAACCATTATTCTGGACAAAGTATTTTCAATAATGAAACGATTTTTTTTTTTGTCTTTTTTTTGGAGAGGTTTTTTTTTTTTTTTTTTTTTTTTTTTTTTTTTTTTTTTTTTTTTTTGCTATAGGGTGCGTGCGCTCGCCAGACAGACAGAGAGACAGACAGAGAAACAGAAAGCGAGAAATCACCCCCTGGGGGGATGGCCACGCCGCAATCCCTTCTCCTCCATTCTCCTCTCAGGATCTTGGGCACGCACGCACACACGCCCGGTGTGAGTTTTAAGCCACTAGGTCCGCGACGCGAACCGTGGTCGACTACGTGGGAGTCCAGCGACATAGCCATTACGCTAACTGCTGGTCCCATGAAATGATTTTTTTAAGAGCTAGATGTATTTAAAGTTCAGTTTTAAAGATTCTAAAAAACCTGTCCCTTTGTGTTTGTGTGTGTGAGAGAGAGAGAAAGAGATAGAGGGAGAGAGTGAGAGGGAGGCTAAGAAAGATAAAAGAGTTAGAGAAAAAAGAAAGAAAACATTCGTCCCTCCTAATGGTAATAGCAATCGAAGAGTTCTGAGTTCCATCCCAAACTCTAGCCATCCATTGCTTACTCCATGAAAATAGAAGACATTTCCTCAAGGAACATACTGGTTAGAGAAGGGGGAAAAACTAAAGAAATGTTAGACTCAGTCTTGAATCATTTCGAACATGTTAAATAATGGTAAGCGACTTCCATCAGGTAAAGTAAGTGCTAGGAAATTCTGTCTTAAGAATTCTTGTCATCTGGTTAGCACACTGAATTAGAAGGCAGTAACGTTCTTTTAGAGTGGCACAATATATGTCTCAGTTATCCTCTTATTTTGTCTTTGTAGTGAGAGCAATGGAAAATGTATTTAAGCTTTGGAACGAAGCAGTTTTTTTTTTTTTTTTTTAACTCCACACTCTGCCATTTTTTTCCCTCCACACCCTGCCATTACCTTGGATGAATCGCCAACATCTTTATTCCTGGGTTTGCATACCAGTAAAAATGGTAAAAATGCCATAATACCTACTTCATCTAAGAGAGTTTTCAAGATTTCAAAAACTTTTGCACCCAGATAAACATACTTTTTCATAAACTTGTTGAAGTCACTTCCTATGTTGTTATAAAAATTAAGTCAAATATTGGATATGAATTGATTGAGAACATATAAAGTGGCAGAGTGGAGGGCACATATATGTTGAAGAGGGAGGAAAACACGAGTTCATCTCCCTTCTTCTACAGTGGTGCTGCTGCACACCTAGTGTGTTCAGTACCGTATAGAACACATCAAAGACCTGCAGATGTCTTTGGGCTGTTGGTTTTAAAACTGAAAAAGCCAGTAAAGTCTGGAACCACATCAAGGATTCTAAGCCATTCCCACTCCCCATCCAATGAATGACTAGTTAAAAGGCCATGCCAGTATACATGTCGGATACAAGAAAAAACAAGTTCACAGCCAGGGGAAACTGGCACATGTCCTACATCCCTGTCCAGCTATGGGAAGAGAGTAGGATCTAAGCAAAGTCCGATACAGACCCAAACTGTGAGTGTGTACATGTGGGTGTGAGTGCATTAGAGAAAAAACCAACAAACAGATTATATTTATGGCCATATTCTTCCTCCATGAAAATACCTAAAATGAGAGCTGGCTTTCTTAAAGGAGATATGTCGATATGCCTGGTATCCTGAGGGAGGCATTTGCTTGCTAGGATGTTTGTGTGTGTGTCATGTGCTCCTCCCCCCGACTTTTGTAAATCTCTCTTACCTTATGCTTCACAATCTATTCTTACAGTGAGACTTTATCATCACCAGCTCAACTTTCCCAGACATGGTCCTCATACCCCTTCTCCCCTGTCCAGTTGCTTTGTTTCCTGTTTACCCACAATTAGAAAACAAAACAAAACTCTGTAATATCATTTGCATTGCATCATCTCTATTAGCCTTTCAAACTCATGTGCTTTATTTTTCTTTGTTTTGCCAATCTGGCCCATTTCCAAATACATGGCAGATCCTCTGTAAATGCAGAAATGAAAATCCTGACCCAGCATTTGTATTTCTCAAACTTGGTATCCCACATTAGGTGTTCCAGGAAAAGGAAAGAGATCGAGAGATCTAGATAGAGAGATAAAAGGAGGAAGGCAGGAAGGAAGACAATTCAACAAGTCTTGGATTTTAAAAAGTTAAACACGTTTTTAAAATCACATGATTTCTCAAATCCTTTAATATTCTAATATACATTATATTTCTCAAACATTTTTGACCATTGATCTCAATCTCATTTTTCTTTTTCCTTCTTTTCTCTTTCTTTCCTTCTTTCTTTTTTTTTTTTTTTTTTTTTTTTGGTTTAGAAGAGCACAGTTTGCAACACAGCCCTAATGCAAACAGAAACAACTTATGCATTCTTTAATGCCTAAATCATGGAATGCATTACCCTTTCAACAGAGCAAAAATATCCGTGTAACCAAAAGATTCACAAGTACGAGGTTTCCAACAATATTTAATACAATGGCATCTCAGCACAATGTAAAAATTTAGACATCCCCTGTAGTGCATTGCAGAATTCACCTGGATTGGATATGAATCTGACTAATGTTATTGATATTCTGCCCAAAGTAAGCCAGAACAAAGGGGCAAAAGAGAGAAAAGATTTGGCACAATATTTTGTCAGACAATGGTGTCAGCACCGCAAACATGGTAATTACAGCTTTGGTTCTTGACATATAACACACACTTTTCAAAGAGCTTCCTCCAGTCGTTCTGAGAAGACAGTTCTGATCAATGGATAGTGCATGAGAAAGGTCATTGTGGGAAACAAATCCCTGCAGGTGGTGATCTTTATTCTAGGTTGTCCCCTCCTTTCATTTCCACCTTCCCTGCCTCCCCACTTCTCCCTCTTACAGAACACTGTACTTTTGTTTCCCTTTTGTAGTATCAAGGCTGGCAAAGAATGCTAAAACCATATATAGAATATTAATTTAGTTAAAGATAATATTAAAAATATATCACAACCAGTATAGTATGGATACTGACCACCCAGAGTTTAGGGCGACCAGAGCTCTGGAGTGAAGGCTAGAAAGCTCCTCATCTGTCTGGAGTTAACCCATTAATTGCTAAATGAAAGGACAGATGGCATTCCAGGTAAGACTTGGCCAGGGAGGTGGGATGGACACTGGAGGTGGTGCCTTGGCTGAGCCTTCATCAATTAGCACAGAATAGAACTGTATCCATATTTTACAAACTGGTCATACCTTTGCATGCCAAGTGTGTGTCAGCCTTATACTCAATAGCATTTTACTGAATGCCTACCATGTGTTGGGCATTTTACTATGGCCTGGATATTGGGCCAATAGCAAGATTTTTATGATAGCAGCAAATAAATTTCTTAGCTTTCTGGACATCAAGTGATCAAGAGGTAAATTAAAATGAAATTATGATTATTTCTATTTGTTAACTTAAACATCTACTCTAGTCTATAATTAAGTTTTAGAAAATATGAAAAAGAGAACATGAAAAAAGGAAGTTAAACTTGAGAGTGGTGGTAAAACAAAACCTCCTGTGAGAGGACATGCAGTGTCTACAGTTGCTCTCCCTGCTTTTATACCTTTCTATCCCTCAGTTTCTGCCAGAGTGCAGATATTCAGTATTTATTAAGTGGGGACATGCAATGCCTCTCTTTCATAGTCCTGCCTGCTTTATTTAGCATGAAATCTTCCATATTCAGATACTTCATAACAAATGTCAGGGTCTCATTGTTTTTTATGACTAAATAATATTCTACAGTGTACATGTGTTTTTTTCAATCTATTCATCTTCTCTTGGGCATTTGGCTTGATTGCATGTTTCAGCAATCATGAGTAATGCTGTAATAAATATGGATGTACATGTGTTTTTCCAACTGAATAGAGGGTGGGAAGGAAAAAATCAGAGGAAAAACATTTAACAGAAATAAAAATTAATAGTTATCTGGTGATGATAATGTATATGGTAATGTCTTTGTACAAATAAACACTGTATTCATGCTGGGTAAAACAATTTTATATGCTGTAAAGATGTACAGTAAATGCAAATAAAATTTTTTTAAAAAACATGCAGTAATGCTGTGACATTGTAGAAAGCTTTGACTCCTCTTTGCCTGTCAAAGCACTTTTGCACTTCTAGAAATTTCTTTGCTAAAAACTTTTTATTAACAATTTCTTTTTGAATATGAAATTTATGTAAACATAGAAATGATAGCAAAATGCTTTTTCAGCATGTCTTTATTTTATTTTATTATTTTTTCTTTTTTTGGAGAGGTTTTTTTTTTTGCTATAGGGCATGTACGCTCACCAGAAAGACAGAGAGAGAGAGACAGAAAGCAAGAAATCAACCCCCAGGGGGAATGGCCACGCTGCAATCCCTTCTCCTCCATTCTCCTCTGAGGATCTTGGGCACGCACGCACATGCGCCCGGCGTTTAAGCCACTGGGTCTGGGACTCAAACCACGGTCAACTACATGGGAGTCCTGTGACATAGCCATTACACTAACTGCTGGTCCCCTAGACTTTTATTTTCTAATGAGTTTAAAAACAATCTAAGATTTTTCATACAAAATAATACAACCCACAAACAGATGTAAACAGGGATAGCATCACCATAAGACTTCATCTTGTTTACCTGTTCTTTCTCTTTTTATAAGACTTTTTAATTTAACTTTACTTTTATTTCATTTATTTTAATTTGACCAGAGAGGGATAGGATGAGAGTGAGAGAGAGGAGGAAAGTGAGAAAGCAAGCCACCAGGTCCAGGATTTGAGCTGCAGTCAGCCATGTAGGAGTCCAGCACCCTTACCTACCATTCCACCTGCCAGCCCCCTAACTTTCTCCTACGAAATAATACTACATCTATAGATGTGCATATATGTGTTCACTTTTTAAATTTTTATTTATTTATTTATTTAAAATTTGCTGTAGGGTGCATGTGTGTGTGTGTGTGTGAGAGAGAGAGAGAGAAAGAGAGAGAGAGAGAGAGAGAGAGAGAGAAAGCAAGTCACCAGGTCCAGGACTCAAACCACAGCCAGCCATGTGGGAGTCCAATCCCTTAACCACCACACCACCTGCTGGCCCAATATGTGTTCACTCTTAGGATAAAAATTAGAATGTTGAGACCAGCACATGGAGTAAAGTTTATGTCACTGGACTACCATGTAGTTGACCATGGTTTGAGTCCTGGACCTGGCAGCTTGAAACTCACACCAGGTGTGTGTGCGTATGTGCCCAAAATTCTGAGAGGAGAATGGAGAAGGGATTGCAGTGTGGTCATCCCGCTGGGGGGTGATTTCTTGCTTTCTGTCTCTTTCTGTCTTTCTCTGTCTCTCTGGCAAGCACAAATCTTTTCTTCACATAAGGGCTCATTGCAGGAATTCCTGATCAGATGAATCCTAACCCTGGCCCCAGAGGCTTAAAAACCATCCCCAGGCATGTGTATGCATGCCCCAAATCCTGATGGGATTGGACAACTAGAGAAAGGATTGTGGTCTGTCCAGCGACGTAGCCATTACACCATCCGCTGGTTCTAGTGTTTCCTCATTCTAATTCCACTGGGAGGAGAATGCAAAGTGTGTATTATGAAGGGTTCAGCTGCAAAAATCTCTCTTAAAAAAAAAAAAACAAATAGAGGGGCTGGCATGTGGCATGGTGGATAAGATGGCTGGACTCCCACATGGCTGACTGTGGTTCAAGTCTCGGACCTGGCAGCTTGCTTTCTCACTTTCCTTCTCTCTCTGTCTCTCTCTGGTCAACTTCAAAATAAATAAATAAATAAATAAATAAATAAATAAATAATAAGGACTATGAACAAAATTAAAAAAAAAAAAAACAAATAAAATGTCTTTGCAGAGCAGGCTTCCATTTTCTCTCCCATAGATGGTGTTTTCAACCCTTTTCTACCACAAATCACTTTGGATGATTTCTTTAAATATTGTATCTTTTTTTTTAGAGGGATTTTTGCTATAGGGCACATGTTCTTGCTGGAGAGGCAGAGAGAGACAGAGAGACAAAAAGTAAGAAATCACCCCCCCCCCCGGGGGGGGATGGCTATGCTGGAATCCCTTCTCCTTCATTCTCTTCTTGGGATTTTGGGCACACATGCACACATATCTGGTGTGAATTTTAAGTCACTGGGTCAAGGACTCAAACCATGGTCAACTACATGAGAGCCCAGTAATGTAACCACTACTCTATCTGCTGATTCTGAAATATGATGGTACCTTGATATGTAGAAATAAAAGCAGAATATAAAGAAAAAATAAAAATTTTCTGAGACTGGACAAAGATGAAAATGTGTGCGTGTATGCATGAATGTGTATACAAAATTTTCATAACAAACATAGTTTATGCTCTGGTATGAAAAGTTTGATCAAGAAGAGGAGGTAGGACCAGCATAATGGTTGGCATAATGGTTATGTCACTGGACTCCCCTGTGGTCTACTGTGGTTCAAGTCTCGGACCCGGTGCCTTAACTCACACTGGGTGCATGTGCGTGTGCGTGCGTGCCCAAGATCCCCAGTGGAGAATGGAGGAGAAGGGATTGTGGTGTGGCCACCCCCCCCAGGGGTGATTTCTCGCTTTCTGTCTCTCTGTCTTTCTGGCAAGTGCACGCACCTTATAGCAGAAACCTCTCCAAAAATAAATGAAGAAGAAGATAAGAGGAGGAAATAATAGGAGCAGCAAGATGATTGATAATGATTGATATTCATAAAATAACAGAGGTGGACTTGTTCTCCAAATCCTAGAATCCATGAAACTTGGGAAAGAATAACAACAAAAATACTATTTGTGAGTAAAATCAAAAGTGAATATACAAGTGATATGGTAATGTAAAACACATCCATTTCCTAATAATTATCTATTGATATTAACCATACTTATTATTTCTTCTCGAATGCTAAATATCATAAATATTTCATCTTGACAACTCAATATTTTCATGCCATACATGGAATAAAGGCCTATTAATGAGTTCCAGTTAACAGAAAGCTGTATAAATGCATATTTACTGAATGCTAGGTAAACCAGCTTCTATGAAAGTCTTTGAGACAGAAAGAAAGACATTTTCCTTTATACCTAAGATTGTAAACATTTTTTTTAATTGCCAGAGGGCATGTGTCCTTGCCAAAGAGAGAAAGCGAGAGCAAGAAAGAGAAAGACAGAGTACTCCCTCAACGGAGCGTGGTCAGACCACAATCCTTTCTCTATTTGTCCATCCCATCGGGATTTGGGTCATGCACACACATGCCTGGGCATGGTTTTTAAGCCATGGGGCCAGGATTAGGCCATGTAGAATCCAGCTCCCTTACCACTAAGCTGCAGGTTCAGCCCAAAATTGTAAACTTCTAAACACTTAGAACCTTTATCAGATGCAGTCTGAAAAATGAGAAATTCAAAAGTGACTTAGTTGTATTAATAAATGTAACATGGGCTATTTGGGAAAGATTTCTTTTTTTTTTTTTTTTTTGAGAGGTTTTTCGCTATAGGGCGCGTGCACTCGCCAGACAGACAGAGAGAGACAGAGAGACAGAAAGCGAGAAATCACCCCCCAGGGGGGATGGTCACGCCGCAATCCTTTCTCCTCCATTCTCCTCTCGGGATCTTGGGCACGCACGCACACGCGCCCGGCGTGAGTTGTAAGCCACCGGGTCCGAGACGCGAACCGCCGTCGACTACGTGGGAGTCCAGCGACATAGCCATTACGCTAACTGCTGGTTCCCAAAGATTTCTAACCTTATGAATGACAATAGAGAAATCACTAAAAGACACAAAGTACTAGGCTGATAGTATCTACTAGCTTGTAATGTTTCTTATTTTCCTTTAAATAACCTCACAAGATTAATATATACTAATCTGATTTTTGTATAAATACCCATCATGCTTCCAAGAGAGTATTTTTGCTTGTTTGTTTGTTTATTTTTTTCCAGAGAGATTTAAGATGTGTGCACTTGCCAAAGAAACAGAGAGACAGAGAAATAGAAAGTGAGAAATCACCCTCCATGGGGTGATGGCCACACTTCAATCCCTTCTCCCTCCATTCTTCTCTCAGGATTTTGGGCACGTATGCATACACGTCCAGCCTGAGTTTTAAGCCACAGGGTCTGGGACTCAAACTTCAGTCGACTATGTGGGAGTATAGTGATGGAACCATTATAACATCTGCTAGTCCCTCCAAGAGAACTGAAGGAGAAAATTGGATTGCTATCAGTTAAATTATACATTTATACATTAAATTATTACGTTTTCTAAATAATGTATACATTTATACATTAAATTATACATTTTTAAGAGGTTTTTGCTATAGGGCACGTGCACTCGCCAGAAAGACAGAGAATGACAGACAGAAAGCGAAAAATCACCCCCCAGGGGGTTTGACCACGCCACAATCCCTTCTCCTCCATTCTCCTCTCGGGATCCTGGGCACGCATGCACACGCGCCCGGCATGAGTTTTAAGCCACCGGGTCTGGTACTCGAACTATGGTCGGCTACATGGGATTCCAGCGACATAGCCATTACACTAACTGCTGGCCCCTAAATTATACATTTTTTAAAAGAGCAGTTTTCTTTGATCTTGACCCATGTTAACATTTGTGAAGATAAAGGGCGAGTTTTGAAGTGAAATCCTCTAAGTTAATCCTAATTTTCTCATTCGTTTACATGCATCTAAATAATAAAAAATAAAAATAATTATTGAATATAATGACTACTAGTGATTTTTTAACGTTTTAAAAATGTCTTGGAATTTATATTTAAGACTTTACTCAAACCAGATTAAATCATTAATTTGATAGTCAACTATTCTTAGTACATTTTTACTTATTAAGATACTGCTCACACTGGCATTTAAGAAGCACGTGACTTGCAAAATTAATATAACATTCTTTTTCTCCACTGGTGTACAATTTCTCATTTAAGTGCCTTCTCCAGAAATATGTTCTCCTCACACTTTGCCTTGTCAGTTTATTTGAAACAAAATCTTTTAAGACACATTACAAGTTCAATATTAAAGAGCTCTACTCAAAGAATAACAGAAAATTAGGCATGGAATGGGCCTAACAGCTATCAAAAGGCCAAACTTTACCAAAATACTTTCCTCTGTATGTAATAATATCATGTGTCTTTATCTCCTTGTATATTTAACTCTTCTGGAAATTATCTGAGTTCTAATAGTTCTCACAATTGGAATGTTTTTCCATTTTTGTTTCTGCTCTTCAGGTATAAGTTTTATTAAGTATAATCAAAATATTACTTCATATACTGCATATGTATATTCTTGCCTGCTGTGGTTTTCGGAGATATAAAAACTTCTGTTGACATAAAATGAGAGCATTATAGTACAGCATAGCTTTCAATGACAAAGTAAGAGAACAGAAAAAATTCTAAATAGTAGACTAAAAAATGGAAAAGCAAAGCAAATCTATTTAAATTGTATTGACTTTCACATTATGTTGTTCAATACTTATCTGTTACCAACATGAACATTCAAGCCTTCCCCACTCCTGCCCTTCCAGAAAAAATCTGGAACATAGAATTTTTTTCTTTAGAAATCCAGAATTAAGATCAGCAGATGGTATAGTGGTTATATCACTGGACTCACCACGTAGTTGACCATGGTTCGAGTCCTGTACCTGGTGACTTAAAACTCACGCCAGGCACTTGTGCGTGAGCGTATGCCTAAAATCCCAAGAGGAAAATGGAAGAGAAGGGATTGTGGTGTGGCCATCCCTCCTGAGGGGAGGGGATTTCTCACTTTCTGTCTCTCTGTCTCTCCGGTAAGCATATGTGCCTTATAGCAAAAATCTCTCTTAAAAAAATAAGAAAGAAAAGAAAAAGAAAATGAGAATTTAAAAGGTAGAACAAGCTCAGTGCTTTCATTAACAAGGAGTGAGAATATTCACTAGGAACACAAGAGGAACAAAAGGGGGTGATCAGGACTACAGGAGTGAACTTTGCTTTCAGCCATATGTAAGGTAAAAAGCGAAGGTGAAGGTAATGGGATGAAACATCAGTGAAAGTAAAATGGAGGAGAGTAAGAACGTGATGTTCAATTGGTAGACCAAACAGAAGCCCAGAGATGAAAACAACCATTGGTAATTAATTACTACTAGGTACTGGACACACTTAACTAGGTAAATGATAGTTGACAATATTGACTTTTATGTCATTTTTTTTTTTGGTTTTCTATGCAAAATTCATCATGACTTTTCTGACCACCCAATATTTCCAAAGATTCTTTTTTTTAGTTTGCATAATAGACTTAATTCACTTCTCCTTTTCATGGAGCTTCATCTTAAATTGCCTTCAATTCTGCATTTGCTGAATGTGTGGATAGTAGTCCACTTTGGCAAAGTACTCTGCAATGGCAACAGAGATTTAGAAATGGGTGTTGAGAAGAAAGAGAAATAATTAATTCTTACAGGAATTGTTGAGTATTGGAGGCCATATCTAAAATTGGAAAATTTGTCTACTTTGTGACTACTAGGCATGGAAACAGTTCTAATTTAGAACTTAAAAATTTTTCTTCTTGTTTATTCTAATAGTTTACAATACTGAGTTTGGTTTCCTCATAAAATAACTTGCCGTAATTATTGTATGACAGTTACAAATATGAATGGATTAAATGGAAATTTTTAAATCATTGACCAAGTATATATTCAGTGTATTGTAACTCTCCTGTCTATATTAGGTGTTTTCTGTACACACTCAAAAAGCAAGAACCGATCTGGCAAGTGACTGTCCAGAGGGTAGTGTATGGGCAATATAGATGGGAAGCTGGCAACACCCGAATGTTTTCCTGGGATCCATTAGAGCCTCAGTGCCTTACTGTAGAAATGTGTTATTCATTTCTATATTCCCTGTGCAGATATAGTACCTACCACAGAGGATTTTCTGACATAGTTTGTTGAATGACTAGTCTCTGCTAAGATATAAGGAAATAAGATAGTTAAGAGGAGAGTTCAAAGTAAGAGAATTTAAATTAATGAATGGGTAAAAAAGGCAAGATGGAAAGGGGTAGAAAATGAAACTTGAGATTTGTGGGTTAGAGAAATGAAGAGAACTGAGTGAGCAAGGCAGCTGTTATGGAGTGCACTGAGACCTTGGCTTCTTTTTTTTTTTTTTTAAAGAATTATTCTTATTTAACTTTATTTATTATTATTATCATTATTAGTTTCCAGTTTGATCCGAGAGAGACAGAGAGAGAGAGAGGAAGTGAGCAAGCAAGCCACCAGGTCCAAGACTTGAACCATGGTCGGCCATGTGGGAGTCCAGTGCCTATAACCACCATGCCACTTGCCGGCCCCAGACCTTGGCTTCTTTAAGTGGCTGAAAGATTCTTCCTCTGTAGATCCTGACTGCAGTCACTGAGTGGGAGGGGGTCCACTCAGAGTGCCTAGACACTTCTTCAAGATAATAGGGTGGTTGTTTGGGTGTAACTTTCACAAGCTCTAAGCAAGTGGACTTTAACTTTTCATGGAAAGGATCATATGACAACATACAAGCAAATTCAAAATAGGAGTTATATAACATCACTGATATCCACCTATTGTCCTGATGCTCAGTTTTAATTACTCCTGTACCCTGATCAGCAGCAAGATCAGTCTTTAACCGGGAGCCAGTCCCCATCAGGATAACTGCCTGATGATGATGATGGTAACCTTTAACAAGTATTGAGCACTTATTATATGCCTGAAGTATCATTTACTGCTCATATTATTTTATCTAATTCTATTAACAACTCTATGAGATGGCATCATTACTATTTCTGTTTTAGATATAGAGACACGGAGGCTAGCGGATGGTGTAGTGGTTGAGGAATTGAATGCCCATGTGGCTGACCACAGTTTGAGTCCCAGACCTGGTGGCTTTACACTTACTCCAGGCACATGTGTGCATGACTGAAATCCCAAGGGGAGAATAGAGGAGAAAAGATTGCAGCTTGGCCATCACCCTCCCCCAGGGGTGTGATTTCTCACTTTCTGTCTCTTCTGTCTCTCCTGAGAGTACATGTGCCCTATAGCAAAAATCTTTCTCGAACGAAACAAAACAAAACAAAACAAAAAGAAAGAAAGAAAGAAAGAAAGAAAGAAAGAAAAAGAAAGAAAGAAAGAAAGAAAGAAAGAAAGAAAGAAGAGGAAAGGAAAGGAAAGGAAAGGAAAGGAAAGGAAAGGAAAGGAAAGGAAAGGAAAGGAAAGGAAAGGAAAGGAAAGGGGAAAGGAAAGGAAAGGAAAGGAAAGGAAAGGAAAGGAAAGGAAAGGAAAGGAAAGGAAAGGAAAGGAAAGGAAAGGAGAGGAAAGGAAAAAGAAAAGACATAGAGACACTAATGCACAAGTAGATGAACTTGTCCAAGATTACGTGGCTAGTAAGTGAAGAATTTGGGCTGCCTGATCATGCTCTTAACTTTTAGACTATGATTTTCATTTGAGCTCAGAGCTAGGTGAGGTTTGAGAGTAACGTTGGTGACTTAGGCTGAGTTCCCAGGATTCCTGCGGTAAACCATAGGTGACCAAGTACTCATCCCACTTCATTCTGCTTCCAAATCCTTCCTACAGTTGCTTTGTCTGTACAGACAAGTTTTCTTAAATCCTTTTCATCATTACCATGATGAACTTATTCTAACAATTGAAGAACCAGTGGGAAAAGTGGGAATATGAGGGAAATTTGAAAAAAGGACCAGGCATGAAATCATAAAAAGTTTGTTAATTTTCTTAAGAGTAAAAAATATGTAAGAAAAGTCTTTAAGTTTTAGAGATGTATAATAAAGCATTCAAGGACTAAAACTCATAATAATTGAGGCTTACATTAAAATGATTGAGCAAAGAGAAAATAGTGGAAGGAATGTGGTAAAATAATAGTAATAATTAAAGCTGGATGATCAATATATGAGACTTTATTATAATATTCTATTTTGAAGTATATTTGAAATTTTTCTAATAAAGTTAAAATAAATATAACATTACATTTCCTGATGCTGATACTATTACATTTTCCCCAATTCTTATAGAAATGGAGCATAAACAGTCTCCTGATATAAACCATTTCTGAATGTCGGATTCTTTGCAGGACACACTTCTGACCCTAATGAGCAAGGAGAAAGGAGATGTTTATCTGTCCATAGCAGCAAATCACATTTTATGCTGAGCTACACCCAATGGACAATGTGCAAATATATGATTCTTTCCTGGCTCTGACTCTTATGAGCTGGCATACTTGAGGCAAGCAACCTACTTGCACTAGGCCTTTTCTGGAAAAGGGTCTATAATTGCATCTTCTTCCAGACTATTGTAAGATTCAGGATGTGATGCATACAAATCACTCAGTTCATTGCCTGAAATATAGTGAGCATTCAACGAACATTAAATATTTTTAGCACTGGCCAAAATGAAAAAAAAAAAAAAAGTGCTCTGCCTCACAAAGAGTCTTCACACTACAGTTGGGGAAAAAATGATACTTAGTAGGTAAAACTACACGGTACAGCTCAGCTTATCTTTCATAACTCAAATAGAAACATAAAGTAGGTCTTTTTCTCAAACCGAATGAAAGTTGTTTTTCTTTTTACAACAATATTAATTCCCTTGATTAGAGAATAAGAAGGCCATTGGACAATTTCTGAACTGTGAATAAGCAAATACAAAGGGGGTGATAAACACTGGGTTTGTTGAGCAGGCATTGCTCATTCCAAACTGATGACACAAGTTGGGCTTAAGGAGAGTGAAGACAGAGAAAGTCCAATGACAATTCAATGCATTCCTTTAGCCATGGTCATTAACACCCCGACTTCTGGGTGCAGGGAACTGCCCTCTCTCTACTGAGGACATTCATTTCAGAGGTGTGTGCCTTTAAGTGAATTGAAAAGGACCCTGAGGAGAAAGCTTGCCTTTCATGTCTATTCCCTCTCTTCAGTGAATCTAGATGCAAGGATTTCATCTTCTCATCTCTCCACCTAGGTCCCCTTTCATTTTGAGAGGTGCTTTTAGGTTGCTTTGTTTTGGTTTCTCTGGGCGGCCTGCCAACCTCTGCCTCAGAGACAGTTCAAAATGATGAGATCAAATGTTTTGAGGCAGTGTTACATTTCTTTTTATTCCCTAATCTTTGTTTAACTCCACGTGTTGTCTTAAGTCTTCTTACCCTTCTGTAGGGCTTCTATAGCCAAAAAAATTACTAAGTCATAGAATCATATGCTTTGAATTGATCCTAAGAATAATAAAACCCAACTACCCAATATTGGAATCTCATTTACAACTCTAGTACAACTTATACATACTTCAGAAAAGGGAATTTATTACTATACTGGGTGATAATTTTACTTTTAAATGTAACTAATTTAGAAAGCTCTTAAGATTGGAAACTCTTAACTAGAAGGAAATAAGGAAAGGAGAGAATGGTCAAAGTAGAGGCATTCCAGGGTGGCAAAGTAATATTTATATCTTTTCTGAAAAGGGGAGGAACTCTGTATATCAAAAAGAATTAAAACAAGACTTGCATGACTAGACTTTGAGCAAAGGGAGAGTCTTTCAAGATGAAGCAGGGTCATATAGGGGTCTGAAATTTATTCTGACCCCTAGTAGTAAGAAACAGAAATTTTAATCTAAGAAGTTCTAGAGTTTCTAGACTTGTACCATGTTGGACACACTCTTCTAAACAGACTCAAGTTTTTCGCCATTCTGCTTCAGATGTGGCTCGGAGCACTAACCACGCTCTCTAGATGGATTTGGTAAGTCTAGAGTGGGCTGGGCCCCCAGCTCTTTTGTTCTGTACATTGGACAGATGCATCCTAATAATACATGCGCTTAGAGGGGGACTTTATCTTTCTGAGTCCTATCATCGAGACCATGTGATCAACTAAAACCATTTAATAACACCTAGTTTGGGTTGGGTTTTGACACTAGAAGAACTACACAGAAGATGGACTATAAAGGAGCCTCAGGTCAAATGGAGATGTCTAGGGTTAAATTCCTCTTTGTGTATTTCACTCAGCCCACAAGATTAGAGGGTTTTGTTTTCCTCCTGGCTTTTCTCTTTTCTTCTATATATCCTTTTCTAATTTTGAAATTAAACTTTGAGACAAAAAATATAACAAAACAAGTAGAAATAAACCATAATCCAAATGAACAGAAATAACTACTATTATCATTGGTATTTACATCTCTCACTATCATTTTTCATGGTTGAGGTAATACGACTATAATATAGTTCATAGCCTTTTTAATAGCTATTATCATTAGGTCACAAGAATTTATTTTCCAGTGTTATTAAGTGGTCCCCATAATTACTTCTTGTTTGAGGATATTTAAAAATCCTGGTTTTTTACTTTATAAAAGAAATTTTGTGAACGATACCTTTATATTTAAATATTTGCCTTCATTTTTAGAATATTTCCTCAGAGAAAAACCCAAGAAACGTATTTAAAGCTCTTTGATGCATTTTTATCAATGGCTTTACAAAACTGTTTGGCTACTTTAAACATATACTTCTACCTGGATTGTGTATTCTAAAACAATTTAAGAATTTAAAATTAATTATGCTACTTTAATGGAGAAAATATCATTGAATTCATGTCTTAACTTTCATTTGTTTAATTAGCATTGTTAAAGATTTTAAAATGTTTATTAAGCCACTTATATTTCCTCATCTTTTTCCTATGCATGATGGTCTTAATGATTTACTTCTCAATTTGTATAATCCTTTAATTATAAGGATTTCAATCCTCAGTTTGTTATAGCTTTTATAAACATTCATCTGAATCTAGTTGGAAATGTTCATTTTGTCTAAAGAAATCATAAATAATATAGATAAATTTTTAAAATACAACCTTGCCTGTACAATTATCATTTGACTGCTACTGTAGTCAAGAATAGAAATTTCCTTGTCTGATTTATTTTCTCTTTTAGTTTGACATGAGCTTAAAAACAGAACAAGAAAAAAAGAAAGACACTTTCATACACTTTACCCTAAATAAGTCTTGCAGAGATCTTTTCTAATGCAGTTAGAAATAAGTCAGGAAGACTCTTATTTCTCTAATAAAACTAAGAACTTAAAAAATATAATTAGGAATATGAGTTTGGGCCTGCAAAGACTGAATTCCAAGACTTGCCTTAGTATTTTATAGTATGTGTGTGTGTTTCATTAAGCTGAACACTGGAGAAGAAATGAATAAAATTCACATAATTATTTCTTCTCTGATTCATGATAACGTTTTGGTCACCATCAAATGATGCTAACTTGTTATTTGTTATTATACAACTTAAGTTTAAATTCTAATCTTAAACCAGTTTTCTTTAGCAAGCACTTTGGGACCCAACAGCTCTAAACCTTTTCTCCCATCTGTAAAAGAGGGCTAATCACGCTCTCCTTTCAGTACTTTTCCTGGCTATCTGCAGTAGGGAGTGAAAAGTACTGAGCCAGTGCCAGCACTGGGAGACGCTCTGTGATGCCAGACTCGACTCTACTCCACCTCACCCTCTTATCTCAGGTCATGAAAAGCTACATTTCCTGAGAAAGAGCACGTGTGCATCTCAGTGCAGCCACCTACATTGGCATTAACTCCAATGGCATGCCAGGAATAACTAAATGAAAAAATATATGGGGAACCAGCAGTTAGCGTAATGGCTATGTCGCTGGACTCCCACGTAGTCGACCGCGGTTCGCGTTTCGGACCCGGTGGCTTACAACTCACGCCGGGCGCGTGTGCGTGCGTGCCCAAGATCCCGAGAGGAGAATGGAGGAGAAGGGATTGCGGCGTGACCATCCCCCCTGGGGGGTGATTTCTCGCTTTCTGTCTCTATGTCTCTCTCTGTCTGTATGGCGAGCGCACGCGCCCTATAGCGAAAAAACCTCTCCCAAAAAAAAAAAAAAAAAAAATATATATGAAAGCTGAATTTTGCACAGTGTTTGCTTATTTGGCAGACATTTTCGGGAACCAGATATGTGACTGAAATCGCAAAAGGTACTAGTCATACAAAAAAGAATAAAACTCTCTTCCTGTGTTGATGAAGATGTATTGGAAATTCTTCAGTAAAAACTCTCAGAAATATTTGACCATTTAACTTTACCACTGTGTCTATAGTGCTGCTCCAATCCCAAAGTTCCCTGGAAACAAGAAACAATCCTACTGATTACTTAGCATCCGTGTATGGATGAGATCAACTCTACAAATGTGCTATGTGATTCTAGAAGAATCTGAGAAAGTAATGTTTGTATTGAGCCAACTAGTTGTCTCTAAGAAGAGATGGGGTTCTTACAATACATGATGGTGCCATTTAATGAGAGAAGAGATAGCGTGTGTGTGACGTTGATGAAATATTCCAAAAGAGAAAATCCAAACAAGAATAAGCCATGAGCTCCCAGATGAACTGCTGATTCATCTTTCTCAAAGATTATTCACCACTTACATCTCTCTACACTGGTTTTTATAGCAAATAAACTGAATTTTTATGAATTTGGCTTAATGATCTTGTGATTCACATTTTTCTTCTACTTAAGAAAAACTTTTCAAGGTGTGAATGCTTAAAGCTTTGTAAATCTGAGAAAATTGACTTTAAAAGAAAAGGCAAAAAAAAAGAGACATAATCTCAACTATTTGATTTGTTTTACTTGCTAATGTAGGAAATTATGTTTTTTGATCTACCAAATGTCAGTTGCCAATAATGAAAGTCGTTGAATCTATTTTAAACAAGTGATTCTTTTCTTAAACTAGGCAAAATCCTAATTTGAAGGGTAACTTTAAGAGTAACAGAATTAGTTCTCATTTATCTTAGTTTCTGTATCCCTAATCTGTCTTCAAGACCCTCAGATCAAATAAAATTTAGGATATATTTGTTCATTGTTTTAGAAAAACAACCTCTCCATTGGAAGCTTCTAACCACTTAAACGTCATGTGAGTGTTTAAAATTAAAAAGCAAATATTACTGCTCTTAATTAAACACTAGTCTAGGGAACTGCAGCATGTCATGTCTGTTACATTAAGGTTTTGCACCCTCAGGTTCTTGTCCCTTCTTTTTATTATTATTATTATTATTTTTAATTTAATTAAATTTTTGAGAGGTTTTTGCTATAGGGCATATGTGCTTGCCAGAAAGACAGAGAGACAGAAAATGAGAAATCACCCCCAGGGGGGATGACCATGCTGCAATCCCTTCTCCTCCATTCTCCACTCAGGATCTTGGGCACGCACATACACGTGTCTGGCGTGAGTTTAAGCCACCGATCTGGGACTCAAACTGTGGTCGACTACATGGGAGTCCAGCGACACAGCCATTACACCAACTGCTGGTCCCTCTCATTCCTTCTTACCCAGTTGTATATATGACTTCCTGGGAGCTGTTTGCAAAATCTGTTGGTAAATGTCACCTATTCTGACTTACAAGTCATGGATATTTATGCAGAGTAGAAAAATTGAAAAGAGAAGAAAAGCAAAGGATAGAAAAGAAAAGAAAGGAAAGGGAAAAAGAAAAAGAAAGGAAGAGACAGAAAAAAGGAAAAGAAAGAAAAGAGGATAGTATTAGGATAATACAAATGTGTTTTAGTTAATTTGGATATTTTCTGAATCCTCTGCAATGTGCTCCATCACTTCCCCAGCAAATCAATTTTCTCTCAAGGAAGGGTTGTAGGAAGTTTAAAAAAGAAACCTGGAAATGACAGAATAATTCTGTCCTGGCATCTCCTGAGCATAGAGGTTTATTGCTGGATCATTGTCATTATACAAGTAAAAGCCAAAGTAAACGCACCAATAATATGACCAAAAATACTGATTACATCTTTAAGGCAGGAACTACTCCTGAGATTGTACATTAAGACAAGGATTATTATCTTTTCCTATCCACACCCCTTCCAATCATCTGTGTGCCTTCCAACATACACAGATATCCAGAGGAACACAGACTAAATTTAACCTTATAATGTGTAAATAAAATTGCTTGGTACAGTCAGAATTCAGCTCAGTTGCTATTTCTGAGAGAAAACCACTCCAAATGATCTAGAGAGTGCTACGAAATTGGAAACTGATCTTAACATGTTCTAAAATCTAGCTGTAATGTGATACACATATGCATTTGCTTGCTAACTGATTAACTACTATTTTTTGGACCTCCCTCCCTTTGCTCCTTTAGTTTTTAGATTATTCTGAAAAGCATAAGAACAAATGCTGATTATTATCTTCTTTAATTCACATCTTCTCTCTTTGATGATTTGGAATGTATGACATTGATATGTTGTTTTCTTTTTTTTGTTGTATTTACCTTTCTTTCTTCCTTTTTTTTCTTTCTTTCTTTTTTCTTTCCTTTTTTTTTTTTTTTTTTCCTGCTAAAGGATGTGTACAATCATCAAACAGAGACAAGAGAGGGCGGGAGAGAAAGCACTCCCCAAGGGAATGGTCACATCACAATCCCATCTCCTCTCTCCCCCTCTTTTCAGGATTTTGGGCATGCGTGCACATATGCCCTGAGTATTTCTCAAGCTGTGGTGTCTGGAACTCCAACTATGCGATCACTCACGTAGCTTCTGGCTGCCTTAACCACCACATCACGGAATAGGCCCAATATGTGTTTTTGCAAGTAGAAAGTAAGAACAAAGTATAGGGAAAGTTGAAAAATGCTGAAAGAACTAAACTTTAAATAATAATAATAATAATAATAATAATAATAATAATAATAAACATTCTGTACTATTTACCTGATATCCTTATGAGGAGATATATATATATATATATATATATATATATATATATATATATATTTTTTATAGTATTCAGAGAACTGTTTTTGGTTTGCTTGTTTTGTTTAGTTTTTACTTTTCAGAAGGTTCTAAGAAGAGACCAGAGTATTGCTAGCTAATGAGTGAAATTTTGGTTCTTTTTACTGTGTTTCTGTACTTCCTGTCATTCAGCAAATAAACCAGGGATATATTTTATTAGATTGGGAGTGTGTGTGTGGGGTGAGGGTGAAGGGGTACGATGTCAGGAAGAAACTGCCTTTCCAGTGTTATAATGAATAGAGAGTGTGAAGATTGCTCTTGGACACAGTTTTGCTGACAACCTGATGAAATAGCTGTTTGGGCGTAGAAGGGTTTGTAACAACTCAGAAAGAAAAACCGAAAGTGAAACAAAAGCAAGGTCTCTCTGTGGTAGAATTATACCATAACCCATGCATTTTGTACATTTTTCTCTGCTATGGTTATTTTAGTTGATAGTAGATTTTTTGCATTTATTAATCTGCCATGCCTTCGACTACATTTCCAAGTGGATACAAAGTGATACCTTCTGAACAAATAGTCTGTAGTTCTCAGAAGAGAATATAAAATTAAATGTCTTCACATAAATTTAAAAACATATTGATTCAGTCTTTATTCTCCAGGTTCTGGAGGGAAAGTGCACACTCGTTCTCTCTAACTTGGTCTATGTCCCTGCTTTTCTGTTGCTCACACTCCTAGCGTGGGCAGTGTGTGTGTGTGTGTGTGTGTGTGTTTGTGGTTTCAGTTGCTGCTGTCTTTAAAGAGTTTTCAGCTATGGGGAACAGCAGTTAGCGTAATGGCTATGTCGCTGGACTCCCACGTAGTTGACACCCGGTGGCTTACAACTCACGCCGGGTGCGTGTGCGTGCGTGCCCAAGATCCCGAGAGGAGAATGGAGGAGAAGGGATTGCGGCGTGACCATCCCCCCTGGGGGGTGATTTCTCGCTTTCTGTCTCTATGTCTCTCTCTGTCTGTCTGGCGAGTATAGCGACTCTCCAAAAAAAAAAAAAAAGAGTTTTCAGCTATGCAGCATGAGAGCACGGCTTTTAGTCAGAGGCAGCTGTTCACTAACAATCAGCAGTGCAAAAAGTTAGACTTTCCCAGGGCATCCTTGAATGTTGGACCTTAAAAGCAAAAGCATAAGCAACCTATAAATGTAAACAAAACTGTGAGTGTCATAAGAGCATGATAAAAAACATTAGAAAATGTCCTCCTGTTTCATTTATTTTTCATTCACTTTGAAAGTAGCTCCATTTTGTTTTAGAATCTAAGGCTTTCCTACTCAACCTGAAGTTTCTTCCTTTAGGTTTCCCCATTCCCCTGTGACCATGGTGTGCCTTGGAGCCTCCAGCAGGAAGATAAACTCTAGAGATGTAAAATAAAGGAGTAGCTTCTCCTGTGTATGTGCATAAGTACACTTAAAAATGAATTTTTGAACAAGTTCGCAAAATCTGAGCCAAAAATGAATAAATAAAAGAAGAATGCATGTAGAACAAAAGAATCAATTCCCCACAGAAACACACACACCAAGTTAGGTGCGTGGAGCTTCTTTAAAATGACATTGGCATTGTACCACAGATGGGATATTTACAACATGAAATGTTAGCACTTGTACATAACACATTGGGGGCATCTTAAACATAAACAGCATGTGATGCTATACAGAATACTTTTTTTTTTTTTTGGAGAGGTTTTTCACTATAGGGCCTAACAGAGAGAGACATAGAGACAGAAAGTTCACCCCCCAGGGGGCATGGTCACGCCGCAATCCCTTCTCCTCCATTCTCCTCTCGGGATCTTGGGCACGCACGCACATTGAGTAACACCGGGTCAGGACGTGAATAGTGAGTCAGACATAGCCATTATGCTTGCTGGTTCCCCAATCATTCAATTTTGTAACAGCAACAATAGTGAGAGTTGATTTGATTTCTGTATAAAATCCATAGATATACTTCCTCTGCAGTGGACGGCAGGGGTTCAGAATTAAGACTTACTGAGTTCAAACCCTGGCTTTGCCTGCAGGGGCTACGTGGCCTTGAGCAAGTCACTTAACCTCTCCTTAGCTCAGTTTTCTCATCTTTTGAACAGCCATCCTAACAGTACCTATTCATAGGGTTGCTGTGAGAATTAAATGAGTAAATAATGCTAGGTGCTTAAGAAATAAAATTATTCAACAAATATTAGCTGTTGTTTTTATTTAAGCAATTCCTGAAGTTCTTAGAAACTCAAAATGGGTATTGTTTCTGGGAGAGAAATAATCGCTGGATATTGTTATGTATTCTAATTTTCTACTTCACCCCTATTTTAGTTAGCTTCTTAGTCTAGCCCAACGTAGGGCTGTGATTCCTGTTATTAAAGAAAAAAAATGTAAAGGTTGTTGACCGAGGAAACTTTGGATAGTTGTATTGTACATCTTGAAACCAGGCCTGAGCTGGTCATCCACGTCTCTGACTCACAGGTCCTCTGTAGTTTTTGCAAATCTGGTTTATAATTTTTAACATGAAGCTTTAACCACATGCATTGATTAGCCATTTGGCAACTGCATCCTCCTCTTTTTGTCTGCTTTGTCTGCCTGCCAACATTGTGATTTCTGGCTTGTTCTGACCCTTTCATGTAGAATCCTGAGATGACACCCATCCCTCTGCATGCTCAGACCTTTGATACCTACTTTGTCTCTTTCAGCCCTGGTTCTGCTTCCTACAGCTTCTTGCTCTAGGTCGGGAGTGGAGAGAGGCCTTAGAGCACATCGGTTTAGTCATTTAATGTTCTAACTCAATGACAGGCACTCTTCGGTTCATAAAGGCTGAAAAATATAGCAGCGATTCATACATATTAGTGTGCACCAGAGTCCTTGGAGGGGATAAGTAAGGGGATAATAGATATTTCTGAACCCTTTTCCAGGAAATTCTGACAGCTTGGATGGAGATGATAGATCTGCGTTTTAATCCACTTGGTGGGTAATTCTAACCTGAACAGTTCAAGAGCCTTATTTTATTTATTTATTTATTTATTTATTTATTTATTTATTTATTTTGGAGAGGTTTTTGCTATAGGGTGTGTGCACTCACCAGAAAGACAGAGGGAGACAGAGAGACAGAAAGCGAGAAATCACCCCCCCCCCCCCCGGAGTGATGGCCATGCCACAATCCCCCCTCCTCCGTTCTCCTCTCAGGATCTTGGACACGCACGCACACGTGCCCAACGTGAGTCTAAGCCACCAGGCAGGCCCAAGATTCAAACCATGGTCAACTACATGAGAGTCCAGTTACATAGCCATTATGCTAACTGCTGGTCCCAAGACCTTATTTTGGTGAACACTTGTTGACTGGCCCTTTACCCTTTCTTGTATTTTGGAAAGCACTGTACTTTGGGCCAACTCATTATGCCTAAAAATGAACTTACAGTCTAAATGAGTAGCTGTGGGAGATAGAATTTTCTCCAGACTTAGAAATTTTTCATAACTGATTCTTACAACAAAGAGTTAGGTAGCTAATAATATGCTTTTGCCAACATACCTTGCAGAAGACAGAAAAGAGCCAAGCCATTCTCCACAGTCCTCTTCTATATTAATTTTTCAGGTCTATTTGTAACTTACTTCCTTTGAAGAATATGTATTGAATAGTTAGAGGATTTGGGAGAAAAATGATATTATTCTCTAAGCTTTGACTGTTGAGTCAATTTTTCACTCACATTTTTTTTTCTTTCTCATTTAGACATCTTCACACCTACATGCCTGCCTTCAAATCTCATGTCACCACCGTTAACCTCAAGGTAGAGGCTAGGAGAGAATAAAGGAGTTTCTTCACTGAGCAAGGCTGAGTAATGCCATCGTTCTGCCTTTCCCGGGGCTCAGCATGCTCCTGTAACTCAATCAATCCTGACCTCTTCTAGAAGCAGTTTAGCCCCAGCCTCCTGCCTGCATGACCTGATTGTACTAGCCTCCCCAGATCTTAAAACTTGTGTCTATGAGGGATTTAAACTACACTGGCAGTATTGAAATCCATTATCTCTTCCTGATTTCTCTAGCTTAGTAGATCTTCCATTCCATAACATAGTTATGTGCAGAGGTCTAGAATTTGTTACAGCTCGGCTATTAGCTAGAAAGGAAATACGTGATTTCTGCACTCCAGAAACTCATTAGTTACCCAGGAAGACAGAAAAAATAAATGGCTATCTTGCAATGGGACTTGCACCATAAATGAGGATGGATCAAGTGAACGGATGTGCTCTCTCATATTAGTTCGTGATTACCAGTATCCTTGGAGCCTTGGAGCTCCCAGAGTGGAAGTACCATAGGCATCTAATGTTTCTTTTCTCATGACTGAGGTGCTAGATCTCTTATGAGTTCCCAGAGCCTAACCCAGTGGCAACATCTTCTGAGCTCTTCCATTATCATTTACAAAACACAAAACTCTTCAAAGTCTTGCATCTCCCATCAATGGGAAAGAATTCCTCCTTCCTTTAAAATCCCGTGTTACCCTCCTTCAACAACCCTGTGGGGCTCAGTAACAAAGTTTACCTTGACTATATCATGCATGCTCTCTCTCCCCTGCAGATTAGAAATTCCCAAAGGGCATGGTTTCTGCTCACCTTAGTCCCTTGCACAGAGCACTGTACAAAATTGATGCCTAATACATATTTAAAACAAATGAATCAACAAAGATTGCCTTCTGACAAAAGGTCCTGAACTTGAGGTATCAGATATTGCCATGCTCTAAATTATTTTTTGTTGATCTTAGGTAATGTAATTTTCTATCTCTAGCCTTGGAGAAAAGGAAAAGCAAAAAAAACTATATCCTAGGAAGATTTTAGCAGATGCAAGCAATTTTTATATACATGTTAAAAAACAAATGCTAAATATTCTAATTCTTTATTTTTATTTTGGTAAATGCACTGTTCACAAAAATCTGATGTAATTCTGAAGGCTAAGTTTTGCAGTTTATTCAGGTAAAAAGACAATCAAAACCAGTAGCATAGAACTGTCTCCAAAACTGCTGAATTAAAATGTTTTAAAGACCAAATGAAGGCACTACTAAAATATATTCACTATAAAAATACTTATTTAATTGCTAAGATATTAAATTCTTAAATTCTTAGCAATTTTAATATGTAAAGAGAAAAAAGGAACATTTACATAGAACTTCACCATGTGCTAGACTATTTGCATTGCTTCCATGTAGAGTATCTATTTAATATCTATAGCTGCTCAGTGACATTGGCATTACTAACTCTATTTTATTTTTAAACTTTTTAAGAATTATTTTATTTAACTTTATTTATTTGTTTGTTTATTTATTTATGTATTTTAATTTGACCAGAGAGGGACAAAGAGAGAGTAAGAAAATGAGAAAGTGAGAAAACAAGCCGCCAGGTCTGGGACTTGAACCATGGTCCGCCATGTGGGAATCCAGCACCCTTAGCCACTATGTCACCTGCCGGTTCCATTGATTCTATTTTATACCTCAGAAACTGGGCTCAGAGAACCTAAGAAACTTGCACAAGATGACTTGTTTAATATGTAGAGGAGCCAGGCTACAAATCCAATTCTATCTAACCCTAAGTCTCCTCTTTTTAAATTATGCTGGTTATATATCAGAGATGTAGCTGAGCCACCAAAATTAGGTATCATGGATATGTTCTTTTAATACATTTTTAATGTGTTATAAGTAAAATTAATAATTTATTCACTCTGCAGATGCAACCTTTTAGTGGCAACGAAGCTTTGTGTACTATAATAAGCAAGTTTGGAATCGAGATGCCTAATTGCAGTAAATAGCTATGGAAAAACAAAGTAAGAGATTCAATTTAAATCCTGGGAAGATCCTCAAGATGTTATCATCCCATTTAATAACAGGAAAGTTGTAGTATGGCAAACTTCTTAAGAGAATGTGCCAAGTTACTGATACCTGTCCTCTTTATAAGGTGACAGCGTTAATGAAATGGGAGGGGAAGGCATTTAGATTCCTTCCTTACTAACTCACTTTTCCTAACATTTGGTTCTTTTAGTTATAAATGAAAAAAAATCATAATACTCACTTCATGCAGAAGTAAAATACATAAAGCACTTACCAGAATAACTGAATAAATGTGATTTGTTTTCATTATTATGCTTAAAGCAAAAAATAATTTACTCAACATTCATTTAGCAAACATCTATTGAGGATCCAAAAAGTGTTGGGCAATATTTTAGGCACCATAAACAACAATAAATGAGACAGTGTAGTTAACTAATTAGAATATAAATGACAATAAATATGTATTAAAAAACTCATTGTATTACCATTATAAAAGCATCCTCTGAGTACATGTTGTTGACAAATGTTTCCCTGCCAATAAACTAAGTAAGAATCATCATCTCCACTATAGATGAAGGAACTGGGGTTCAGAAATAATGAATGATTTGCCCAAGGCCAAAGAATATGGATGTAGGACACAGGGATGTAGGATTTACTTCATGGCTATTGATTTTAAAGTCTATATTCTTTTCATCACATCTCAGACATTTTTCTCATGAGGTCCTTAATGTAATCATTTTCACCAGCATGACCTAAACTGACAGTATAATATCCTGAGTGACATATGCTATTATTATATTATATTAATAATAATTATGTATCAACAATAATAATTATCATTATGTATAACAAATTATATAAATTGATATAGACATTATTAAAATATTATTATAATAATTATTAATATTATTGTTCTTAGCTGATTTACAAGTTCAAATTCATCACTTTCTTCTTTTCTTTTTTTTAATTGATTATTTATTTATTTAAATTTGACCAGAGAGAGACAGAGTGAGAGGGGGAGAGAGAGAGAAAGTGAGAAAGCAAGCTGCCAGTTCTGGGACTTGAACCATGGTCGGCCATGTGGAAGTCCAGTGCCCTTAACCACCATGCTACCTGCTGGCCCCATCTCTTTTAAGCTTGTCTCTCTCTTCCAAGAATTGACCATCTCACTTTTTCCAGGTGCTGCCTCTCATTCTTCCAGTCTCTCTCAGATTGAGGTGGGATGGGATGAAGTATTTCAACACTGGTCATGTCTTCCATTCTTAACTCTTGTCAGTCAGGATTTTAGTAGGAAATGGAATTCTTCTCAGACATTTAATTGAAAGAATTATTTATGGAGGAATAGACATAGTTAGGAAATCTAATATACACTATTGGAAAACCATTCCATTTCCAAGCCTGTAACATTATTATAGCTACGGTATTACTGGAGCTTAATGAGAACTAGAGCTATGGAAGAGGGACAATCTGGATGTGTAATCAGTGGAGGTGAGAAAACAGGCCACAGCATCAAAATGAGACAACAGAGAAGAAATTGTCTTTTTGGTCTTGTCCTAATATCTTCTATTGCTGAATACAACCAGAAGCCAAAGGGAAAGGGTATTTAAACAACACAATCTATAGAGGTCAGTCTTCTAGGCACCAGCAGGGCCAAGAAAGGCAGAAAAGAGTTCTGAGGAAAGGGCATAAAGTGAAGATGATCCAGCACCAAAACTACCGCACCAAAGAAGGAGTGGGGAAGAGTGGAAGATTGTTCCTTCACCAGTCTACTGCCAGTTCCTCCCATTGACTGGCCCCAACCGTAAACCAGCCTGGAAGGACACCTGAGGGATGCAGTTTGTAAGGGTAGGGAGTTAGCTTTCTGAGACAAGCAATAGAGCAGAGAAGGCAGAATAGATGGGAGAAGAGGCAAAAGCAGAATACCCAGCAAAACAGATAACAGAAAATTAGTACCCTTTCTATATGTACTTAGTGCTACTAACTACTGATCAATATAGGAGGTCAGCATAATTAATGAACAGAAAATTCCAAAGTTCTAAAGAGATGCAGCAATCTTGAATCCGAAGAATCCTAAGTGTTCATTAGAATGAAAAAGAAGTCGTGTCTGATTTTTCTTAACTTTTTATTTTCATTTATTTTTAGAGATGCTCACGGCTAATCTACTACCTGTCCCCACAGAAGATGAGCCGTTTGGTCTCAATTGCCCAGTGCCTAGAGATCATAATGATTGGTATTTAGCCTGGGTCAAGGACTAAATGAGGTTATTTGACATCTCAGTGGAAACTGGAAACACCATTTCTTGCTCCACTTTTTCAAATGTCTTCTTCTGGAAAATGTGAATGAGGTCCCAGAGATGCTATCTGGGGAAAAGAATGTATTTTTCTTATTTTCCAGTTTGCTTTGATTTTTAGTGGTGCCAAATACCCTGTGTGCACTGAAAATGATCTTTTTTTCCTCAAGTTTATTTTATTCATCACAGAGAGCATGAGTGTATGAAAGAGAGAAAAAGAAGAGAGCTCCTTTGACAAGGTCTTGCCATGCTGCAATCCCTTTTCCTCAGCTCTCCAACTCATTAGGTTGCTGGGCAAATGCGCACATATCCAGTGTGTTTTCAGATCTACCCAGGCATCTGAACCAGGGGTCAGTCATGTAGCTTCCAGCACTGCAGTTCAGTTTGCTCCCAACTATGCTTTACTAGTTCAAGCTCACCACTTTATTCTTTCAAGCTCATTTCCTGGTTCCAAGAATTGACCATCCACTTTTTCCAGGTGCTGCCTTTCATTCTTCTGGTCTACTCTCTGAAATTTTCCATGGGATGAGGTGAAGTATTTCAACATCGGTCATGTCTTCCATTCTTAGCTATGTCAGTCAGATCCTAGTAGGAAATAGAATTCTGACTGGCCTAAAGATGGTCTTTGATGTATTCCCTCTTTCACACATGAGGGAATTTATAAGATAGAACAAGGTAGAGACCAACGTTTAACGAAAAGCTGCTCATGCTAAGTCACATAGACTGCTGTACCATGTAGATAAGAGGGACTTAAGAGAGAGACATTGTTTGGTATCTTTCAGTTTTGATTAAAGGTAACGCTTTAAGCAATGTGTAAAATACATGGCATCTGGACTTTGCTAGTGTTTGTACACGTTGAAGAGCTGACTAATAAAATAAGGATGATATTAGCAAATAATCAGTCAAACACAAGATGAAATAACACTGAACTAGAAAACAATGATCTTTGTTCTAGTTCTGGCTCTACTACCTCATTTCACTCATCTGACTCCCTGCTTTCTTAAGTGAAAATGATGTAATCTAAGACTCCTTTTTGCCCTACCAGATCATGTCTCTCTCCGATTATTTATTTGAATAAATAAGCCTGAGGGTGACAATAATAATGTTCAAAGAGAAGTGAAAATATTTTAAGAAGGTGGCTGACTTCTTCCATTCCTAGAAGACAGAAAAGAGGTTGGAATGTAGCATAGAAAACAAATATTTATAAAACATCTGATACATGTCAGACACTCTGCTAAACATACTTCACATATAATTCTCATGCCAACTCTATGTTTGTAAGAATTATTTCCCTTTACTTCACAGATAAGAAATCTGAAGCAAAGGAAACTTCTTCCTTCCTTCTTTTCTCCTGCCAGAGGGTGTATGCACTTCCTAGAGAAATAGGAAGAAAAAAGAGAAAGAAGAGGAAGAGAAAGAGAAAAAGGAGAAAGAGAAGAAAAAGCAAAAGCAAAAAAAAAAAAAAAAAAAAAAAAAACATCTCCCAGTGTGGGATGGTCACACCACGACCCACTTCCACCATTTCTCCTTTCCATCAGGATTTTGAGTATGCACGCACATATACCCAACCTGTTTTCCAGGCCCCTGGGGCTGGGGCTCAAAACAGCACTTAACATGTGGGATAGGGCTTCTTCTGCATAGCGCTTAGCCATTGAACTTGTTTTCTTCAATTGCTAATCTTTTTTTTTTTTAAAAAAAAAAAAGCGTACATTCAGGCAGGTCCCACAGCTTAGTCATTAAGGTAGTTGAATCCCCCATGGCCAACCATAGTATGCAATCTGGTCCTGGAGGCTTGAACAACATGCCATGTGCATGCAGGCCTAAAATCCCAACAGGATAGAAAAATCGAGAAAAAGGGGAGGGGGGTACTTTCTCCCTCTTTCTTTCTCTCTATCTACCTCTCTTTCTGGCGAGCACATGTACCCTCCTACAATTAGAAAAATTATACACACACACACACACACACACACACACACACACACACATATATATATATAAAAGAATAGTCTACATTCACTTTCTTCATCCACCACTCACTCAATCCTTGCTTGCAATCTACCTTCTGTTCTCACTAAGGGGCAAAAATTCCTATTCAATTTAGGATTTGTTGAGATTGACCGTATGCCCCCCCCCTTTTTTTTTATTTTGAGAAAGGTTTTTGCTACAGGATGCGTGCACTTGCCAGAAACACAGAGAGAGACAGAGAGACAGGAAGCAAAAAATCATCCCCAAAGGGGGATTGCCATGCTGCAATCCCTTTCCCTCCATTCTCCTCTCAAGATCTTGGGCATGCATGCACATGCACCCAGTGTGAATTTAAGCTGCCAGGTCCAGGACTTGAACTGCGGTCGACTACACAGGAGTCCAGCAACATAGCCATTATGCTAACTGCTGGTCCCCATAATGCCCTTTCTTGACATTCCCTTCTGCTTCTAACACCTGACTCTCCTGATTTAAGTTCTGTTGTAGCAGGAATAATTTATATACACTGTGTAGCTTAAACAAAGATAGAATTTCATTTTATTCCAAATGAATTTAATGGCTCCCAGGCCCATTGATGGTAAAATTTTAAATTTGTCAAATCAGGATCTTGTAAGCTTTTCTGTATTAAAACACAAATCTTTTCTATCTTGCCTTTTTCATTCTCATTTCCTTTTCCCTAGACTAATCAAAGCTCAGAAGAGCATACCTATGCTTCTCATATGGAGAGACTCTCTGCTGAAATTTACTTTTTTTTTTTTAAATGAAAGAGAGAGAGAGAGAGAGGGAAAATATGCGAGGAGGAGGTAAACACTTTGACAGGATTTTACTGTCAGTCTTCTGGCCCAGCCTCTCAGCTAGCCAGGATCGCCAACACGCACCACCACCACGTCTGGCCTATTCAGGTTGGCCTAGGATCCCAGCCCAGGCTTTCCACATGACCCCAACCTTTCTACTGCTTGCACCACCCTGTCTGGGCCTAGAATTCACTTTTGATGATACTCTTCTTCCTCTGTTCTACAAATGCATGATGATTGCTGCTGGAAACTCAGTAGTCTGCCTCTTCTGACTCACTCTTAACTCAGCATGGCTGGCACTGTGATCCTTTCAGACTTAGTCACATCCTTCTTTCATTTACAACTTTGGCTGGCCACCCTGCATCTTTGGCTAAAGGCTTTTCTGGCTTCATTTTATCCTTTAATAATTGGTCATTTTGACCTGCTATCTCTTGTGGTAACTCCTTGTAGAAAAACTACTTCTCAACTCTCAGCTATTTCTGATACTTTATCAGACACACAAAACGGATTTTATGTATCTGAAGGAAATCTAAGAGGGCTGGATGGTAGGTGAAGAAAGTGTGGGGAGAGACTATCACAACCCACTGTCTGTCTAGACCTGCCCTGGAAATATTTCCATTTTCTTCAGCTACTCCATGTTGGCAGGAGACCCTCTGGAATTCTATCTCCTTCCAGAGTTTGAAAAAGGAACACAAGGCCTCTTGTTCTTCAATTCCCTAGACTAATTCCCAAACCCATCCAGACACCTCTATCTCCCATCCAGATTTTAACTCTTGGACAGGAGTTCATGCCAGCATCCAAACTCCTTGCTCTCTTTTTCTGCTCCTCTTCAGGCTTCTCCCTCAACCTAAAAAGAATTCCTACTTTTCTTTATTTCAGGTGCAAAATCTACTCTTGGATGATCATAAATTCTTCCAGAGTCTAAAGAATAAAATGCTCCAAATCCACCACTCTTAGCTTTGGTGGAGGTTGGAGAAAGGCTTGGGAAAAAAAAACTCAAAAATATTTTTTCTTATTTTATTTAATTTAACAATTTACTTCTTCCATGAGAGAGAGAGAAGAGAGAGAGAGAGAGAGAGAGAGAGAGAGAGATAAAGAGACAAATATCTTCAGCAATGTCTTCATGCCACGATCCACATCCAGCCAGGTCCAAATCATGGACACCAGCATGCATACCTGGTGGATTTAGGGCAGCTCTGGGATGTGAACCCAGGATCTTCTGGCATGAGTCCAGTTGCATTACAGCTTCACCACTCTCTGGTCTTCAACTTCCTTTTTCAAGGTTGTCCCTATGGCTAGTTTTCGCCTCTTTTGAAATTCAAAAAGAATAATCTGTTCTCACTGAAACATTTCCACATTTGTTCTTTGTTTCTATAAAATGCCTCCATCTCAGGGTTTATAAGAAACTACACATACAAAGGGATTGGCAAGAAGGAAAAATATAGTACAATGGATAATGTTTCAGGTTATTATTCTCCTTCATTGTCTTTGACTTGATTGCTTCTTTTCTGGTTTCTCATTATTCTCCCACACTGTCAATATTCTTGTTAAACAAGATATTGTCAATGAACAGCTTCTGTTCTTTCTATATGTTTTCCTTTAGTGTCTAAATATAGTTTTGTATCTGTATAATTCACTTCTTTGAGGTGGTGTACTCTTTTGAGGTTTTGTTGAAAGGCAAACTTTGTTGTAAGAAGAAGACACTTCAGTATACACTTATGAAGTTTCTTATTATTTACAGAGCTTCACAGGGTTTCTTAAAACTATTAATGAAACCATGGAGGATACAATTACCTGGCTTAAGATTTCTTGTCTTTATTGTTCATTGCTATATTCTCAGGAACTAAAAGAGCACCTGCCACAAAGAAAGCACTCAGAATCAATTCCTCAGTTAAATAAATTCAAAAATTAATATCTCTAACTCTTGGTACTCTCCTAAACTCTAGCCCATTTCACCTATTGCCACTCAGATGGCACGTCAGAATCTTAAACTCAGTATGTTCAAATGAAGAGCATTGTCCTTCACTTTTGTTCCCTTTTAAATCAGTGACCCTTGCTCTTCTCCAAACTATCCTGACTCTACCTCCAGCATCGTTGACTCCTCCACTCAAGACTCTTTCCACTCAACTGTCTTTCAACGCCTATTGAATTTATGTCTACAATATCTTTCAATACCCCACAGTTAATTGTCAATATGTGAAGAAAGTACTTTGGGAGTCTATGTCCAGCTTAACATGATCCCTTATTGTCCCGACCCGGGGGACAGTGGAACAGGTTTCCTGAGGGAAGGAGTGAGAGCGGGGATGAACGATGCAGTGTCACAGCACGGAGATGACGCAGTGTTACAACTCTTCAGGGTCGTCCATTTATTGTGGGCAGCACAGAGACAACACAGTGTTACAACTCTTCAGGGTTGTCCCGAGACGACGTGGTGTCACAGCTCAGGGTCGTCTGGAGACGACGCGGTGTCACAACTCTTCAGGGTCTTCAGAGTCGTCTGGCGATTGTGGGCCAGGGATTGCGGTTATATACATGTTGGTGGGCTGTGATTTGTTGAATGAAGGATAGTAAAAAGGTGGGTTATGATTGGTTGCTTTTGTGGACCAATCATGAGGTGCCGGATATGCAAATCTGAGGGATTCTAAGCTCACCGATTTGCTATGGGAAGTGGTCAATCAGAGTATAGTTTAGCCAATTGTGGCCTTTGTAATTGTTTGCTCTCTGAACCTAAGATGGCAATAGTAAGAGACTCATGAAAATGGCCTCGGCAGACTCGCTGATGCGCAGCCTCCCACACCTTATCCTTAATTCCTTATACATAGTATGGCTCAGAGAGCCATGTTTGTTCACTGACCCCATGTTCATAGTTGCTTGAACACCTGATTAAAGCTGGGCTAACCACACTTTGTCTTTTAAGGACTAGAACTAAATTAGGAATTAGAACTAAGATTCTAATTCCCTTTAGTTTACTCCTTGAATACAAGGTATATAAAACTATATAAAAGATAGGGCACTTTAAGACATTCATCTTAGCCAGTTGGAATGAAGAATAGAAAGAGCAAATACACTGGGAGAAAAGAGGAAAAGAGTTATTCACACAGAAGCGGGAGCCAGTAACTCAGACTCCAGTCATGATCCCCGATTCCCAGCACCAGGTCTCTTTCTATTAATATTCCTGAAGCCTGGTTGGACCCCTGCCCTTGAGTTTTATGGGACAACCCTTTTTTTGTTGTGATAAAATACACCTAACATTAAAATGATCATCTCAGTCAATTTTCAGTGTATAGTTAAGTTGTATTAAATACAGTCACAGTGTCATGTATTCATCGCAACCATCCATCTCTGAACCTGTTTTCATCTTGTAAAACTGAGATTCTAGGGAGGCTAGCAGGTGGCGTGGTGATTAAGGTGTTGGACTCCCACATGGCTGACTGTGGTTCAGAAGTGACTGACCCAGAAGAAGTGACTTGCTTTCTTGTTTTGTTTCTTTTTTCCTCTCTCTCTCTCTCTCTGGTGAGTGCACATGTCCTGTAGCAAATTTGAAAAGATAACAGTGATGATAAATAAAATGAAATAAATAATTCTTTAAAAAAATATAAAACCAGGAGCTGAAATTTTATACCTATTGAACAGTAAGAACTCATTTCCCAAGACCAGCAGATGGCATAATGGCTACGTCACTGGACTCCAATGTAGTCGACCGTGGTTCGAGTCCTGGACCCGGTAGCTTAAACTCATGCCGGGCACATGTGCATGTGTGCCCAAGATCTCGAGAGGAGAATGGAAGAGAAGGGATTGCAGCATGGCCATCCTCCCTGGGGGGTGATTTCTTGCTTTCTGTCTTTCTCTGTCTTTCTAAAGCACACGTACCCTAAAGCAAAAACAAAATAAAACAAAAAAAACTCTCAAAAAAAAAAAAAAAAAAAAAAAGAACTAATTTCCCCTTCCCGATCCCTGGCAACCACCATTCTATAGTCTGTTTCTTTCTTTGAATTTAACTAGTGTAAGTAATTCATATAAGTGGAATCACACAGTATTTGTCTTTTTGCTACTGGGCTATTTTACTTGGTCTAATATCTTCAAGGCAACCATGTTGAGCATATCATTCCTTCCTTTTTAGGACTGAATAATATGCCACTTTGATATACAACATGGTTTGCTTATCTACTCATTCATCAATGGACACTTTAATTGCTTTCACATTTTAGTTATTTTGAACAATGCTGCTATAAACTGAGTATATAAATATCTCTTCAGGACCCTGTTTTACTTCTAGTATATACCCAGAAGTGAAATTGCTAGATCATGGCTCCAGCAGGCAGCATGGTGGTTAAGGGTGCTGGACTCCCACATGTCTGACTTAGGTTTGAGTCCCAGATCTGGCAGCTTGCTTTCTCATTCTCTTTCTCTCTCTCTCTCTCTCTCTTTATCCTCCTCTCTGTTCAAATTTAAAAATAAATAAATAAATATATAAATAAAGTTAAATAAAATAATTCTTTAAAAAAAGAAATTGCTAGATCATATGGTAATTCACTTTTTAATTTTGTGAGGAACTGCCACTGTGTTCTATAGTGGCTGTGCCATCAATAGTGCACATGGATTCCAATTTTTCACATCCTGTTTCAACACTTTTCTTTTTTTTTTAATAGTAAATATCTTAATGAGTAGGAAGTAGGAAGTAGTTCATAGTTTCGATTTCCATTTTCTAATAATTAGTGAGATCAAGCATCTTTTTTTTAAGAGATTTTTGTGATAGGATGTGTGTGCTCACTAGAGAGACAGAGAGACAGAAAGTGAGAAATCATTCCCTAAGAGGGATGGCCACACCACAACCCCTTCTTCTCCATTCTCCTCTTGGGATTTTGGGCATGCACACAGAGGCACCCAGTGTGAGTTTCAAGCCACCGGGTCCAGGGCTCAACCTGCAGTCGACCATGTGGGAATCCAACACCTTAACCACTATGCCACCTGCTGAACCAATTTATTTTTTATTTACTTTTTTAAAAATCTTTTTTTTTTTTAATTACAGAAGGTGTGTGCACTTGTTGGAGAAATGCAGGGAAAGAGAGAGAGGAGAGAGAGCACCACCACCACCACCCCAAATGGGCCTGGTCACATTGTAATTCTTTCTCCTCTTTTTCACTATCTTGTCAGGATCTGGGGTATGTATGCATACATGCCTAGTGTGTTTTTCAAGCTACTGAGGCTGAAATTCAAACCAAGGTTGGGTCTATGGGATCTAGATCTTTAACCACTAGGCTACAGGGCCAGCCCAATGTTGATCATATTTTTTTTTATCATATTTTCATGTGTATATCTTCTTTACAGAAATGTCTATTTGAGTGCTTTGCCCATTTTTCCATTGGGTTGTTTGATTTTTTGTTGTTGTTTTTGAGTTTCAGTTCTCTATATATTATTCCCTTATCAGATATATGGCTTGCAATTTTTTTCTCCCATTCTATGAGTTACTTTTTCACTCTGTTGATACTATCTTTTTTTTTTAAGTTTCTTCATTTCTTCCATGAAATAAAAAGAAGATGAGAGAGAAGGAGAGAGGCAGCCCCAAACAGTCCTTATGTCAATATCTTACCCAAGCCTCAGCCAGCCACAATCACTGGCACTCCGCAGGCACTCAGTGTGCACAGGGAGCTCTCAGGATGTGAATCCAGGATCTTCTTATACTGGCCTTGTTGCTCAGCATCACATAATACTGTGTTACCACTATACCACTGCAGCTGGATGATAGTGTTTTTGTGATGTACAAATATTTTTATTTTCATGCAGTCCATTTTATTTATCCTTTTGTTGCCTGCATCTTTGCTGTCATATCCAAGAAGTCATCACCAAAAACAAGGCCATAAAATTTTTGCCCTGTGTTTTCTTTTAAGAGATTTATAGCTTAAGGTATTACAATTAGGTCTTTGATCCATTTTGAGTTAATTTTTACATTTGGTGATAGGTAAGGTTCTGACTTCATTCTTTTGCATGTGAGAATCCAGTTTTCTTAGCATTATTTATTAAAAAGATTACCCTTCCCCATGAATGGCCTTGGGCACTCTGTTAAAAAAAAAATATATATATATATATATATATATATATATATACGCACATATACATATATATATATATATATACACACACACACACACACATATGTATATACACATACACACACACACATATATATACACATATAAATGTAAATGTCTATTTCTGGATTCTCTATCTATTCAACTGGTCTGCATGTCTGTCTTTTGCTAATATCACACTGTTTTGATTACTATAGTTTTGAAGTAAGATTTGAAATAAGGAAATGTGAGTTTTTTCCAAGGTCATACTTGCTATTTGGAGTAGGACATCCCTTTAAAAATCTTATATCCTTTTAAGAAATTCTGCAGATTTCTTTGTTCATTTGCTTTCTATAATTTGTGGCTTTTGGTTAATTGTTGGACCATGTGTTACAGTGGAATCTTTCCTGTCTCAGTTTTGGCTAAGCAAGATAATAGATGTTATATTTTATTTTTAACAGTTGAGAAATGGGCCTGTTACATCATAAACTATTGACATAACTTTTGGATGCCCTCACTCACGTGAGGCCATAAAAGAACTTAAAAGTGGAGAGCAAGAGGGAATTCATGAAGTTTCTTTCTGGAGATTTCAACTTTCCAACATTGGGCTTCTTAATTTTTAACATTAAACTCAGTGGAAAAAACTTAATATGACCCGCACATTCATTTAAAAGAAGAGCTTGTTCATGAGAGAAGTGTATAGGATATTGTGAGAGGCTGAATGGCGATCAAGTGTATACAGAGAGAGAGAAAAGACACTGCTGAGTCATGAGCATATAGCCTCATTGAAGCTCAAGCACAGATTTTGCACTTGAAAACTCAGACAGTCAATGGCCTGGATGCTCTGCTTAGATTCTCCTTTTATTCTCAATTTAATATCTTAAGGTTATTTAAACAATAGGCTAGCATATGAAGGCCTGTTTTGCCAGTGTCTTGCCTCCCACCATCTGGCCAAGAAATCTAGGGGGGATATGTGAGAAAGGTGACACTCTAGTCTTATCTCCTGTTGAAGAAACCCCTGAGTTGCATAGCCACACCTATGTCAAGGGAGGCAGAGACTATTGATTTTAGCTGGGTTGCTATTTGATCAGCTCATACTCCAGAGTTTTCTTATTAATGAAAGAATGGAAAAACAAATTCTGAGGACAGTTGACTGATAATCCCATTCACAATTCTTTAACTAATTCAATTAACCCTATATATACTACTGGCCAACTGTTCTTGTAAAATACTGATTTTTATCATTTTTGCCTATCTTTGAAAAGTTTCAATGGTCTCCAACTTCCTACTGAATAATGCTCAAATTCAGGTCCTCTTAAAAATAATTCTATTTCATTAGATAAATATGGCAGGCCCCTTAATTGTCCACTGTCCTGTTCTTGAACATTTGTATTATCTCTTTAGCTATTATTAGTGATAATGCTTTAATATTCTTATGATTAATACTATGCTAGTCACTTCTAAAAGGATAGCTTTAAAATTTTACCCTTAATCCTTAATCTTAAATTTATAGCACAAGATGTACTAGATGATCTTACACATTATTGAAGAATTTATTCTATTTCACTTTCCCATATTTGTTCTATAACTAGTTTCTTGTTCTATTATTTCTTTTCTCCTGGTAACTGTCCTAGTCATTCACTTTGCTTATTTCATCAAATCCCTTAGTTTAATGCTAAGACTAATTCCTTTCTGCTAATAAAATCTTGGTTTGTACTCTGAGTTTGCTTTTTATTTCCATTTTAGCCAAATCCACTCTAAGTAATTCTCTCAACTTAATCTAGATCTTAGAATTCCCTTTCTTATGACCTCCCTTCTTGATTTGCCTGTTGGTTTCATAAAGCAAATCAATAGATACTTACTGTCTTCCTCTGATTAAATCCCCAAACTATAGTTTTATAGTCCTGTTCTCTGCTCCATCCCATTCTTAATCTTCTCTTATAGTCTACAGAGATCACTTGCTAGACTGCACACATTGAATTCTCATACTCTGCTAAGGATGTAATGTGGGAAATTCACTGAAAGCCCCTCTTGCATGTCACTCTAAAAAATGCAATTCTGGGACCAGCAGTTAGGGTAATGGCTATGTTGCTTAACTCCCACGTAGTCGACTGTGGTTCAAGTCCTGGACCTGGTGACTTAAACTCACGCCAGGCACATGTACATGAGTGCCCAAGATCCTGAGAGGAGAATGGAGGAGAAGTAAATGCGATGTGGCCATCCCCCTTGGGGGGTGATTTTTTGCTTTCTATCTCTCTGTCTCTCTCTGTCTTTCTGGCGAGCGCACGTGCCCTATAGCAAAAACCTCTAAAAAAAAAGCAATTCTTACTCAGACCACCATGCTGTAATCTGGGCTTCAGTGCAGGCTGATATAGTATCGACTTTCACATCATCATCTTTTCCTATAGCTTTACAGTGCTGTTCACTATCAACATCGCTGTTATGGGCACAGGGACAAGTCCCAGCCTTCAGCCAACTTTCTCTTTATCTCTACACTCCTTTTTTCCTTCCTTTCTTTCACAAGCTGCAGTGGACAGAGAATAAGCCCTAGAATGTGGGCTGCACAGACCAGTATCTTAGGCATGACCAGGCACTCCTCACTTTCATCTCCTAGCAGCCAATCCACAAATCACTACATTTCTAATGAGAATGATGTCTTTCATCTGGAGCCTCAAACAGAATGAGTGGGAAATGTCACTGCAGGTACAGATGTGTACAGCAGCCTCTTGCTGTTATTTCTTGCTATTTGCCAATCAAACCTGCATTTCACTTTAGGGAACTCCGTTTCCCCACATATGTGCCTTAGTGAGGGGTGGAGATAAAGGCCTAGGTGTTTCTTCTCTAAACAGCCATCTGACAGCTTGGACCAGTGACTGAGGCTTAACTGATTAAAAGTTCCCACCTAGGACTTCAGATTTTAAATGATCTCAAAAACCCCAATATACACACTAAGGTTGTGATTGGTCACATTAATTGAATAGCAGCAGCAGTAACTGCTTGGCTACAAGGGTCTAGAGATCATAGGTGCCAAGCCCAGTGCCCTAACCAGCACCTTTCTTAGGCTTGACTATGACTATTACAGTTAGTATTTTCTGAAAATAGTGTTCCAATTTCCTTGAACTTTCAACAAGCTACCTGATAAACCTTTCAATAAATTTATCTTCTAGGGACCAGCAGATAGCATAATGGTTACGTCACTGGACTCCCACATGGCTGTCCATGGTTTGAGTCCCAGATCCAGAGGCTTGAAATTCATGCTGGGTGTGTATGCTTGCATGCCCAAAATCCCAAGAGAAGAATGAAGGAGAAGGGATTGTGGTGTGGCCATCCCCTTTAGGGGGGTGATTTCTCACTTTCTGTCTCTCTGTCTCTCTATTTCTCTGGCAAGCATGCACACCCTATAGCAAAAATCTCTCTCTAAAAATACATACATACATACATACATACATACATATATACATAAAGAAATCTGTTTTCAGTATAGAAAGTAAGGTAGAAAAGAACAGCAGCGGAAGCAAGATTTTGTCTTTATATCCAAGAACTCTAACTGGGACACTATGACATCTGCCCTAGGAGGTCCCATGATGCAAAATGGTCACTGACTTCTAGTTACATAATCTTAGCTTGCATCCTGGATCTGCCATACAACTCACAATACATTTACTCTAAGAGAGCAATATGTCCCCAATTTATGGAATTGAGGGCTCCTCTTAAGCTATCTTTGATATGTCAGTCAGGAGACAGAAACTATACTAGCTAAAAAAAAACAGTAATCAGGCATTGAGAACAGAAGGCAAAAAAATGCACACTGGGATATTACTAAGGTGATGTCAGGAAACAACTACCACCACTAAGGCTAAGGGGTGGAGAAGGAACAGATTGGGATTATTAGAAGTTTGCAGTTTGGAGGAAAGTCCTGCAGTGTGAGGACACAAATCTCTGAGAAAGAGGTGCAGCCTGGCTGGGACCTGGCAGCTCTGAGACCCAGATCTCCGAGAAGGGAGACCTGGCACACAGGCTGGTGCTTCTGATGGGGAGTTCGCTAAGCGCAGGAAGGCAGGGAAAATTGCACTCAACTGCTGCTAGGGGACCAACTTCTGCTGCTAGCTGGGGAATCATGGCTGACAGCAATAGCAAACACACAGGAAGCAGCAGCCTTTCTCTCCCTGTTTTGGGCTCCCTGTTCAAAGAACTGGGGAAGGGGAATTTTGATTTGCAGGACACAGGCTCAGCACCATAGCAGAATATACACGTGTGAGAGACTCTAATCACTGCCACCCTGTCTCGAATGATGTAACAAGTGCCCATTCCAGTACTCCACATGTAATCAACATTAAGTCTAACAATGCACCAACCATGCATCATTTCACGTTATTAAAAACCACCTTTCCAGTCAGAAGTGGTGGTGCAGGGATGTTGCAAAGCCCCATGATGTGTGACCCACATAGTAAGGTCCTAGATTTGCTTCTGGAGGTTTCCTTGCCCAAGTGTGCCTATGAGCCAGACTGGCTGGGGCTGTGGGTAGATCATGACATGAGTACCCTGTTGGGGCTGCCTGTGTTTTATTTTTTTTTCTCTCCCTTTCTCCCTTTATTTCTCTCATTCATGAAAGAAATAAACTTTAAAAATATCTTTCTAATAATCACAACAACCAATAGGTAATTGTAAACAAGTCCTTCCTTGGTCTCTGGGAGTTTTTGGACTTGTGTGAGACTAAAAACATTGGAGTGAGTGTTCATTGCCAAACAAAGGATCAAAACTTGCCATCTTTGAGTTTTCTGTACTTTTGTTTTCTTCTGCTCAAGAACACTGTGACTAATTTAAAGATCGCTGAAGTAATCTTAATGAACTGAACTTCAGTGAGCTCCCATCTGTTTCTGTAGAGGGTCTTCATAAGGAAGAGCCCCTGATTCTAACATTGCTGTCAAGACTATATTTTCTACATCACACATCATTTTCTTGATGAGGATTCCTGGGTGAAATTCCTGCCTATCTCATGATCGCGAACAGATTTTACTCTTGAGCAATCTGTTTTTATCTCGTGGCCTTTGAACTCTATAACTGACCACATTCTTTTCACTTAGCTTCTGGCAAGCCAACTGCCTCTGTACATTATCCTCTAACCCAATATACGTATGAGTCACGAGGATACACACTTTTTGTTCTAGTTTCATCTACTTTAGGTCCTGGGTTTTCTTTCATTTATTCCATCAACTTTAACTTATGTTGTTTTGTCACATTTTATGTACCCCTTGTATACACTGCTATGCAGTAAGGGAAAGAGAATATGATTAAAACACATATAAGCAAACAAAGAAAAAGAGTTTATAAGTATTCTTGTGAAAGGATATCTGACATGACCAAGTGATGCAATTTTCAAACATGACCTATGTAAAATAATGATAAATAAATATAAATTTTAAAACATGGAGCTATTTTGAGACTGGTGAAATTTTTATTTATTTATTACTACCACTGCAGAAAATTTAATATAAAATAAGAAAAAAGAAAAAGTTGTAGTTTAAATATAAATGATTTCACAGATGCAGGAGTTAAGGTGGATGGATTCCATATAGCCGACCTTGATTCAAGTCTCAGGCCAGGCACGTGTGCATGCTTGCCCAGAATCCCAAGAGGAGAATGGAGGAGAAGAGACTATGATGTGGCCATCCTCCTGGGGGCTGATTTCTCACTTTCTCTTTCTTTCTGTCTCTCTCAAGTGAGTGCACATGCATGCCCTATAGCAAAAACTAAAACAAAACAAAAAACAATGATTTTACCTGTTTTACATTTGTAGCTATTTTTATTGCCCTTTGGATTATTTTTGTATGAAACATTGCAGTTTATTTTAAACAAGCAATTGTTTTTAAGAAGCCTCTTCAAAAATGCTGTATAACCTGAAATATCCTTTAACTATTTTCAGAATCTGAATTCCCCCCCCCCATCAGAATATATTTCCATTTTAACATTGACAACTTGGAAAGAAAACTCATCTTTCAAGGAATCTATTTTTTTTAACTACTTGAGACCAAAGCCGATGTCCAGAGTTGGGGTTGTGAAGTGTCTGGTTACAATAAGAGGGGATTTAGCTTGCTGGGATGCAAGAGACAATATCTTTGGAAGTTTTAAGTGACGTTGGTGTAGTCTTTGAAGCAATTTTGTTTGCAATTCTTTCCAGAATTCCACATAAATCTTTTGTTGACCTGACTGAATTCCTTTTAATCTATGCTCTGGCTTGCTTGGTAATTCCTCTGAGAGGTGCTGCTGGCTGAAAATAGCATCAAGCCTGCCTCATTCCTGCCTAGTAGGAGTAGACAGGAACTGAGTCCTGAGCAGGAGAGGCCAGGTGGTGGTAGCAGTGGGAGGGTTGCCCTATGAGAATTGCCTGGAGAGAACTCTGCTATTTACTGAGCAGTCATGGTACTTAAAATGCCCAATACTCACCCAAAGGGTCAGCTTTTCAACAGAGGGGCCACTTCACACCGATACATAGAAACAGTGAGTTCATTTACTTCTGAATTTTATTCATTGTTAGAATAGCCTGAATGCTCAAGTCATCCTTCAAATTCCACCAAGGACACTACCCAGAACCCTCTGTGACCTGACCTTACCCCCCAGCACATGCAGTGTTAGAAATGTTTTAGTCACTCATTTCCCCTGCATTTGCTTACTGGAATCTTAAATTTAGAGCAGTTTAAAATGAGGATTAAAAATACCCAGTCCAGCCAACAAACATCACACATGATAGTTCTGAGAGTCAGAGAGGTTACACAAATTACTGAAGCTCACAGTTCTGACCAACAGCACAGGCAGACCTGGAATTAACTCTCCAACTCTTCATTCACGATTTTCAGATGATATGTAATAAATCATTTCAAAACTAGAAAACCTTTTGTCTCAGTGTTGGTCTTTCCATTGGTTGCCTATGGCAACTGAGGTTTCAGTGGGATTTCATCACTGTGGGATTCACAGGACCAGTAGTACCCCAATGTTCTTGCCATTTCTCTCCTTAAAATATTCTCGTGGATGTTCCAAAAATAACCCCAAATTTTCCCTGAGGATCCCATTCTGATTTTCCATTTGAGCATTTATTTCCTTTTTGTCAAAAGTAATTGAGAACAAAATTTAATGTTTTATTTTTTCCTTTTTGGATAATTTTCTCTCAAAATTAGAGTCCATCCACAATTGCCTCAAAGTATTGAAACAAAAATATTAAAACATGTTTGTGATAGATCTTATAAATGAAATTTATCCTAAGCTGCTTTTCTTAGGCTAAAAATGGTTTTATTCATCTTACAAACTGAAGGCATAAGCACCATTTAAAACTGCCACATTGTTGATTAGGATCCGCATCCTTATACAATGGTAACAAAACAAACACTACTATTTCTATAATATTTTTTTCACAGAATTTCAGCCAAGAAAGAATGCTTTTAAGAGAAAAAAAGTTTGAAGTTGGAGACTAGTCTCAAAAAATAGCATATAAATGATACATTTCATAGAATTAGCTTGTGACAAAATGATTATAATAATCAATATCTATTAATATGTTGAGGGTTTATTATATTAAGCAAATTCTAATAGCTGTTTTGGTTAACTTTAATACTTGTAACCACTTGATAAAGTAAACATCTCTACCATTTTTACTTTACATAATAACAATAACACTTTGCACACTTCACATTGTCTGAGTAACAGCTAATACAAATACTAAATTAAGCACTTCATGTACTTTCTATTATTTAATCCTAATCCTCATAGTATCCGGGAAAGATTCGCATCAACCTCTAAGTGAGCAAACTGAAGTTCCACAAGTTCGAGGCATTTGCTCAAGGCTATATAGTTAGTCAATGGTGAAACCCAGAGGCAAACCAACTTCTCTCTAATCCAAAGCCCATGCCCTGTCCTTAGGCAGCAACCCTCTGAAGACAGGCAGAAATTTGTGATTCCTTCCCAACCTTTTTAAGAAATCCCTTGCATCTCTTCCTATCTACCATACCACTATCTATAGCGCAATGTTCCTAAGTTGATCTTGTTTTGTTCAAAATATTTAACAGTCAGAATTGCATTGATACCAACTTATCAGCACCACTGAGACCACGATGGTGACTCCTATTTCAGAACTCAGCATGATTCCAGCTTTACCCTGAGCTGTGAGCCCCTGGCAGGGTGTGTGGTAGGCAGAGTGTCCTAGAGGTGAGGTCAAGAGGCCCAGAATAATAGATTAGTACTCAGGATTCTCAGTGATGACTGTTTACCAATGAACATGGACGTTTTATGTAGTGATATTTGTAGAATAAATGAATTTCCAGTAATAAATTTTAAAAAAAAGAAAGGAAAAGAAGGGAAGGAAAAAAGAAAAGAAATCCTAGCAGCATAAACTAATAACAGGAAGTAATAAAAAGTTGTATAACATAGAGACTTGTAGCTCCGTCTCTGGAACCAAACCTTATTCAAAATCATGGCTTCCTTGTCATGTGACACTGCTAAATTACTCAGCTTCTATTCCCCAGTCTTCTCACCCATGAAATGGATGTAATATTAACATAATAATAACAACTCTTACCTCATATGTTTGCAGAGGGTATTGAGAAAGATAATCTAAGTAAATCCTTTAGGAGAGTATTTAGAACATAGTTCATGCCAGCTAAAATAGGCTTTTAGTATGCCCTGTTTGAAAGGCACCTTGGTACTTTGTATCTTTTATGTGGGAAATTTTAGAAGAATTTCTTATCATATTTAGCAATTACTAAGATCTTTCCACTACTGTAACATTTACGTTCTTAGTATTTCCTCTCGGAAAAGTTTGTGTTCTTTGATCTAATAGTCTTATGATTAATGACACTTCTTGATTAGGTACATTAATGGAGGAGCAAAGACATAGATAATCCAAAATAACACTTAATGATGAAGACTTTTACTATTTGGTTTTAAAATAATGCTTTCTGAGGTTTCTCCCTTACAGATTAATCTTTACTTCAATTTGGCAAATATTTATTGAATGCCTACTGTACGTGGCTGTAAGTGTTTGAAATGGTGTCTCTTCGTCATTCTTCACCCTGGTGTAAATAGCAGCCATGTAGGGAGGCTGTCCCTGGCATCCTCTGCAGTGGGTTCCCTCACTCCCTCCTTATTTGCATTCTCGATCACTCTGCCTCTTCACTCATCCCTGGCATTTATTGCAAATAGTAATGATACTTCCTTGTCTTTGATACGCTGTAATTATTTCTTAAAAATTCACTGTATACAATGTATATTTTAGAGATTTTTTAAAGTTTACATTATATATGTGTGTATACACACACACAAACACACAGACAAGGACCCTTAATGAGATCTTACCATGCTGAGATCTCCACACCCCAGCCTTTCAACCAACCAGGATCACAGGCATGCCCAACAGCACAAAGCATATTAACACTGAAATTTTCTTTAAAAAAAAATTTCAAAATTCGTCTGTTTCTTTCTTCCATGAGTAAGAGAGACAGAGAGCAAGAGAGGGAGATACAGGCACCCTCAATGGAATCTCCCTGCCATAGGCTACCCCCAGCCTCAGCCCCAGATCATGGATATCCATGTGCCCAACATGCTCAGAAAGGTCTCTGGACACAAATCTGGAACCTTCCCATGGAGGACAGCCTGGCAGAGCTTTGAGTTACCACTGTGCTTCTACCTGATCCCCTGCAACAAAAATTTCAAGTTCATTTAACCTTGATTATGGAGCTTAATGCAGGACAGAAATCTCCCCTAGCACTTTAGTTTTCCCCCTCAAATAATTGTCATCCCATCTTTTGGGACTGGAGGATATTTTGCAAGTGAAAGGCAAAAGGAATGTACTGACCAGGGGTAACTTCATGCTGTTTCCAAGAAGGGTCCAGTTTCACACAAGCTCATACTCTATGTATGAAGAGATTCTCCCCTTTAGGTGACTGGATAACCCCTCCCATGACCCTGTTTACGGAACACAGGGTGTGCAGGAGAGAACACAGGGTGTGCAGGAGAGAACACAGCCTCTTGACAAGGCAGCACACAGAGACATCAGACAGGTAGAACTTGGGCGTGAGGAATTCTGCAACATGTGGTCATTTCTGGACAATAACACAAGCCCAGTGCCAAGTGAAGCTCCATGAAACCAGAGCACTGTGGGACAGAAGAGAAACCAGTCTGGGCTAATCTTTAGCCACTCTGGTTAAGGAAGCTCTCCCATGCTGGAGGAACTACAGGCCATTTTCTGAGGTCCTAGAAAAATCTTTGTATCTGTTTTGCAAATATTCATGATAAGCAATGTTCACACAAGTACAGTTCCTTTTAGGAATTCTTGTTGCTGCCCAAAGTCCTCTGTTGTCACATTGTAAGGTGTTCTGGCTGAACTCTTCAAAGAGTCTGTTTGCTGACAGATGGTTAGGCTCCTTGCATGAGCTGATATGCTTGAGGTTTTATCTTTTTGTTTTGGTTTTAAAGTAGAAGGACAGATTTATTTTTCCTCCTTCCCCTCTTTGTTCTCTCTTTCCCCTTCGAATGCAGGGACCTCTGGAAGAGAAGGAAACAGCGAGGAGATGGGGGGCTGGGGAGCGTGATGTCCATCCCATAGCACCACAGTAGGTGTGGCGCTAGGCTCCAGGAGCTATCAACAATGAGGGTTAAATATCTGTGCCCCTAACCAAGAAGGCACCAGTTCACCTCTTCCAAGTGACTGAATGACGGAAATATGACGAGTGAATGGGAGAGGCTGCAGAAAGGACCAAGCTGAAGAGGGACACAGAACTGGGAAAGGGCTAGTTGCCCTATTATAAACACACGGGGGTACACACACACACACACACACACTCAAACACGTACACACACACACACACACACACACAGAATCTGCCTCAGACTACAGTGCATCCTTTGTACTGTGAGGACTCAGAGCATCCAGGAGAGCAGCACCTTCCCAGAAAACTCACCAGCAGATTCCATGATAACGCTTTAGCAGTCGGGCAAAGGTAGCCGCATCCCTGCAGACAAAGCAGATACTTCAGAAAACCCCTTTTGTATTTGGGCAGGATCCTGAGCTGCACAGGGGGGACTGCAAGTCATTTGACTTCAGTGTCACTGGTTCACATGCTCTCATTTTTATATGGAGAAATAAAAGATCTGTAGAAAAGTGCAAAGGATAATATGTGCATGATAAATACTCATATTTCTACCACCCAGAATTAAAACTGTTAATCTTTTATCATAGTTGCTTAAGAAATTAAAAGTTACGAATAAATCCGAATCTCTTTTTTATTTTTAAGAGAGAGTTTTGCTTTAGAGTGCATGCCCTCGCCAGAGACAGAGAAACAGAAAGTGAGAAATCACCCCCTGCCCCGGAGGGAGATGGCCACGCTGCAATCCCTTCTTCTCCAGTCTCCTCTTGGGATTTTGGGAACACATGCATAAGCGTTCAGCATGAATTTTAAGCCACCAGGTTCAGGATTCGAACTGCAGTTGACTACATGGGAGTCCAGTGATCTAACCATTACACCATCTGCTGGTTCCCATAAATCTAAATACCTTTTAAATATGATCCCTGAGGCTCATTTCTCCCCCTACCTTTCAGAGACTATGCCCAAAATGAGTTTTGAATGTATATTTCCAAATTTGTTTTAATCCCTTTACATACACATAATAGTATTCATATATTGTCATCATTTTGTTTACATTCACATAAGTAAATATATAATTTTGTAATTTTTTTCACTCAACATTATTATTTTTAGATATATCCATGATAATTTAACTGGTCTATACCATCGTACATATATATTACAATTTATTTATCTATTTCTTACCTGCAGAGATGCATTAAAGGAGTTGCCAATTTTTAGCTGATGCAAAATTTATTCCAATGAGTATGTCTTTTGTATGGTTAGATGGAGAATTTTGGTTTTAAGAAATACATCCGCCACATGGCTCCAGCGAACTAGGTATTTTAGGGTATGAAGATTTTCTACGGATAATTCAGCCTCCAGCAAACGAGCTAGCGGCAGAAGAGGCCAGGCCTTCAGAAGAAGGTCCCACATGGCTCCAGTGAACTAGGTATTTTAGGACGGATCTAAGAGCACTGTAGCTAAACATCCAAATACTAATAGGGTTAGAATATTCCTCAATATCTACTGAATCTGCTGCACCAGCGATCACAACAGAACGGCAAAGAGATTCTAGATCACCTCTGTCTGCTCACTCCTGAACATTCAGACTGAACTTCAAGAATTTGAAAGAAACACACCATCCATCAGATGACAAGAAATCACTGCTGGATCATGAGAAATATGGGAAAACAAGAAAATACCTCTCCTCCAAGGGAAAAGAGTAACTCTTCTTCATCCACAAGTAGTTTGGTGAAAATCATGGAAATGTCTGATAAGGGATTTAGAGCATTCATAATGTCAAAGCTAACAGAGATTGGGAACCAGCAGTTAGCGTAATGGCTATGTTGCTGGACTCCCTCGTAGTCGATCGCGGTTCGCGTCCCGGACACGGTGGCTTAGAACTCACGCTGGGTGCATGTGTGTGCGTGCCCAAGATCCCGAGAGGAGAATGGAGGAGAAGGGATTGCGACGTGACCATCCCCCCGGAGGGTGATTTCTCGCTTTCTGTCTCTATGTCTCTCTCTGTCTGTCTGGCGAGCGCACGCGCCCTATAGCAAAAAAAAACTCTCCCAAAAAAAAAACAAGCTAACAGAGATGGAAGAGAAGAGAGACAATGAACTGCTAAAGAGAAAGGAGAAAGAAGTTGACGAGTTCCAGGAGATGAGGAAATTCTTGCAAGATCTAAAAGAGGAATTATACACTTTACAAAAGACTCAAACGGAGCTGTTAGAGATGAAGTCTATAATTCAGGAAGTCAAAATCTCCCTTGAAAGTATTAAAAGCAGACGAGATCATTCAGAAAATAGAATCTCAGATGTAGAAGAGAAAGTGGCTGGCCTAGAAAAATCCACCACGAAGACTGAGAAAATGGCCCAAAAATTTGAGAATAATATATGAGAAGTACTAGATACCATTAAATGTCCAAATATCCAGATAATTGGCATTCCAGAAGGTGAAGAGACCCATAAGGGCATTGATAATCTATTCCATGAAATCCTGCAAGAAAACTTTCCAAACCTAGAGAGGCATTCGAAGATCCAGTCCCAAGAAATACAAAGGACCTCAAATAGAATCAACCCAAGAAGATCTTCTCCAAGACACATTATAGCTAGGTTGACCAAAACCACAGACAAAGACAAGATACTAAGATTGGAAAGAGAAAAACATCAAGTTACCTACAAAGGACATCCCATCAGGCTAACAGCAGATCTCTCATCGGAAACAATGCGAGCGAGGAAAGAATGGGAAAATATATTAAATGTGTTAAGAGAAAAGCAATTTCAGCCGAGAATACTGTACCCAGCAAGATTATCTTTCAGGTGGGAAGAAAAGACAAGAACATTCTCAGATAAACAAAACCTGCAAGAATTCACCAGCACCAGATCTCCAAGAAGTTCTTAAGGGTGTGCTATGTCAGGAAAACTACATTCAGACACATGGAAATTAGAGCTCAAAAACTAAGAAAGTGGCCAGCTTAATCATAGGGACAAATCTGGAGTTGAATATTATATCCCAGAATTTAATCAGGAAAATTGAACCAGAACAGAAGATAAAAGTATATGAGACTGATAGGTTCATGCACCTACCATTTGAACAGAATCCTAACCTGTTTCCTGTCTTTAAGCAAAGTTCCTTGGCGTTTCTTTGATTTAAATTAAAACTGTTTTTCTTAATAGTAATGAATGAACTTACCATTGAAAGTAGTTAGATTATGTGAGAAATTGTGTGATCAATACAATGTGGGTGGGAAAGGAATGGAAGACAATTGTAGACACCAGAGATAGTGTGAGAAGAGGGTGGGAAAGGACAGAGGGTCAGAAAGAGGGGTAAAAATAATTCTAGGAACTAGAAATGGAAAATTTTTTATTAAGTCACTATGCAGTATATACTGGATGGGAAATCACATTTTGTATGCTGTGATGATGCTTAGAGAAAGAATGTAAATTAAGTTACAAAAAGAAAAAGTTACAAGAAAAGAAAAATATATCTATTCAATGACTGCAGTAAGATATATAGCCCCAGCTAGGTGCTACTTTATAGGATGCGTAAAGTTAGACTTGTGTTCATGGAAATGTATATATCACCTGTGTTTGCTATGAAAATATTTAGATTAATTAAGGTCTTTAGTAATTCAATAAAATGTGGGGGGGAAACAGTATAGAAAGTAAACATAGATACCAGAGACAGTGTGGGAGGAGAGTGGGAGATGGCAGAGGGTAAGAGGTAGGGAATCAAGGATGGGGGAAAAAAAGCAGAACATACAGGAAACAAGAAATGGAAGATTATTTGCTGACAATAACATGTTTGTTGATCTGCTGGATTGAGACAATATACAGTGTACTATGGATGGAAAATCTCATTTTGTATGCTGTAATGATGTACAGTGAATGAGTGCAAATAAATAAATTGAAATAAAAATAAATAAATAAATAAATAAATTGTTTGAAAAAAAAAAAAAGAAATACATCCAACTGGAACTGCTGGATCATAGCATGTACACATTGTAATTTTACTGCATAGTCATCAACTTGTTCTTCAGAGAGGCCTTTGCAATTTAAACACGCACCAACAATGTGTGATAGTATAATTTGCCCTATGTCTGCACCAACACCTACTATTCTTGTGTTCAGAAATTTTGTCCACAAATGGAATTATAATATAAGTTTATTTTGTTGCAAAAAACTGTTGAAATCCAAGCATAGTTTTTGCATAATAGGTATTTTTCAATGAACTTTTTGAAGACCCCTCCCCTTTTATTATTGAGTAGCCATCTCTTTTTTTTTCCAGTGAGGATTTTTTTTTTTCCTGTAGGGTGCATGTGCTCACTGGAGAGACAGAGAGACAGAAAGTGAGAAATCACCCCCCCCCCAAGGGGATGGCCATGCTACAATTCCTTCTCCTCCATTCTCCTCTTGGGATTTTGGGCATGCATGCACACATGCCTGGCATGAGTTTTAAACCACTCGGTCTGGGACTCAAACCACCGTTGACTATATGGAAGTCCAGTGACATAACCATTCTGCCATCTGCTGGTCCCATTGGGTAGCCACATCTTTCAAAAATAAGTTATTATTAATTTGCTTTAAGCTGTCATTAAATATTTAAAAAATAGCTTTGTAGGGGCCAGTGGGTAGCATGGTGGTTAAGGTGCTGGACATTCCCACATGGCTGACCATGGTTTCAGTCCAAGGCTGGTGGCTTGCTTTCTCACTTTCTCTCTCCCTTTCTCTGTGTCTCTCTCAAGTCATATTTTAAAAAATGAATGAATAAATACAATTAAATAAATAATTCTTTATAAAATAAAATAGTCCTTTGTAAGCAAAAGACTTTTCTAAAGCATTCAAAAATAACTGCTTTTTAATATTGCTTCTCTGATACTACTATTTAAAAAGTTCCTTTAATTTTTTTTGTCATGGACATTACTTCAGCACATTTTTCCATATAGTCACAAATTTTTAATCAAAAAAGTGTTCTTACCACAGTCTCTAAACTGAGTTCACAATATTGAACTTAGGAGGACATAACCACAATATATATATTTTTTTAAAAGGTCTTTATGGGACCAGCAGTTGGCGTAATGGCTACGTTGCTGGATTATGTTGCTGGATTCCCATGTAGTTGACCACAGTTCGAGTCCCGGACCTGGTGTCTTAAACTCATGTTTGGTGCATGTGCATGCTTGTCCAAGATCCCGAGAGGAGAATGGAGGAGAAGGGATTGCAGCATGGCCATCTCCCCTGGGGGGTGATTTCTCGCTTTCTGTCTCTCTCTGTCTTTCTGCTGAGTGCACATGTGCTATAGCAAAAACCTATCCAAAAAAAAAAGAGTCTTTATTTTTCTCTTTTAAAAACTACAAATACTGTTTATATTCATAACAAATCAGACACTCTAGAAGGATATTAACAACTTTACTCATTTAATACAAGTATATTTGTTGAGGGCTCACTATACCCCAAGTAATTTGATAAGACAGGTGGATACTATGAGATAGAAAGGTAGGGAATTGGAAAATCACATCCATTCATTCAATGAACACTGCTATGTGTCAGGCACTAAATTGCACCCAAGAACACCAAAAGGAGTAAGATGCCATGGCTGCTTTTTAGGAACTTACTACCTGGTAAAACCATAAAGATAATAAAAGATGATCTTTACTGATGAAACTAGAGCACACATTTTTATAGGATACTAAGGGAAACTGAAGAATTCTTTGTTGGATAGGGTCAGAGTGTCAGCTTAGAAGATTTGTCAAAATATTTAGCCCCACATTTAAGAGTGGAAATATCATAGCACATGGTAAAGACCAAAGTCAAAGGTCAGAGTCTGAGGGGAAAATCACTCTGAGGAATGCAGTGGAAGCCAGATGAGGAAGGCAGAAGCTGTGGCCAGTATAGGGTGACCAAGGCCTGTTTTTATGTGGTGTCAGCTGTGGGATGTGGAACCAGGACTGGTCAATTAAGGGAGCCCAGTAGGACCACACAGATTGATAGGAAAAGTGTATGAGGTTAGTTTCATAAAAGAATGAGTAGTAATCTACCAGGCAGACAAGTGGGGTGCGTTTCTGCAGGAGCAACAGGAATTGGCCAAGGCATTGGATGTTTCAAAGGACCTGGAGGTCCAGGTAACAATGGAGTGTGTGGTCTCCACTGAGGGTATGTGTGGGCAGAATGAGGCAGAAGGCAGCATGCCATAGGAGGTTTAGAGGCCATGGAATGGCTGTCAGTGAAGGGAGAACATGGCTAGGTCTATGTTTTATTTTGGGTGAAAGCAGGAGAATACCTAGGGAGATATTTAATCATCTGGGTAAGAAGAGGACCTGTAGCCAGGCAGGTTAGAGAGAAGCAGAGGAGAAATATATGAGCATGCAGGGAAAAGCCATGTGGCAGAGTATTCCCTATTCATTTCTTCTAAAATAACCAACCGCAGAAGAAATAGAATCAAATATTTCTTACACCTTTTTATCCAAATTCTTTTTTTAGAATTTAACTAGATTAAAGGGGACATTAAAACTGTTGAGTGAGAAACATTTTTTCTTTCACTTCCAGCTGAAGGTAAGAAGTGTATAATCATAGTTTTAAGAGTTTAGGACAAACAAAATCTTCAAGTCTTTAATAATAGGATGTGTCTGTCCATATGTTTGCTGATCAAGGAATCCTTTTCTGACAAACTGAAATTAATTTTCAATGACACTGTAAGCCTGGTAACTGTTTGAATGGATCTTACATGTTTTGTTATGCTCCATTAGAGAAGACTACCATCACTTTGTGACTTCTCTCCTATTATGCATGTGTTGGTGTGTATGATTTATTACTCTACTGATAAATAAATAAAATGACAAAATAATAAGTTCCAACTCTCATAACCAGAATTTCAAGCCATAACCTGGAAACATTTTTCATCACTACAAATACGATAGAAATAGAATTCAATGTCTTCCCCCAAAAAACACAATTCTAAGTTGCCTGTTAATGGCATTAATTTCAGAGTGTCTCCAACTTCAATAAGAAAATAATTTCCTTAATCTTTCTTTCCCCGAATCTATACATCTTCTCTCTCTGATTTATTTTCCACAAAGTTCTTTTCAAACATGAAATGCCCATATGTGTGTTTCTTCCTCCCCTTCCGCGGCTGTGTTCTCAGCCACATATTTACATGATCTGGAGGCCGGCTCATCAGAGCCTTCCTCTCATGTGGAAATCACTGGAGTCCAAAGGCCTCTCCGGGTGGCACTGCCGTAATTATTTGTACGACATTGCTAGAGGAGCCGTGCTTGCTCCGGACTCATTTTGAACTTATCAAGGAAGGATGTGGATGACATCAGGGAAGGATTTTACAAGACTCTGTCTAGACTGCCAAAACAATCTGTGGTGGGAGAAAATTGCGTAAATATGGGCTACCAGGAAACAGTCGTTTTTCTTCTCCCCTCCTTGTGGTCTTTTTTTGGTGTGGGACAGAGTGCAGCCTGGGCTGGCAATTCTGTAAATTATACTCTTTGAATCATGTAATAATAACTTAAGGACCAGAATGATTTAATGCCATATGGTAAATGACTGTGGGAATCATCTCAGACCGAATAAATAAATAGAAGAAGCAAGTGACTTTGAGCTCGTTTTAACTTACATGCTTCCTCCAAACTTCTTCGCTTTGTCCAGGGTTTTGTGGGCATTCTAGATAGACAGATGTTCTAAGGATAAATAAGAGATAGGAAAGTGATGATCCAGTTATTCTCCTTTGGATAAAAGACAAGTAGGGACCAGAACGAACCAGAGCCTCTTTCTCTGTACCCTAACCACTCAGGAATCTGCGGAGCCCACGCCAGTTACAGACGGAGGACCAGTCCCAAATGGCTTCCATGTGCCAAACAATGTACTCTTCTCCAGAAATATAAAGTCCCAATGATGTAAGGTGATTATTTGCTTAGCCCGGCCCCCAAAGGGCACAATTCAATGAGTTTTATCATTGGGTTTCCTTTTAAATTCTTGTACCCAGGAATTTTCACAAAAACAGGAAATAGAGTCACTCTTGGAAGTGTCAGGCCCAGGCAAATTTGTGCTATGGGCAAGCTTTATCTTTATTTTCAAGAAAATCTGTGACACAAGAAAAAAGTTGACTGGGCATGTGTGCATGAGTGCCCAAGATCCTGAGAGGAGAATGGAGGAGAAGGGATTGCGGCATGGCCATCCCCTCTGGGGGGCGATTTCTCACTTTCTGTCTCTCTGTCTCTCTCTGTCTTTCTGGTGAGCACACATGCCCTACAGCCAAAAACCTCTTAAAAAAAAAAAAGAAAAGAAAAAAATGTTGAGAGTTACACAGAACTGAATTTTAAATTTTAACAAGTATTGCTTTTTCTTCCTCTTTCTTTTTTTCTGGGTTTTTTTATTCCATCATTAACGTAAATTCTGTTGCTCTTACTCACTGACCACCATGTAACTTCTACCAACATGTCACCTTGGATCACCTAATTCTGTTCAAAACTGCTCTATTGGGGGCCCACATTTTTCAAGGACTTGTTGAAGGTTACAGAACATTCAAACAAGGTGAACAATTATGCTGCATAACAAACCACCTAAAAACTTAGTGGTGTAAAACAACAATCATTTTATTATATTTCATAATTTTCTGGTTTGTCTAGAGCCTGCTAGATGGCCCCTCTACTAGCCTCATTCTTGGTTCTTCTTGAAATTACAGTGCAGATAGGACTTGATTGTTAGCACCTGGGTTCTCTACCCCAGGCCTCTCTCTACCTGGCCTCTCTTCTTCCAGGTCCCATATGGCCTCTCTCTTCATCACCTTATTACATCATCATCATGGCTCCAATGGAAAGGAAGCAAGAGTCTCAAGGTTTTTTAATTAGAGGTTTTTTGTTTGTTTGTTTTGCTTTAGGGCACATCCATTTGCCAGAGAGAGACAGAAAGAGAGAGAGAGACAGTGAGAGGGAAAGGGGAAAATCACCCCCAGGGGAATAGCCATTCCACAATCCCTTCTCTTTTTCTCCTCCCTTCTCCTCCCAGGATCTTGGACATGCATGCAAGCATCAGATCTGGGACTCGAACTGCAGTCAGCCATGTGGGAGCCCAGTGACAAAACTGCTATGCCATCTGCTGGTCCCTCTCTAGGCTTTCTTCATGCTTGAGCTAGACATCTCAGCACATTCAATACTTTCTTCACAGGCCCAGACTAAACTTAAGGGAAGCGAATGTAAGTTCTACCTCTTGATAGGAGAAGCAGTGTGCATGTATATGGAGGGACAGATTGTTTGGGGCCATCTTTAAAGGGTAACTTCCACTCTAGGCATCTCTATATTGGGAAAAGAAAAAAGAGAAAGAAAAGGAAATGGAAAGAAGAAAGGGAGAGAAAGAGGATTTTCACGGAAATCATGCCTGAAATGATCCTACTGTGGAGCATATACAGTAGCATGGAGATACATATCAAAGGAGATGATTTGGAGTAACTTTTAGCTAGAATTGTGCCATGTGATGACATTTACATTGACTGGAGTCAGTCTGGTTACAGTTCTTATCTCTCTCGAGAGCCACAGCGATCCTGTCTTCCCCCATTCAGACACAACTGAGCTCAACCTTAACTGAGAATTAGAGTGGACCAACTGGCCTTAGAACAGAGCAATCCCTTCCTACACAGTGTAGAGCTTGGAGAACCTTGAGCTGGATAGGAGGTAGAGGCTAAGTAAGCAAGGGCCATGTCAGTGTGTGCACAAGCTTACAGACAGAAAAGTGTGTGGTGTGGATGGGCAATAGTGTGCAGCTGGGCTTTAAAGGAAACTTGGCACTAGAAACCCAGGGTTTCAGTCACAGTCCTGTCATTTGTTGGCAATGTGGCCCATCACAAATCACTGGAGCTCTTGAACCTCCAGTTTCCTCAACCGGGAATGGGATGTAGAACTGCCAAACTCACAGGCTTATTAGATTGAAAATTAGAGAAGATGCATGTGTAAACTTCCTTTGTAAATTCTAAAGCACTTTGAAAACACAAAATATTTACACATAAGATGAGAAGTAGTAGGAGATAAGTAAGAAAAATAGTTCATGGCACAAGTGGATGGCATAATGGTTATGTCACTGGACTCCCACATAGTCCACATCAGTTCAAGTCTAAGATCTGGTGGCTTAAAACTCACACTGATGTGCATGTATGCATGTGTGCCCAAAATCTCGAGATGAGAATGGAGGAGAAGGAATTGCAGCATGGCCATCCCCCTGGGGGGTGGTTTCTCACTTTCTGTCTCTCTGTCTCTCTCTGTCTCTCTAGCGAGTGCATGCACCCTATATCAAAAATATCTTTCTCCCTCTAAAAAAAAAAAAATGTTCATGGGGCTAGCAGATGGTGTGTGGTGGTTAAGACTCTGGACACTCCCACATGGCCAACCACACGGTTTGAGTCCTGGACCTGGTGGCTTGCTTTCTCACTTTCTCTCTCTCTCTCTGTCTCTCTCTGGTCAAATTAAAATGAGTGAATGAATAAATAAAATTAAATAAATGATTATTTTTAAAAAGTTAATGACAGATCATAAGAAGAAAATAACAGGAAACTTAAGTGCCGTGAAGCGGAAAGAAATGAAAAAGTAGATAAACTCCATAGATGGTCCAAGTAATGAATCTGTTGAATCTAAAAACACAATTTACACTCCTCTACAGTTGAATTTTCACTCATGGTTTTCTTTGGAAATCAGTAAACATCATTTAAAAAGTTTTAGTTAGCTAGTTGTACTTGTAATGGCTCTACAATTATATTTAATGCAGAGATGATCTATCAAGAGCAGAAGTTATTGCATTAGTTAAAGTCCCATAGGTGCTTGCTTTTCAGAACCTAGGACAACTAGCAATCTTATACTAATTTGGGACTTGCAATAACACTACAGTTGGCATGCATAAAACTTCATCAAGAGCAAATGAGTCACAGGGAAAATTGCTTTACATAAGAACAGTTAACTCCTTGTCATTGACTAAGATGAGTTGACTCTGGCTTGTGACCAAATGTAGTGAGAAGAGGAGAGAGGGAAAACAGCAGGAAGAAGCGGTTTCCTCCTACCTTTGGTACAGGGTTCAAACGGTGTGTCTGCACAAATCACTAGGGCCAGTGCTGACACGTGTGTTTTCACTTGCGTGTGGAGCAGAGCATTAATGAAGGGTGTGCCTGCCGCCTTGAGTGGGTTTTCTCTGGCCTCCTTGTTGAAACACAAAATGCTGTGTTCACCAATAGAGAATGACTCACTTGTAGAGCCTCCCTTGAAACCCAAGTTTCCAGGAACTATGTGTAGACTCCAGCAGAACCAAAACGGGTCCAAGGCTGAGTAAGCATGATGGGGTACTTGCCAGCCACCAAACGAGCAGCATTTAAAGTGATGCAACTGGTAATGATTCAGCACTTGGGAAAGAAGGGTCGGGCTGTGGGGTGATCCTGCCTTTTCTTCATTTTTCTCAATTTCACATTGATGTTGATGCTTCCCTGAACAAGTGGGATGTCAAGATGACTCTGTTTTGTTTTTGTGTTTTTTTTTTTGAAATTTTAAAATTTATTTATGACTTGCTCTTGAGATGTAATATGAAGTCAGTCTTTAGAATTCTCTCCTTGCCATATTTGCAAATCTAGGTAACATAATCATCTGAAGAACTAAGACACTCTGGTCCAAAGCCCCCCAAAGAACAACATCCATCAGATATAAGAGGTACTGATTCTGGAGAGAAAGCAGATCCCTAGAAAATTGGATGGAACACAGTACTTAAATTTTATACAGATGACAAGCCCAATTTTGGCTTCTATTAATGGAACCCTCAAATGTGTCATTATTGTCATGAACAGGTACAGTAACTTGTAAAATACTTTTTTTAAAAAAAAGTCACTCAATTTATTTACATAGCTAAAGTCCTTGAATGGGAATATCTTCGAATGTGGTCACTATATTAGAATTTATTTGTGCAGTCTACATTGTTTGAGTGCAATTGTTACCTAAAAATGAAAGACGGGATTCTTGGAAGGAGTTAGGGACAAAGATGTTTGAGAACAAAACTTTGAACCCCAAAAGATAGATTATAATTCAATTAAATTGAAGAATTCTAAGGAGAAAAGCAATGGTATATACTGGAAGAAGAGAGGAGAGGGTTTCATTTCCAGTGGCCATTAAACTCCATCAAATGTGCCACGCTCTCCGTAGACTCAGTGGATCATGGCTGTATCAAGAAGTTGCACTGTGCTTTAAAAACAAGCCGAGCTATTGAGTCAGTCTCAGCAACTATTCTCCTGGCAGAGTTCAAGCCTAGTATAGGAAACCAGACCCATATTCATACATTTTCTCCAAAGTGACTCACTGATTAGGCACTCTTCAACCGAGTGAGACATTTAATTACTCTCTTTTTTTTTTTTGGTTTTTAACCTCCTATTAATCTCTCCTCATATGAGGTATTTCAGGATGTGTTAGGAATGTGGTGATATGGTTCTTCTATTCTCTCTGACATCATAAAGAAACTAGTTCTAAAGGAGACTGGAGGATGTGGAAAAAATATGTGTGTGTGTGTGTGTGTGTGTGTATAGTATATGAGATTATGTATAGGATATGTATATCTAAGCATGTGTGTGTGTGTGTGTGTGTGTGTGTATACAGAACAACATACAAAGCAGCAACTAAATGAAAGCAGAATGGTTCAGTCAAATCAATTTGACATCACTATTGGAAAAATAATGCTTTGTTGTTTTTAGTTTTCAAATAGGCATTATAAAAAGGAGCAACCTTTTTATATTTCAAGGTTTTAGTCATAGGTCACGTGTGCTCTCCAGAGAGAGATAGAGAGAAGAAAAGTGAGAAATCATCCCTAAGGGGTAATGGCCATACTGCAATCTCTTCTCCTCCCTTCTCCTCTCTGGATTTTGAGTGTGCACGCACACACACACACACACCTGGCGTGAGTTTTAAGCCACCAGATCCAGGACTTGAACCACAGTCAGCCAAGTGGGATTCTAGCTTTAACCACCTTGCACCTGCTGACCCCAGAGCAAGCTTTTCTTTAAAAGTGAAAATGGAGAATACTGAGTAGAAAGAGTTTTTTGGGGACAGTTTTAATTGACTCTCGTTAGTTTTCAACTTAGAATGTTGGAGTAAATTCCCAAGTTTCATTTGTATAATGGTTTTGGAGATGCTTCATACATACCGTTTCTAGATTAGCATTTTTTTTGTTTTGGTTTTTAAACTTTAGAGTAGAGAAAAGTAGGAAAGAAAGCGTCCCTGTCTAAACACTGATGTGTACATGTGGTAGTAGTACTTTGGGGGGACAACAGATCCTCGTGGAAGGTGGTCAGCATACCTTAGGGCAAAGAGCACTGCATCTGGGAGCAAGGGCCTGGATTCTTGTCCAGGCTCTGCCTTTACTTAGACCGCTTTTAGCTTTAGGAATCTACACCTTCTAACCTGTAAAATGAGAGTTCGGACTGAGTTATCTCTACAGCGTTCTCCAGCTTTTACATTCTATGATTCTTTTCAGGGTATGTAGGTTGAAAACATAGAAAAGCCTAGATATGAAAAAGCATCAAGTCATTGTTTCTAATAACATAATTTAATTTCACTGCAGAGTTGATCCAACAGTTTGAGGATCTATTAAATAAGTTTTACATGTTTGAAAAAATCTTTAATTATCCAGAAAGTAGATGCTTTTAGGTTGAATGTCATATTAGCCTACAGAGAATACAATATGTAGTAAGAAATACCATAATGGAGATCAGTCTAATATTTCTTTCTCTGAGTTTAGCTCCAAAGGACATTATATGATGAGACATCAATATTGACCTATACTGAAAACTTCCAAAGTTTCTTTCTTATTATTTATTATTATTTTTAAAAATTTTCTATAGGGCACGTGCACTCACCAGATTGGGAGAAAGAAAGTGAGAATGCAAGCTACTAGGTCCAGGACTCAAATCACAGTTGACCATGTGGGAGTATAATGCCTTAACCACCATGCCACTTGCTGGCTCTGGAAACTTCCAAAGTTTAGAGATAATTTTTTTAAAGTGTATAATGTTGTTGTAATAAGAAAATTTTTCATACTTCAAGCTATTCAAACCATTTCTACCTATTTTCAGAAAAAAATTATTTGCAAATTAAGAACAAAACTTCTATGTGTTTTCTTGATTCTATGATCTTTTCTTAAGGAAACCCATTCTACTCCATAATTATAACTATACTTTTATGCAGACAAGTCCTGAAGTCTATGTCCTAAACTTGACTTTATCCCTAAGCTCCAAACTCACATGACCTGTGGAAGATCTCTACTTGGAAGTCATGCAACTATTTAAATTCAACTTCATTATTGTCCTGACAAAATTGCTCCTTCTCCAACTTTTGCTATCTTGATTGATGGCTCTGTCTACCAGTCATCCAAGATAAAAAGTGGCAGTCACCTCTGACACACATTTCTCCCTCACATACCAAATTCAGTTGCTTTAAGAAATGGCAAATTAGAGATGATTCTATTTTTTCTTTCCTTCTTTCATGTGTGTTTGTGTGTGCATGTGTTAAATTATTCTGTTAATTTCATGTCAATGAAATGGAAAATTTTAAGTACCAGGAGAGAGTCCAGTTGAAGATCCTCACATAACATTTTATTTTCTATCAAATACTATATCCCCCAAATTGAATATTCCTATGTGAAAGTTTTCCATTTCAACATGGAAACTTCTAATTGCCCAAGTAATCTATGTCTGGGATCACTATGTTGTTTATGATTGGGGCAAAGGCATCTCAGTTATCAAAACCTGAAAACTGAAGCTCTGAAGGGAATTTCCAGTCTACTGCCCCAGTATCAGGAAAGGGGTAGGTTAATATGATAATAATTTTTCTTAGAGCAGAGAATAAAATACTTTTTTTCATTCTCCTCAATTAGCTCTTACTCAGAGGAAACCTACTTGCCTTAATCAACAAGACGGGCTTTTAAATATATTCTCTCTCTCTCTCTCTCTCTCTCTCTCTCTATATATATATATATATATATATATATATACAAAATATATAAAAGTAGTTAATACTAATTAATTTATTAATATTGTTATTAATATAATCTTTCATCTTTAAAAAGGAAAAAGTCTTGATGGGTTGGATCTAAGTGTTACAACTCTTGGTCCCTCAAAGAGAGGGACTTTTTCTTTCTTTTGCAAATTCTACCAGAGGAGTTTTTCTTACATTCATTTCCTTGCATCTGTTCTTATTATTTCAGCCCAGATTCACGGGTCATTGTTATTTACAAAGACAAATTAGGAGTCTCCCAAATGGTCACAGATAGTCATCCTTTATATAGCTACCTATCATTCTGAAATAAGTCAAATCATGTTACTCCATCGTCCTCCACATATTGTCTTGTAAAAGTAATATTTTTCTTTCTTCTTTTTTTGTTGTTGTTTCTTATTTTTTGTTTTGTTTTATTCTGTTTTTTTTTTTTTTTTTTTTTTCTTCCATAGGATGTATGTGCTCACAGAAGGGAGACTAAGAGGAAAGTGAGAAGTCATCCCCCGAGAGGGATAGTCATGCTGCAATCCCTTCTCATTCTCCTCCTGGGATTTTAGGTATTCATGCACATGTGCCCAGCATGATTTTCAAGCCACTGGGTCTGGGACTCAAACTATGGGTGGCCATGTGGGAATCCAGTGCCTTAACAACCATGCTACCTACTGACCACTATTTATTTATTTATTTATTTATTTATTTATTTATTTATTTATTTATTTTTTAAGGTTTTTGCTGTAGGGCATGTGTGCTTTCCAGAAAGGGAGAGAGAGAAAGACAATGAGAGGGAAAGTGACACTTTCCCCAGGTGGGATGGACACTCTACAATCCCTTTTCACCCATTCTCCTCTTGGGATATTGAGCAGGCACTTACACATGCCTCGCTCGATTTTTAACTGCCAGATCTGAAGTGTGGTCGGCCATGTGAGAGTCCAGCACTTTAACCACCATGCCACATGCTGGACTCTAGTTTTCTTAATTCTTATCACTAACTATTTCTCTATGTTCTGGGTTTCAAACCTTCCTACACTGACTGTCTTAGTCACATTGGGCCATTCAACACTGCCCAAATGTTCATGTCCTTCAACAACTCTATGCAGTATTCATTCTCTTCTGCAAATGAAATCACCTCATTACATATTATATTAAAATTCTATGGCTCTGGGTCAGCAGGTGGTGTGGTGTTTAAGGTGACTGGATCCAACATGGCCTACTGCATAGTTCAAGTCCAGGACCCAGTGGCTTGAGAAACATACCAGGTACATGGATGTATGTTTGTGCCCAAAATCTCAAGAGAATGGAGGACAGAGAATTACAGTATGGCCATTCTCCCTGGGGGTAGGGGGGAGTGATTTCTCATTCTCTCTCTCTCTTTCTCTCTCTCTCTAGAGAGCACACATTCCCTGTAGCAAATTGGAAAAAAAAAAAATCTATAGCTAGCTACCTCTGTGATACCTACTCTGTCTCTTCACACTGGAATTGCTTCCAATACTGGAAAGAAGGAAAGAAATAAAGCTTAGCACTATGTGTATATTATAAAATTTTATCTTTATAACAACATAAAAAGACAATTCTCGGGACCAGCAGTTAGCATAATGGCTATGTTGCTGGACTCCCACGTAGTCGACCGCGGTTCACGTCCCGGACCCGGTGGCTTAAAACTCACGCCGGGCGCGTGTGCATGCGTGCCCAAGATCCCGAGAGGAGAATGGAGGAGAAGGAATTGTGGCGTGACCATCCCCCCAGGGGGTGATTTCTCGCTTTCTGTCTCTCTGTTTCTCTCTGTCTGGTGAGCGCACACGCCCTATAGCAAAAACCTCTCCAAAAAATAAAAAAAAAAAAAAAGACAATTTTCATGAGCCCCACTTTATAGATGAGGAAGAGAGTTTAAGTAACTTAGGATCACACTGACAATACTTGGTAGAGACATAATTCTAGCCTAGACCTAATTGTGGCTCAGGGTTAATTATGTCTTGTCTTATAATGTACCTCCATCTAACCTTTATTTTAATTCCTCACATCATAGTCAAGTATATGGCAGTTTTTCCCATAACCACTTGAACAAATATACTATTTACTGATGATGCCTGCTGGCCCTACAATGCATAAGTAAGTGCCTAATGAATGCTTTTGTAATGAAATTGAATCAACTTCCTTTCCAGACACTTTCAACTGAGATGTTTTTTTTTAAATGTTGTCCTCTCTCTTTAATTCTGGGATGTTGTTTTTTTCTTTATTAGTGATAGAGTGTGTGTATGCGCTTGAGTCTGAGAAAGAGATGAGTACCCACCAAAGAATCCAGTCTTGCCTTAACACCCTTTTTCCAATGTTCTAGCCAGTCAGATCTTCGGCACTCCTGCACACACTCCCCACATATTTCAGGCTGACCAAGCCAGGGATTTGAATCATGGTCGCCATGTGGGTTACAGCTTTTCTTGAGCAGAGCATTAAAGTTGCACCACAGAGCTGGCCCAACTCTGATTCTCTGTCAGGGATAAAGATATTCATTAATTGAGTCACCGTGTGTGGAGGGAGTAAATCAATGCTGATGCTGGTACAATTTTCACTTCTTTACTTCTGCAATGCTGACACGCCTGCCAGTGTATGACAAACATTTTGGCTCAGTTCAGATTTAATAAACCAAACTGTTTGTACATGCTAATGTAATGGATGGCCCCCTTTGCTCTTAGAACAATTGCAGCTTGATTATTAATTTTAAATGCCCTAGGACTACATGCTTTTTGCAAGCTACAAGTTCTTCCTTGTCTAAGCTTTTCCTTACTTCTCAGAATGAAAAATATAGAAATGAACCACATTTGTATCAAGCAATTAAATGCAGTCTCAAACCAAGTAATGTTTCTGAGAATTTAATTACTATAGGCAATGTGCTCAAAAGTAGCTAAAACCAAATAATTGGCTCAAATTTCTGCTTCATAGATTCTTTATGGATGCCAAATAGTTTGACCCTCCAGACCAAGAAATTTTGGTCTTAACACCAGAGCAGCAATTGGCTTGGCTCTAGGCCTATTTAATTCTCATTTACCCTGATCTCCTTAGAAACTATAGAGCATCAGCACATGTCTCCAACTCCCAGTTGCCTAATTAGCATCTCCATCTGCCCTATCTACACGGGCATGTTAGAAGATTGGAATCCTGATTGGTTGCATACCAACAGATGCACTCTTCTCTGGAAACCACCTTTCCTTCCTTTTTATTTATTTATTTTATTTTTCCATTATTTTTTCCTGTTGTTTTAAAGGAATTAGAAGGCTGCTTTGCTTCAAAAAAGATGCCAAGGCTGAAAAGGGTCAGCAAACTTATACTCTAAAAATAGATCCAAAAAGACAGAGGAAAGGAAAAGAACAAAATTAAGATAGCTCCAAGAGAGGGCACTATGGAGTGAACTGTTGATCCTTCCATAGAGATCAAGCACCATCTGGGAGGGGTAAGAATCAAACTAAGTTGAGTCAGTTATCTATTTTAAAAGGCTCAAGCCAAATGATCAAAACAGAGTCTCATTGAATTTCTTGAAATGCTAATGGTTGTTGCAGAGATAAAATTTTATTTGAAGCCATTAAAACAATCCCTATTTGGGACCAGCAGTTAGCGTAATGGCTATGTCGCTGGACTCCCACGTAGTCGACCGCGGTTCAAGTCCCGAACCCAGTGGCTTAAACTCACACCGGGCACGTGTTCGTGCGTGCCCAAGATCCCAAGAGGAGAATGGAGGAGAAGGGACTGTGGTGTGGCCATCCCCTCTGGGGGGTGATTTCTCTCTTTCTGTCTCTCTGTCTCCCTCTGTCTGTCTGGCAAGCACACACGCCCTATAGCAAAAACCTCTCCTAATTGTTCACTGTACATCCAGTTTTTCAGCATGGCAGAGGAAATATGAAAATAAGCAAAATTCTGGTTATTTTTACAGCCTTAATTGCTTTCTTACATTTTGAAAGACAGCTATTCACTCCAGAAAGCCCCACCTAAGTGAATTTCCTGTTCTTCATCTATTTTTTCACAAGTATCTCTTTCTGACCTTATTCTTTCACTCACCTTTTCCTCTCAACATTTTTTCAGATTTCAAAAAGGCAGCGTTGGGGCATAGCCAGGTTTGGGCAATAGGCTCATGGCAGGAAGGTGTGGTTAGGGTGGAGGTGGTAAGAAGCATTCAAGTTCTTTTATTTTCTCTTTTCAGGTCTTGGTAAAAAATGCAGTCTTTGTATGTGTGGGTGTTTTTCTATGATGTACAGGTATGCACAATTTCATTCTCTCAAATGAGTAACTTATGAGTATGCCCATCCTGGACGACTATGAATTTATATTAGCCACAAGGGAAATGGTGTAGTCAGAGGCAATTTTACTTGGTGCTCAACTTTTCAAATAATGTAAACAAAATTAGTTCATAAAAAGAAATTAGGGAGACTGATTTCTTTTCATTTGATTTTTATTTAGAGTGGGATAACCTTATTTTAAGTAAAGTGGTTTTTTTGTTTTGTTTTGTTTTGTTTTAAAGCACTACTCTGAATGGATAAATGCCTTCATAGGCAAAAGCCAAATTTAATTTAGCACAGTTCTGGTAACATCAACATAAAGAATTATTAATTTACCAACAAAAAGAGGACAACTTGGTGATACACAGGGGATATCTGAGACCATGTACCCAGAAATCTTTACAGAAAGATGTTTTGTAGATGGTTTATAATTTGAGGGTCAGACATTTAGAAATAATGCTCTAGAATCAATGAATATTGAAGCAGAAAGATACTTGACAGACCACCTGGTATAATCTCTCATTCTATAAACAGAGATTCTATAGCTCCCACCAGCTCATTCTCTCATTAGGAGCAGAAGCAAGGTCTGGTACTTTTGTACTTTCCATTAATTCACACGGCTATTTGAGGCTCTTTTCATTCTAGGATGTTATGACCCTGAGCAAATGCTATCAAGGTCGTAAGTGTCAAAAGAAGTAAAACAGGCTAGGGCTTTTAACAGTGTAAAGACTAGTATCAATGGCATAGATGTTTATTGCTACCTTAAATTCAATCAGTCAGGTTCTATTATGCTGTTATATTAAAGTCTATATTTTTGTTTCGTCTTCTGCCAATATAATTATTTTACAGTTATGGCCATTTAAGAAAGTCAGAATGTGGGGCCAGTGGGTGACATAGTAGTTAAGGTGCTGGACTCCCACATGGCCGACTGCAGTTTGAGTCCCAGACCTGGTGGCTTAAAATACGGATGCCGGGTACGTGCATGAGTGCCCACAATTCTGAGAGGCAGAATGGAGAAGTGATTGAAGCATGGCTATTCCCCTTTGAAGGCGATTTCTCACTTGCCCTCTCACTGTCTCTCTCTGTCTCTCTGGTGAGTGCACGTGCCCTATGGCAAAACAAGAAAAAGAAAAAGAATGTCACAGTGCAATATAAATAGAGATCCATAATATGTGGGGACCCCTCTGATTCCCAAATTAATTATAAGTGACATAAATAGCACAAAAGGCTCAATTTCAGCTTTTTTCATTTTCTTATTTAGGAACTCACTCAAATCTCATTACAAATAGGAAAGTAAACATTAAAGTGAAGTTCCAATGAAAATAGATTACTAATGGGAAAGGAAATAGGAGAGTCAAACTGAATAAAATTTACAAGGCTGATTGGAAAAGTCCTTGGCTAACTCCTCGAAGAGGATCAGTTCCATTCTGAACTTACTGAATGACAGGTAATTACCTTAAATAGTCTCTAGATTTCAATGTTGACAATTTAATTTCCTTATTTATTTGTAAAGTTCATTTTATTTTATTGCTTTTATAAAAAAGAGAGACCAGAAACACCAGCCAAATCTTCATGCCACCATCCACCCCAGCTTCAGTCAGCCAGGGTTATAGGCATGCAGGCATGTGAGCCCCAGTGTGTATAGGGAGACCTCTGAACACAAACCTGGGACCTTCTAAGTCTAGCATTATAGAATGCTGCATTACTGCTGAGTCACTGCTGCCAGCTCTAATTTTTCTTAAATATTTGTTGTTGTTGTTGCTTTGTTTTATTTCACTTTTTTCCAGAGGACACATGAATTTGCTAGAGAAAGACAGAGATAGAGAGGGAGAAAACACCTTCCAGTGGGGTGTGGTTATGCCACAATATCTTCTCTTTCATTTCTCCATCCTGTCAGGATTATGGGCATCCACATACACCTATTCAAAGAAAAAAAAAAATATACAATTTAATTCCATGGAGTTTAACTGAGCAAATCTTAACACAATTTGAATCAGGCAGTTCCACAGACCGACTTCCTAGCAACTCTGTGTAGCCCCATGGTCACAAGGTTTTTAGGTTCTGGATAAGGGAAGTGATGTATGCAGGAATGGGAAAGTGACCTATAAAAACAAAAGTGAAGGAATGAGGTAGAAAATCAGTTGGATTGGTTACATTCTGAAGTCTGTCTGCATTAACATAATTTAAAAGGCAGGATGTATGTGAATGACTGAAAACTAGCTGCTGAGATTAGCTGTAACCTAGAAACCAACCAAAAAGCAGTCTTTTTTAAATAAGGTTGCAGTTTATTTATGGAAATCAGGCAGGAGTATAGAGGCTTTCCCCATATTCTTTAAGATACTTCAAAGTGTTTCTCAAACCACTAGGACAGGACTGGAACCACAATTAGTCGTGTGATACTCAGGTCCCTTAACCACTAGGCCATAAGCCTGACCCCACTTTTTAAATGCTAAATTCTTAATGTTTGGATTGATTAATAAAATGAATGTGGGACCAGCCAAATGGCATGGTGGTTAAAACAACTGGACCCTACATGGCAGAATGCACGGTTCGAGTCCTTACCCTAGTGGCTTGGAAAATATGCCGGGCACATGTGTGTGCATGCCCAAAATTCCAGGAGGAGAATGGAAGAGATGAGTTGTGATGTGGCCATCTCCCATGTGGGATGATTTCTCACTTTACCTCTCTCTTTCTTTATGTCTCTCTCTGGTGAGTGCAAGCACCCTATAGCAAAAAATTAAAAGCAAAAAAAGGTGAAGCACACTCAGGGGCAAAAAAAGAACAGAAATTATTTTCTCTGGTCATACGTCTGTCAATTTGTGTGCATAGGTCTGTATAAATGCCATACCTCTGAAAGTTTTGATGCAGTGTAAAAAACAATCTTCTTTAGAAATAGTTCTTTATTCCATAATCTTTTTCAGTTTTCCTTCATTTTCACCATGACATGTGAGAAAAGAGAAAAGAGAAGGTGAAACAGTAAAAGATACTCATGAATATACATAAGCCTAATTCTGTTTTTGTTTGTGGCCAAGATTAACATTGATATTATAAGTCATATTGACAGCATGTAACCTGGAGATGATGCGATTAAAATGGCAGTTTACCCCTACGATCTTCCCCTCTCTAAAACATAATCATTATTGAGACAAGCAGTTGGTGTAATGGCTATGTCACTGGACTCCCACGTAGTCAACTGTGGTTCAAATCCCAGACCTTGGTGGCTTAAACTCATACCAGGCGCATGTGCGTGTGTGCCCAAGATCCCGAGAGGAGAATGGAGGAGAAGGTGCGGTAGGCAGTTAGTTAGTAATGAGTGGGCAGCCCTAAAAGAAAATCGAAAGGGCATTTTGTCAACGTCCTAATTCCCACTAGGTCAACACCCCAATTCGCACTAGGGTGATAAACTAATTAGGCAGTCTAACTTAAAACGACCTAGCTCACATTGGGCGTGTGCAATTAGGTAATCAAATTTCTCATTCTTTACCTGAGAGAAAACTACGCAAGTGCAGGAGAAAACACATGTCTTCAAATTCAAACAAAGGACATAGGTAGTGAAATAGTCCTCTCACCAATGAATATTCATGACCTCTAGTAATAAAAGTAATGGTTAACCAGTACTAAGCGCGGTTGCCACCTGGTAATCTGCCTGCCCAAGAGCCTTTTGGGTGTACTTTTCTTTCTTTCCTATTAAATCTTCTTTTCTACCTACTTCAATTGTGGTTGCGGTTTCATTTTGCACCTAGGGGCAGATCTCTAATTTTAGTGATCTGGACCCAAAGAACCAAGAACTTCACAACGCAGCTCAACACTTTCCCTTCCGTTAACAAAGGGATTGCAGCATGACCATCCCCCTTGGGGAGTGATTTCTCGCTTTCTGTCTCTCTGTTTCTCTCTGTCTTTCTGGTGAGCACATGCGCCCTATAGCAAAAACCTCTTTAAAAATTTAAAAAATATAATCACTATCTAATCATGAGAAAAGCATCAGACAAATTCTATGAAAGAGAGTTTTATAAAATGTCTGATTAGTAAACCTCAGAATCATCAAAGTCATCAAAAATAAGGAAAGTCAGAGAAACTGTCAAAACTCAGAGAAACCTAAGAAAACATGACTATTAAATGTCATGTGGTATCTTGGATGGTATTCTGGCACAGAAAAAAGGATTCCAGGGCAAAAATGAGGATTCCTAGATAAAATAGGAACTATAGATAATAATAATAATGTATCAATGTTGGCTTCCTAATTTTGACAAATATACTATACTAATACTGATATGGAGAGACCCTGAATTCATGAATAACTCAGGGCTGATAGCTGCCTGAAGTTTCTGCCCTCCAGTGAACTTACCACCCCTCCCCGGAGCTACAGTCACCTGAAAATCTTGAATAGAATAGTACCTTGAATGTATTAGACTTTCTGCTTCTCTGCCTTCTCCCTTTGACATTGTGTAGGGCAGGTTCTGAGCCCCTTCCCCATTCCTAACATCCAGAGACATCCCTTACCCCAATTCCCCCATAAAAGACTACGTCCAACCCTATCGGACCGGAGATTCAGTGTTAACTCCTCTGTGCCCACTGGCATAATAAACAGTTCTCCTCATCTCTCCGAGTGCTGCGGCGTCTGGTTTTCTGCAACAATACAGAATTTTAATATTAGGAGAAACTGAGAGTGAGGAATGTGAGAACCCACTGTACTATCTTTGTAATAACTCTATAAATCTGAAACTGCTCTAAAATGTAAAGTTTGATAAAAAAAAAAAACAAAAAAGATGTTGGGTTCTCTGTATAGACAAGGAAGAAGAGTTGTGAGAGCCTTTAAAGAGAGGGTATGCCGAGGGCAGGTGCAGACATCATCTACCCTGCCTCCTCCCCTTCCATTTTGGTCTTGAGGGAACCTGAACCCAGAGGCTTCAACATCCTACCTCTCAGCTCCCTCCTTTCCCAATACAAATGAAATCCCTAAAGAACAATGGAGTTCCAAATACAAATCTGGGCTTCAGTTCCATTTTTACTACCACTTGGACCTTAAGCACCTTAAGTAATTGTTAAGCTTTTTCTTATTTGTAAAATGAAACTAATAATTCCTACTTCCTTAACAAGACAGTTGTAAAGATCAAATGAAAATATAGATGTGAAAGTTGTGATGGTTCCCTTCCCCACATCCTGACGGCCCCGTCAACAGCTCTTCCTCTCAAACCCCAGTGACATCTTTTGGTTACACTTGCCGTCTCTGTAGGATCAGTGGAGGGAAAGTGCAAGGTAAAGGCTAGGTTCCCAGGTAAAGGCCCACACGCTAGATAGTGGATGGGCTTTATTTCTTCCCTGATCATCCTCACTGTATAACAGCAGGTAAAATGGTAACACAAGCAGTGAGGAACAAGCTTGTCCCCATCTGCTGAGAAATACTAGACTTGGGTGTTTTGATGCAAAATGGGTCAGAAAATCTGTGATCAAAACTCATTTCCATTACTTATACTGCACTAATTGATATCTCCATATTTGTTTCCTCATTCATAAAGTGTGGATTATGTTACCTATCCTACCTACTTCTCATAGAACTTTATAGAAACTATTGGGTATTAAAATTGATCTTCTAGGCTGGATCTTTGACTTGGTGGTTAAGGGAGCTGGATTCCAGATACCAACTGTGAAGTTTGAGTCCTGTGCTTGAGAAACACACTGGGCACGTGTGTAAGCGGGCCCAAAATCCTGAAAGGAGGAAAATGGAAGAGAAGGGATTTGTGACTATGGCCTTCCTGCTCTGTCTCTTTATCTTTCTGTGGCTGTGTCCACACACCCTCTGGCAAAATTAAAAAGAAAACAAAAAAAACTTCTTACCGTTTATCTCCTTAATAAGATTACACATTCCTTGATATCTATCATTAAGCCTTTCTCGTGTATTGTTATGCACTGTAAGAAGATAGCCTTAAGTGATTAATTTTCAAAGAATAGCTTAACAAAAGTTGCTTAACCAGCTTCTAGATGTGACAACCCCAGAAAGTACACATTCCTGGAAAGTTCCTGAATAAACAAAACTCCAAAATAGCAGGTAGGCCTTGAGAAATGGTTTTTCAAGATGGAGACTGGTCATCAGTCCTTTGCTCCTTTTTACTTCCTGTTTCTTCCCCCTTCTCCTTCCTCAGAACATTTGGTGGGCCTTTTTTATGGGCTTGCCCTGAGTCTGCGCCTTTCTGTCATAAAAGAGAGGGAAGGGGGCAAATGCCTAATAAGGGAATAATAAAACTTAGCTGACATCCAGGAAAATTGTACATCCCAAAGTAGTCAGCCATTGAAGAACTGGGGGAGGAACTTACACACTGGGAACTAAATTGCTTGCTGTAATCGTTCTGGGTATGTCTGCCCATCAGACACCCAGTCTTGTAAGACCACCATTAAAGTCTTGCTTCTCTGTACTGCAAGTCTCCATGTCCATTTTTGGCATTGGATGGGTAAGTGTGTTTATGGCATGCACTCAGTATTTGGTATTATTGTAGAGTGCCACCAAATGAACGACCACCAAAGTCACATACCCGGCGTGAGTTTAAGCCACCAGGGCCAGGACTTGAACCGCAGTCGACTACATGGGAACCCAGTGACATAGCTATTATGCCATCTGCTGGTCCCAAGACTGAAATTTTTACACATTAAATTTCACATCCATGGCCAAATTTCATCTACTCTTTGAGATCGTTCTGATAGAATGGAATTACTATGCTCATTTTACAACTGAGGTTCTGAGAAATGACCAAGCATATGCTCCCACTTCTAGCCTTATCTCTTACAAACCTAAATCTTTCTGTCTAGAATGCTCTTTCCCTAGTGCAATAGCAATTCACTCCCTCATCTTTTCTAGTCTTTCACTCAAATGTTCCCCAAGGACCTCTCTAACCAGCCTATGTAAAATTTCAAATCTTATTCCTACTCTGACTCCCTCTCCTATAGTTCTTTTTGTTTTTCTTTATAGCAATTGCTATTATAATCTAATTTCCTAAACACCTATGTGTAAACATCATTTATGACCTACTTTTACCGTTACCCTATGTGCATGCATGTGCACATCCACTGTAATGTAAGCATCATCTTTTTTGTTTACAGATAGATCTTCAGAACTTAAATGAGACCCTAACACATTGAATGAATGAATGAAGAAGAAATAAAATTTAGCCCCACATCTGCCACCTGTATGATGATCTCAGTAAAGATCAAATGCCCCTTCTCTGACATACCTTTATCTATTAAGGGAGTTAGGGCCAGAATCTATGTTATTACTGTGCCATCATTTTATATCAAGGGACATTTCTACACTAAATAAGAATTTTTTAAATAAAGTGCTTTTGTATCTTTATGGATTTTTGTTTTAATGTCACATAGATTTGTTTGTTAGAGATTAAGAGTTCTACTTGAAATTTAAGAAACTCTTGAATTCCCTAGTTGAAATTCTACCTGCTGAGGGTGAGTCATGGAGAAGGAATTAAAATAAAACCAGGGAAATTACTTTACCTCATCTTTAAAGTATCACTTACTTACAAAGTCCTTTTTATGCTAATACACACACACACACACACACACACACACACAAACAAGATGAGAATAATGAGGGTGGAATAATTTTAAACCTCAAGGATTACTGAAGAGGAGGGTAGGATCTGAAGGCTTGAAGGATAATTACAAAAGAGACTATATTCCTCAGGATGTCTTTCTTCTTCTGATCTGTATAGGTTTAAGAATTTCAATTTACATAAAAATGCTTTGTATTTTCCATGATGTAATAGAGATATGTTCTTTAGATTCTAACTTCTTTTATATGTGTCTTTCTGTAAGTATTGACTGGGAAAGATTTAAGAAAAGCTGAGTGCATAGGCCAATTGTCCTCATTAAAAAAATCACATAGGAATTTTGTAAAAATTGCAAATCTTGGTCCTTCTGTAGCCCTGCTAGACCATGAGTTCCAGGAGAGTACAGAGTTCTCTGTCTTCTTCTCTGTAGTATCCTCAGCACCCCCAGCATCTGGCATGTGACAGGTATTCAACAAATAATGGTGAATGAAGAAATGAGGATCTTGGGTGAAGGAGTCATGGGAACTTGCAGCTTTAAAACTTCTCTTGGTGCTTTACTGTAGGAGGTCCCCCCAACTCAACCACAACTGAGAAACCCTAATTTATACTTTCAAATTATTCACCACTGTACAATAGTGATGTCATCACTACTGCAGGTTCTTTACTACTTAATCTAATACCTTCCTGACTGTTCTTTTCAAACATCTTTATTGCTAACTATAACACACATAGAAAAAAAAAAAAATGCCAGCTTAATAAACTACTGTTAACACATGGACCAGCAGGTGGCGTATAATGGCTATGTCGCTGGACTCCCATATAGTCGACTGCGGTTTGAGTCCTGGGCCCGGTGGCTTAAACTCACGCTGGGCACGTGTGCGTGCATGCCCAAGATCCTGAGAGGAGAATGGAGGAGAAGGGATTGCAGCATGGCCATCCCCCTGGGGGGTGATTTCTCGCTTTCTGTCTCTCTGTCTCTGTCTGTCTGGCGAGTGCATGTGCCCTATAGCAAAAACCTCTCCAAAAAAAATTAAAAAAAACTGTTGTGACACAAACAGCTGTGTGACATTACACAGGTCAAGAAATAGAACATTCCCACTCTCTAGAAGTCCTACTTCCCCAACCTTGTGTCCCTTCCCAGTTAGGATGTCCTTTCTTCCCCTAAAAGGATCAATATCATGCCTTTCTTGGTACTCAAGTCCTTTCTTTCTTTATTTCTTGCCCATCTAAATGACATCCCTAAACACAATAGTTTAGTTTTATTTATTTGCAAATAGAATCATGCAGTTTATGTTATTTCACATCTGGCTTCGTTTATTCAACCTACGTTTGAGCAAATCACCCATGTTGCAGTGAATGTCTGTAGTTGGTTAATTTTCTTGCTGTTTGCTATTCGATTGTGAAAGGGTCAGTCTGATTATTGCTACAAGTGGAAGTCAGAGTGAGTCTCCTGATCTCTTATCAGCAAGAAAGAAGATAGATAAATATATGTATGGATATAGAGATAGATACATATTTATAGGTACCATAATACACAAGTGACACAAAGTAGTGTTTTTTAAATAATTACTTATTTTAATTTTATTTATTATTATTATTTTAATTTGCTATAGGGCACACACACTCACCAGAGAGAGAGAGAGAAAAAGTGAGTTTAGCATCTTAACCACCACTTGCTAGCCTCCAAAGCTATGTTTTAAGAGAGCAATTCTAACAAATGGGTTATATTTATCTAGTAAGGACTGCATCTCTCTGTGAGATTTATATATATGTATATATATCACATGCTACTCAGAGCCTGTAAGTGGGCTGAGTGGATAAGTGTCCTCTGTTGCTTACACTTAAAATTACAGACCTGACATTGTAGTCTTAGGTGTAAAAGGTGGAGAGTGTGGGCTTTAGAGTCAGGCTACCTGGATTTGATCACTGTCTCTCCATGTACTACTCTTCCCTATTCTTAGTTTTCTTGTCTACAAAATGAAGATTTTAATAATACTTATTGTGTAGGATCATTGCAGTAATTTAAAAAGACACTGCCTAAGATGCATTTGATGAATACTGGGCATTTACCATGTACTAGCCGTGCCTCTAAGGGCTTCATTTAATTCTCCCTTGACTTAAAGATCTGCAAAGGAAATGTGGCAAGTGCAAAGGTATAAAAAACAAAAACAACATGAGGTATCGGTTTCTAAGGTCAAATAGAGTCTATCCCAATTCTCCTGAGTATTTATTAATAGCACAGAATAACCTCTAAAAATGAGCCCTGGACAGTGTTTAGAAACATACTTGTGAGGATGCTATTTTTCAATGTCTTTACTCTTTTAACGCACAGCGATTCATTGCATAATTAAAATTGTCTCTTTCTCTGGTTTCCTCTGAACAAAGGTTTTTGCTGGCAGCATTATACTAGATTAAGACCTTCTTTATCTTGTTCTGGAAAGCCACATATTATAGTTCTGGAGAACTTTATTAATGAGGAAATGAATCTCAAATGGGAAATTTGACAGGATGTCAAAATCTTTAGTTGTAATGATTGCTAACATGTACTATAAAAGTTGCTCATCTTTGTACAGTAATACAGGGTGCTGAAGTAAGTGGATGTGATAAGATGATGTTTCAAGGTCATTATCTTTGTTTTTTTCTTTATGCCCACTTTTACCTTCACCTTGTTAAACCAGAGGAGAAATATGGACCAGGGGAGAGGGGATACTCAGAAGTAACCAGTATGATCCACATCTTCCCGTCATTCCCAAACAACTTGCTTTAATCTCAGTGAGTCACATGTGCTACTGAGCACTTGAAATACGGCAGATCTGAACTGAGATGTACCACAGAAGCAACATGTAAACGAGGCTTCAATGACCGAGTAGAGACAATGATTCATTAATGTATATGTTGATTAAATTTGAAATGGTAATAAATGGATATGTTGAGTTAAATAAGATGAATCATTAAAATTAAATGCATGGTTTTCTTCTAAAACTTTTCTTTTAATTTGACAGAGGGCATGTGTGCTCACGAGAGAGAGAGAGAGAGAGAGAGAGGGAGAGATGGAGAGAGAGGAAAAGTGAGAAGGTATCCCATAATGGAGAATGGTCATTCCTCAATCCCTTGTCCTCCATTTCTTCCTTCTGTTTTGGGATTTGGGGCACTCATGCACATATGCCCAGCATGTCTCTCAAGCCCCAAGGTCTGGGACTGTAGTCATACAGTCAGTTATGGGGATCCTTAAACACCATGCCACAGGCTGGCCTTTATCTAAGTTTTTAAGACATGGCTTCTAAAAACTTAAAAGTTACATATACAACTTACATCATAGTCTCATTAACAGCACTAGTCTAGAGCCTGGAACACCCCTGAGAGTAGAGGGACAATCTGAAAAGTACTCAGATTAATTTTCACAACAGACAGCTGCGGAGTGGGGGAGGGGGAGATAAAGACAAATTGAGTTATTAAGATACATTTTTATTTCTGATATGCCTAAGTTTTTAAACTGATATTCATAACTACTGCATTGCCTGATCTCATTTAATCCTCACTGCAACCCTCAAGGAATATTATTCCTATTTTTTTTTTTTTCTTTTTCTGGAGAGGTTTTTGCTATAGGGCGCGTGTGCTCGCCAGACAGGCAGAGAGAGACAGAGAGACAGAAAGCAAGAAATTACCCCCCAGGGGGGATGGCCACGCCGCAATCCCTTCTCCTCCATTCTCTTCTCGGGATCTTGGGCACGCACGCACACGCGCCCGGCGTGAGTTTAAGCCACCAGGTCCGGGACACGAACCGCGGTCGACTACGTGGGAGTTCAACAACATAGCCATTACGCTAACTGCTGGTCCCAAGGAATATTATTCCTATTTTAAAGCTGAAGAAACTGAAGTTGGGAAAGTTAGTGGACTAAATCCAAAATCACTCCTCCAGGTATTGGTTTAAAGTCTCCCTCCACGCCGTCTTTTTAGACACATGCACTATTGCATCCCTAGTGTGTATGTCTGCTCCTAAAAATCAATGTATTTGACCTATTTGATATATTCTTTCTTCTCCAAAAAAACAAATAAGATTGAAACTGTCTGCCATCCTGACGTGCCCAAGATGATTCAATGCATGTCCCTAACTCTGAAAGACAGATTGGGTATTAAAATTCTGTATCCAAAAACATGTCTAGCTGGAAAATGAAGTATATATAATAATATTCCATCCTTATCTTGAGCTGGTATAGTTACCCACAGCTTAAAAAACACTTCCGCATGATTTTTTTTTTCCTTAATGAAATTTGGAGATTGGGAAAGATTCAGTTATTTGCATAGGATATAACAACTCACAAAACACTTAAGTCTCAGAAGAAACCTCTTTGCTCTGTACCACATTATAGTCCACAAAGACCCGTTAGAAAATATGCAAAATGAAGACAATAATTTGATTTAGAAAGTTAGAGAGGAAGAGGGGAGGGAATCTGAGGAACTGAACTAAGAGAGGACTCATGATGGAAGAGGAAATAGAGTTGAGAGATATTTCAGAGTAGAATGCTCAAGATTAAGAGCCCAATAAGATGTCCGTGATGATTACTTTTATGGGTCATTTTGACTGAGCTGCGGGGTACCCAGATATTTGGTTAAACATCTTTTCTGAGTGTGTCCACAAGAACGTTCCGGATGAAATTATTACAGAACCAAAGTGTCAATCACTGAAACGAAGTGAGTTTTCAAAGAAATGAAGTGAGTTTTCAAAGATGAAAGCTTTATTCAGTCAACATCAGCTGAAAGATGGGTCTCAAACTCACCACCAGATTGAACATTGTCTTTAGTTTTTAAGGAAGCAAAGGGATGTGGCTACATAAGGGTGGGCAAGTAAAAAGTCAAGGGACAAGATAGGATAGGGACTACTGTTAAGATATCAAATCTTAATCTTGATGGAGTATGTCAGAGTACATTCTTGTTGATGTCAAGGAGTCTGTCACTGCCATTTGTTCCTTGATGTTGTCTTTGGAAATGAATCATCTTGTTCTGCAAAAGTGACTCAAAACATACGTTCTTAGATTTTATCAGTCTGTTTTATCTCTTGCCTGCATGGGGTAGGGGGAACATTTAATTAAAGTGTCCTCTGAAAAACATTGAATCATAGTATTCAGTATTCATTTACTGATGACTAAAAGGTCAGTGGTAATGTCAGTGCTTCTTAGATTCATGAAATCTATTATAACTGCTGAAATTGGATCTTACTTTTAACTTATTAAGATTCAAGAATTTGGGGCCAGTAGGTGGCATGGTCATTAAGGTGCTGAATCCTACTAAACTGACTCTGTGGTTCAAGTCCTAGATTCAGTGGCTTGATTAAAACAAACAATAAAAACACACCAGTCATGTGCATGCAAGCCTATAGTCCCAAAAGGTGAAGAAGAAGGTACTGTGGCACACCTGTCACCCTTGGGGGTAATTTTTCACTTTCCCTCTTTCTCTGTCTCTCTTCTCCAGTGAAAGCATATGACCTATGGTAAAAATGTTAAAAAAAAAAAAAGTAATAATAATGAAAGAATTTCTAAAAAAAAAAAAAAAGAGCTAAGGAGAGAAAGCTAGCATCAGTTCAGTGTCAAGATGAGCAGCATTTAAATCAGTAGACTGAGTAAAGCAGATTACCCTCCCCAATTTGGGTGATCATTATCCACTCCACTGAGACCCTGCCTAGAACAAAAGGGTAGAGGAAGGGAGGATTCACTTTACTCTCTCTGCCTCACTCTTTGGAAGTCCATTTTCTCCTGAACCCAGAGTGGAGCTTATGCCAGCAGCTCTCCTGATTCTTTTTTTTTTTTTTTTTAAGAATTATTTCATTTAACTTACTTACTTTTACTTATCTTATTTATTTATTTTAATTTGACAAGAGAGGGACAGAGTGAGAAAGAGAGAATAAGAAGGCAAGCCACCAGGTCCCAGACGCTAATCGTTGTCGGCCATTTGGGAGTCCAGCGCCCTTAACCACCACACCACCTGCTGGCCCCTCTCCTAATTCTTGAGCCTTTGGACTACGACCGGAACTACACTTACTTTCTGGGTTTCCAGATTGCTCTCTGCAGATCATGGCACTTCTCAGTCTCCATAGTCACATAAGCTAATTCCTTTTAATAAATCTCTGTGTGTATGTCTCTGTGTGTCTTCCAATTCCTAACATTAAATCATAGGTCCTATGGTTTTTATTTTGCTAGAAACTCCTGACTAATATAATGCCGGAAGAAAAGGAGTGGGAAGTGGCAACAATGCCCCCAGGTTTCTGGTTTGGGCACCTAGAGGTGTTGGTGGGGAGGTATTAGTCACTGACTAATATCAGTGATCCAAAAGTAAACAAAACAAAATGTTTCACTGATGATACTTTTCCATTTCCTCCCTCTTTTTAGCAAGCACAAATTCATAAACGCTAGTTTTTTCAAATTCATATACGTGTACATTTAGTTGCCTGTTTTTTTCTCTTCAAACGGGCGTGGTACCTGCTGCACAGTTTCCCTCACTATGTTGAGTCAATAAGACTGAATAACTGAAAAGTCTTAATTTTTGGTACAAATAACGTGTTAGCTATACCAAATACTGAGAGAGAGAGAAAAAAAATAAAACAAAAACAAAAAACACAAAACACATTATAAAATCCTGGTTGGCCGATATCAGTAAGAATAAAGGTAGAGCAACGTTGGCAAAGAGAACCTTAGAAGTTTTTTATCCCTTCTCAATTATGCTGAAAAGACAGTGGGCTTCGGGATGTACTGTGGGAGACAAGACTACAGGGGCTTTTACTTAACTCATTATCTCCTGGTCCCATTTTTAAATTGTGCACTTGACCTTGTTTCGAAGATCAAGTGTTGAAGTCTTGAAACACCACACACAATAGTCCTTCAGAGAGAAGTGGCTACTTGCGCTGCTAAAAGGAGCTTGATCAGCTCTTCACTTTCCAGGAGGTCATTTGTGGATTCCTTTTTTTCTCCCTTTCTGTTCTGCTAATGATTTCATTTAATGAGTTCTCTTTTTGATAGAAACTCCAGAAAAGGATAACAAGAAAAATAAGATACTCAAAATGTTTCTCCGCTGACTTAAAAAAGACTTGTAGGGCAGCCAATTGACCAGGGCAGCCATACAAAATTTTTAAGCCTTGTAAAAATCCAGAAATATTTTCACTACATGAGCTACACAATATTCATTGGCTTTTTAGTCTTTGTGCTCTCTGGTAGGGATGGAGCTAGTGTGTGTGAGCACATGCAGGTTGAATAAACACAGATCCAGTTCAACTCAGTTTCATTACAGTATGTTCTAATTTCTATTAGGAGCTACATTTCTGAGTCTCTAAAGATGACATGCTAAATTTAAAAAATGGGAATTGGCAATTTTTAATTGCTGTAAATGCCTTCAAACAAAATCTTATACTGAAGTCCAATGGTATAAATCTAATACAAGTTGAAAGCTGGAATAGATTCCCTATTCAATCCTTTTTGTCTCTTGCAGGGTCCCTGAGACAAATTAATGTGACTATTAGGTTTCCATAAAGAGATTCTGAAAAACCACTCATTCGAATAATGTGTGGAGTACATCATTAATTTATTTATGGTGAATAGTGGTTGATATCTTATTCTGGGCATGGTGCTAAATGAAAGGTTTTACATTCTTTAAATTATCAGTTGATACGTACATGGAAGAATGGACTTTTTATAAATATTGGCATGTGTTCAGTTGGTAAATAAAATACTTTTAAATTATTTTTCAAGATATATGAGTAGGATTTTGGTGGATTAACATCTCATGAGAAAGTTCTTTAGAAGCATGCCTTTCTAGTAATATGACAAACATAGATCCTAAAATTCTTGAGGTACAAAACATCTAGTGGAGTGGGAGATGGGAGTACTCACACACACACACACACACACACACACATACACGCACACTTTTATATCAATGGAAGAGAATAGAAAACATTAAGAAACATCTGAGGTTAATAACAAAAACAAAATTTTTTTAAACTACTCCATGATAGAAAATGAGTATTGAAATTGCCACATGCCCTGTGTGCATGTATAGAACTCTTTATCCAAGAGGTTCCACAGACAGAAGTTATTAGAAAGGAGGGTGGGCCAGCTGGTGACACCATGGTTAAGACAACTGGATCCCACATGATTGTGCAGTTTGAGTTTCGGAGCTGCTGGCTGGAAAAACATGGCGGGCATGTGTACGTCCCAACTCCTGAAAGGCAGGAGGGATGGAAGAGAAGGAATTGCAGCATGAACATGCCCCATGATGGGAAGCGGAAGTTCCTTTCTCTTTTTCGCTCTCTCTCTCTCTGTCTCTTTCTAGTGAGCACATGCACCCTCTGGAAAAATTAAATTTTAAAAAAGGAAGAGACTGATCTGATGCTCAGGGTTGTACTGAGTAGATGGCCTCAGAGTCTTACCCATATAAATTCAGAGTGAGAAAGGCTCACTTATGGAAGTCAATTGTTAAATTTTCAGGAATTCTGCAAAACATTGGCTTCACGTGGGTGACTTTAAGCCATGGTATGAGTATTTATGCCATAGATATCCACATAGGCTGTAAGTCAGGGCTCCCCTTTTTCCTAGACAGTCATTTAATAAACATTTACTAATACATGACTGATAATTTAGTAATAAGAAACATGCTTGAGGCCAACAGATGGCATAGCAGTTATGTTGCTGGACTCCCAAATGGCCAATCACAGTTCAAGTCTTGGACTCAGTGACTTGAAAATCATGCCAGGTGCATGTGCATGTATGTCCAAGACTCCAGTAAGAGAATGAATGAGAAGGGATTGCAGCAAGGCCATCCCTTCTTTTTTTTTTTTTTTTTTTTTTTTTTTTGAGAGATTTTCACTATAGGGCACGTGCGCTCGCCAGACAGACAGAGAGAGACATAGAGACAGAATGCAAGAAATCACCCCCTGGGGGGATGGTCACGCCGCAATCCCTCCTCCTCCATTCTCCTCTCGGGATCTTGGGCACACACGCACACGCGCCCGGCGTGAGTTTTAAGCCATCGGGTCCGGGATACGAACCGCGGTTGACTACATGGGAGTCCAGCGACACAGCCATTACGCTAACTGCTGGTTCCCAAGGACATCCCTTCTTGTGGGTGATTTCTCACTTTCCCTCTGTGTGTGTGTCTCTCTCTCTAACGATCATAACATGCCCTAAGGCAAAAACCTCTATACAAAAACAAACAAACAAATCATAACCATGGCTTAAATTAATGAAAAATCTCCCTAGAGAGACAAATAGCAAAGAAAAGTTCTCTCTTGCTTTCAGCTTGGGGTAGAGGTGAAAATATGAAAACAAAATAATAAAACTTCCTCTAAGATATTAAGGCTAACTTAATATCTTAATTTGACTCTCGAAATACTGTATTTGTTTATGAATACATAAAATTTGTAGGATTGGAAAAACATCCCAGGCAAAAATTTTAAGTTTAAAATGGAGGGTTGAATTAAGTTAAAATCAAGGACTGTGTCAGCACAGGTAAGATCTAGACAATCTTGTGCTAGAAAACAAGGATTTGATCAAAGAATGATGATGACATGTCAATATGACACAGAAGTAGCTTGAAAGGGCTCCTGGCCACATTCTGGGGCAATTTGTGCCCTATCAATATCATAGAGAGGAACAAAGTTCTGACACCTCCAATAACATGGGTCAATCTCAAATACGTCATACTAACTGAACAAAAGGAGACACTAAGGATGACTTCCCATATGATCCGTTTACGTAAAACATTAGAAAAGGCAACACTATAGTGGCATAGACATATCAGTTGTGCAGGGGTCATTATCAAGGGGCAGGGGATTGACTCCTGGGCATGAGGGGACTTTTCAGGGTGATGGAATTATTTCATATTATGATTACAGTTGTAACTTCCTCAGTAAAGCAGATGAAAAAAAAAAAAACATGAAATCTACTATCTTTTTAATATCAAAGTAGACTTTTTAATGAGAGAGAGAGGGAGAGAAGAAAGGAGAGATGAACATGTTTGGCAGTCTCACCTCAGCCTCCCTGAGAGCTAGTATTACAGGTACCCTACGGTACCTGGTATGTTCAGTTCGTTCAGGACCCTAAATCAGCTCTTTCACATGGCCCAAGCTTTTCATAGTACTGGCCTACCACCCGTAGTGCATTGTGGATAGGCCTCCAATGAAGTAGGCTTTAAGGCAAGAAGCTCTACTGAGAAAAAAGAGGGGATTTCATTCAGATGAAGGAATCGATCTGCCCAGGAAATGTTAAAAATTGTTAAAGTTGCATTCTCCAAATAATACAGCTTTGTTATATGCATAAAACTAAAATTCTTTGTTTTTAAAGAATTGTTTTATTGAACTTTCTTTCTCTTTTTTTTTTTTCTATTTGACCAGAGAAGGACAGAGTGTGTGTGAGGGAGTGAAAAAGCAAGCCACCAGATCTAGGACTTGAACCGCGGTCAACCATGTGGGAGTACACTGCCCTTAACCATCAAGCCCCTGCTGGCCCCTAAAGCTAAAATTCTAAGTAGAAGGAGAAATAGATAATTTTGCAATTATAGTAAGGGTTGTCAATATTTTTTCTAATGGCTACTAGAAAAAATTCATCTTCTATAAAAGAATAAAATTAGTAAAGTAACTAACAATTGTGGACTGATTTGACCTTATTGGCAGTTACACTGTGAACTACACCTTCTTGTTAAGTGCATATAGAATATTAATCAAAATCAGTCATATTCTAGGTCAGAAAACATTTCTCGTATGTTCACTGCAGTGAAAATAAGCTAGGGAAAGATGTTAAGAAAAGATAACTAAAAAAAAAAACCTCAACTACTTCTGTGATATAAAGAATATATTTAGTCTTGGGACCAGCAGTTAACATAATGGCTTTGTCGCTGGACTCCCACGGAGTCGACCGCGGTTCGAGTCCTGGACCCGGTGGCTTAAACTCACACCAGGCGCGTGTGTGTACTTGCCCAAGATCCTGAGAGGCGAATGGAGGAGAAGGGATTGCGGCGTGGCCATCGCCCTTGGGGGGTGATTTCTCACTTTCTGTCTCCCTGTCTCTCTCTGTCTCTCTGGCGAGTGCATGCACCCTATAGCAAAAACCTCTCCAAAAAAAAAAAAAAGAATATATTTAGTCTTTTCACTTGATTCCTAATTCCTAGCACAGAGCTTCAAAGCCCTTGGAATCTTTCGATAGAAATATCTTTTGTTATTTGTTATTTATGATGTGTTGCCCTTGATGACTGTATCACTAGCATACGTGAGATGACTCTTGATAAACAGTGTTAAGGAAGATACTAGCCATGTCAGAAAAGCCAAGCACCTGTTCAGAGGGTAAGAACTTTCATTCCCATCCCCCAATCTTTACAGGGGAAATTGAGTTTAATCATGTAGTCAAACATTTAAAAATCATGACTATGTAATGAAACTTTGATAAAAACTCTGAATATGAGGCGTGAGGGAGCTTCTTATTTGTTGACTATACTGATGTCCTGGGAGACCGCACGGACTCCATGGAAACCAAAGTTTCCAGGTTCAGGACTGTTCCAGACTTGCTTTCTGTACCTCTTCCTCTGGCTGTTCACTTATATCCTTTATAATAAAATGGTAATTGAAAGAGCAGTGCTTTCGTGAGTTCTGTGAGCCATTCTATTGAATTTTCAAGTCAGAGGTATGGGAAGCCTGAATCTGCAGTTGGTCAGGTAAAAGTGAGTGTGTCTTAGATTTGTAGCTAGCATCTAAGTAAGATCTTGTGGTACTGAGTTCCTTACCTTGAGTAGCTGTGTTAACTCTGCATAGTTAGCGTCAGAATTGAAATGAAGGGAACCAGCAGTTAGCGTAATGGCTATGTCGCTGGACTCCCACGTAGTCAACCGCAGTTCGCGTCCCGGACCCGGTGGCTTAAAACTCATGCCGGGCGCGTGTACGTGCGTGCCCAAGATCCCGAGAGGAGAATGGAGGAGAAGGGATTGTGGCGTGGCCATCCCTCCTGGGGGATGATTTCTCGCTTTCTGTCTCTCTGTCTCTCTTTGTCTGGTGAGCGCACGCACCCTATAGCAAAAAAAAACTCTCCAAAAAAAAAAAAAAAAGAGTTGAAATGAATTGTAGGACATCCAGTCGATGTCAAAGAACTGGTATCAGAAAGTTACTTGGAAGCAAGAAATAAGTATATTTTTTAAATAATTCATGGATTAAAAAGAAATAACAAATAGATATTGGGAAACATTTTGAACTAAATAATAATGAAGATACAACATTTAGATTTTTATAAAATACAGCTAAGCGGTTCTTAGAGGAACATTAATAGCATATCAGAATAAAGGAAGAAAAACTGAAATTACCTATCTAAATATCCATCACAGGAAGCTAGAAAAGAATAGAAAATCAAAGCCAAAAGTACAGAGGAAAGAAGTAGTAGAGATAACAGAAAAAAAAGCAAAAAAAAAAAAAAAATGGAAAATAAGCATACTACAGGGGGAAAAAATTAAAGCAAAAAGTTATTTGTTAAGAAAATAAAATTGATAAAACTCACTAGTATTGTTAAAAAAGAGAGAAAGTACAAGTTAATGACAGAAATGATAAGATAACATCATTGCATTTCTTAGGGAAATAAAACAAAAATAGGTATAATACATGTATTATGCCAAATTATTTGACAATTTAGATAAAATAGGCCAGCTCTTAGACAAATAAAACCCTCACAAAAGAACAAGAAAATCAGAATAGTCCAGTATCTATTTAAAAATAAATAAAAACTGAACTTATCAATTAAAACTCTCACAAAGACTTCAGGTCTAAATCACTTCACCATCAATTTTTTCAAGCATTTAAAAAATAAATAACATGCCCATTTTTCACACAAGTTCTTCCAGAAAATGGGGGGAAAAGAATACTTCCTAAATAATTTATGAAATTGAAATAACCTTGACACTGAAACCTGACCAAAAATAATAATAATAATTACAAGAAAGGAAAATTGCAATTGCTCTCTCTCATACGTATTATGCAAAATTTCTAAATGAAATATTAACAAATAAATCTGGTGATATGTAAATTGAATAATGGCTGTCACATTTTAGTACTGTAGCTACCTTGAAATATTGTTTACATTCACTATTGAAACGAGAGTAGTTTCAGAGAGGCTTCCAGATTTCATTTAGTGTGCTCATAATGAAATTTATTCAGTTATATATTATAGATTTGTTTTTGTATTTTAAATATAAAATATATTATAAAATAAATTAATATTTAGTGTATTTCAATAGAAACTATTTCCTTTTTTAATAAAAATAATTGCCTTTTTAATCTTATTTAGTCCATTTTGTGTATTTGAAAATATAATTTCAGGAAGACTCCTACAGCAATCAATGGCACAAAAAAGATTAAGATGTCCCTATTTTAGAGTGATCCTCATAATTGACATGTTTTATCTACATGTTCAGAGTGTCCAGGCAGATATTTTATACCCTATCTTTTTTTTTTTTTAAGAGAGATTTTTGTTATAGGGCACATGTGCTCCTTGGAGAGACAGAGAGACAGAAAGCAAGAAATCACCTACCCAGGAGGGATGGCCACGCCACATTCCTTCTCCATTCTCTTCCTAGGATTTTGGACACACATACTCATGCACCCAGCATGAGTTTTAAGACACGAAGTCCAGGACTTGAACTGTGCTAGACTAAACTGGAGTCCAGCAACATAACCATTATGCCATCTACAGGACCCATTGTACCCTATTCTTAAAATGAGCAGATCATTAAAGGTCAATGATATATGAAGAAAGTGTTTTTATGAAATATAGAGATTAAAAAATCAAATGGGAGGGGAAAAAGAAGCCTAGCCACCTAGAAGAAACAGATTATTAAAAAAGAAGACAATTAAAAATAATGACCTATCATTAATGTTCTCAAACAGATAAACAAAGATACTACATTCATTAAACAAGAATGGATAATTATATGTAAAGAACTTTCAAATAATTTAAAACACTCTGAGAAATTAAAATTACTATTACGAGAAATGAGAAAGTAGAAAAGTGAGAAATAAAGTTGAAGAAATCTATCAGAATTTGGAGACATTAGTGTAAGTTCTTGTTTAGCTTAGTATAGATACAAATGATTACACATAGAAGTAATTATAGATATGTGTATAAACATGTGCTAGTATTACACACATATTTTCTTACTCTGTCAGCTGAGTCATCTACAAGGAAGGACTCCTCGGTAGAAAAAAGTACACCTAGTGTCTAGATCTTGGCTTCTGATACCATACTCCAGTGAAAGGACCCAGAGCTCCCTGTAGCAATGGATGGTTCTAGGACTGGGGTAGGAAATATGTGCAATAAGCCTGTAGAATCATGTAGTGTGGTAAAGAAGTAATTAAGCACATGCATACACGTTTATTTCAAAGAGGCATGAGAGTCAACGAAAGAGCTGCCAATGGCAAGAACTAGATTAATTTCAGCAACAAAATAAACAAGGCAGTGTTGCATACAGCCCAAAGTGTAAAACACAGATCTATGAGATGATACTGATATCAATGAGTGATTACATAAATGGATCAAAGATGAAATCATAACAAAAATATATGTCAAATGTTGAGGGTTACAACTACTTAAGGAAAAATGTATAGCTCAAGTATATTTATGGGGGAAAAAAGGAAAAGCTAAATAATCATGAACTAAGTATATAACCGAATAGGTTAAGAAAAAGAGAATAAAACTAAAGAAAGCAGAAGAGATAAAATGATTAAAAAAGGAATAAAATAATAATAATAATAAAATAGGAAATGAATAATAATAAAAAATAGGAAATGAAGTTATAATAGAGGAAACCCATAAGGCCAAAAATTTATTTGAAAACTTAATAACATTGAAAAAATGTTAATACAAATGATCAAAAAAAATCAAAATGATCAAAAAATAAATATATTGAGCAACAATAATTTCAAATAAAAAAGGAACATAACTTAATATAGGATCTGAAAAAGTTAATAAATTACCAGCAACAAGTTTATGTCAATAAATTTGAAAATGTACATGACAAACTAACTCAGGAATTAAGTGGAAAATACATGTTATTATGTCAGCCCAAAGCTAAGAGGTTAAGGAAGCTGGATCCTATTTAGCCAACAGTGGTTTGAATACCAGTCCTGGAGGCTTTAAAAATACTCCTGGCATGTGTGTGTGCATGCCCAAAATTCCAACAGGTTGGAGAAATGGAAGAGAAAGGATTGTTGTATGACCACGACCTATTGGGGGATGCTGTCTCCCTCTCCTTCTCTGTCTTTCTGTCTTTCTCTCGTGAGTGCATGCATTGTTTAGCAATTTTAAAACTACATATTATTCTATCACCATTAAAGAAATTGAATTCATATATTAAAATCTTTCTATGAAGAAAACTCCAGATCTAGATGGTTTTATGAAGGTTAATTTTACTAAACATTCAAGATTCTTGTTAAATCTTCCCAGAGAATTGAAAAGAGCCTTCTGACTACCCCATGGCCAGCCAGATCCCACAATGGCTGACTGTGAGGTTTGAGTTCTGACTCAGTGGTTTGAAGAACATGCCAGGCGCATGTGTCTGTGCCCAAAATCTTAATAGGATGGAGAATTGGAGAAGGGATTGACTGTGCCCCAATGGGTGTGTGTGTGTGTGTGTGTGTGTATGTGTTTTCTCCCTCTCCCTTTCTCTCTCACTATGTCTCTCTGGTGAGTGCATATGCTCTCTGGCAAAATAAAAAAATAACGTAAAATAAAAGAGGAACTGATTCCCAACTCATTCTGAGTCCAGCAGAACTTTACTAAACTGGAAAAGATAGCCTGAGAAATGATCATTAAAACTCCTCAACACAAATTTTTTAAAAAGTTAAACAAAATACTAGCAAAATAAATCCAATATTACATCGATAAAAGATAGTAGTTCATGGCCAAAGATGGTTTACCCTAAGAATGTGGTGATTTTAACATTAGATGATAATACAGTGAAAAGGGGGGAGATTACAACCCCTGTTAAACTCGTTCTTTCCTACTTGGTGTAAATTTGAAAATGGATCTCCTATCACGCAGAGTCATGGGGACAGTGATAATTTGTGTAATAACATTAAACATCCCTGAGGAGCCAGTATTTTCAGATATTGTAATACTGTCAAAACCATCTAGTTTGAGAGATTAAAATACCATCTTTCTTCATGTTTCCTAACCAAAAACTTCCTCACCAGAATTTCAGTCTCTACCATCCACCATTAGAAAGATCTTGATTTAAAAAGACCATTTCCAGGGGCCTCTTATTATGAGTTTTTAACCTGTAAGCACATATGTACTTTCTAGATTGCGTTCCTCATGACAGTGAACTAAGACCTAGACTCTGAGGGGATGGAACACAGGAATATAAACTCCAGTGGAGGGAGAATTTTAGAAACATGGAACATTTTCAGGGATGAAAATATGGACTCTAGAACTGCGCATCACCCATCACTGTGGTACAGGCACCTCCCTCAGCCCATGCCTACAGTAGTGGTGGGCAAATGCCTTGGTCAGCACAAATACTTAAACAGTTTTAGAGTATTTGGTCTAGATCTAGATTCTGCACAAAACATCAGATCTAGAAACCCACTTTATAGTAAAGGGGGATGGAGGTAGAGTGACCACAAAACTCACTACTCTTCTCACATCTGCACCACCCAGAAGTACCAGCCTGACAGACCCAGTTGGCACAGCTGAGGATCCAGCTTGGAGTCATCATTCTCCAAGGACAGGACACAATTCTTCAAGATGTAGTATGTGCTCTAAATCAACACCCATACGTGGCACTGCATCCCCAGCAGGTAGAATGAAGGTGTGGAAGTAGTGGTGCCCACCTATCTTCACTCCCAGGATCCACCCGAGGGATCTGTGCAGCCACAGGGCCTCTAGTATAACCCACTAACACTCCTCTCAGCTTTACCTTGAAAAGAGACCAATGAAATCCTGAGAGAGTTGTTCCCAGAAAGGACGAAGTTATTTAATAAAGAAAGCAAACCACCTAGTGCCAAAGGAAATTGTAGAGGATGCTTGGGTGCACTGGGCAGATTTCTCCCTTTATGACTGAGTCACTCATTGTGTTAGCTGATGACAGTTAGACACTACCTCAGTCAAAGATAGTTGCCTTGTCCAAGGCTGTTCCCTTTCGTGTATGCAATTTATGACCGATGGTATGAGATACAAAGGCCTGCTGCTCATATCTCAGCTCTGAAGGATGACCCTCATCTCTCAAGAGTCCTTTGTGTGACCTCATGAAAATTTCATTTCCCTCAATCCTTGTCCACTGCTTTTGTTTTTCACAGGTGTTTTTTCCCAAGAGAACCCCTAATAAACTTCATGCATGCAAATATCTCTTGCCAAAACGCAAATAACACAAGTGTCCTACTGTTCAGTGGAGCTAACTGAGACATTTGAATATGTAATATAAAACAGAAAAATGTCTCTATGTAAGCAAATCTTCCTTACTGCCTTCTACTTTATTGATAACTTAGATAAGCATATGGAAATCTGAGTTAGCATTCATTCATTCTTTCATTCATGCAAAACATGCTTCTTTATCATCTATAACGTGTGGAGCTATTCCAGGTTTGGGAATGTGGAGTTGATTAGAACAGCCTTTGACCATATGGAGCTTACAGTTAAATGAGAAAAGAGAGAATTCAGAGAGAAACAAGAGTATAAAAATAGGCTCAACCCAGAATGAACTGTATAGAGTACTCAGTTGTGGGAATTCAGATCACTTTGGATCACCTTCAGATGAATAGATTTGGGAAGTTTTCTTGCAGAACATGAGAAAACAGGTATGATTAATTAGGTGGTAGGGAAGAAGGGCACCACAAGTGAAAAGAAGTGAATGAGTAAAGGCACTGAAGTGGTGTGATGAGGAGGAGCTTATATCGGGAATGGCAACAGTTGAGTTTGTCTGGATTCTGGTTGCTTGGAGAAAGAGTGGTGGTAGACAGCCTGGAAGGGAAGCTTGAGACAAGATCAGAAAGAACTTTAATGCCAGTTTAATAATACTTTATGGAGCCAGCAGGTGGCATGGTAGTTAAGGGCTCTGGACTCCCACATGACCAACCATGGTTTGAGTCCTGGACCTGGTGGCTTGTTTTCACACTTTCCCATTCCCTCTCTCACTTTGTTCCTCTCTGGTCAAATTAAAAATAAGTAAACAAATAAACAAAGTTAAATAAAACAATTCTTTTAAAAAAAGAATACTGAATTGTATTCAGCAAGTAATATAGAATTAAGGAAAATTTGAGCAAGTGCATGATTATCTCAAATCTGTATTTAGGAGATAAACCAAGCACAAAGTATAAATTCTTTTTTTTATAATTTTTTTCACTTTATGTATGTATGTATTTCTTTATTTTAATTGGACCAGAGAGGGACAGAGCGAGAGAGACAGAGAGAGAGGGAAAGTGAGAAAACAAGCCACCAGGTTCAGGACTCGAACCACTGTCAGCCATGTGGGAGTCCAGTACCGTTTAACCACCACACCACCTACTGGCCCCACAAAGTGTAAATTCATTTCCCACTTTTTAAAAATTATAGTTGTGTGTCCTAGGATAAATTATATAACCTCTATGTTTTGGATTTCTTATCTGGACAAAAGGCTGGAGTACAACTACTTTTCTTAAATGAAGGGATGATTTACTGTTATACAGGCACTGGATTTATTGGAGTTACAATACATTTTCTGTCTCGGTGGATCCCAAACCATGAGGTGACTGACACCTTCACTCTTCCAACCAAAGACCTCAGTAAATGTACTGAGTGATTCTGTTCTACCCTGGAGTTTTTAAATCCTAGACACCTCTGTGTGTGTGTGTGTGTGTGTTAGTGGGACTGAGTGACGGTAGTAGAGGTGAGAGATAGCTTGACCGTTTCTCAACAAGAATAGCTGCCATGTATTACAGATTTACTATGTCCCAAATGCAGTGTTAAGTGCTTTAAACACATTTTTTTATTTGTTCAACATAATAATCTTGTAAGAAATATCCTGGGGAACATTGGGCCACTTGCCCCCTTCATCTGCTGTAAACATGTTACTTGAGTAATGCTTTATGACTAGATAACAAAGGTATTTGTCCCATGTATAGTGACTGGAAAATTCTGATTATAATTGGCTAATTCAAAGAACTAGCAGATGCTGGCGCTCCATACAGTTGACTGATGTGGGGAAAAGGGCAGAGTTCAATCCCAAGCTGACACCCTCCTCATTTTAAAATGATGGCATGGTTCTGGGAGGCTAGCCTGGGAAAAGAAGTAAAGATGACTCATTTAGTAATATGCTGAGTAGCAGATATTTGAACTTTGCATTGGTCACTAGTACTGAAGGAAATCTATTATTTCACTTTTTTTAAATCTCAGAAATGTATCATGCAACCACAAAAAATAATCCCACAATATTTCTTTATGACACAATTTATTTAATAAGCTCTGTTTTCCAGGAGATGCCAGGTTTAATGCAAAACCTTCCATTTCTCTGAGCCTTAGTTTTTTCATCTGTAAAATAAGTACAATACTTAACTAGTAGGATTATTGTGAGCCTTGGAAATATTTTGTGAAGGGTATCTAATACAGTGCCTGCTATAGAGTAGGTAATAAATCAGAGGTGTCCATTCAATTCCTTCTGCCTAACCTTTTATATAAGTAGGTTGTTATAATTTTGCACAAGTAGGGCATCTGTCTCTTTGTTATAAAATCTTTTTTAACTATTTGGTTCCTTGATTATAATAAGTAAAGAAATTTTAAGAAGTATAAAGGAAAAAGTTTGAGATACCATCTTCAGGCTAGAATGTCATAGCTTATAAGACTTTTATGAGGGAACCAGCAGTTAGCGTAATGGCTATGTCGCTGGACTCCCACGTAGTCGACCACGGTTCACGTCCTGGACCCGGTGGCTTAAAACTCACGCCGGGTGCATGTGCATGCATACCCAAGATCCTGAGAGGAGAATGGAGGAGAAGGGATTGCAGTGTGACCATCCTCCCTGGGGGGGTGATTTCTCACTTTCTGTCTCTCTCTGTCTGTCTGGAGAGCGCATGTGCACTATAGCAAAAACCTCTCAAAAAAAAAAAGACTCTTATGATATGATCCCTATTCGGTGTTCCAGTGTTTGTCTCTAACCAATCATTTGTCTACCTGCAACTTTATGTGACATCTAAACTTAGCTATTTATATCTTTCTTACACCTGATATTTTTTCACAATATTGAAATGACTCTATTCTTTCTCTGCCTAGCTAACTCCTGGGTAGGTATTATATATCCTCCATGTAGTCATCTGTATTCATGAGCATTCTTCAGGAACACAGAATCAACAGGATGAATAGAGATTTTTTTTTTGAATTTTTTGAATTTTTTAAATTATTTATTTAATTTCAATTGTTTGTATGTATGTATGTATGTATGTATTTTCCCGCCTCAGGTCTATTTGTACACACAGCACAGGAGGACACTCACCCCACACAGAGAGCAGCCCAGGGGGTCACCAGTCCTTCTTTCCTCATGCTGGCAAAGACCTCTACTACGGGGCTTTTGTGGGGTCCTGGACACCTTTGGAAGCCCGAGCCGGAGCTGGAACTGAAGACGGAGCTACAGCTGAGGCCTGGGCTTTGGTCTGGGTCTTGGTCTGAGCCTTGGCCTTCTTGGCCTTCAGCTGAGAGAGTCTAAGGCCCTTGGCGATATGGGTGCAAGCACGTTTCCCGAGCTTAGGGTGGACAATGTAGGCAAGACGACTGAGCTTGTGGCTGCTACCCCTTGGGATGCCTTTCTGAACCACCTTGGGCTTTACGAGGGCCTTGATGACCTCTGCTCGTGCACTCATGGCCTTGGCGTTGTTGGCCTGCATCTTCATCAGACCCTTCCTGTTGTGCTTCTTGGCAAAGCACATGTTCCTCAGGAATTCGGGGTCCACCCCTTTGAGAGATTCATAGCTTTGTGGTCGAGGTTTCTTGATGCCATTTCTATGCCATTTTTGGGACTGGTTGTGTATGGTGTGGTTCTTGGACTCGGCCATGTCTGCACCGAAACCCACGACCGCTGAGGAGCCTGGGGCCAGAAGAGAAAGAGAGACCCTGGTGCAGCATGGGAAATACGCTCTGTTTTTATTAATATATTTTTTAAATTTGACCATACAGGGATAGAGAGAAAAAAGAAAAACGAGAAATCAAGCTGCCAGGTCTGGGACTCAAATCGTAGTCGGCCATGCGGGAATCCAGTGTCTCTATCCATCACACCACTTGCCGGCCCCTAGATAGAGATTTATTATGGGAATTGGATCACTTGATTATGAAGGTCAAGAGGTCCCATGATCTACTGTTTGTAGTCTGGAGAACCAGTGGTGTAATTCAGTTTGAGTCAAGGCCTGAGGACTGGAGGGTAGCAGGAGGTCATAACATGAGGGAACAATGATACAAGCTGTGGAGTCCAAAAATCCAAGAATCAGGAATGCTAGTATTCAATGAAAGGAGAAGATAAATGTTCCACCTGAAGAAGAGAGAGCAAATTCTTCTTTTTTTCACTTTTTTGTTTTCTCTGGGTCCTCAACAGATTGCATGATGCTCACCTGCATTGGGAAAGGGATTCTTCTTTATTTAGTCTACAAACTCAATACTAATCTCTTCCAGAAATATCCTCACAGACAACACAGAAATAACGTTGTATCAGCTATCTGGGCATCACTTAGGCCAATCAAGTTGACACAAAATTAACCATTACATCCTCTACCCTCATCCCAAGTCCCTGGCTGAATCTGGTGCTTTTTCTCTGCCTTTCCACAGTAATCGATGCTTACCTTTGTTATGATGAGTAGCACATTGAATAGTCACAGATGATTTTCTTAACTATTTCTTCCTCCAGACAAAAACATCTTTAACGTTAGGGTTTGTGTTTCTATCACTGTGAGTATCTAATGCCCAGAGTTTGATATACCCCCTGCTTCATTACTGATGTTTCACTGATAAGTTTGTCACTTGTTGCATGAACGCAATGTGAGGTAACAAATGTGAATGGATTTCTTATTTTTGTAAATGTTAACCATTACCATTATTTTATTTTATTTATTATTATCATTTAATTTGACTGGAGAAAGGCAGAGAGAAAGGGAAAGTGAGAAAGCAAGCCGTCAGGTCCTGGGCTTGAACCATAGTTGACCATGTGGGAACCCAGCGCCTTAACCACCACCCCATCTGCTGATCCCATGAATGGTTTTCTCTCCAGGGGACAAAGCTATCAATATGGGACCAACGGTGATTACCTCAAGAATGTAAGGGTAAGATAATCAAACCCTCTGCCAGTCAAGCCTTTTGGTACTCTGACAATGGTATGATGACTTACATTTTTAGAAGAATAAAACTCTCTTATAATAATAAAATATTAATCATCTCTAATGACTGATAATGTAGTTATTATCTAAAATCTTTCAAAACCGTATGTTCAACTTATATCTATTCTTTAACTAACAAAAAGTTGAACATTTATGTCAGCTATATAATGGTATTTAATTCAAAGTCTCCAAACCATTTTCATTCAAATTTTAAGACGTACCTCTTAGGTTCAATGTAAGGATTTTATTAACAAGTGAATTAGTTCATAGCTGCCTTCTTTCTTTTTTTTTTTTTTTCCAATTCATAAACTTAAATCATAACTCCTTTCTTGGAATCTTTTTAGCCTAAAGAATTCTGGCTTCTTATCTTTTATTCCTTGAAATCTGAGAGAAGAATTTTCAACATTTCATTATAAGAATCTATACTAGAGCCAAAAGGAGGTCTCCACCAACAGATGACCCAGAAACGCACTTTGAATAGTTACAGAATGCAAGCCCATAAGATTCAAAGTTATAAACATAATGTAAATGTATAATAAGAAAATCCACTGGGTGATTCCAGGCATGTAAATAACTCAGATTTATTGTCTCTTGGTTAAAAGCCAATTTGCTTTTATGACTTTGGAAAAGTTTGTATTTTAAAGACCATGTCAAAAACTTTTTTCCTTCCTCTTTTTCTGATATCTTTTCCCTCTTCTAGAGTCTGCTTGTTTTATTAGTAAGTCATTTTTACGGGAGATATTTTCTAAAAGAAACAACATTTTTCTCAATTTATATCAAAGAACATACCCTATTGTGAAGATCCCATGGTATACCATGGCAAAACAGTCTTTTCTATGATTTACATGAACACTTACCATTCCTGATCTAATTCTTTTTGATTTATCTGTTTACATTGGTTATTAGTTCCCTCTTAGTGACTGCAGCCAGTTCTAGGTGACATGCTTTAAACGTTGATGGCATTGAAATCACCAAGGATAGGCTACTTTCTTTGTGATTCGTCCCCCTTTCTACACTGACTCCAGACACGGGCATAGGAATCTCACGATAGAAAGCACACGAGTCTAAGAGTAAACGCTTTCTAGTGGTTCCTAGTTTAGGTAAGTAAGTCTTCTAAGTGGATGGAGCACCAGTATAAAGTAGAGGTAATTTCTCCTTAAGAAATTTTTAAGGGGGGGCCAGCAGTTAGCGTAATGGCTATGTCGCTGGACTCCCACGTAGCCAACCGCGGTTCGAGTCCTGGACCCGGTGACTTAAACTCACGCAGGACACGTGTGCGTGCATGCCCAAGATCCCAAGAGGAGAATGGAGGAGAAGGGATTGCGGCATGGCCATCCCCCTTAGGGGGTGATTTCTTGCTTTCTGTCTCGCTGTCTCTCTCTGTCTGTCTGGCGAGCGCACGTGCCCTGTAGCAAAAACCTCTCCAAAAAATAAAAAATAAAAAATATATTTTTAAGGATTTTAGTGTTAGGGTAGTTGAATCTCTAGCAGTATTCCATCCCTGCCTGCTTAATCTGAGGCAGGGGTTTTCAACTTGGGCCATACAATAGAATCACATTTAAAAACAATTTAAAACTGCATGCTCTGGTCATCCTCCACTCCAATTAAATCACAAACTCAGGAGGCTGAATGCAGATATTCAACTTAAGAAGATATTCCAGACAATTCTAAAATGTCTCAAGGCTGAGAAATGCTGATCTTTTCCAGTAGCTAGTTTATGAATGAGCACGTGACCCAATTCTGGCCAACAAAAAGCAAGGCAGAGGTTGCAGGAAAGCTTTTGGAAAGAATGATTTCCCACAAAAGAAGTCTAAGAGATAAAGAGACTCACTAAAAGTCTGAGGTTAAAAACACCTCATGGAGGGACCAGCAGTTAGCGTAATGGCTATGTTGCTGGACTCCCACGTAGTCAACCGTGGTTCGTGTTCTGGACCCAGTGGCTTAAAACTCACGCCGAGCGTGTGTGCGTGCGTGCCCAAGATTCCTAGAGGAGAATGAAGGAGAAATGAAGGAGAAGGGATTGCGGCATGGTCATCCCCCCTTGGGGGTGATTTTTCACTTTCTGTCTCTCTGTCTCTCTCTGTCTGTCTGGCGAGTGCACGTGCCCTATAGGGAAAACCTCTCAAAACAAACAAACAAACAAACAAACAAAAAACACCTCAGGGAGGCAGTAGAAGCTGCCAAATCAGAGGAAAGTAGAACCAAAATATGGAGCATGCTGAAGCTCTATGCTTCTGGTTGAAATGATAAATACCCTTATGTGTAAAGCAGACTCAGTCTTTTCATTAGCAACTGAAATATCCTAAGTGACTTGCCTCAATGAACAATGTTAGTTTTACTTCTGGCTCTTTTAACTCCAGGTCAGTGGTTCTACCTCTATTTACTTGTTAAGACGAGTATCAGGGGACCAGCAATTAGTGTAATGGCTATGTCACTGGACTCCCATGTTGTTGACTGCGACTCGACCCAGTGGTTAAACTCATGCCGGGCGCGTGTGCGTGCGTGCCCAAGATCCCGAGAGGAGAATGGAGGAGAAGGGATTGCGGCCTGGCCATCCCCCCTGGGGGGGATTTCTTGCTTTCTATCTCTCTGTTTCTCTCTATCTTTCTAGCGAACACACACACCCTATAGCAAAAATCTCTCCAAAATTAAAAAAAAAAAAATGAAAAGAAAGAAAGAGGAGTATCCATTTGGAGAACTTTTGAAAAAAAAAAAAAAAGAAACTTTTTTTTTTAAGAGTAGATTTTGGCTATAAGGTACACACGCCCTCTGGAGAGCCAGAGAGACAGAAAGCAAGAAATCATCCCCCAGGGAGATTGGCCACACTGCAATCCCTTCCCCTCCATTCTCTTCTCAGGATTTTGGCATGCACGCACACATACCAGGCATGAGTTTTAAGCCACTGGGTCTGGGACTCAAACGCGGTTGACTACGTGGGAGTCCAGCAACATAACCATTACGTCATCTGCTGGTCTTGAAGAAAATGTAAACTCTCGAACCACATTCCAGACCTACTGAATCAGAATCTCTGGGGCCAGAACCTAAAAATCTGTATTTTGATAAAACTCACCAGAAAACGTCAACGAGTTTATACACTGGTAGTTGGGAATAGTTACTTTTCCAATAAAGCGAGAAAAAGAATAATAAAGTCAGGTTTTTTACATCACGTAAGAAAGATGGAAAGAACTTTAAACATTGTGGTATGAATTTATCACCACACAGATGCAGGAATGGTGACCCAGAGAAATAGCTATTTGTCCAAAGAAAACAGAAAATATCTGTTTTATACACACACACACACACACACACACACACACACACACACTACAAATATAAATATTTATATATAAACATACAAGTGTATTTAATCTTCTTGCAACAAAACATCTCTTTCATTTGGGTCACCAGAATGAGAAATGTGTTCATAGATTATGAAACTGATTTGTTAAATGATCCAGTTTAGAAATTGTCTGGAAGACATACTAAAAGACATATTCATATATTTTTGGCCAACATGAAGCTGATACTAGGGTCTTATTTCATGCATACTTGTGTGCAGAAATGTTGCAGGTTAGTTCCCCTAGAATCTCCTTCCTCTTTTTTCAGCTGAAGTACAATGTATTTGGAAACCAGAGGACTGGGAAGAAAATTGTCAATCGTTCAAACAGTATCTCCTGTAAGTTTTGTTTAATCTTCTTTTGCTCATTATCCTCTTAGATTTGCTTTCAAATACTTTTTCCCTGCCTTAGGATTCTTCAGCATTCTCGACACATTATAGATAATTGGACACCATATGAAACTTGTATTTAGGTTGGCAATTCTTATTCCATATACCAACTTCTATAGAATGTTCCTTCTATTGTACCACCAATGAGGACAATTTGTCCTCAACTAGCCCAAGACACAGAGAAAAATCAATACATTTTTGCTTTTCTTTTCCATTTTGAAGGGAGATGAAAGGCAGACTGTCCTCATCAATTAAGTTCACATCTGTGGGTAAATTGTAAGTGGCTACTCTAGGGCAAGGTTCGGCATGCTGTGTCTGAGATGTAGTAATATATGCCTTCTCCACATTCACCATAAAATTTGACATTATTAGGACCAGTGGTTGGTGTAATAGCTATGAAGCTGGACTTCCATGTAGTCCACCGCGGTTTGAGTCACAGACCCGGTGGCTGAAACTCACGCCATGCGTGTGTGCATGTGCGCCCAAGATCCCGAGAGGAAAATGGAGGAGAAGGGATTGCGGTATGGCCACCTCCCCTGGGGAGTGATTTCTCACTTTCTGTCTCTCTGTCTCTCTCTGTCTTTCTGGTGAGCACACACACCCTATAGCAAAATCTTTTCAAAAAAATAATTGACATTATTGAGGTGGAATTGTGGCTCCTCAGGCAGCCCAGTTATTTATGGATTTTTTAAATTTTATTTTATTTTAATTTATTTCATACATTCGATCACTATACAAAATGTAGCTTATAAAGTGAATGTACCCAATATGAATTTACTTCGCACCAGTCCAGTTGAGAATAGAAATAGTTGAGAATATTATACATGTTAATCATCAACAGATAATAATCTATTTGTGTTCTGTAAATGTCTTGCCTCTCTATTTTTCTCCTTAAGTTCTTTCCTCACATTCTCCCCCTTCTCCTTGCTTCTTCCAACACCATTTCCAGTATCCATAACCATTTTCCATGCTTCTATATCCTCTAATTTTTCCATTTCTGCCATAGAGTGTGGACAATCAGTATATATTAAGTGGAGACACACAATGTCTCTCTTATAGCCTGGCTCACTTCATTTAGCAGTAAATCTTCCATATTTGTCTACTTTCTATCAAATGCCAGGATCTTGTTTTTTTGTTTTTGTTTTTCTTTTTGTTTGTTTTTTGGTTTGTTTGTTTGTTTTTATTGGCTGAGTAGTATTTCATAGAGTATATGTGCTACAAGTTTTCCATCCATTCACCTGTTCATGGACATTTGGGTTGGTCCCATGTTTTAGCAATTGTGAATAATGCTGCAATAAATATAGATGTGCAAGTGCTTTTCCAACTGAGCATTCTCCTGTCCTTTGGAATGAGAGTAAGTGGATCTTTATTAATATTTGTATACTATGAGAATACACAAATGCCAGGTAACACAATATTTTTTTTCTTTCTATATACAGAATTATATTTACAATCCTATGAAAAGCTTCCCAGATAACATGTATGTATTTTCCATTGAACCATGTGATAGAGTAAATATGGGAGAAATGGTGCAAGGATGTGAAGGACATAGATGAAGACCTGAAGAGATGGAGAGAAACTACTGTCCCACAGGAGGTGTTTCGGTATTTTCAATAACTTGACTGATGAAATAGATGTGCCTAGACAATATATTTTATAACCAAATAATAACATTCCCAGATGAGCACTGGGTTCCAAGAGTCAAACCACAGTGCCCATGTGAGAATCCAGCCGTCTTGACCATCATGCTACCTGCTGCCCTGAGTTCTACGTTCTTTATACTCATGTCATTTTGAGTATGACACATAGTAGTTTGGGACTCTGTGTATAGAAGATTCATGCTCATTAATGTCTGATGGATGTATTGTTTGCAAATATATATATAAATTTTTCAATATTAGTACTATCGGTTTCTGTCTTCCTAAGATTTTGTCTTTTTTCCCCCTAATCTAATCTCAAGGACATTTGATACTAAAACCTGATACATAGTTCATAAAAAGTGAGGAAAACAGGAGTTAGAAAAGGAAACACATTGGGACCAGCAGATGGCATAATGTTTACGCTGCTGAACTCACAGGTAGATGATCATGGTTCAAGTCACAAACCCAGCAACTTAAAACTCATGCTGAGTGCATGTGCCTATGTGCTCAAGATCCCAAGAGGAGACAGGAGGAGAAGAGACTGTGGCCTGGCCATCCTGCCGGGTGTCAGAGGTGTGCTTTCTCACTGTTCGTCTCTCCAGTGAGCACACACTCCCTATAGCAAAAATTCTCTCTCCAAAAAAAACCACACCTTTGGTTCTATCCCCTTAAGCACCACAGAACCTTTACATAAGGAGAGGTAACAGGGTAAAGTGAACATGTAGGGAAATGAATAAAAATGCAAGAGAGATGTTCAAATTCTATATTGGTATAGTAATATCTTTGTGTTAAAAATAACTTAACTTCTGTGATAGCAAAGGAGTTAAGCCTAAATTAGCTCTTCCCAAAGTATATTTTACAGGACAATAATTATGAAGGTTATCATAGTTACATAAAAAATTTAAATGTGTATATTATTAGGACATTTTTTCTTTCTTTCTTCTCTTTGTTTCTTTCTCTTTTTTTCTTTTTCTTTTTAGTTTTTTGCCATAGTACAGATGGGTTCGCCAGAGAGAGAGAGGGAAAGTGAGAAATCACCTCCCACCACCTCCCTCCCCGGAGAGATGGCCATGCCGCAATCCTTCTCCTCTATTTCCCACTTGGGATTTTGGGCATGTGCTCACACATGCCCAGCATTATTTTCAAGCCACCAGGTCCAGGACTTGAACCACAGTTGGCCATGTGGGAATCCAGCACCTTAACTACCATGCCACCAGCTGGCCCCAGGAAAATTGGGTAAATAGCACCTCATAAATCCCTTTAATATATTACTATAGAGCAAACATATCCAAAAGTGAGGCTCTAATGTGTCTCCTTTTCCAGACATTTCTGACCACAAGATTATTTTTCAATGAACTATTTTACAAGAGTAAAGTTGACTTGTATGAATCTATGCTATCTCAGGAACCACAATAAAAATGAAGCAGTCTAAAGTGAAGTGGAGTGAATTTCTGAAGGTAGGAAAGAATGGCTAGAGGCCCTAGGTTGGTGACTATCCTTACAGATAAGGACCCATTGAACGGCCTATGCCACAGCCTTGTTACTCTCTTAGACCTGAGAAGCATTGAGTAGCTTCTCTGGGGTCCCTCAAGATTTCTTAGTGCCCCTCAGCTAGTTAACTGTGAAATTTAACTGCAAATTCTTTTTAGAATCTGCATAACTTATTTGATTTTACAATTACTAAAATGCCTACTTCTATTTTTGGGGGGAGAGGTTTTCACTATAGGGCGTGTGTGCTCGCCAGACAGACAGAGAGAGACAGAGAGACAGAAAGCAAGAAATCACCCCCCCGGGGGGATGGCCACACTGCAATCTCTTCTCCTTCATTCTCCTCTCATGATCTTAGGCAAGCACGCACACGCACCTGGCGTGAGTTTTAAGCTACCAGGTCCATGACTCGAACCACAGTCGACTACATGGGTGTCCAGCGACATAGCCATTACACTAACTGCTGGTCCCAAAATGCCTACTTCTGTTTAAACACACACACACATACACACACCCCTATAGGCACTAGTTTACATTTCCCCAACAGGAGTCATTTTTTTCAATTGGTATCCCACAAGTGAGTTCACTTTGTTATTGTTGTCCAAGTCATAAATTTGTGAGCCAACTTTCCTATGAAGATCTGCTCTCAACCATATTAACTACAGGCTGGATAAAAGGATCAAAATGAGACTTTCTGACTCTGATGCTCTCTTGAGGCATTAAAATCATAGCCATCATTTATTGAGTCTTGCACTGAGTAAAGCACTTCTGCATATTCTCTTCCTTTCAAAAACCCTCTTAAGTAGCCGTTATTATTTGCACTTTACAAATGAGGAAACTGAATTGGAGAATTTAAATAACTTGCCAAGATCACATAGTTGGCTGCAATAAACCTGCACTCTAACAGAAGTTGAAGAAAGAATATATCAATAGCTTCAAGAAGACAATAAAAAGATGCAGTTACTCCTGATAATGTGTTAATTTACAAGCATCTAAATCTAAAGTGGCAGCTGCTTCTCTCTCTAAGTTTGATTAAAAATCCTTCTAAATCCTCTATTCTCATCAATGGCCAGTTACATATTTTTAAGATAAAAATGATCAGACCTAAGATATGTTTCTGTCAGTATGGATAAATGAAAAATATCTAAATGATTTTGTAATCAAAACCTTGTACTTATTGGTCAGTAAGCCAATCATGAAAAAAAAAATTTTAAAGTAATGCATTAATAGTGTTTACGTTTTTATTACCCTGTAATTATATCATTCCTATGATTGTTTTTCTTTTCAAGCTCCTCTATAAAATGTGGCTGCCTCAACCTGTTTTAAACATCTACATTTGTAGGATTAGGACTAGTGATGTTTTGCCAGTTTCCATGAAAGAGAAGCCAAATGCATTGAACTCAACGTCTTTGATAAAGTCCTTCATTAATTGACACCTAGCATTCCGGACTGTATTTCTTTTTTTTTTTTGGTGGAATTGTCTGCTCTTCATAAGAAATGCATTATAAACTTAGTTTTTGTACTGATTTCTATATTTTCCTATTATAACTTATGTTAGCTATCCTCTTACTGTAACTATTAGCTCATTGCAAACTTAAGATAGTATATTTTTAGAGTTGTTTATTCAAATACGATTGTTCAAATCATCTTTTCCCTTGCAACAAAATTCTTCATTCCAAAGGCCCTTTTTACTTGTTCTTATTTATTTTGTAATTTTCCAAATCCTTCCCAAGTTTGTATAAATGCAGGAGAAAAAATTATGTCCAGACTTGCCAAGATAAATAAATTAATGTGTAGCTACGTTTTTCTCTATCATAGGAAATAATTCCTGGAAATGGCAAGTTTTCAATACAGTCATGTCCCTAGAAGCCCATTTTCTAACAAGTTTTCAGGAATCAGTCTTTTACATTATGTGATATTTTATATGCAAGTAAAAAAAGTTCCTAAAAGAGTTTGGGTTTGGGGCCAGTGGGTGGTGAATTGATTAAGGCCACTAGATGCCACATGGCCCATGGCACGGTTTGAGTCCCAGTCATTCAGCTTGAAGAACAGGCCAGGCACATGTGTGTTCATGCCCAAAATCCCGAAAGGAGGGACAAGCGGAGGAGTAAGGATTGCAGCATGACTCTTTCCCATGGGGGAGTGCTTTCTCATTGCCTGCTCCTCCTCCAGGGAGTTTGTGTGCCTTCTGGACAAAAAAATAAAAATAAAGTTGGGTTTGCAGTTGAAAACAAAAACTTACTACTAAAAATGTATTAATTTGAGGCACACATTTCTGTTATTAATTAAAATACTTTAGAGTAGGGGCCTACAGGTGGCATAGTGGTTATGGTGCTAGATTCCCACATGGCCAATCATGGTTTGAGTCCTGGACCTGGGGCTTGAAACTCACACCAGGCAGGTGTGTGTGTGTGTGTGTGTGTGTGCTCAAAATCTCAAGAGGAGAATGGAGAAGGAGTTGCATAATGACCAGCCCCTCTGAGGGGGTGATTTCTCACTTTTTGTCTCTCTGTCTTTCTCTGTCTCTCCAGCAAACGCATGCACCCTATAGCAAAAGCCTCTTTAAAAATACTTTTTTAGTAAATAAATATCTAATAAGTTATATGCAATACAAACATATAAACATGCGTTTTATATATATATATATATATATATATATATATATATACACATATATATGTGTGTGTGTGTGTGTGTGTGTGTGTGAAATATAGAAATATATTATTTTTTCTGTCAGGAGATCAATAGTATTTAACATGGAAACTTAACAAGCTACCAGGTTTTTATTTGTGCTATCAAATGATTAGCCTTTGCCTTAGAACTATTTTTTTAAAAATACAAAACATTTCATTGCTGATAGATATTTCCTGTGAAAGTTAGACTCTGAGTTTATTTATTCTACTTGGGAGAAGTTCCAGACCACTCCGGCTGTGACCTTGTAATCCAGTATTTGCCAGTCAAAGCAGCATTGTGTAAGAGTGTCCCGTGGCTCTTCCTTGACCTACATCTCACCAAGCTTTCACACGCCCCATTGCTTCTTCTCCTACCTGCAGCACCTGAAGGGCAATGAGGGCAGTTCGTGACTACTACCTACATTCTGTAATTTAAAAAAAAAAAAATGCTGGAGGAACAAGAGGCAGGGGTTAAATGTGGAGATGAATGCTGCTCTTTACACTGCTTTAGTATAGTCTTTCTCAAAGCATAGTCCCTAGATGATTTGCATCTGAATTCACCTCCAGTGAATTGTTTAAAAATGTAGACACCCAGACCTACTGGAGCTCTGGGAAACCCTCATCAGTCTGCAACTTTAACAAGCTCCCAGGTGCTTCTTATGCACAGGAAAGTTCAAAAGCCATTGTCAGAGAGAGCCAGACTGACTTGACCGTGTGACAAGTGGCATCTATGGGTATGGTAAGTCAAAACAGAAAGAAAGAAAAAAAAAAAAAAAGACACAAAAATCAAAAAAACACCTGAATCTCTTCTAGAGAAAGTCTGCTCAGATATTTCGGAAACTATCAAAACCTTACCAGAAACTGACAATATGTTCAGAACAAGCAGTAAATAACAAGAGGTAGGCCTGTATTAAACAATATGATATTTCCTCTTGTCCTAAAAAAAAAAAAAAAAAAAAAGAAAAAGCACAAGGAAAAACTTGACTTTGTACTTCTAAAATGGGATTATGATTTCTATCTCATAAAGGAGTCATGAAGATTCAACACGAAAGCACATTAAGAAGCTAGTGCAGCCCCAATATCCAGGTAAACAAAACCTGCCCACACTTCGGCCCTCTTCCCGTTAAGGTTTTCCTCCACTCTGCTCAGCCCAGGTGGGTAAGCTAGCCATTTCTGAACTCCACTACTGAGGTCTGACCCACTTCCTGAGCAGTCAGTGGGGGTTGGGTCCTGAACCTACAACATTTAGGGCATTAGTTTCTTTTCTTGTTCTTTCTTCTTTTCTCTTTTCTCCTCCTCCTTCTCCTCTTTCTCTTTCTTTTTAAATTTGCTCCAGAAGATAGAGAAAGAGAGAGAGTAAATACTCCATGGGATGGTCACCCACAATCCCTTCTCTTCCATCTCTCCCTCCTTTCAGGATTTGGGCCATGCATGCACATGCACTTAGTGTGTTTTTTAGGCTGCCAGGCACAGGACTCAGGTTGTGCAGTCAGTCATGTGGGATCCATCTGCCTTAACCACTGTGCCACCAGCTTGGCCAGGGCATTAGTTTCAATTAGCCTAAACTTTTTTTCTGTTTCCCTGTATTTACATAGAAGAAACCTACCCTACCTCCCATCCATTTCTTCTATCCACCCAAGCCTTCCAGAAACTATGATTCAGGCACTCTTGCATCCAACTGTTGTTGAAGCCTAGAAGCCCTTTAGAAGCCTCTTGATCCCTTACATGTCAACACCCTAGCTTAAGCTAGGCCTTCACTGCTCCATCACAGCTCCATCCTGTGGTCTTCTGGAGGGATTCCTTCTACAAATTTCCATTCAAATAACAGACAGCAGGTAAAGACCCTCACCTGCCCTTTGGCCCCTCTCCAAGCTTGTTCCTTTACTTATACACATAATGTTTCCTCTCATTCCCTGTTTATATCACTGACTAGCAAACAAAATTAACACCAAAAATCCAGTACCAGAACAGAATGTGGCAAAATTTTAAACTTTATGAAAGCCTACAAACATCTAAGCAAAGGGCAAATTAAAAAAACACATCCCATTATAACTTACTGCCATAGGAGCTAAAATGAGATTATTTTAAGATTTCTTCTGTGTAAACATCAATTCTGAGGGATCACAGTGACAACTACATCTTTCTCAGGAGTTTTATACTAAACCAAGCTGGGAACAAAGGGAATAGAACATTATCTAATTCCGAACATCCTAAAATACACCATTCAAGTGTCTTTTTTATTACATAGTAACCTATAAAGAAAAAACGAATATTGAATTACCTTTTTCCCATTGAATTTCTAATGTATTTTCAGGGATATCTTCCTGTAGGAATTGGGGAGGGAGGACCTACAATCGTTGAAAAGAAGTCCCTGTTTTTGTTAGTCTTGGTGACTTTATTACTCTCATGTATACTTCAGAAAAACGTCAAAAGGATGTCATCCATTCATATTTTTTATATTCAACTGATAACACAGTTACATGCCTTTCCTGAGAATGATTTTTCATGACTCTGTGCAAGCTGAACATAGTATAAAGCCAATCAATAGACAGAGATTGCTTTATTGCCAGTGTCTTAATTGGAATTCACAGTCTGGGAGAGTCAGCTAAGACATTCTCTTGGATAGAATTCACGTTGCTCTGGTTCAGTGTTAAGGATAGGGTTTGGGATGGGAGGGAGGGAAAGTTCCTGCTTCATCTGCCTCATCTGCCTTCAAAGAATCTCAATCACTGCCTTGTTTTCTGTTTAATGTAGGTCATCATAGACATTGAATATGAGTTTAAAAGGTTTTCCCTCTCTCTTGAATTTATTTGTTCATTCACCCAAAACATATGATGACTAAGAACATGCTAGGTATGAAGAGAAAAAAACTCAAACAATACTCAATTTCTACCCTCAAAGCATTTGTTTCCAAACAAACAGAAACATTAAAAACTGGAAGCTGCTTCTTTAATCACTATAAAATTTTGTTTTGCCAAGGCTCTTGGAAAACACAAGATAGTTAAAGGAAAAAAAAATGTATATATATATATATACATATATATATATATATATATATATATATATATATATATGTTGTACCTACGAAGAAATGATACATAAATCCAATTGATGTACTCAGTTTTTAAGTAATAGGTATTATTTTGTGAGTGTTTACTATATACCAGGTCCCATACTAAGTCTCTTTTTTATTTTTTAAGCTTAACTTTATTTATTTATTTTTTCAGGCTTCACAGTAGTTTCATTTTGTGTAGGAGGAAGAGAGTGTTATCTCTTTTTTACAAATTAAGAAACTGAGCTTAAAGAAATTATTAGTCACTAGTACATAAACAGTAGAAGGCAAAAAGGGGTTCAACCCAAGCTTTGTAATTCCAGAGTAGGTGTTTCTTTTTTATAAGTTTAACTTTATTTATTTATTTATTTTAATTTGACCAGAGAGGGACAGAGCTGGGGAGGTGGGAGAGAAAGCAAGCCACCAGGTCTAGATTCAAACCACGGCTGGCCATGTGGGAGTCCAGCACCCTTAATCACCACGCCACCTGCTGGCCCCACAGAGTAGGTGTCTCTTGACCTCTCCCTTGTCAACTCCCTATTGAAAAAGGAAGACAAATGTTCTATGTCATGTACATGAAGCAAGACTAGCTTGTATGCAGAATCTACTTTACAGAAATGACTATGCAGTATTTAGAATGAACCATACAGCAAGAAAGACTGATACATGAGATCTGCTGATAACATTTGTGAAGTCCCCTCTCCACAAATGCAAATGTAAACCAGTTCATGGCCTGTCCTCTTTCTTTTCCCATTTGGCATTCAATCTTATAGTAAAAGGGGCTTTAGAACTTGCAGGTAGACACTCCAGCCTGTATGTTCAGTGTCTGTCTATATCCCATGCAAGTAGATTCCCCTCAGTTACTTCTTGGCCCTGGGGTACATGCAGAAGCAACATAAAGCACCTTCAGGAGAATAAACCCAGGAGCACACTCATGCAGTCGTAGAATAGGGCCTGGGTCCCCTTGGAACAGAGATCTCAGGGGATCTGTGTCTCGGATCATAGTCTAGAAAAGGGATACCTGAGGTCTGGGTGAGCCTAGCTTCCCTTGGTCCTTTTCTTGATCTTTAGTTGTGTTGGAAGGGACACCACAGAAAGGGTAGATCAGAGCCCTTCAAAATGCAGGGTATAAAAGTGGTCTTGGATCTTGTTAGGACCTACTATATAGAAAGAAGAAATTAAAACTTGAATACTTCGTGTGCCTTATTCAAGCTTCTCATACCAGTGAGAAAAATCAGGAAACTGAACCAATGACTTCTGATGTCAAATCCACATCTTCTACTAGACTGATTCTTCCTTTGTGTTTCTACAGTGAACAGTAACAGATTATCCAGAGTATTTAAAAGAAAGAAATTCTCTCAGAGTTTCTCTGCAGGTAAAGTTGTTTCTCCCTCTGGACACTATCAAAAGGTTCACATCAACTTTATAACTTCTGGGCCTCTGACCTCTAAAGCAAAGAATGGGGCTGATTGAGTGATTGCAAAATTCTAAGAGCTTCTGTCTCCTGTGGAGCAAGGCTGTCAAAAGTGATGCTTGTTGTGTTGAAAGAAAATTGAAGTTTTCTAAAAGCTGTAACTAGAGCTTCTTCTCCTTATCATAATAGGTCACTCATCCAAGCAGGTTTCCAGTCTGGACTGGATTGTGGGAAATTAGCATTTTCTTTCTTCACAATTGCAAATACCAAACTGAACACCAAAAAGTTCTTACTATTTGCATCTTCATGTCCTTATTCATTTTCTATTTAAAGAATAACTTCATTTGGTTTATTTTATTTAAACATAAAGATGTTAAACTATGAAGAAAGATGAATACTAATCTTTCATATTTCATTTTAATTTTCTTGGTGACTAAAATCTTGTCTAAATTGAAGAGAAAGGCCGAGTTTCTTTTGGGTCCTGCAGATAAAGCTTTAGGCAAAAATTTGACATGGTTTAATAACCAAAAGAGAGCAGCCTATTGATGTGCCTTTTTGATTCATAAGAAAATATGTAAAAATAGCAAAGATAAAGTATATCCGTGTGCTTCATTTTATTTTTAATTGTAGTAAAAAGCACCTAACATAAATCATCTTTTTATCTCATCAACCTATTCTGAGATCTTAGTTATTGCTTCAATGCAAGCAAAGAAGGGGTGATATTTAGGTTATCAACCCTATGAGAGAGATGGCATTTCTCCTATAATTTTGCATTCCCATATGTGTAATTTTTTTTTTTTTGGAGAGGTTTTTGCTATAGGGTGTATATGCTCGCCAGAGAGACAGAAAGCGAGAAATTACCCCCCAGGGGGGATGGCCATGCCGCAATCCCTTCTTGTTCTCCTCTCGGGATCTTGGGCATGCATGCACACGTGCCCAGGTCCAGGATTTGAACCACAGTCGACTACATGGGAGTCCAGCGACATAGCCATTAAGCTAACTGCTGGTCCCCCATATGTGTATTTTTGATGCATTGAAAAGACAACCATTTCCTCTGACATCTGTCTCAAGTATTCCAAAGAGACTACTTAAAAGAATAAAGTTGAACCAGTTATGTAGCCCAGTAGTTAAGGGAGCCAGATCCCACATGGCAACCTTGGTTCAAATCTCAGCCCCAGTGGCTTGAAAAACACAGTAGGTGCACACGTGTGTGTGTGTGTGTGTGTGTGTGCATGCATGCGCACGCATGCACAAGCCCCAAGTCCTGAAGGATGGAAAAATGAAGAAGGGATTGCAGCATGATCTGTTCCATTAGGGATACTTTCTTCCCTTTCCTATGTCTCTGGTGAGCACAGGTGCCTTCTGGCAATTAAAAAAAAAAAAAAGAATAAAGACAAAGTAATAGGCTTATATTTGGGAAATATTGGTCTAGACTTGTGAGCCTAATGTTCATGTCGAACGCTGCTAACCACCATGCTGTAAGCAACATGTCTCCAGGTCTGTGTGTGGGCTGGTGTAGGATGTGGGCAGGTTTCTAGTTTGTCTCCAAATATTGTTGACTGTCCCATAAATCCCAGAAGGTTGAACTACATTTCTTGGCTATTCTTCATCCTGTTTTCAGTTCATCCTGGAGGTTACTTGAAGCTCTCATAGAGGATGCTAATCTTTCAGGCGTCCCTGCCCATGCATTCTCTCTGTCTTTCTGAAAGCACAAATCTCACCAGGGGAAATAAGTCAGTTTTTCCTTAGGGAACAAAATCCAAACACTAGACTTTCTCTCCCAGCCTGTAATTAAATCTGGCATGCAGGTCAGCAGTGCCATGGGTTGGGAAAGAGAAGAGAAAGGGAGCGAAAGAAATGGCATTTGTTTCTTGGCTGGCTGGGTACTTCAAGAGGTAGGCTCTGGCAGCCGTACAGTGGAGTCCCTGTGCCCAGAATACTTGTGCTTGCTTGGGGGCTGCCCATTGGCTCCAAAATGGTTCTTCCCAACCAAGTGCTCGCATGCTCATTCAGCACTTCAGGGCAAAGCACTTTGCTGGTGATCTGTTGCTGCACAAAAGATTTTTTTCCTAATTCACTACCTCAGATAGTACAGCAGGGCTTCTCATGCTTTAATGTGCATTGGAATCACTTGGGGGCTTGTTAAATAAAGATCCCTTGACCCCTTCTCAAGGGTTTTGCTTTTGTGGGGCTTGAATAGAGACTGAGAATTTGCATATCTTTTTCTTTCTTTTCTTTCTTTCCTTTTTTTTTCTCTTTTTTGAGAGGTTTTTGCTATAGGGCACATGCGCTTGCCAGAAAGACAGAGAGAGACAGAGACGAAAAGCAAGAAATCACCCCCGGGGGGAATGGCTACACCATAATCTCTTCTCCTTCATTTGCCTCTTGGGATCTTGGGCACACATGCTCATGCGCCTGGCGTGAGTTTATGCCACTGGGTCCAGGACTCGAATAATGGTTGACTACATGGGAGTCCAGTGACATAGCCATTACACCAACTGTTGGTCCCTATTTTTCTTTCTAATGTTTTTATTTTATTTTATTTTTTATTTTATTTTATTTTTTTTTAAGATATTTTTTCTATAGGACACGTATGCTCACTGGAGAAAAAAAAAAGAGACAAAGAGATAGAAAGCAAGAAATCAGCCCCCAGGAGGGATGACCACACAGCAATTCCTCCTCCTCCATTCTCCTCTCAAGACTTTGGGTACACATGAACATGCACTCAGTGTGAGTTTCAAGCTGCCAGGTCTAGGACTTGAACCACAGTCAACTGTATGGGAGTTTCAAGCAATGTAGCCATTATACCATATGCTGGTCCTGTATTTATTTTTTGTTATTGTCAAAATTGTATATATTATCTGTGACATGATATTTTGAAATATGTATGCATTGTGAAATGGCTCAATAGAACTCCTTAACATATGTATTACCTCTCATACTTACCATTTTGTGTTGGGTTGAGAACACTTAATATATACTCTCTTAGCGATTTTCAAGAATATGATACCTTGTGATTAACTATAGTCACCACGTTATGCAGTGGAGCTCTTGACTATAGTCCTCCTAACTAAAATTTTGTATCCTATGACCAATATCGCCTCAGCCTGCCTCCACACCCTCAGCCCCTGGTAACCACCAGTCTGCTCTGTACTTCTGTGAACGCAACTATTTTAGATTCCATGTATAAGAGACCATGCAATATTTGTTTCTCTGAGTCTTTTATTTCACTTCACATCATGTTTTCTGGGTTTGTCTGTATAACAGAATGTCCTTCTTTATAAGGCTAAATAGTATTCCTTTACACATCTTCTTTCTTCATCTTTTTCTCTCTTTTTTTTTTTTTTTTTTTTTTTTTTTTTTTTTTTTGAGAGAGAGGTTTTTGCTATAGGGCACGTGCACTCACCAGAGACACACAGAGAGACAGAAAGCAAGAAGTCACACCCCCCAGGGGGGAGTGGCCATGCTGCAATCCCTTCTCCTCTTGGAATTTTGGGCGTGCATGTACATGTGCCTGGTGTAAGTTTTAAGTCACTGGGTCTGAGGCTCAAACCATGGTTGACAACATGGGAGTCCAGTGATGTAACCATTACACCATTTACTGGTCTCTATCCATTCATCTTTTGATGAACACATTCTCCATGTCTTGGCTATTGTGAATAAAGCTGCAAAGAACATGAGAGTGCAGACCTCTCTTACACATACTGATTTCATTTCCTTTGGATATATATCCAATAGTGAGATTACTGGACTATATAATAGTTCTATTTTTTAATTGTTGAGGAACCTCCATACTTTTTCCATTATGGCTGTACCGAGAATCTACATTTTTAACAAAGTCCCATGTGATATGTTGCTGGTCTGTGACCAATAAAAAAGTCTACAAGTGATCAAGAGGTTGATCCTGCATTGTCTTAGTTGCAAGGATATCACAATCTAGTTTGAAAAAGAACCAGTAGATGGCATAATGGTTATATTGCTGGACTTAGTCAACCATGGTTTGAGTCTTGGATCCAGCAGCTTAAAACTTATCCTGGGTGCATGTGTATGTGTGCCCAAAATATTGAGAGGGAGTGGAGAAGAGATCATGGATGGCATCTCCCCTGGGTGTGTGTGGGGGGGGGTGATTTCTCACTTTCTGTCTCTGATTGTCTCTCTCCGGCAAGTGCACGGTCCCTATAGCAAAAATTTCTCTCAAAAAAATTAATCATGGCTATTATGCTTACTACTAAGTTGTCATATTTGCACTCTTCTTATCTTTACCTCTTATCTTCTGTTTCTATTCTTTCTTCTTATTGTACATACTTTTATAGAGGATAGGGATATTTATTAAATTAAATAACTAAAAATAAGTATATTTTTCTTGTTTATCCTACTAAATAATTATACTTAAATCTAACCACTTCAAGGTTATTTTTTTAATTTTACAATCACTGTATATCATTACAGTATACAAAATGAATTTTCCCATCCAGAATACACTGCTCAAAGATATTACCATTCATATTATCACCAAGAGATGATTTTCCACTTTGTGTTTCTGAAGTGTTTTGCTTCTTTCTTTTTCCCTTTGATTCTCTCTCTCCCCAGCACCCCACCACTTCCCATCCCCCTCTCACAGTCACTTCAAGTTTTATTTTGTCAGAGACTATGAAGAGCAAGTGGAACCCCAGGCAAAGGCACTAGAAATGATCTTCGGATGGTAACTGCCCCATGGAATGAGGAATGTTGGAATTGATGAGATTCAGATTAGTGCTTCCTGCTGTCAGCGTGAGGTCCAAATGCAGGTCCTGCCCTCTGACAAGAACTTCCCTGACTGTCTGAGCTACTGTGGTTTTGGCCCAGGTGCCTGGAGTGCCAGCCACCTCACTGTATCAGTCACTAGTTGGGCTCCTATCTGTTCTGGCTTGGTCAGGAAGAAAAACAGAACATGAAAAGGATGTGGTTTGTCTCCCTGCACTTTATCTCAAAGTTCATATGCCTGTGTTTAGGATATGCTATGAGAAAGAATGAGAACTTGTGTCAGATGCCCTGACAATATATCTTCCTTGGTAAAAGATGTTTTGGACCAGCTGTCTTTCACTGGTTTTTGTCTTATTTTTTTTTCTTTTTCATTTTGAGAGGTTTTTGCTATAGAGTGCATGCACTCGCCAGAGAGACAGAGAGAGACAGAGAGATAGAAAGTGAGAAATCACCCCCCCGGGGGGATGACCACACTGCAATCCCTTCTCCATTCTCCTCTTGGGATCTTGGGCACACACGCACACGCGCCTGGCGTGAGTTTAAGCCACCGGGTCCAGGACTCGAACTGCGGTCGACTACATGGGAGTTCAGCGACATAGCCATTACACGAACTGCTGGTCCCTGTCTTATTACTTAAGATCAAACTTATTGCACAGTTTTATATTTACATATTGATTTATATACAACTATCTTTAGTATCACAGTAAACTTTCTCATAGGTCTCAACATAGTTAGGGCAGGCTATTTTCTGCAAAAACACTGATCATAAAATATTTTTCTGGCCGGCTTATTTAGAAAATTAGTGTGATCTTGGGATCAGCAGTTGGCGTAATGGCTATGTCTCTGGACTCCCATGTAGTCAACCATGGTTCGTGTCCTGGACCCAGTGGCTTAAACTCACACCAGGTGCGTGTGCGTGCGTGCCCTGGATCCTGAGAGGAGAATGGAAGAGAAGGGATTGCGGCATGGCCATTCCCCCTGGGGAGTGATTTCTCGCTTTCTATCTCTCTGTCTCTCTCTGTCTCTCTGGTGAGCGCACGCGCCCTATAGCAAAAATCTCTTTAAAAAAAAGAAAGAAAGAAAGAAAGAAAGAAAGAAAGAAAGAAAGAAAGAAAGAAAGAAAGAAAGAAGGAAAGAAAGAAAGAAAGTTAGTGTGGTGCAATTGAACAGTAGTGGTTTTCCTAAAGAGGTCATCATACATCCTCTATGATTTATACAAATTAAAAATAAGGCCTTTACGAACATTAGCACTTTATTAGTAACTCATTTCTTGTCCACGCACCCCCAGCATATTGTGGCAGATGTCTGCACTCTCCTTGAGTCATTCACTTCAACTGATCATCCCCATCTTGGTGGAAATTTCTTTTCAATTATATGTGAACTTTTTGGTTTTCTGTTTCTCCTTTTCCTTTCTCATGTCTCTGAAAATGATTGCTCATATGAATTGAACTTAAAAAAAAATATCCTTAGAGAAAGCACTGATTTCTAATGAAACAAATCTGGAGAATAATAAAGAATCTTTTCTTGGAGAATAAGGAATTATTATTAGAAAAACAGGAACTGACATCTACTATCCAGAGCTATTAATATACTGCCTTTCCTAGCAACTTATTCCAAAATGAGACCAAGTGAAAACGTGGACGGTTGAAGGAGGTGGAAGACAGGCATATGTATCTATCTGTCTGTCTCTCTCTACCCCTAGGATGGGGAAAGGCAGAGTTTTAAGAGTAGGCAATAATTTAGAAAAGATACTGGTAGTGAAAGTAATAGAAGAAATTTTAATTAGTTTTTTGGCTATATATTAAAAATAAAATCCATTTTATTTATTGCAGAGTCTGTAGTACAAATTAGAATTGATGCTAATTTGTGCCCAAATTATTTCATTGAACAAGATACCATGCTGAGACCGTCAAAGGCTCTCCTGCTTTTACAAAAGGTTAGAATTCTCCTCTTTTATGCAATGCACTAAGTACTTATTGTGAATGTGTTTATTTTATCCTGCTGTAGGGGACAGGGAATCAAAGAGAAGTAAGAATTCAATTCTGCTTGTAAAGTTCACAACCTGGAAAAGTCACAGGTTTGAGGAGAAGGAAACAAATACCTATAAACACTAAGCAAAATGGAATTCTTGCCACTGCAGAGATGAGAAGTGACGAGAAGCAGTCAGTGGGGTAGAAGGAGAATCAATTAATGTCACTGACGCTAAGGCAGGAGAGATTTATGGAGTAGAAAGCCAGCGGTGTCCAATACTGCAGACAGGTTGGAAGGAATCAAGACCTACTGGAAGAATACAGAGAGGGGAGAGGGCTACTGATTAAGGGAAACAAAATTACAGATAGAAGAGGAATGATTTCTAGTGTTATAAAATACAGGAAGGTAGATATAGTTAACAATTTACTACATATCTCAGAGTAACTAAAAAAGAGGATTTTTAATGTTTCTGATGAAAAGTACTGACAACTGCCAGAGATCATTGATATACTAATTACCCTCATTTAATCATTACATATTGTATCCACGTACTAAAAAAATTATACTGTAGGGACCAGCAGGTGTAATGGTTATGTTGCTGGGCTCTCATGGAGTCGACCTTGATTCAAGTCCTCTGTGACTTGAACCTCACACCGGGCATGTATGGAATGGCTATGCCCCCTGGGGGGTGATTTCTCACATCCTGTCTCTCTGTCTCTTCTCCAGCAAGTGCAGGTGCCCTATAGCAAAAAGCTCTCTCACAAAAACAAAAACAAACAAACAAAAAATAACTATATCCCCACAAATATTTGAATAAACCTCTACAATTTGGGACCAGTTGGGACTAAAATCCACGTGTCGTGGTTGAGAAGGTTGAATTTTATAGTCTAGTGGGGGAGGAGGTAGTGAGAAAGAAACTACTTTTTTAATACAGTAGACAGGAAAAGACAAAATGATACTTTTTGAAGAGAAGAGATTAGAGGAAAGGTATTGTAGGCTAGGTGAGAACTAAAATTGTTTGTAGGCCAGGGGAAAGAGGCAGGAAAAGTAGAATTTAAAGATGCAAATGTTAGATAAAGGCAATTCCTAAAGGTTGTACAGGTGAACATGGAGGAAATGCAAAAAAGAGGGAGTTTCTTTGTCAGAAATTGGGGGCAGGCACAATCCCAGTGTGGGAGAGATGTGGGGAGGCTGGTAGAGACCAAAGAGAACATAGTCCCAAAGAGATTCGAGGTACAAAGAGAAATACTAATGGAATTTATAAAAGCCTGATGTTTCGAGTAAAGTTGGAGTTGAGAAATCTGCCAGGACTATGAGTTATTATGAAAAAAGTTAGGAAGAGCTTCTCAAGTCTAGAAAAATAATTTAGGATAAAATAGAAAAAAATAAGAAAAGAAAATCAGAGAAACACTTGACTTAGAAAAATAATTTAGTGCCCAGAGAAACATAAACAGTTGACCACTCTATCCCAGAATGCAGATACTATAGTAAGAAAAATGGCAGAACATAGGTCCAATAGATAGCTGTGTTGAGGATAGGTAGGAAATAGTGTAAGCTTTAGAACTGATCTTAATATGAGAGGCCTGAACCAAGTACCTTGCAGTTCTTTGAAAATCTAAAATTTAATATTGAATTATACTTTAGAAGAAGAGAAATAATGGAGCAAAAGTAGTTTTGAGGCAGCAGTAGGCTAGAACTATAGCCCCTCTTATGAGAGTTGAGAGTTGGAGAAAGTTCATTCATTCACTGACTCCAGTATTTGATGAGCACTGACTATATGTAATGTGCTTGGAAACAGAGCAATGAATAGGTCCATAGGAAAGTAGACACGGCCTCTGCCCTTATGAAGTTTACATCTAAAGAGGAAGTGAGATTGCCAGTGTAAGCCCATACAGGTATGTACACACAGAAATCAGTAAGGAAAGATTTTAACAACAGTGTTAATAAATTTGACATGAAAAACTCATACGGAGCATTGTATCCATCAACTGAAGAGTTCATATCACACATACACATAGGATATTTTTAAATAGCCACATAAAAAGCAAGTACTAACAAAGTTTAATGCTTATTCAATTAAAAATATTTTGATGTTGGTTATGTAGATGCTCATTTTTTGTTTACTCATTAAACTCTTTGTATATGTTTTATATACTTTGCATGTGTTGTATTTCTCAATAAAGTTTTTTTTGTTGTTGTTTGTTTTTTGTTTTTTGGGTTTTTTTTGCGGAGGGTTGGGGGAGAGGTTTTTGTTATAGGGCACATGCACTTGCCAGAAAGACAGAGAGAGACAGAGAGACAGAAAGCGAGAAATCACCCCCCAGGGGAGATGGCCATGCCACAATCCCTTCTCCTCCATTCTCCTCTCAGGATCATTGGCGTGCACACACACACAGACACATGCATGCACGCGCGCCCGGCATGATTTTAAGCCACCAGGTCTGGGACTCGAACTGCAGAGGACTACATGGGAATCCAGTGACATAGCCATTACGCAAACTGCTGGTCCCTCTCAACAAAGTTTTATAAAAGTTAAAAGAGTAAAAATAAAAAATGCTATGGGAACCTCCCTTTAAAAACAATCCTTTATAACTTCCATTTTCCTTATAACAGAACACAGCTATGTGACAGAAGTATACACAAACTGGCAGCTATATCAGGCCTAAGTGATACAGGAAGTTCTTCCTAATCCTTCTCTCTTAACACCTTAAGCCTGTCTACGAGTATTTTCTACCCTGCATGTGTGCCGATTTAGCTTCGAGGAGACTACTGGTGAGTTTCCATCTGTCCAATCTCAGACGAGCAAAAGTGACTGGAATAAGAGACTACAGTGGTTCTTATGTTGCTTCCTGGTGACAGCTGACGAAGAACATGGGAAATAAAATTAGGAGGCTTTACCTTCTCACCACCCCTCTAGGCTGACGGGATAAGCCTCAAGAGAGAAATGTCTGTAAGAATGGCTGCGGTATTGAAAGTCTGGGTCTATGCTCGCTGCATTTAACTGAACTCAGAAGATGTCTGCAGACAGGCTGATTTGCAGTATGATTTAAAATCCATCCAAGAGAAAACCTTAGGAGAAAAAAACAAAAAACTGAAGTCCTAAACCATACACATAGTAATAATATCACTTACCCAGTGACACTCCCAATAGACAACATGACAAGTGTTTAAAATTTTTGGCTTAGTTCTGTTTCATAAATATTTATTGAACACTGAGTTAGGTACTGTGGAAAATATACAAGATCTAACTCTGCAGTAATGTGACTGATTTTTGAAAAAACATGAATTCCTAAATTCAAGTATGTGTTCTTCTTCATGAAGAGCTTAAATATTTTTCCAAAAAGTTTTTAGCTCTTCTCTCAGACCTTGCCTTTAACCTGTAATATAACTTTAAAATATATGTATGTAATATGTTAAAAATAAATAAATACAGTAGAAGTGAAGAACGAACTTTCAATTCTTTAGGAAAAGCTTAGGACAATCAGGATACAGATACTTTCAGTGTAGTCTTTATTTCAGTAAGGGCTTATTCAGCACCCAGTCTGTGTCAAGCACTGTGCTGAACATCTGGAATACGTTGGTGAGCAAAACACAAAGGGTTTCTGCTCTGCTGAAGCTTGTAGTTTATTGAAGGAAGGACAGATATTAAGTAAATACATTATTAGAGTGATACATGTTTTAAAAATAAAAATATCAGGTTTAATAGAAATAAATAAAGGTATTGTTATTTATGAGGGAATCAGTAAAGTTTTCCATGAAGAAGTGGAATTTGAGCTGGATTTCAGTGGTGAATAAGAGTTAGCTACCAAGGACAGGGTGGGCAAAATGATCATAGTTAAAAACAGCATGTTCTAAGACCTTAGCAAAAACAAAAGAAAACCAAGTGCATACAGCGCTGGGCTGAAAGGGAGAGAGGCAAAAAGTAAAACAACAGCCACGGCAAGCCAGCTCATGTGGACAATAGAAAGTCATATGAAGAATCTGTGTTTTTATTCTAAATGTCAGTGGGAGAGAATTAAAAGATATTAAGCACAAATATGGCCTGATTGAATTTGAATATTTTCTTTCTGAATAGATTGGAGGAGTAAAGGTATATGTTATGAGACCGTTTAAGATACCATCACAGTTGCATATGGAAAATAAAATGACTACTTGCCTAGGATGGAGGGAGTTAGATAGATTAGAAAAAACATATGCCAAGAATAATATAAAAGATTAGTTTTACAGGTCAGGGAGAGAGTTTATCTTTGAGTTTGGCAGGAGTCAGCAAGTTTTTGATTTCTGTAAAGAACCAGCAGTGGGACCGGCAGTTAGCGTAATGGCTATGTCGCTGGACTCCCATGTAGTCTACCACGGTTCGTGTCCTGGACCCGGTGACTTAAACTCACGCCGGGCGCGTGTGCGTGCATGCCCAAGATCCTGAGAGGAGAATATAGGAGAAGGGATTGTGGCGTGGCCATCCCCCCTGGGGGGTGATTTCTCGCTTTCTATCTCTCTGTCTCTGTCTGTCTGGCGAGCACAAGCGCCCTGTAGCAAAAACCTCTCCAAAAAAAAAAAAAAAAAGAACCAGCAGTAAAGAATTTAAGCTTTGCAGGCTGTACAAGGGGTCTTCACAACATCAATGGAAAATGCATAGTATGAAAAAACTGCATAGATTGCAATGATCTTTGCACAAAAACAAACGTGCTTTGATTCTGCTTTCCACAGACTTTTTGAAGTTCCCTCATAGTCTTTGACAGCTGTTCAACTCTGTCATTGCAGTGAAATAGCAGATAAAGGTGATAGCTAAATGATGAGTATGGCTATGTTCACTAAGACTTATTCATAATTAATCAAATTTGAATTCACCTAATTTTCTATGTGTCATGAAATTTTCAACTTTCAAGTTTTTTTCAGCTATTGGAGGATATTAAAATTATTCTTAGCTCACCAGTCACATAAGAACAGGCAAGTACTAGGCATGGTCTGCAAGAAGCAGTTTTTCAACTTCTGGGCTAATGGTGTTGCTATGGGCTGGTTCTGGAAAGGAACCAAAAAAATTTAAGGTTTGAATTTTTTTTTTAAAAGGAAAACTGGGTTCTAGAACACCTACAAAAATAACTATGAGTAGGGATAGATTATTTATGAATAAATCATGATGGATAAAAGAGAAAGTAAATAGCCTCCAAATTATTTGGTAAAGAAGAAAAATGAAATTTAACTAGGACTAGAAATTGGAGTTTGAGAAATCTTCTGCATATGTGTCCTTAAGGGGGCATGAATTAAAGCCTTCTGGGGTCATGGAGTTCATAATGAAGGTGTGAATATTAACTCCATGAATGAAGGTTTGGATATTAACTCCAGAGTATGTCACTTAATGATCAGTCAACTATCACTGATGTCCAATTAAGTCCACTCTCAACTTGAGACTATCTTCTCAGTTTGAGCCACTGGGAATTTCTAATTAGAAAATGATTCATTCATCTCCTGCCTCTACTTGGACAAACTGTAGAGGTTGCTGCCTTGGGTAAAGTCAGTCCCATTCATTGACCAAAGTTGTGAATGGAATGGATGAGGGATTTCAATTTCAGAGGCTAAAGCTTCTTTAAAGACCCTTTAGCAAACTGTGATAGAAATAGCACCAAGTAAAAGTCTGTTTTGCTTGAAATCTAGGTCAAGTTTCAGTCACTAATTTATTATCTTAAAAAGACAAGAGAATGAAAAAGTACTGTCTACTGTTTACCAGGCATTCAAATACATAATTTTAATGAACTCTTCCATGACATTCCTAGAAGATAGGAATTCTTAGTCCCATTCCACAAAGGAAAACAGCAAAGGCTCAGAAAACATAAATAACTTAGCCAAACTTACCTAGTTTCTAAGACAGAATTCTAGCCTGGTTTATTTGACTCCAGAACTCATGATTTTTGTACAAAACCATATGGCTCCTTGGGTTTTGGTTTGCTTATCTGTATAATGGAATGCCAAGATTTCTAATGTCCCCTTGGTCTCCTGTACTCTGCAATTTTACATGAAAAAAAGACACCATGGCCAGAGGGGTTAGGGCAAATGGAAGTGCATGGTGTGGCTTACATTGTGGTGTTATTTTTCTTTTCTCATTTAATGTCATCTTCTGAAAATATAAGAGCAAATGCCCAAGTCCAAAGTTCTAGAAAATGGCTACATCAGGCTTAGAATCAAATAGGCAATACAAATGATCTAAACAGGCAATATAAATACTGGATATTCGGTCTCTGCACACTTTACCAATAATTCCTTAAAAATAAAAAGTACACAATGTGATATATCGGTTATTGAAATTATGAGGTAAAAAAACTTACTAATCAAGTTTCAAATCTGACATATTTCTTTTTAAGTGACAAGTAAGTAATGAAATGAAGCCTTTAGAAGTATTTTTTTTTCCTGCTGTTTTTAGTGCAGTGCTTTTTACTTTGATTGAAAGCTTTAGACTTGTCAAAATATTTCTCGCATGATTGTCGGGCGTGAAGATGGAATGAAATGAAGAAGAATAAGCCAGGTAGAACACTCCTCTCCAAGGAACGTTAATCAAGAGCAATAACCTTCCAGGGAAATTTCTACATTGAAAAGTGTTTCTGACCTGAATTGTAGACATAAAATTAACTGGGTTTGGAAGCATTATCCTTTTAGAAAATACCTACATGGATATTTACTAAACATTACAAAGACACTAGTTGTCAATTACATCTCTAATGCATGAGAGACTACTGTGACAATAATAATAATATTCTGCAAATATGATCAAGGAAAAAAGTATGTAGACTTTATATTTGTAAAGAGAAAAAAGGAAACTTTGCCAGCCTATGAGTTTAGTTTTCAAAGGATTTGGGTTTTGTCTTTTATTATCTGTTGAGTTCTAGCTTTGTAAATTAAATTGTATTAAGTCAATAACAGTCTGAAAATAACTTGCTATTATTGTGTTTTACAAAGGGAGCATTTTTCTTTTTTTATTGTTTGTGAGTCTGTATCTATTAAGAGTTTAGACCAGTCAAGAAATCTGATGGGTTCTCTTTCCCACTTTATAAGATGGCAGGTGAAAAAGCTGAGAAGCAGGATGCTAAGGGGAAGAGGCACGAAGCCAAGAAGGCTGAGACCAGTGGCAAGGTTATAAAGGGTAACACCAGAGCCTGCAGATGGCATGATGATTAAGGGCACAGGACTCCCACATGACCTACTGCGGTTCAAGTCCCAGACCTGACGGCTTGCTTTCTCACTTTCTCTCTCTCTCTCTCTCACTCTGTCCCTCTCTGGTCAAATTAAAATAAGTAAATAAATAAACTTAAAATAAATCCTAGTCTGGGCATCAATAGATATTCCGCATTTGCCATGTATTCTAGGAAGGCCATGTACAAGAGGAAATACTCAACCACTAAATCCAGGACTGAAAAGAAAAAGAAGGAAAAGATTCTTGCCACTGTCACAAAACCAGTTGGTGGGGACAAGAATGGTGGTTCCCAGGTGGTTAAACTTCACAGAATGCCTAGGTATTATCTTACTGAAGATGTACCTTAAAAGTAATTGAGCCACAGCAATAAAACCCTCCAGTCAGCACGTGAGAAAGCTGCGAGCTAGCATCACCCCTGGGACCATTCTGATCATCCTCACTGGACGCTGCAGAGGCAAGAGAGTAGTTTTCCTGAAGCAGCTGAGCAGTGGCTTGCTACTTGTGACTGGACCGCTGGTTCTCAATCAAGTTCCACTGCATAGAACTCACCAGAAATTTGTCATCGCCACCTACACAAAAATTGATGTTAGCAAATCCCAAAACAGCTCAATCCCAATGCTTACTTCAAGAAAAAGAAGCTTTAGAAGTTCAGACACCAGGAAGGTGAGATCTTCGACACAGAGAAGGAGAAATATGGGATTACAGAGCAGCTCAGAGTTGATCAGAAAGCTGTGGACTTGCAAATTTGACCAAAAATCTAAGCTATTCCTCAGCGCCAGGGCTACCTGTGATCCATGTTTGCCTTTACTAATGGAGTTTATCCTCACAAATTGGTGTTCTGAATTTCTTGCCAAGAGCCTAATTAAATAATTGAATATATTAATAAAAAAAGAAGAAATCTGATGGAAAACTCTCATTGTGCTAGGCCCTCGACTGTGACCTTTATTTGTTTGGTTTTTGTTTTCTTTAACCAAAAACTGTTTGATATCTAACATGAAATGTCAACCTGTAAAGAGGAAATAATGTTTTCTTTTTTCTTTTGCTATTGGTAGGCTAAAGATGATAAAAGTCTCAATGATAATTAAACAAATCTTTAAGCAGGTATATTGTTTACATTTTTAAAACATCCAACTGTTTCAATGGATTTTTATTTGCATTCTAAAATAGTACTGCACTCAAACTTTAAGAGCTTAATTTGTCAAACTCTTCTCATAGCCTGCCAAGCCATTTGTTGAAGAGAAGACTTGCCTAAACCCGCAGAAGGTGAGAAGATTCCACCTGGCTATACAAGGGAACAGAGAGCTTCTGTTCTGGCTTGATATGGAGAGGGGTGAATAGTTGCATGTACAACTCTCTTGACCCTCTGGCCCACTTGACTAGGATAAGGGCTTTTACTTTAGTCCAAAGTTTCAGAGCAAAGCTCTGGGTAGACTTAGGTCCTATGAAGAGTGAGTGAGAGAGGTCAATTCTCCCTGACACATTTGAAAAATACTGCTTTTTTTTTTTTTGAGATCTGATCTCATTTGTTTCTCTTATAAAAATCTTATTTTTGACTGGATTCAGACTTAAGACGGAAAAGCTCTCAGAGAGGACAACCTGCGTCTCTTGGCAATTTGTTCTTGGTGTTTTTCTTTAGCCTCCTTCATTCTCTTGGCCAAAAGTTTAGCATATTCTGCTGCCTCTTCCTTCCTTATTTTTCTTAGTATGTTGTTTCTTTTTTTTTTTTTTTTTTTTTGGAGAGGTTTTTTTTCGCTATAGGGCGCGTACGCTCACTAGACAGGCAGAGAGAGACATAGAGACAGATAGTGAGAAATCACCCCCCAGGGGGGATGGTCACGCCGCAATCCCTTCTTCTGCATTCTCCTCTCGGGATCTTGGGCACGCACGCACACGTGCCCGGCATGAGTTTTAAGCCACCAGGTCCGGGACACGAACCGCAGTTGACTACGTGGGAGTCCAGCGACATAGCCATTATGCTAACTGCTGGTTCCCAGTATGTTGTTTCTTGAGAGCCATACACCGGTTTTTGTGTTGCAGGACATGAGGAGTCACAAGACGTCAAATCTTAGGTGCTTTGGTCCTATGTTTCTTGCCTTCTTTACTTAAGGGCTTTCTTACAACGTACTGGTGGACATCATCTTCTTTAGAGACTGAAAAGTTTTCGAATTCTGCTATCTCTCTTAGGCCCCAGGCAACAAGGCACCGTAGTATCAATTCTGGAATATTCTTATCTCCTTTTTTTAACAATAACCAAGTTGAGAATGCTTAGGTTGGCATCCACAATGCAACTCCAAACATATTTGCGCTTTTTTTCTCAAGTTCTCTGTAACAGGAATGTCCCTTCTCCTCAGTAGCAGGTGGACACGGCCGTGGATCAAGACACCCTGCTTCATGGGGAAACTTTGTTTGTTGTTTCTACCACTGATTCAGACTATATACCCTTTCTATTCTTGACCCAAAGTGTCAGCAGCAACTTCTGTGGCCATACACTTCTCATAAAAAGTATGAAGTTTGCATTCATCGTCCACTTCAATGAGTTTCTGGCAGCCCATGGCAGGGAAGGAGATATTCAGCTTCATCTTGAAGCCTCTTGCTTTTTTAATCCATTGAAAAATTTAGCCATTACTGGACAATACTTGAGAGGCTATTAAATATTTTCTGCACTTTTGATTTCTTTATTATGCCTCAAGTTCATTTATCTTCCACAGAAAAGGTAAGATGAAATTAGCCACAGGGTGCAGATGAATCTAAAGTCCTAAATATTGTAAGGATCTGCATAAGGGAGTAACAATGACAGTTTCTCTTCTTTCATGCCTACTTGCTTAGTCAGTTGTGATTAAACCTTAGTCAACCTGGAACACAGTTATGGTAAACATCATAGATAAATATACAAATTTAAACACGAAGTGAAATATGAATCGCTGTGTGGTTTTTATCAAAAAAAAGCAAGGTATAACTTGTCTCTTCTTTTCTCTTAAGTAAATGACCTGAATATTGTGCTGCACCCACCCTAAGATTAAATCCAGAATAATGTCATCCTACTTGTCTATCTTTTCTATCAAGTCTTCCTATTATTTTCTTTGGATTAATCCTGAGATTTCTTTTAATCAGAGCAAATTTTGGAGTATTGTGTCTTTGCGATACCAATACAAATGTTGAATTAAGGTCTGTTCTATTTTTTAAAAATCATTGAGGGAGGTAACACAAATGAAACAACCAAGGATTGTCGACAATTTTTTTTAATCAACAGTATCTGAAGACATTTCGATTTGCAAAAGCAATGCATACTTATATATGATGTCTCTTCTTCATTGCTCTGGAGAATGCCTCAGTTTCTGATTTTTCAAGCAATATTTATAATGAATCACTTTTACGTCTAGAATAGAAGCAAATTTTTTAAATGAGATTTTTTTCTATTATTTCTCTTCTGATAATAATAGTTTCTATGGCTTCTTGGAAACAGTCTGGAAGTGAACTATGAGTGGTATAAACAAAATTGTGCTTATTGTGGATGAGAAAACATTTCAAATAATTATGTTGACATTCATATTAAATTTATTTCTAGATTCTCAGATCTGTAAAATTCTGAATGTAAATGCCCACATGTAGTGTTAAATTTCATCATTTTTGTCTTATTTTTCTGAAGATGAAGATAAATGCTGTTGGGAAAGAAAAGTCAACCACTTTGGAATGGTCCAAGGTTAACAGGCAGAATAAGATTTATATTTCAGGGTGCCCTGAACTTGTAATGAAAAGCTGCCTTTATCCTACAGACAGATTGGAACATTTTTAAGTCTTGATCAGAATATTATTAACTTAAACAGGATCATTTTTAGTGGGTTTTGAACTTTAATAATAATTTTTAAATCCACTAATTTTAAATGTATGGGGAAATTTTTCCTTTCCTTTATTTCTTAGCTCTTGCAAAAAAATTTAAAAAAAAAAAGAAAGCATGAAAATTAGAAACCTCATATCCTCTGGTTATAATCTTTTCATGATACAAAACATAGTGTTGCTGGAATTGATCACAATTTTTATTTTCCCTAGTAAAGAAGAATTAGATATATGCATCACTAAAGCAAAGTGTTAAGTTCTGAATCAACTCTTTTTAAAAACAACTTCAGCCTGAACTTTTTTTTTTCATTTATTTATTTTTACATATTTCCACATTTACTTTACATAGCAAAAAATTTTAGCTCATACTCCATAAATGGAGTAATTCTTGACAGTTTACAAACAACTTTCAAAATTTCAAAATACTGAATTTTACAGATAATGTTCAAAATATGTCTTATAATTTTATATATACAGCCTGAACTTTAATACCAAACAAAACTTCAAAATTTTAGTAACTAAACAATACCTTGATTACACAGCACTTTAAAAAGTGCATAGTTGTTTTCATGCTTATGTATGTATTTTAAACGTGTGGTACTATTTTTCTTATTTAAACATTTCCAATTTGGTTATTTACCCTGAATTTGTCTAACATTTATAAGAATATAGAAAAGAACTATTTTATTTTATCTGGTAAATATAAAGAGGTTACATTCTATAGTGATACAGGGAGTTGGAGAAGAATTCTTTCTTGCCAGTGCAGCCTTTTCTAATAGAATTTGGATTTTCCTGTAGATGTTAGTCTGACACACATAAAGACTACAGAATATCCAGGCTCACCTGGGCCCCAAACGTCCGAAAGTCTGTCTCGGGAATTCTGGCAGTGTCCTAAGGCTAGAGTGCTCCTTTGGACGGTTACTCTGCATTTATTTCTGGGAAACTAGTACTAAGCTGAGGATCCTCTGTGGAGCATTCTGTAGCCAGGAAATCGATTCCAGCCTTGAAAGCAAAGATCTTCAAACTTTCCATTTGTGTATGCTTAAATGAATTTGAGAATCTAACTCCTCCCAAAAGTTTAAGGTTACCTCTAAAACTTATTCAGAATGTCAGTAATTTCAAATTCTAAATGTTCCAACTTATTTTAAATATTAACCTTTTAAAATGAAATGGTCAAATAATTTTAAAATGCACCCTATGGAATTTAGATAGCAAAATTATTTGAATCCCTGCAATTAGCAATCTAAATAACTCAGCAATTTGTAAATGTGCTCCTTTTTAACAATAGGAAATTTTACTTTTTCCTTTTATTTTTGAACTTATTTTTCCATTTCCCTTCTTCATCAGAAGTTAGCCTAATTTTAAAACATTTAATTCATATTTTATTCTTGAAAATATACTAATGACTTGTTTGCTTCTTTCAGGAAAAATATAAATTTGATTTTATTTTTAAATTTCCTAACAGATTTTAAATATTAAAAATATTTTTTCTGAGTAAGTATTAATTTCATTATTATTAGGGAACAGCTGAGTAAAATAGATTATATTATTGAATTATATTACTATAATAACACTAAAATATTAAAATATTTGTAAATATATTAAAGTAAATACAATGGAAAATATCTCAATGAGATGGAGAGGGCTGGGTTTTCTCCCCATAGATCTACATATAAATATTACTTATTGCTAGAATGACTTAGAGAATAGTATTAATCCTATTCTTGTTTGTCACTTTAATGGAGGAAAACACTAGAAGGACATGCACACACACAATACGCTTTATTTGTAGATGGTAATAAAATAATTTTTATTAAAGTTGCAACACATAATTCTTGGACTTTTGTACAACTTTCGTGCTGAAATTACATATCAATCAAACAAAAGTTTTATTAGTTATCAACTGAAAATTTGTTTAGCCCTTCTTAATTTTGTGGCAAGCAAAAAATTGTGATTCATTACCTAGACATGAAATTCTTTCCGTCTTCCACGCCTACACCATCATGGTGCAATATTGTCATTTTTCCATGCATTTGGTGTCACTGCTGAAGTGTTCTCAATCAAAGAAAATGCATCATAATGCAATTGCAGGTGGATAAAAAGTGTGACCTTCTTTTATAAGAGGGTGATTATGAGTAGGAATGCCTTAATTACAGACTCTTTTTAGGGAAGAATTCATGGAAAAATCACGGCTCTGAAAATATCCTTTACACTACTCAGGCTCTTGGAAAGTCTTTGTGAACTCCTAGATCAGTTTTGTGTTGAGGACCACTGTCTTTTATTATTTTTTAAGAATTATTTATTTAATTTAAGTAATTAATGTATGTATGTATGTATGTATGTATTTATTTATTTATTTTGCAACAGGGCGTATGTGCTCACTAGAAAGAGACAGAAAGAGGGAAAGAGAGAAAGCAAGCTGCAAGGTCCATGGTCGCCACGTTGGAGACCAGTGCTTCTATCACCATGCCACTTGCCGGTCCAAAGACCAATGTCCTAAAGCATTAGTTGTACCTGGTGGCCTAGGAGTTATTTAAGGACAAATAAATAGGAAGATGAGCTATTTTCATTGCTTTGTCACTGATGAATTTTCTGTAACATTTTAGTTATCGACTATGTCTTACAGGTTTGCCAACTAGATAACCAAGATGGGCCTGGATTTAAGGGTCTAAAAGCATGGTTTCAAACATTAGCTCTACTTGTTACTGGCTCTAGAAAACATAATGATGCTTTGCTGGGCCTCTGTATTTTCATCTGCAGGTTGAACTAGAATAATGTTTCGCTAAGTTAAATGACATGTTTTAGGTGGTACATGTACAAACTATATTTGTTGTACATTTCTTTTATAGTTTGTGAGGAAAAAAAATAGCATATTAAATCCATGATCCTTGAACATAGTTCTTTGTTTGTTTGTTTCAATTTTGCCAGAGGGGTGGTGTGCTCACAGGAGAAAGTGAGAAAGTGAGAGAGGAAAAGAAAGCACCTCTGTGGGGCATGGTCATGTTGCAATTCCTTCTCAGTATTTCCCTCTTTTTCAGATATTGGGCACAAGTACACATTTCTGGTACATTTCTTAATAAGTCTGGGACTCAGACTGCGTGACTAGCTACATGGGATCCCTCAGCCTTAGTCACCATTCCAGAAGCTGGCCCCAATGTAGTATTTTTAGAAGGTATCTAAGTAAGTATTTTCACTTTTTTTAAAGGAAATATGTTTTTAATTAAATAACTAGAGAAACTAAAATCTATGCATGCTGCATAGGAATGAATGAAATTTGAGAAATATTAGTTATGATTGTTATGGTTCTATCAAAGTCTAGCATTATATAATTTTATGAAAAACAACTGGAAGGAAAAAAGGGAAAGGGAGAGGCGAGTAAGGAAGAGGAGAGAATGAGGAAGGACTTTTTAGAAGATTATCTATTTCTAGGTAGGCTTGTAAAATGTCAAAGTCATGGATGGCAAATATCAACCAATCTAAGAAACTCCAAAAGGCACGTTCAGGCAAATTATTTGGTTACGCATACATGGATAGATGTTTTGAAGACAGAATACCAATTATGCAAGTAAGGTTTTCTTAACCCTCTGAGCTAAACATCTTCACCTTGTCTACTCAGCCAAGTGATGTGGAAATTTAATGTAATTACCTGGGCAAGGTAGGCAAATAAAACTTACCACAAAATTTGGAGGACTGAGTTACATACCTACATCAGCTATCTTTACTGCCCAAGTTACGCAAATAATTCACCTCCTTTTTACATTGCCTACCTTGTCACAGCCAATTCCAATATGGGGCTTTTTTTTTAAAGAATTATTTTATTTAACTTTATCTGTTTTATTTATCTTATTTTAATTTGACCAGAGAGGGATGGAAAGTGAGCAAACAAGCTGCCAGGTCCAGGACTGAACCACGGTCGGTCATGTGGGAGTACAACACCCTTAACCACCACGTTACCTGCTGGTCCCCAATGTTGGGCTTATTAATTAGGACAATTTACTGAGGATAAATTCCCTCTCCAAATAAGTGTGGATTTTCCCAAATTAGAAAAGAAACTCAGTGTTTAAAATGGTAATTAATTATTCAGAGTTAAAGAACAGATTGAATTAATGGGTATTAATGTAAGCACTTCTCTATGCCTTGAAAATCTTGGATACAATATATAAATGAGTCCAGCTAGTGATATTAAAGTTTTGTTTTAATTGCCAGAGGGCATGAGTACTCACTAGAGAGAGAAACAAAAATAGAGAGAGAGAGAGAGAAAGATCACCCTTCAATGGGTGTGGACATGCCGGAATCCCTTTTCCTCCATTCTCCATCCTTCAGGATTTGGGCTGGTATTTGAGCTACAGTTGTCCATGTGAGATCCAGCTCCCTTAGTCACTAGACTACAGGTGATATTTTTCTCTCTTTTTTAAGCCACCTTGTGGCTTAAACTCACGCTGGGCGCGTGTGCATGTGTGCCCAAGATCCTGAGAGGAGAATGGAGGAGAAGGGATTGCGGGGTTGCCATCCCCCCAGAGGGTGATTTCTCGCTTTCTGTCTCTCTGTCGCTCTCTGTCTTTCTGGCAAGCACATGCACCCTATAGCAAAAACCTCTCAAAAAAAAATCAATATGCTAAAAATTATTCAGCCAAATAAAAATGTTTAATGTGCATGCTCACACACACATATATCACATATATACTGACAAGCATACACAGGTACATATAAATAAAACACCACCAGGCAAAATTTATTTTACAAATGTCATGAGCATACATATCAAAGATGGATCAATGTAAGAAGTATGTAAAAAATGCTTAGTTATGCCTTAAGCTAATTCCTTTCTTATCTTCTTGTCTTGTATACTAACAAAGAGAGATTGCTCTATTTAGTATAGCCTTCGGTGTTTCTTGGATTCTAAGTGTCTGCTCTCTAAATAACTACAGTAACACTACATTTGTAGTTTTACAAAGCACTTTCTTACCCATTTTCTATATTTAATAACAACCTTATGAGATAGGGACGACTGACCAGTTTTTCTTTTGCTAGAAAAGTTCAGAATCTTAAGAAAACTATACTAATCATGGCTCCACTTATTGAATAGTTATTACTACATGAGGGTTTATATGAGAGCAAATATTTCTTGTTCTTCACAATATTGTAGAGACACTTTTATTTTATATATCAGTAAGAGATGCTCTGAGATTAATATGCTGTGAGTGATACAGATAGTAGTGATGGAGTTGGGATTTGAACCTAAATCAATCTTTTTATAAAGCTAGAAGGAACTTTCATCTATTTTGCACCAGCTCCTTACTAATGGTTCTCACTTAATGTTTGCTGAATGAAACGTAATACTCATGCTCTTTCCAAATGAGCTTTGAGAGCAGATGTCAGTTGAAATCCCTCAGGTAACTAGGATCAAATAGAAATGGTTGGAAATTTTCCAACTGACTGAGTAATGGTGAGGCAATCTGGATCATACATAAACCCATTCACACCAACTCTTCTCCAAATTCCCACAAGCATTATGATTTAGCAGAGCAGGCCAAAAACATCTAACTGGCTGCCTGAAAGGCAAAGAGGAGCAAGAGGAGTTTTGCTCAACCTGGGCAGGTCATTCTACTGCTGATAACAGCGCTGGAAGGTCTGGTTTTAACAGCAGTCAGTCCTGGGAACCAGCAGTTAGCGTAATGGCTATGTCGCTGGACTCCCATGTAGTCGACCGCGGTTCGCGTCTCGGACCCGGTGGCTTACAACTCACGCCGGGCGCGTGTGCGTGCGTGCCCAAGATCCCAAGAGGAGAATGGAGGAGAAGGGATTGCGGCGTGACCATCCCCCCTGGGGGGTGATTTCTCGCTTTCTGTCTCTATGTCTCTCTCTGTCTGTCTGGCGAGCGCACGCGCCCTATAGCGAAAAGCCTCTCCAAAAAAAAAAAAAAAAAAAAACAAAACAAAAAACAAAAAACAGCAGTCAGTCCTGAGACTATCTCAAAACAGAGAGCCGTACCCCCAGCCAATGGTAAATCCACAGTTCCCCTAATATTTATGGATGTAGGAAAGCTGGCAATGTGAATGTTCACTGGCAAAATACCCATGGCTATGATATTTAAATGCATGCAGGTTTTCATAGTCATCATTAATGAAAGTAGTTGTGCTATAAGCATTCTGAATGCTGGTCTGTTGAACCTATGTGCAAATTGTGAAGGATTATGCCAAAAAAAACAACAGATGCAAGCCCTCATTTGAGTGCTAGAAAAAGGGGTGGACTTGTTGCTAAGAAGGAGTTAACAAATGAATCACCCTGGGGAGGCACTTTCTTCATATTACTTTATTTGAACTGTAACATCCCTCTGCAGAACAATATGGCATGTTCTTTTCTCTTTTTCCAAGTTAGGAAATAGGTTCAGAGTGTAACTAAAATGTATTAATTGCTAATTGTGCCACAGGTTCTTCATTTAGAACATTATTTGCATTGTCGTATTTAATCCTTCCAACAAGTTTGAGAGAAACATTTCCTAATTACTCTATTTATTACACAAGGAAACCGAAGGTTAGAGAAGCCAAGCACCCGCAGTCACATGGCTAACAAGTGGTCCTCTAACATCCCAGAGCAGGTCAATCTGAATCCAAAGTCCTTTAGCACCATGTTGCATTGATTTGATTAGAACTTGAGCTTGTTGCCCAGAGTTTCCAACTCAAACCTATCTCTACTAATTCCAAAGCCCTTTATTTTTCCATATTCACATTCTCCTCAATATTGACTCTGGTAGTGGACTTTATTAAAGGAAGTATGGATTCTTTCTTTCTAGGAATCTCTATAGCAAAGTTATGTACCCTAAGATGATTTCCATCCAGAGAGACACATCAATCCATCTAGAACAAATATTTTCTAGATGCCTGCCATCTGCACCACACCATGATAACGCTGTGGAGCTCACTACTGAACCTGATGGCTTCTGGGACTGCCAACAGTCGCATGTTTCTCTAACACCAATGAAAAGAAGTACTACTAATAAACTTTGCAGGTTACATAATTAGGGTTAACAGGAGTAGGGAAATGAAGTCATTCTCTTTCCCCTTGTGGTGTTCAAGGAGGTAAAAGGCAAGCTTCTTGACTTTGAATCATATACTTTGAACCACAGGTCAGGAAAATTGGTGGTCGCTTTCAGGTCCCAACCTGCAGAGCACCCTCCTCAGGAAGCCACGTCATCCAGAGAGGTGAGTGTGCCAGACTCCACAGACCTGGGCTTGCTGGTGGAAGGCCTCTCCAGCCAAGAACAGCATAGCCAGCGGAGGGTGGTGGGTGGTGGGAAACAAGCTCAAGGTTGGCAAGTGGGCAGAGTGAGTCACCTCTTTGATGTGGAGTGCTTATTCCAAACACAGCGAAGGTGAGCAAGCATTTCCTTCCCCTGACTCCCCTGACTACCGTTGCAATAGCCCCTTCGTGCAGGAAACTGAGTCACAGGCTAGAAAGCTTCCAGAGTTCCAGGAGAGGAAATTGCTGGTGTGTATGGTAATGCCAATTTTACGAAGATGGATTTTGTTTCAGCCTGGTAAAATTTAGTCTGACTTATGCCTATAGACTAGTTTTCTCCTTACTTTCAAATAGTCCTCATTGCTTCCCAGTCTTAGTTGCGATGCCATTTGAGAGGTATATACATAGAGAAAGACCCTTTAGCAGAATTAACTATTTAAAGAAATCAACTAATTTTAGTAAAAAGAGACTCTGGGGTTATTTTACTTAGAAAATAAAAACGTCATAAAGGGATCAGCCAGGTGGAGGAGTAGTTAAGGTGACCGGATCCCACATGGCTGACTGTGCAGTTTAGGTACCAGACCCAGCAGCTTGAAATCACACTGGGTACACATGCACACATGCCCAAAATTCTGACAGGAGAGTGGAGAAGATGGGATTGTGCCATGGTCTCCACCCTCCCCCTTCAAGGGCTTTCTCACTTTCTCTGTCTGTCTCTCTCTCCCCCTCTCTGTCTCTTTGCAGCGAGCACACATGCCTTATAGCAAAAAAGTAAAATAAAGTAAATATCATAAAGAAAAGATTGTTAAAACCACTGGTGGCCTGGTGGCTCTGGGAATGCTTGGTTTTCTTGAGAATAGAACATTCAAATGGTTCTAGTATGTTTGCAGGAAGCAGAGGGAAGGTACGCCATGCCCACTGGTTTCAACTTTGGGTAGGATAGCCTTTTGGCATCTCAGTGCACTGCTTTCTATACTCGCACTGGAAGCGAGACTTAGAAGCATAATGGTTCCACTTCCTAGATTCGTCATAAGCAGTACTCTAGTTTGGAGTCCTCCAATAAGAAACACTTGCATGATATTTAACAGGTTGAAGAAAGGCATCATTACTGCTCTGGTGGTAGCAAGGAGGCACAGGGTCCTTGGTAGATACAGACCTGAGATTTTGGCAGTGACTTCTGAGGGTCCTCAGAAAACCCACTTTGGTGGTGCAGACAGCTGAGATAACTGAGGGAGAGTCCCTGCAGCTCCTGTACTTCTTGATTTTCTGGATGTTGGTGATAGTTTCCATGATTTTTTTAATCTTCCAATATTTTGTAGTTCCATAAGCTAAATTCCTTCCTGATTGAACTTAAGCGGTTTCTGTTTTCTTAACCAAATGCTGCTTCATACATATTTCTAAAGGGCAAAGAATGCACCTCAAAAAATTTCCCTTCTATAAATTATTAAGGATCTATTTCCATCTAGGAATTCAACATTTTCAAACTCTTAATATTTCTGGGACCAGCAGTTGGCCTAATGGCTGTGTCACTGGACTCCCATATAGTCAACTGCAGTTCGAGTCCCTGACCCAGTGGCTTAAGCACACATTCCCTATAGCAAAAAACTCTCCCAAAAAACCCCGTAATATTTCCATGTGTACCAGTTCTTATAGCAATGAACAACAAATATTTAAGAATATTTCACTTATTTGTCTCCATTAAAATATTTCAAGCCTCAAGGCATTCCTGTAAATAGTAACCTATGTTCATCTGCCCTAAACTCTTCATCCCACTATGGATATTGACCATATTTAGAGTGAAGAGTTCCTGTTTGTTATTTAATCTGTTCTTATGTGAAAGAATCTAAATATATGTACAACCTAAACTTATTTTTTAGCATAGTTGGTTTGTCTGATTTTTTTCTGAGCAAGGAGCAGGAAAAATAGAAATGTGCTGACTCCTTGACAGAATCAAAAATTCAGAATCATATAGACCAGAGTTAAAGACACAAGACTTCCAGAGAAAATACCTTCTTGGTGAAATAACTGCCTTCCTTCATAAAAATCACTCTTAATCTTTATGTCTTCCTATCTTTTTTACACTTTATTTTTATTTCCCAAGAGGCAAAGAAAATATGCTTAATTTTACACACTATTTACCTGAAACTCAACGTTTTGGGTAAAGGGACTTATTCTGAGTAGCTTAAACTCTAGGGCCTTTTCATTACGTTACCACCGGAAGGCGGTTGCATGAGCAAAAGAGACCCTTCTCTTGTATTCAAGAAAGCCAATCACCATACCACTGAGTCTTGAAGCAAAAAAGAATCTTATTGCAGGCTAGCTATGGCTAGCAAGCAAGGAGGCCAGCGTGTTAACGGCTTGTTTGATGGGGTTCGTTATGCTTTAGTTTTACCTATGGGGGACACTGTAACTCACAGAACTGTCCTGTCATTTTGTGGAGGATATCATTTGATTATTTGACATTCCCAGAAGAGTTTAGGTGTTCACTGCTCAAAGTGTATCATTTCTTCCTCCTTTAGGTGTCTCATCAGATTTTCAGTGTAAATCAGAAGTCATCAATTGGAAGCCCAAATCACAGAACAAAGAACAAAGCTGGTTGACACATTGATCAATTCACTCCTTAATTCATTTAAACATTTTTATCAAGTCTCTACTTGCCAGACCCTGTTCTCGACCCTGGGGATATAGCCATGAGCAAAAATAAACTAAAATGTCTCACTTTTAATAGTTTGCATTCTATTGTAGGGAGAGACGTTCCCACACACTGATAGCAGAGCTGGTACAGTTCCAAGGCTCTCCAGTGCTGCCTGTTTCCCTATTTCTCACCCTTTGCCTGCTTCAGCAGTCCCTAAAAGGAGTTTTATTTGTACCCTACAGATGAAAGGTTAACAAGTGGTTAATTTACTGAATCACATGGGATGTCCCTAAAGCTGCCTTCATGTCTTCATAACCAAAATTTTGATGAAATGACTTTGAACTTGGGAGCTCTGGCCCTGACTGGGAGTCCATAACTCTCTACAGATGACCACAAGCCACATGTATTAACATGTGAGAAGAATGACTATCTGAGCACAAGGACTATACATCTGGGTGCCTGTCATCTGTGTACTCAGATTGGTCAGTGTGTTGCAAATTCAGTCATTCTCGGTTCACTTTGGACATTCAGAGCTGCATTATCATATGAAGGGAGGTTTTCTTCTCTGTTTGTTTGTAGCCATAGTTATTCAACAGATACGAATGAGGAATAGAGTTTACTGTGGATCCTTGTGTGTGCCTGTGGTGCAGGTGAGAAGGAGAGATAAGCAAAAAGTGGTTGTTATCAAATTCAAAAGAAGGATGCTGCTTCTTTCACATTTGTGGTACAGTTAGCCCTCTTCTAATTATTAATATCCAGGAATATTGATCTAGACTAGTTGGGAAATCCACAAGGCTTAAAAATGATCAAATGGCTTCCACCCAGATGATTTTTTTCTTCATTATAAAATATATTTATCCACACTGATGACTCAGATGCTATAATATTTTTATCTTCCTAATTCTGGTAGCCAAAAGTTAAGGTTGAGTCAGTCAAATGTTTCCTAAATGAGTTACAGGGTGTACACTTACTCATGATAAATGCCATTGTATATAGCAGACTTGTTCTGGGGTAGTACCAACTTGTGCTTGGAATACTTGGTTATTTAGAGTATTTTTTTAATTAAAAGAGTATGAGTAAGAATTATTTTTATTGCTAATCTGAGCCACAAAAAGTCTGAGTTAAATAGTCATTTAAATGATAGTTTAGAAAATTCAAGTTGAAAACTTCAGAATAAATCTAATCTTAAAATATTTTAGGGTGATAATGAGACTGAATGTTTCATAATACCTTTAACATGATTCAGCCTTACAGCATTGGCTTTGATACGTCTCTCCTTGAGTAAGGCAAGTACTTGTAAGAGCAAGAACTGCATTCTGAAATGAGTCAAATGGGGGGGTTTTATGGTATGTTTAGGATTTCTGAGTTCTCTAGTTTAGAAAAAGCCCTGCTAACAGGCATACAGAAAGCCTCCACAGTGTAAAACACTAAATAACAGGACCCCACTGAATGTGGATAGAAGTAAAGGTAATTGCAGCTGTGACTACAGTGAAGGTAAGGCAGGAAGAATTGAACATTTAGTGAATTTATGCATTGTTGACTTGAAAAATATTGGACATATTTGAACAAATTTAGTACCCACTATGTTGATATCTTGGATTGGTTTTCATGGTGAAGCAGGTGAGACTCCATCTTGGAGGAGTGCCTCCATTAGAAACTGTTAAATTCCTATGACCAGAAACTTGCCTTCTCCTCCTTTGCCTAAGAGTAAACAGAGTGATTACACTCCTGTTGTCTTTAAACCCCACTACTGATATGGAGAGACCCTGAATTCATGAATAACTCAAGGCTCATAGCTGTCTAAAGTTTTTGCCCTCTGGAGCTAAACGGTAAACTGAAAATCCAGGGTGGATTAGTACTTTGAATAGATTAGTACCTTGAATAGATTAGTCTTCCTGCTCCTCTGCCTCCCCCCTTTGATGCTGCTTAGGGCAGCATTCTGAGCCCATTCCCCACACCAAGACCTCCCCTTCCCCAATTCCCCCATTAAAGACCATGTCCAACCCCTAGTGGGAGCAGGAGACTTAGAGCGTTAACTCCTCCGTGCCCTCCAGTGTAATAAACAGTTCTCCTAATCTCTCCAAGTACTGCTTTCCATTCCTCAGCATCTGGTTTTCTGCAACAACGAGAAAAAGGTAGAGAGAGCAGTTTGTATGCTGAAAATTCATTAGCAGTACCATTGGGAGTAACACCCATGACAAAGTGATGGAATCAGAACTGGGCAGAGAGAAATTGATGCTGCGATTCAGTAGCCAAACAGGCCACAACCAGTCCTGTGGGGAGTTCTGGAGCTATCATGGCCATTGGGAGTTGTCCTAAATTAAGACAAGAGTTCCCCTTGGCCAAAGGCATTTTTGTGGCAGGAACTAATAAATGAGCTTTCATTTTGCAGTTTGTAGTTGGAGCAATGAATGCCTCAATCACAAAAGGGAATCTGGGTGGAACACTACAGCAACCTCAAGTAGTTTTTTCCCTCAAGGACAAGTGTAGCCATGACATTGGACATGGTCAATGATGCTTGAACCTCACTGAATTAACACTACTTAGTGAGTATTGCAGGAAGAAGCGTGGTGTGGTGTGTCATTGGATGCAGAAAAATCAGGATCAACTTAACTTGGCAATTTACGAGCTGCAGGCAGGGCTAGCTATGTAATATGTGGGCCTCAATACAAAATGAAAATACAGAATTTCTTGAGAAGGGAAAGAGTGTAAGAAAAGAAATTAAGGAGGGAGGGAAATAGAAAGGCAAGACATTTATGGGACTCAGAAATGGATTATTAGCTGTTGATGATAATGTGTTTTGTATTCTCAACTGGACTGATGTGAAGTATATTCATGTTAGGTAAAGTCAACTTACAAGCTAAGCGATGTATAGTGATTAAATGTATAAAATAAATTTTTTTAAAAATCAGGGAAAAGGTGCCATTAAGGAAATTAGAATATAAACCTTTTTTTCCCCCTTTTGATGGTCTCTTAACTGGTTATGGTGTTTTGGGTTTTTGTTAAATTATTCTTATTATTTTAAAACATTCTATCACTATACATCATTTGGCTTGTAAAAAGAATTTACCCAACAGGAAATAGACCTCAGACCAGTGCAGTTGAGTTATTATGTATTTTTATCTGCTGTTCAATGTTCAAAATAAAGAAAAAATTAGATTTAAATGATGAGCATTCATAATAATTATCATCATGCTAGTTTAAGTAATATTATTATCCCACTAGCTTAAAATGGAATGTAAGCTTGTACATGCTTATGTATTTCATTCTTATCAGAACAATGAAAACGCTGCACTCACCTCAACAGTTCCCATTCATGTTTTCATATACTTACGTTCTATCAACACTCTGCCCTCAACGTACTGGTAAGGAAGGACTTAAAAGGAACAGTGGGTTGCCCTATTTTTCTCTTTCCTTCTCTGTCCTCGTTTTCAGCATGACCGGTGGGCTAGTACAAGGGACTATTATGAGTAAAAGAGGATACGATAGCGCAGCTCTGGTTGTGTTTCTCAGGACGCTATTGCCTTTTTCGGCTTTCAAAGCAAATTCTGGTTTAAACAGAAATTTTAATCATAGATGTGCACACTTTCCTTATACTGGCATCGGCTCTTACTGAACTCCCATCTATCCTGCACCAGGATAGGCGCAGCAAGGAATCACAGACACACACATTGTGCGTATCCTGTCTGCATTACATATAAGCTCCATTTTCCCACTAGACTTCACTTCCAAAAATAGAATCAAAGCTCAAATGCTCAAACAGTTCAAGAAGGAGACAGCAGAGTGTTAAACCAAGTACCTAGTGAGCTTATGCAATGGCACAGGTCACACAGGTCACTACGAGGTCAGGGTCTTTGTTGGGAATTTGTAAATCAATCTCTGTAAGTCTGTTTCCTGATCTGTAAAACTGGAGTTATTATACTTAGCATGTGAATTTAAATAACTATCTGGGAATTAAAGACAATGTATGTAAAATGGCTTTATAAGAAGGGAAGAGAACTAGTGTTTACCGATCTCCAATAGGAATGCTGCTTTTGCGGTTCTAAAATACTTGCCTCAAGATCATCTCAGCACTCTCTAGCTCTTGAGCCTTTGTACATTCATTTCTTAGTCTTAGAAAATAATTCCTGCATCTCTGAACACTTTAATCTTACAATATATACTCACCCTTAAGTCCCAGCTTCAAGATCACTTAATTTAACATTAAGCATCTAATACATGCCAATTGTATTAGGGACCAGAATGAAGTTAAAGTCAGAGACCCTGATCCCCATTCTCAAGGCTGGTTAGTTATCTTCCTCCTGTGAACTTAATCTCTATTATAGCATATATAACACAATATTACCTTGTTTATGTGTATGCCTGCACCCCCTTTAGACTGTCTCCTTGATTTACTCACCATAGCTCTAGTACATTATACTGGGTACATAATAAATGCTTGTTAATTGGCTAAATAAATATGAGCTATTATTGGAAAGCAAGTGAGGAAGTTGAATCAGCAATTAAAAAGATGGCCTGGACAAGAGAGGCGTGGAATAAAGAAATAAAGTTCATCCTTAGCATATGGGCTGCAGAAGTCATGGGAGTAGAGAAGAAAGACTTTCCAGGGAAGGTATGCATAAAACAAGGATGAAGAGAACAAGGACAGAATCTAAGCAATGCCCAAACTTAAGGGCAGACATAGAGGAAGGTCCAGAGAAGACTAGTAAACTAGTGTTCACAGTGAGGAGCAGGGACTATCAGGACAAAAAGCAATTTCTGAGGAATGAAATGAACTCATTGATTTTGGTGATTAAAAGTACATTACAGGGACCAGCGGATGGCATAATGGTTATGTCACTAGATTCCCATGTAGTCAACCGCAGTTTGAGTCTTGGACCTGGTGGCTTGAAACTCACACCAGGTACGTGTGCGTGCATGCCCAAGATCCCAAGAGGAGAATGGAAGAGAAGGGATTGTGGCATATCCATTCCCTCTGGGGGGTGATTTCTTGCTTTCTGTTTCTCTGTCTCTCCAGCAAGCACACATGTCCTATAGTGAAAAACTTTCTAAAAGGAAAATAAAGAGTATATTACAGGGGCCACCAGATAGCATAGTGATTATGTCACAGGACTCTTCACAGGGCCAACCATAGTTTGAGTTCTAGGCTCAGTGGCTTTAAACTCACTCTGGGCGCATATGCTTGTGTGTGTGCTGAAGACCCCAGGAGGAGAATAGAGGAAAAGTGATTAAGACGTGGCCATCCCCCCGGGAGGAGTGATTTCTCACTTTCCCTCTCACTGTCTCTGTCTCTCTCTCTCTCCAGCAAGCGCATGTGCCCTATGGCAAAAACTTCTAAAAAAAAAAAAAAAAAAAAGGACAGTATAATGTAATAAAAGTAATTTCAATGGTCTAGATGCAATTAGTTAAAGAGTGAATAGGATTGGGAACCAGCAGTTAGCGTAATGGCTATGTCGCTGGACTCCCACATAGCCGACCGCGGCTCGCGTCCCGGACCCGGTGGCTTAAAACTCACGCCAGGCGTGTGTGCGTGCGTGCCCAAGATCCCGAGAGGAGAATGGAGGAGAAGGGATTGCGGCGTGACCATCCCCCCTAGGGGGTGATTTCTCGCTTTCTGTCTCTATGTCTCTCTCTGTCTGTCTGGCAAGCCCTATAGAGAAAATCTCTCCAAAGGAAAAAAAAAAAAAGAGTGAATAGGATTTAAGGGGAAGTCAAAATAGGTTCATTATTTATATGAAGACAGAAATAGAGATTGGGGGTCCTTGATAACTGACCTTGCTCAGAATCTTAACCATTCTCACAGTCTCAGTAGGAGAAAGGGCAGAGAAGTGGGAAAGGAAACATTCTAAAATATCTAAATTTGAGAGCAATGGAAGAAAGAATCTGTAGGTAGTAAAGAGAGGTAAGTCAGGAAAAGAGTCAATATCTAAAAGGACCGGAGTTTAATACATATGCCTTCCTGAATGTGGACAGCAAATTCTGAAAGAGAGGCAGGGTGCAAGGGGGGAAGGAAGAGCAGGTTGCTGAAAGGGCTTCTCTTCGATTCATAGCCAAGCTCCCTGCTGAGACATGGGTTCCAAGATTAGATGATACTTGAAAAGGAAAGACTTTTAGTGGTTAAATAAGGGGAGAATCAATCAGAGATAAGTCTAGAATTGATCAGGAGCACTGAGTGCCAAACAATAAGAGAAAGCTACCCCCAAACCCACTATCAAGTAACACTCAGTATTCAGTAAACCATGGGTAGAAAGAGAAAATAATAAGCCTTGGTTTGATCCAAGTCTGAATGTTTGCAGAGTATGAGGGTCAGAAGAATAAAAAGATGAGATTTGACAGGACCAGTAGTTGGCATAATGGCTATGTCGCTGGACTCCCATGTAGTCGACCACGGTTTGAGTCCTGGACCTGGTGGCTTAAACTCACACCGGGTGCTTGTGTGTGCGTGCCCAATATCCCGAGAGGAGAATGGAGGAGAAGGGGGGTAGCATGGCCATCCCCCCTGGGGGGTGATTTCTCACTTTCTGTCTCTCTGTCTTTCTGGCAAGTGCATGTTCCCTATAGCAAAAACCTCTCCAAAAAAAAAAGTGAAGATGAGATTTGATAGTGCTGGTGGAAGAAGTTTCAAAATCATGGATTATGTAGTTCAGGGTAAGTAAGCAAAAAATAAAAGACCGATGTAAACTTGATACATAGTAATAATAAAAACTGTAATACACAAGAACTTTTATCATACTTTTATTTAAGCAAAGCATACTGTCACTATCTTATTGTATATCGCCTACCTGAATACTCTCTACTACCCTATGAGATGCAAACTACCAGTGATCTGGCTTTTAAAATGAGGGTTCCAGAGGCCAGCAGGTAATGTGGTGGTTAAAGTGCTGGACTCCCACATGTCCAACTGTGGTTTGAGTCCTAGACCTGATGGCTTGCTTTCTTACTTTCTCTCTCTCTCTCTCTCTCTCTCTCTCTCTCTCTCTCTCTCTCTCGTCAAATTGAAAAATGATAATGATGGATAAAATTAAAGAAAGTAATTATTTAAAAATAAATCAATAAAATAAAATGAGGGTTCTGAGTTAGAATGAACATGTAGTTGAACAGTTTTCCAACTATTCGGTAGTAGAGTTTTGATTTGACTTCAGCTCCAAATCTGTTCCATTAAGGACCTAGAGTGTTAACGACAGCAAAGAGGTGATGAAAATAAAGACAGAAGCTCATTTATGAGTTAGAGATGATGACAGGTAGATCAAATATTGGGTTTTAAGATATTTCAGAGGTACACAACCCATCCAGAAGAGGATGAGACCCAGAACAGCTGGTGTGTTAAAGGGACGTGTAAGGAAAGGCCATTGGCTTTGAGCAACTTCAATTCCTTGCAATAAAATGCCATGTTTACGTTAGATTCGAGTCACAATGCTATGCTTGTATTCTCTCTTTTCCACAAAGAAATACTCTGGGATTCTCTCATCTGGAAGAAATGTCCTCTCCTTTGAATTCACATAATTTTATCTAAGCCAGACAATAATATTCTGGCTATTTGGCTACAGGTTGCATTCCTTTCCTACCCCACTTCCCATGTACTAGACTTCATGCTTTATTCTTAACATGTTCTAAAGTCCCTAGGACAGTATTGTGTACAAGATGATCATTTAAACAATATTGAATACATTAATTAATTAATATAGTAAAAACACTTTGAACATTTTTGAATTTTTAGATCAGATGTGGTTTTAATGTGTTTTTTTTTCTTCCAAGGCAATATTTCAAGTGTTTTTTATGTTCGCTGGAAATTGAGAAGCTTTTGGAAAAGGTAGAGAAAGTCATACTACTTTTTAAATAATACTTTTGCATTTCTCAACTGAATTTTAAAACTAATTACATGTTAGAGAGAGATTTCTGAGCTGTGAGGTGGTAGCATTACAATTTTTTATATAAACTAATAATAAAAAAACATAGTCTTTCCATCAGAATATACCTGCCACTATTCATGGGTCCATGATTACATTAATTCACTCTTCTTCTAAGAAACAATAGATCCTGGGTCGGCAGGTGGCGTGCTGGTTTAAGACACTGGATTCCCACATGGCTGATTGTGGTTTGAGTCCCAGACCTACCAGCTTGCTTTCTCCCTTTCCTTTTCTCTCTCTGTCTCTCTCTAGTCAAATTTAAAATAACAATAATAATAACAAATGGAGTTAAATAAATAAATAAATCCTTAAAAAAAAAAAAAAGAAATGGGAGAGCCTACAGACATTGAAAAATTACTAGCAAGGCAAACAAGGATCTCTAAACTCCAATTCTAAATGGCATTTGATTTATTGAAGGGAAACAAAGATGACTTTTCAATAGATTTCACATTAAAAAGAAAAGTAAAACCAAGCTTTTTACTTCCATAAAGGCTCATTGTTTTCTACAGAGAAAATCTGCCTAGTTTTATTGTTACTGGTGAAATCATATTTACTACTGAATTATTGTTGTCTTATAATTCTGAACATATTTTATTGAATCCAAGAAAAGTCATTTGAGCTCAGTAGAACACCTGTAATAATACACGCTGACTGCATCTGAGCCTATTTAATCTAACATGCTTTGTTACTAAATAAGAGTCTTCTGAGGCATCTACCACTTATGAATTAGATCAAGTTGTTGAATCAGAACCTCAGTTATCATACAAAATCAAACTCATTTATTTAGGGAGTAGAAATGTGAGTTTTCCAACATGATATACAAAATCAAATACAGCTAATAATGAGTTTGTTTCCTCTTGGACAATTAAAATATTTATTTCCATGCATGGCAATTAAATTAGTCTACTTGAGCTTCCATAACAAAATAATATGGAGTAGGTGGTTCAAACAACAGACATTTATTTTCTTTCTGTTATAGAGCTGGTAAGTTCAAGATCAAGATGGCAGCTGATTCCATATCTGATGAGGGCTCTCTTCCTAGCTTGCACATAGTTACCTTCTTGGTGAGAAATAGCAGAGAGTGGGTATCAATACACATAACCCGGATTACAGGTTAAAATTCCTACCACAGTTTTCTTTCTTTAAGAGAGATTTTTGCTATACGGCATGTGTGCTCACTGGAGAGACAGAGAGAAAGTGAGAAATCTCCTTCCCTTCCGGGTGGCTGGCCATGCCACGATACTTTCTCCTCCATTCTCCTCTTGGGATTTTGGGCATGCACACACATGTGCCCAACGTGAGTTTAAGCCACAGAGCCCAGGACTTGAGCCATGGTCAATGATGTGGGGGAACAGCAACATAAACATTATGCCACCTGCTGGTCCCCCCACCACATTTTTCTTACCTGTACCTAGTTGTGTCAGACAAGAAACAAATATATGTAAGAACTCCAAAGAACTTAGAAGAATCTATTACTATAAAATTATATTATACAGTAGATGTCAAAATGGCACCCATCTAAAATTCCATATGTATGTGAAAAATATTATTTGTTTAGAAGAAATTTATAGTGCTATTTGCATGCCAAGCTAAAGACAAAGGATTTCTTTTTTTTTTTTAAAGTATTCTGTATAGAGTGCCATTAACATTTAATACTATATCCAAAGGATCTTTAGTGCTTTAGGCTGAGGAGAATAGAACAGAAATGACCAACTGAAAGATTAAAATTGCATATAGTCTTATGGTTTATGTTTAAAACTAAAGGAAATTTTGCTCATCAATAAATTGGTATGTGTTTGAATATTAAAAAAAAATTTATCATGGAGTTAACATTGCTGGTCTAGAAAGATAGCCCAAGTTCCTTATTATCCTTGGTACATTTGTAAAAATATTTTATTTGGGATAAATCAATCTTTTTTAGGCCCAGACCAAACAACAACAAAAAGATTATTAAGAATACCTGCTTCTTCTAATTATTACTATTACTACTGTAATTTTTACTCAGGACACATGCACTTGTGGGAGAGACAGAGAGAGTGGGAAAGTGTAAAAGCCCTCTTCAGGAGGAATGGCCATACCACAATCCCTTCTCCTCCATTCTCCTCTAAGGATTTTGGGCACCCATGCACATGCACCTGCCATGTTTTTCAACTCTGGGTCTGGCACTTGGACATCTCAGTCAGCTATGACGGACCCAGTCACCAGCTGGTAGTATATATTTGATGATCTTAAGTTTATATTTATATAATATTGTGAGATCGTCAAACAAGATGAATGTTCAATTTGACATTTTCAATCATCAAAAATAGCTCTCATGTATTAGATATAAAAAATAACTTTGTAGTTAGCCTCAAGTTTTAAACTTTGAGTCAGTTTTAGCTTTATTAATAATGAATATTTCTGGGACCAGCAGGTGGCGTGGTGGTTAAGGCGCTGGACACTCCCACATGGCTAACCTGGGTTCAAGTCCTGGACCTGGTGGCTTGCTTTCTCACTTCCTTTCTCTCTCACTCTCACCCTCTGTCTCTCTCTGGTCAAATTAAAAAATCAATGAATGACTAAATAAATAAAATAAATAATTATTTTTTTAAAAAATGAATATTTCTTAGTAAACATAAATGTAAATTTTAAAAATCATGTGAATAAACATAGGTTTATTTTATTTCCCAGCACATACAAGTTTCATGGAGCCAGGAATATGCTATATATTACATTATAGAATTGTCTAATGACTTTGTACAAAATCACATAGTATATAAATAGTATAATGACAACAAATTGTTAAATGTATGATAGATAAAGCAGAATCATTTGCTACAGGATTTTGAATATGTTCCCCTACTAATGATTTTTCAGCTTTTTGAAATTTTAAGTCCCTTTGAGATCTGACAAAAAGCTTCAGAATTCTCTTTACAGAAAAAAAAAAGAGTATATTTACACAGAAACAAATTTTTTTAGAATTATTTTATTTAACTTTATCCATTTACTTATTTTAATTTGACCTGAGAGGGACAGAGTGTGTGTGGCGGTGGGGGCAGGGGAGGAGTGAGAAAGTAAACCGCCAGGTCTGGGACTCGAACTGTGGTCAGCCATGTGGGAGTCCAGTGCCCCCAATCACCATGCCACCTGCCGGACCCCACAGAAACCACATTTTGATATAATCTAATGAACTCATAGATAACATTTTTTTTTTCACGAATCCCAAGTCAACGAGCACTCCCCTAGTATATTTGCAATTTAGTTTAACTATCAGAAATTCATTTTTAGAGGCACAAATATAGACAACAATCTGGCCAGCTACCTCTAATAAAATGTAGATGCTTGTGGAAGAGAAGTGACATGTTGGTGCCTAATAAAGACCTTTATTAGGGTTTCACAGACCCGAGAGGCTGGAGGGAAACCTGCACATCCTTCTGGTTTCAGCAGGACTGCCTGCCCCTGGAGCTTGCCTTGGAAGATCATCCTCAAATTACTTCAGCCTCTCCCCTTCCTTTTCCTGGGGTAACATTCTAACTAAATAACAACCAGGTGGGAAATATATTTTGATCGCACTTTTTTCCTGTTCAATCACGTTGTGAAAATGTTTAGCAGTTGTGATTTGTTTAGCTGCTTTTCTCATATTTTTGCTTTCTGGATTTGGTGACTTAGTAAGAACCTGTATCACATATCAAAAGCAATTATTTATGCATTAATTTAACAAATACTTACTGAGCACCTACTATATGCCTACCCCAGTGCTATAATAGGTTATCCAGTCCATTAAAATCAGTCCCTATCTTCATAAGGCTTATAGTCTAGTGAGAGATAAATAATAATAAAAAAGAATAACATGGGTCAGCCCATGGCCTGGTGATTAAGGTGGCTGGATCCCACATGGCCAATAGCATGGTTCAAGTTCTGGGCCCAGCGGCTTGAAAAACATGCCTGGCCCATATGCGTGAATGTGAGCTCCAAATTGAAAGTAGGGAGAAATGGAGAAGGGATTGCAGAGTGACTATGCACTGAGGGAGGGGGGTGATTTTTCAACTTCTCTCTCTCTTTCTCTCTGCTTCTCTTGGGTGAGTACATATGCCCTCTGGAAAATTAAAAAATAGAAAAGAAGAGCACAAATCATTGTAAGAGCCATAATGCCATGGAGAAGAGGTACATGGAGCTATGAAAGGGTATATTGCAATATCGGATGACTCAGGGGATCACAAAGAATTGAATATGCTGAAATTTGAAAAAAAGGGAATTAATAGGTGAACTGAGCGGGAGTAGAAAAGCATTTCTATGCAAGAGCCCATGTCCTCCTATGTGTCCTGACTTGCGTAGCCTTGCTCGGTTTGGTCTGTGCTCGAACAGCCTGTACAACGGCCCAGTGGGTAGAGGGCGAGCTAACCGGAAGGGCAGCTTAGTTCACACTGCATACAAAAGCCCAGGCCTGCACCTTCTCGCTCGAAGATCCAGGGCCTCCAAGTGCCCCCCATGATTGGAATTACCCTCGCCTCTGTGTCTAGATGTGGAGGCAATGTGACTGGGAAGAGGAGTGGGGGTCTGAGAGTGAGCACTGCCCACTTACCCGCTGATTGTTTTTGGGCAAATCACACTCTCACTCGGTGTTCACTGGCGGAATCCACATAGGAGTGTGTTAGCAAATGCCTTTATGAGATGGCTGTAAAGAGACTTAGAAAGTGTGGTAAATACGTTTTTCTAAAATCCTGTCCTGCTCAACATTGGCATACAGGGCTTCTGCTTTTATGGGAGGAGCTAGGAAAGAGGAGGAGGTCAACCATAAGGCAAGGTATCCCACTCGTACAAGACAGCAGCCACGTTTTGCTTCCAAATAGAATGGAGCTCTTACCAGCGTGTGTGCTAGGAGAGAGGAGTGGTTTTAAACTTTCCTTCTTCAGAAGCACACAAAAGAGGACCGAGTCACAGGGAGGAGGCAGCCATTAAAGGGAAGACAGTTTATGGCACAGAAGTTCAGGTAAAAGAGCTTGAGCTGGGAACCGGCACAGCATTTTAAAGGGAGCATGGTCTCTATTCGGGGAATCAAGAAACAATCAAGATGTTGTCCTCTGAGTGGGTTTAATGCTCAGGCCAAGGTTCAAGGAAGAAAAACACCTGAGCACAGACCAAATGGAGTAAGAGTAAGTCAAAGAGGCTCCTCACTGGGCCCATGTAGCATCTTTTCCCCTAGGCAGACTCGAAAGGATGATTCTTAGCGGTGAGGAGTGGAGCGTGGCCTCAGCACCCAGCCTATGTTTTCCTTGGTGTGCAGAATGCATACAGAGAGTAAATTTTACCCATCTCATCTCAGAAGGGGGTTTCAGACAGTCTCAGAAAGCCCTTTATTGCCTTTATGAATTCCTGGGTAGAAGAGATTCTTACAGAGATATCTCCCCCTGATAAATATTTCCTATTGTCCACGACTGTAGACTCAAGATTAAACCCAGTCAGCTAAGGAACCACCCTGAGCAAATTCTTTTTTTGAGTTCTCTTTTGGTCAACTGTGCTACCTTATAGTTGGAGGAGGGACAAGCAGATGACATAATGGCTATGTTGCTGGACTTCCCTGTAGTGGACCGCGGTTTGAGTCCCAGACCTGGTGGCTTAAACTCACGCCAGGCGCGTGTGCGTGCGTGCCCAAGATCCCGAAAGGAGAACGGAGGAGAAGGGATTGCAGTGTGGCTGTCCGCCCGTGGAGTGATTTCTCACTTTCTGTTTCTCTGTCCCCTCCGTTTTTCTGGTGAGCACACGCACTCTATACCAAAAACCTCTAAAAAAAAACAACTTCATGGAGGGGTTATTTATTTAAAGCCAACATGTGGCTGTTATCTATTTAAAGCCTCCATGGGTTAATAATCGAGCCAGCTATTACCAGTACTTGAATACTTGTTAATACATTGCTTAGTAATGCATACATAGCTTTACCTATCTCACTCACTGACAGGGTTAATATGAACACAACCCAGTGGTCTATGTTAAGCTATTTTACCTTCCAATTAAACAATGTTTCCCTTTAAGAAGCATCAGAAGACCAAAATTACTACATGAGACCTGACACAACTTGTTCCTCTATTGTAGCATAAGATTAAAGCATTTTTTTCACCTACTCCCCCCACTTCTTAATCCTCTATCCGGCTGATTCATAACAGCTGTTAAATAACTAGACATTTAGGTAAAGGCGAACTGAACCTATAAATCAATGCGTGTGATATAATAACCAACTCTTTCCGGCCCAGCTTGCTCATACTGTCTTGGTTTGCTTTTTTTATGCTGACTTCAGCTGCAGCATGTGTATGAAAGGCTTTAGCACTATTGTAAACACTAATCTCCAGGCTGCCAATGTCATTATAAAAATAGATATAAGTAAATGAAGCTCCCAGTACATTCCTAGAGGCTTGCTGGGAGATCTTGAAGACATATGTATCCTCCAAGCTGTTACAATCTTCCTGAGTGTGAATGTTTGTTAGGACTGTCTTTATTGTAAACGACAGAAGCCAACATCAGTTAGTTTCAGCAAACAAGGGGATAGTAAGGATATAGGATGTCTCATGGGGTATACTTGCAGGGATGAAGTGAGGCTTCAGGACAGATTTGACACCAAAGCCTAGAATACCAAGAGCATTTTCTTTCAATTTCATTTATATTCTTCTGAGTCCATCTGTTCATTTTTCTTGCTCTTTGTTAACTGGCTTCTTGCTGAAGCCATGTGAGAAGGTCCTGGGTGCAGATACTGACGTCTCCCTGTAAGCACTGGATGTAAACTCGTGAACCTCTGATCTTGCCTGGCTGAAGCTGGGGGTGGATCACGGTGTGAGGACCTGTTGGGGGTTTCTTTCTCTCTCTCTTTTTCTTTCCCTCTTTTTCTCTCTCTTTGGAAGGCTTTTTATTTATTTATTTTTTTTTTTTTTGAGGATTTATCTTCTGTTGCAGCTAGTACCACCCTACAGGTATTTCTTTGTTGTGAAAAATTCCCAACCTGTAGCATCACAACTTATATTTTATAAATATAGCCTCTACCATAAGAGAAACCCTCTCAATTGGTCTCAATTCCACATTTTTAGGAAGCAGATTGACTGAACCAGTGAGTTAACTCCTAAATGTGTTAGCCTATTTTGACAAGGGAAGTGGGGTGTCATGCACTAAATGGCCACTGGAGGGTTTACTGTGTGAATTTGAGCTTGTTTAGAGAATAAAGCCAAGACTTGAGATTAGATACTATTTCAGCTCTGCTGCTAACTTATTGAGTAGTTTTAATCAATGTATTTAACCACTTTGGGCATTGGCCTCTCATATAAAAATGAGAGCTTTATAATGATGTAATCTCCAATGTCTTTTCCCATTTTAAAATCATAGGGACCAGCAGTTAGCATAATGGCTATGTCGCTGGACTCCCATAGTTGACTGCGGTTTGAGTTCTGGACCCAGTAGCTTAAACTCACACCAGGCTCGTGTGTGTGTGTGCCCAAGATCCCGAGAGGAAAAAGGAGGAGAAGGGATTGTGGCGTGGCCATCCACCCTGGGGGGTGATTTCTCGTTTTCTGTCTCTCTCTGTCCTTCTGGTGAGTGCATGCGCCCTATAGCAAAAACCTCTCCAAAAAAAGAAAAAAAATATATAGCCCATGGGCTTTATACAAATGCCCAGAAAACAAATCTTGCACAGTGAAATGACAGTTCGCCTGAATCATTTTTGCAGGTTAGGGTAGCATATTAGTGTATTTCTGTGTTGCTTACGGAAATACTGAGACTAGATGATTTACAAAGAATAGAGATTTATTTGGTTTACAATTCTGATGGCTAGAAGGTCCGAAGACATGGGGCTGACAGCACAAAGTAGCCACCGGAAGCAGAGAAGATGATGGATGTGTGCACAGAGAGAGAAAAAGAGAACTGTGGGCAGCTGTCTTCCTTTCACAACAATACATTTTCCCAAGAACTAACCCTTCTCATTAGAGCTAGAACTCACTGGGTCTCATGAGACATCATTAATCCATTCACAAGACTGATGCCTTTGTGAACCAGTCACTGCCCACAAGACCACACCTCTCAAACTCATTACCCACTAGGCCTTGCCTACCAAACCTACACTGGAAACTAAATTCTTTGTCACGAATCTTTGGGGGATAAACCATCATCTAAACCAGAACACATAGCAATGCCCAAAATATCACAGGACTTTTTGTGTTTCCTAGATGCCTACTTCAATTGTCCGAATATCATGGCAATGAATATGGACACCACTCTGAAAGTTAATCCTAAATTTTTGGTGAGGCACTCTAATGGCTTCTTTTGCTGAACTTTCCTAAAGATTTTGTAATTTCTGAGATAATCCCAGATTATAGTGTGTATAATTACACATTATGTATTGATTAAGAGCATAAATGCCTAAGTCGAATTTCCTAGATTTAGATTCAATTACAGTTCTACCATTTACTAACTTTGGGATATTTAATTTTGAGGGCCATTGTAAGGAGTTTTTAAAAACTGCATGCAAGAGGACTTCAAAAAGTTCATGGAAAATGGAATTAAAGTATGAGTTTATTCTGGTGCAAGAAAATTATAAATGCAACATATTTTTTGTCAAAATGTACTTTTTCCATGAACTTTTTTCTTTTTCTTTTTTTTGGAGAGGTTTTTGCTTTTAGGGCGTGTGCGCTCGCCAGACAGACAGAGACAGAGAGACAGAAAGCAGGAAATCACCCCCCAGGGGGGATGGCCACGCCGCAATCCCTTCTCCTCCACTCTCCTCTCGGGATCTTGGGCATGCACGCACACGTGCCTGGCGTGAGTTTTAAGCCACCGGGTCCGGGATGCGAACCACGGTTGACTACGTGGGAGTCCAGCGACATAGCCATTACGCTAACTGCTGGTTCCCAGTGTTTTTTTTTAAAATATGAAATTGGTTCCTTCTCTTCTAATTGTTTAAGTATCTGTCACATCTCTAGATTTCAAGGCCCTGAAAGCCAAATACTCAGTTACATTGAACTTCCTGTCATTTGAACCTAGTCTAATGTCTAGCAATACTTGCCTAATAATATTTTTAAATGACAAAATAGGTGAATGCATGTTACCACATGGAACATTTAGCTTGTCTTACAAAAGTACAAATAGTATGTTTTGTCCCTCATTTTAAGGTACTTCTATTAATTCTCATTATATCTCTTCCTAGTTCAAAGGAGCATAATTTTATGAATAGCCTTAAGGTATTGCCATTTTTCTAACCTAAGATTGCTAGCATGTGGCTATAGATTAGCATTACATAGGGAGTTGGGGAGCTCTTTAAATATGCTGAGACCTAAGTCTCACCATTGAATTAGAATCTTGAAGGAGAGGGGTAGTGCCTAAGCATCAGGCTATATTTAATGCTCCTCAAGGTTGTGAACCTCTTTTCTAGTCTATTCATGTTGTAATCATGTACTAAGTAAATGTTTCTTTCATTTCTGTAACTTAGATGCTTCACCCGTCCACTCTTTCAACATGGTCATTAGGCATTATATTAGACTTCCAAAGAAACATAACCAATAAAATGTGTATATAGAGAGAGATTTAAGGAATTGGCTCATGCAATTGTGAAGACTTGGCGAGTCCAAAATCGCTAGGACAGGCTGGTAGACTAGACACCCATGGAAGAGTTGCTGTTTGAGTTCAGAGGCTGTCTGCTGGCAAAATTTCCTCCTCTACCTGGGAAATCACACCTTTTCTATTAAAACCTTCAACTGGTTGGATGAGGCCTACCCACATTATGGAGAGTAATCTGCTTTATTCAAAGTCTACTGATTTAAATGTTAGTCACATCTTTAAAAATACCTTTACAGAAAAAAACATAGAATAATATTCTAATAAATATTTGGGTACCAAAATCAACACATAAAATTGGCCACCACAGGCAACTGGGCCCTTCATTTTGACCATTTATCTTTGGTGTATATAAAAATGTTTCCTGGTCAGCAGGTGGCATGGTGGTTAAGGACTCTGGACTCCCACATGACCGACCACGGTCCGAGTCTCAGACCTAGTGGCTTGCTTTCTCACTTTCTCTCTCTCTCTCTCTCTCTCTCTCTCTCTCACTCTCACTCAGTCCCTCTCTGCTCAAATTAAAATAAATACATAAAATTAAATAAAATAATTATTTAAAAAATGATTAAGATGACAAATTAAAAAAAAATAATGTTTCCCAGTAGTGTCATATATGTTCCAACAGGGCTTGTTCTACTACAGTCTCTTTAACTGTGGTGAAGATAACCACGGTGTCCTAGAAGAAGCAGGAGAAAGCAAACCTGAGATGGGAGGGTTAAAAGCCTAGCTGTAAAGCACAACTCTCACATACCCTGGGGAGGATTCTGCATGGCTGCCTTTGTCTTCCAAAGTTCTCTGGTTACACATTCATCTCCCCATGAATGTCTTTCAAAAAACTGAGCTACTATGTCTGTCAAATGAATGTACACATTCATCTGTTCTTACGGGAATTACATCCAGGAAATCTAGATTAATCCCAGATCAAAGCTGCCAATGTACCCAAGAGATTCTCCTCTGAAAGTAGACACAATAACTATGTCAACATACAATTGCGCTTTTCAAAACTTATGATTCCAAAATTTGAATCTAATAGTAAAAAAAAAGTTTCCTGGGTGTTTTCCTTGCTTGCTTGAATGAATGAATAAAAATGTGCTGACAAGCATGATTTCACAATCAAACTTTGGCGGAGAAAGTACAATAATCATTGGCTTTCAGTTGCTTCTACACTGAGTGGTTAGGATAGCAAAGGATCCACATTCCCAGATTTGTTGGAAATATGCTCAATTCGCTTGACTCCCAAGCATTATAAAGTGTGTTTTGCATGTAAAGTCTGCAAAACAAGTTGTATGACCAATATTATTTTCATACCTGGAACTCAAACTGGAATACAATTTTTAGAATGAACTGGAGTTTTAAAATAGATGACAAATTTTGCTTAATCTTTTATGTGTCTGTTAGAAAACTTTTATATCTTTCATATTGAGAATCTCTATCTCTAATTCAATGGAATGATTTATAGGTTGGTTAGTCCTTTGGAATTTTAAGCGAATCTTTGAATAATAATGTCTGGTTTATGCATCCACATGTTAAACCATGCATGCATCATCTTTATAATTGAACAAAATCACCCCTAACACAGTATTAATAATCCCATTTATTAACAGGATAATTACGGACTTCAAAATTAATAATACTATTCCAGTCTCGGTCCTAATTGTTGTTAATGCCAAAGTGGTTTGTAATGTTTGTTCCAAACGAAAGGGATGGACTCTTTCTGCTGTTGATTGAAAATATTCTTTAAAAATTGAGTCATAGCCCTTTTTTACAAAATAAAAAATCTGTAAGGCATATATTTAGCTCAAAGTGAATTAAAATTAGGCAGGCTTTGAAAGTTGTCACTGGATTGTTTGTTTTTTTTTTGTTTTGTTTTGTTTTGTTTTTTTGATGGAGAGCAAGATTAGGAAACTAATGCTTTCTTGTGAGAGTGTAGGGACCTACCTAGTTGGAAATATAGAACTCCTTGCACCAGGTATTTCATACTGCTTTGGAGTCATAGAAGATTTGTATGTATGGTAGAGGAATACAACATCGTAAATTCTCAAGCAGTGTTTTAAGACCATTTGCAAGGTACATGGTAAACAATTTGTTTCTAAAATGAAGACCAAAAAAAAAAAGCATTCAGATCTGTAAAATTGCTCCCTCATTCTTCCTCTGTCCCTGAATCGGCTTTTGGAACCCTTATGCCCTTTTTGTATGGAATGCAGCTAAAGAGGAAGACTTAAATATTTCTAGGAGCAAAGTTGATCTACAAACCAATAGGGCCGATGCAGAAAGCAGACCTGAGTGGGCTAAAAAGTTCATTTAATGGGGTGGCACAGTGGTACTGCAGCAGGACCCACATGGGAATGGTCATGGATTCACTTCCTGGGACTTCTCTGTATGTCAGATACATGTACACTTGCTTGTCATCTGAGCTGACTGAGATGGGGAGTAGATGGTGGCATGAAGACCCATTCAGGGGTGCTTCTCTCTCTGTCTCTTTCACAGAAGAAATAAATCAAACAAATTTCAAATTTTTCTTTAAAATTAATAAGTTAACCAGACTGGGTCCCATATTTTTGTTCAAGAATTAGAAAAAAAGAAACTGAAAGTGGATGAAAACCATGCTCACAGGGTTCTTGATATCTTCAAATAAGTTCTCCCCGGAAAAGCCACATAGGTGTCTCTCTGTGGCTGATGGCTTAATATCTTTTGCAGGGAATGCTTTTTTCTTTACTTCCAAACTATATTTAAACATAATGTAATGCAAGAGACCTTCAACCTCGTTTAAGGGAAAGAGCACTGCAAGAGAAACAATACCTGCTTCTAGAGCCTTCTCTCCCAGTTATTAGCTATTGGCCTAAGGCGGATTATGTAACCTTTATGAGCCTCCTTTCCTCATCTATGAAATGAGGTTTGTGATAGCTGCCTGAAGGGTGGGCACTGCTCCAGAGTGTCCCTTGAGATCCCTTCCAACTCTGAGATTCACTAGTCCATTATTCTGTCAAGTCATCATATATCATAGAAATCACTAGTGTGTGTTTCCACACTCCTGGTTTCTTTCTTTTCCTCTCCAATCTGTTACTCCTTAAAATCACATGCACATAGTTACTACGTTTATTTCTAGTAAAGGGAATTTAGAACATTCTTATCAGATAAATTTATTTTCGCCATAAGTTTAAAATATGCATGTATTTAAGATAATTAGCTTGTTATAGTTAAAACACCGTGCGTCTATTAATTATATAGTTAAGTGGGTACAGGTGAAATGAATAGGTGTGGCTAACCAGCCGTATTTGAGGGATTTAATAGTAGCCACTTAATTTAACTACCCACTGAGCTCATTTAAAATGCATGAGAACAAAGTAGTCAGGTGGGGTCTCACAGGTTTCACCTGCGATGGTAATGACTCAGCAAATATCATTAGTGAATAAGAAAGCTGTAAAATTCACTGAGCCACTGAAACACACAGACTGGACAATAATTCCTTTAAATTCCTTTATCAAAAATGACCTGATCTGGGCCAGCTAGTGGCATGATGGTTGGGGCAACTGGATCCCATATGGCCAATTGTGTGGTTCGAGTCCCAGATGCAGTGGCTTGAAAAACATGCTGGGAAGGGTAGGAGGAAGGGGAATCAGGGAAAAAAAAAAAAAAAAAAAAAGGGCAACACATTTAATAGGCATAGAAATGAAAAGTCATCTGCTGATGATAATCTATATGGCACTGTCTTTGACTTGACCAATAGGCACTGTATTCATAATGGGAAAAACCATGTTGTGTGCTTTAAAGACATAGAATGATTAAATGTAAATTTTAAAAATTAAACACACACACACTGACACACACACACACACACACACTGACACACACACACACACTGACACCTGGGTGTATGCCCAAAATCCTGAGAGGAGAATGAAAGAGAATGGCCATCCCTTCTGGAGGGGTGCTTTCTCACGTTTTCTCTCTCACCTTTGCTCTGTCTCTCTCCAGCTAGCACACACACTCTATAGAAAATTTTTTCAAAAAATGATCTTGATCTCATCTACATTTGTTGAGTTCAATAAAAATAAAAACATACTCTATTTTTATAGCCTCCAACATATTCCAGAGTAGAAGTAGTATAACCAGGTGCTTGTTAAACCACAATGAGACTTGTCTAAATGGCCACTTGTACTTTGACAAATTCTTGTTAAACATTCCCTAAATCTTGCACTTGAGCAGCTGTCATGGTACTATGCTTATAAAAGACTTGGTTTTATTTCAATTTTGCTTTATAGTTACAGGGCGGCATGATATATCCATTGAAAGCAAAAACATCAGAATCATACATATCTGAATATGCACCTTTGCTTACTTACCAAATACGTAATATTGGGCAAATAGCTTAAGTTCTGTCATTTGCAACAATGTTAGTAATACCATCCTTTGGAAAATAGAAAGGATTAAAAGAAAAAAGTACATAAGCCCTACATGCATTCATTCATTGTTTTTGTCAGCAAATGTTTACTATGTGCCTTCTGTGTGCAGGGCATGATGAAAGTGCTCTGTCAAACACAGAGCACTAGCCAGACAAGTCCCTACTTTCCCTGAAATGACATTCTGGTGGCCTGTCACATCTCCTGTCTTCTGGAAATCACTTAACAGTAGATGCCTATAATTATTGTTTTTTTTTTTAATTAAGTGTATATTACTTTAAACCAAAATTAAATATTATAACCCAGATACCATTGAACATTTTTTTTTGAGAGAGATTTTTGCTATAGGGCATGTGCACTCGCTGGAAAGACAGAGAGAGACAGAAAGGGGGAAATCATCCCCCCTGGGGAGGGTGGCCACACCACAGTCCCTTCTCCATTCTCCTCTTGGAATTTTGGGTATGCACAAACACATGCCTGGTGTGAGTTTTAAGCCACTGGGTCCAGGACTCAAACTATGGTTGACTACATGGGGAGTCCAGTGTCATAACCATTATGCCATCTGCTGGTCCTAAGTATCCTAAAGGTGCAGATCAGTACTTTGTCCGTGTTGCATCCCCTGTACCCATGTGCAGCATTTCCAAACTAATTCCTGTGTGAAGGGGCTAAACCCCTGAAGTAAAGACAAGCAGGACTGGCATTCCATCAAAAGGAAGAATTTAAAGAACTAGGTGGTGGCACACTGGTAAAATGTAAAACTCCGCAAGAGTGACCCGCATGAGAAGTTTCCAGGTTCGCATCTGGACGCCTCACTGAGTACACCATGCACACACACGTGCCCAGGATCCAGGGCTAGCCGAAACCGGGAGTGGATCATGGAATCAAGATTCTGTTGGATGTTGGTCTCTGTTTCTTGCTTAGGAAAACAAATAATAAAATATTATGTAATTCTTTTTTAAAAATTAAAAATAATTAAAATTCAAGTTGAATTGAAATTGTTCAGAAGAACAATATAGGGTGATGTTTAAGAAATGAACACTATAGCCACTTGATCAGGTGTGAATCCAGACACATGTTAGCTTAATGACTTAGTGTAAATTAGTGCTCCCTCCTCAGTTTCCTCATATGTATTATAAGAATAATAACAGTTCCTACCTTGAAGAGTTGATGTAAATATTAAATTAATTAATTTATATAAATCCCTTAGAACTGTGCCATGCACAAGATAAGGATTAAACAACTGTTAAATTATGTTATTATTATTGTTGTTGCTATCATAGATGCCATAAGGGGAGGAATGTGATGTGAAATAACTAAAATGAACCCTTTCTGGGCTGTGTGGGGGGAGTAATTAAAAATCTTTTTCCTGTTATCTTTGTTGGGTAACTCACTGGAATATTTTTCAAATAGGGTATTAGAATGTGTTACATGAGAATGAATAACAGAATGAACCAGCAGTTGGCGTAATGGCTATGTTGCTGTTGCTGGACTTCCATGTAGTCAACTCCCGAGAGGAGAAGGGAGGAGAAGGGATTGCGGAGTGGCCATACCCCTGGGGGGGGAGGGGGTGATTTCTTGCTTTCTGTCTTTCTGTCTCTCTCTGTCTTTCTGGTGAGCTCATGTGCCCTATAGCAAAAACCTCTCTTAAAAAAAAAAAAAAAAAAAAAAGAGAGAGAGAGAGAGAGAATGAATAAATAAATAAAAGAATTCTATAATCCCTAAATTTGAAAAGAGTTAGACTTTCAAAGTTAGCCTTTTCACTGCAGGATTTCTCAGTCTTTAGTATGCTAATGTACCAGGTCAGTTTCCAAGAGGGAAATACACTCTTTCCCCAAATCATTTTAGAAGTTTTGAAGATTGATAACAAAAACAACGTTTGAGAGATGGTGATAAGGGTGAGGAGAGGTTTATGTTGGAGTTAATATCAAATATCATATTTAATTACCTCAACTGTAGTAAAAAAAAAAAAAAGAAAGTGGCTTGTACTGAGAAAGTGATCTTAAAACTGAACAAAGAGAAATCAGTAAATGTGAAGGGCCCCAGTGAGTATTGGAGCCAGCTTGTATTTGTGAGAGTCAAGGGTTAAATTTTCAGAAATTTTGAGATTTAGTTTAAAACAGAGCTATTGTTTTCAAATAAAATATTGGGACCAGCAGATGGTGTAATGGTTATGTCACTGGACTCCCATGTGGTTGCCCACAGCTCAAGTCCTGGACATGGCGGCTTAAACTCATGCGAGATGCAAGTGTGTGCATGCCCAAGATCCTGAGAGGAAAATGGAGACGGGATTGTGACATGGCCATCCCCCCGGGGGGGTGATTTCTCACTTTGTTTCTCTGTCTATTTTTGTCTTTTCATGTGCCCTATACCCCAAATCTCTCTTAAATAAATAAATAAATAATAAAATATATAAATTTTCAATTACATACATAATATTAAAATTTTAAAAATTAAAAAATAATCACTTCATAAATATTTTACTATACTTTATAATTATCTTTGCTCTTGAGATTTCTTATTTCTGTTTTATCCATATAGTAGAAATACTATATGATGGCATGGCTGTCAGTACACATCTCTTCCCAACGTCATGTTCAGAAACTTCACGTTGGTAACTTAAAATCTGCCATAGTGAGAGGATTTGTACCATAGAAATTGGCAAATATGACATATCAGGGCTTGATTTACTGTTTTGTGGATTTTTGAAGACCTAAGAATGTGATGGAGAAAATGTTAATGCAAACTAAACTTTAAAACCGCAGTCAGGTCAGAACAGTTACAGCCAACAGCACAAAAGACAAAGGAAATACTCTTTTGGTATTCAAAAACTACTATCTGATTCAGCAAAGAAATTGCTCACATAATTTATTGATCAATGAGATGAAGCTCTGATTTACATCTTCATTGCCTCACTTTCATCTTGCTAATTAACCTAAATGAAAATAGCAACCAGCATGCATGTCAGAACTAGCCAAAAGACTGACGGTTAAAACTGAGCTATTTAGGCGAAGGATGGAAATGTAGGATGGATGAACCTGGACAAAATAATGTTAAGTAGAATAAATGAGACGCTGAAAGACACACACCATATGTTCTCAGTCATTAATAGAGGCTGAAAGTTTCGATTGCACGCAAGTGGAGAGTGCAATGCTGGATACCAGAAGTTGGAAAGGCGAAGCAAACAGGGAGGGACAGAACGTAGTTAACAGATAAAAGAGTGCAGGTAGATATGTGGAATGAGTTCAAGAATACTACAGCAAAACAAGGTGAGACAGTTGAATGACTATTCAAGGTATACTTCAAAATAATTAGAAGAGTGGATTTCAGAGGTGCACAACCCAAAGTCGTGTTTGAGATAGTGATTGGATCATGACCCAATGAATACATGTTTTGAAAACCACACTGTAACCACAGATATGTACAACTATTATATATAACTTACAAATGATGGTAATTAGGGCCTGGACCAGCAGGTGGCATAATGGTTGCACCGCTGGACTCCCACATAGTCAACCACAGTTCGAGTCCCGGACCCAGTGGCTTAAATCTCACGACAGGCATGTGTGCGTGCATGCCCAAGATCCTGAGAGGAAAATGGAGAAGATATTGTGGTGTGGCCATCCCCCACCCCCGCCGCCGCCCCGGGGGAAAGGTGATTTCTTGCTTTCTGTTTCTCTGTTTCTCTCTGTCTCTTGGAAAAAAAAATATATATATATCATATATATATATATATATATATATATGATATATATATATATATAATATATATATATACACATTAGGCCCAGCAGCTGTGGCACAGTATGTGCAATGCTGAGACTTATCTGGGAAAGTTCCAGGTTCACTTCCAGAAGTCTCTGTACATACTGGGTGCTTGTGCACCCGCCAGCCTGTACTCTCAGCTGGCTGAGGCTGCAGTGGGGGGCCAGGGGAGGATGGATCACAGTCTAAGAACCCTGTTGGAGGTACCTACCTCTCTCTCCCTCTCCTTCTGTTTCTCTCTCATGAAGGACATAAAATTTATAAACATTTTAATAATTTTTTAAAAAATACTCAGTATTAGTTATGTAGAGCAGTTTCTTCAAAAGTTACTTTATCCAGAAAAGAGCCAATGATTTTGCTTTGTCACTCTTTGAAAGGACAAGAACAACAATAATCTGAGAAAATATAGGGCTGTTCTTAAAGAATGTATGCTGGGACCTCTTAAGACATTCTATTTCTCCCTCAGTATAACCCCTTTCAGGTCAAGTCAGATTTCCTTTATGCTCTGAGTTGACGAGACTAGGTCCATTTTTTCTGTTTGATATTTTTTCCAGTTGAATAAGTCATACTTTTGAATCAATAATATGAACCCACCAGGAAGAAGACAGATTTAAAAATAAACTTGTAAATCTAACTTAACATTTTCAATCTGCAGGGGCCTGATCTATTGTACATACTGTCTAGATTCAAGTTGTACTTTTCATTATGCACTTTTATCTTCAAAAAGATGAATAAACATCAGGTGCTTATTATACTTTTTTATGATAGTTTTATCTTACATTTTTCTTTATAAGAGAGATGAAAAGAAATATAGCGACACACTCTTTCACAGAGAAGGTATATTTTATTGTTCCTAGTGCTATTTGTCTATTTCTAACTGGGTTTTGACCAGAGAACCATAGCCTGTTTTGGAGTTGAAAGTTACTGATCATGAACATGGTGCAAAAGTCTGTATGCTTACACAGTGTCGGACCTTTTTTAGCACTAGTTGGAAAAATTTACAATATCCTGTCCATCTCTTACCAGTTCCTTTATTTAAATGTATTTGCTCCCTTCTCCCTATGTTTCAAAAACATATCATACAGTTTATTTCTAGGTGTTTGACAGAAAGAGGATTACTTTTTCCTACATGAATTCTGAGAGCCTATAATAATGCTAGTAGAACTATAATTTACTATAGGGTTAAAGAGCACAGTATTCTTTAAATGTATATGATCATGGAAATTTTTTACCTAAAACACCCTTTGGAATTAATGTTTCATAGATTATGCTTTGGTAACTAATTCCACTTTCATGCCATAGAAGAGAAACAGAGTCTAGAAAGCAACAGGTACTTTCCCCAAATCCCTCAGACAGATATGACAGAACATAGATACACACGATGCACATGGTAGATTAGAGCCCTTTCTTTCTCTTTCTCACACCAACTTACAATACCTTTGTGTGTCCAGTCACACCTCTTTCTTGGCTCTTGTAATAATCAATGGGCCATGTGTAGATAGCAATGAACAAGAGTAAACAGTAATGGGGACCAGCAGATGGTGTAATGGCTATGTCACTGGACTCCCACAGAGTCGACCATGGTTTGAGTCCAGGACCCAATGGCTTAAAACTCACGCTGGGTGTGTGTGTCCAAGATCCCGAAAAGAGAATGGAGAAGAAGGGATTGTGGTGTGGCCATCTCCCTTGGCGGGGAGGGGGTGTGTGATTCCTTGCTTTCTATTTCTCTGTCTCTCTGTCTCTCTGGTGAGCACATACACCCTATAGCAAAAATATCTCAAAAAAACCAAAAAAGAGTAAATGGTACTATAGTACAATACTTTGTAATGAAATTCGTCACCGTGTTCTTCATAATTTTAATGAAACTGGGGGACAAAAATAGAACCACAGGACCAGCAGTTGGTGTAATGGCTACATCGCTAGACTCCCATGTAACTGACTATAGTTTGAATCCCAGATCTGGTGGCTTAAACTCATGCTGGGTGCGTGTGCGTGTGTGCCCAAGATCCCGAGAGGAGAATGAAGGAGAAGGGATTGTGGCATGGCCATGCCCCCTGGGGGGTGATTTTTCACTTTCTGTCTCTCTGTCTCTCTTTGTCTTTCTGGCAATTGCATGTGCCCTATAGCAAAAACCTCTCCAAAAAAAAAAAAAAAAAAATAGAACCACAATATGTCCCAGAGTGTTTCAGATGTCCTTAATTCCTAAGAGTTTGCCTTGTTCTCTGTATGAGGATGCTCATATCTTTCTTTCTTTTTTTCTTTTTGAGAGGTTTTTCACTATAGGGCACGTGCGCTCGCCAGACAGACAGAGAGACAGAGACATAGAGACAGAATGCGAGAAATCACCCCCCAGGGGGGATAGCCACGCCGCAATCCCTTCTCCTCCATTCTCCTCTCGGGATCTTGGGCACACACGCACACGTGCCCAGTGTGAGTTCTAAGCCACCAGGTCCGGGACACGAACCGCAGTCGACTATGTGGGGGTCCAGCAACATAGCCATTACGCTAACTGCTGGTTCCCAGGATGCTCATGTCTTTCTGATCATACTTTCCATTTTTTGTTTGGGGAAGTCTAGTCATTATAGAAAGAAGATGTAGGGAATTTATCAATAACAAAAGACATTCAACAAATTTTGTTGAACACATTTTTTGCCAGGAACTGTGTGGACACAAGGGATGAGGCCATGAACAAATGGACACAATCCCAGGCATCGTAGAATATATGGTCCAGTGAGAAATACAGTGTAAGTACAGAGTGGAGAGAAAGCACAGATGAGGAACAACTAACCCTAACTGAAAGAGAGGAGGTCAAGGAAAACATCACAGAGGAAGTGATGTTCAAGATGACACCTACAGGATGAGTAGAAGTTACGTAAACATGAACAGGATGTGGCCAGAGGAGTTCTGAACTAAAAGGATCATTTTAAAAGCCCTGAGATTAGAAAGAAGTTGATATTTTGAGGAACTGAGAGTGTCTGAAGTAGAAAGGAGGAGAGATGAGACCAGAGCGATAATGCTGCTACTACTTACATGAAGGATTTCTGGTGTTGTATGAATGAGAGAGGGAGCCACTGGGGTGCTGTAAGGTGTTCTGCGTTTAAAGGCTCACTGGGATGCAGAGTGAACAACTGTTAAAATTAAAAACATGAGGGCCAGTAGGTAGCAAGGTGGTTAGGGTGCTGAACTCCCACACGGTTGACCCCGGTTTGAGTCCCGGACCCAGCAGCTTACTTTCTCACTTTCCCCCCGTCTCTTTTTGTCTCTCTCTGGTCAAAATTTAAAAATAATAATAACGATTAAAATAAATAAGTAAATCTTGTTTTTAAAAATAAATAAAAAAGGATGAGGTGGAAGGCTGTTCCAGTGATTCTAGGAAGAGATAATGACAGCCTATGCCATAGAAGTGGCAGTGTGGATACGGAGAAGTGGAAAGAGATTACGAGTTGGATTATTAGGACTTGATTGATGTGTCCAAAGATGAGCTGAAAGATGATGGATGCCAGGGAGGAGAAAATATTAATATTTGAAGAAGGGGAAATAAGAGTATATTAACAGATACGTTAAGAGACTAAAACGATCATATTTCTTAGGTTAACATCCTATACAAACAAAACTTTAAAATATATATTAAAATGTATTGGGGGAAAGAGAGGAGGTCAAGGAAAACGTCACAGAGGAAGTGATGTTCAAGATGATACCTCAATAGGAAACAAAATAGCAGAGTATTCCTTTAATAACATTCGTAAAACCTGAAAGCAGTCTTTGCTTCTGTCCTGGAAATTTATAGATTATTTCTAATATCTATTATTTCCAAATATTGTGCATAAACTTGGCTCTCCTGATATGACATATATTTTAATATAGTAAGAGGAAAACCAAAAATCCAAAGTTTGCAGGAAGAAACAATTATAAGTTGTGGGTTATACATGGATTAAAATTTCTGTCTTTCTTCTGAAAGGCATTGTGTGTTTTTGCTTCATACTTCTAGAGTGCTTTGTCTCTTTTTAAAATCTTTTTCTCTCCCTCAAGGAAATAACTACAATTATTAACAGCTGATGTTTATAGAAAGTGGCAAGGCTAAATTGAACAATTATTATCTCTGTTTTTTATGATGTATAAAAACAATGAAACTCTTTTAGACAGAACTGAATTTTAAATAAAGCCCAAATGAATTGTGTTATCTGCTTGGAACTATAGTGCTAATCTTGTAATTAAAACAACAACATGAAAAACTAACTCTTAAAAATTGTGAGACATTTAAACAGCTCATAGAAAAACATGTCCTGGAAATGAATTATAATTTTGACATGCTAGTTAAGTTGGCAAAAGTCTCAGGAATTTTTATATAATAACCCTTGTAAATTCCTAGCATTGAAAAATCAATATTCTGGACCAGCAGTTAACGCAATGTCACTGGATTCCCATGTAGTAGACCGCAGTTCGAGTCCCAGCGGTGGCTTAAACTCACTCCAAGCACGTGCCTGTGCATGCTAAGATCCCAAGAGGAGAATGGAGGAGAAGGGATTGCAGCGTGGCCATCCCCCTGGGGGGTGATTTCTCACTTCACTTTCTGTCTCTCTCTGTCTTTCTGGTGAGCACATGCACGCTATAGTAAAAACCTCTGCAAAAAAAAAAAAAAAAGAAAGAAAGAAAGAAAAAGAAATCTCAATATTCAAGGAAGCACAGCAAAACTATGATAAATCTATTTTTTAAAATAAAAGGTATGTGGGGACCAGTAGGTGGTGTGATGGTTAAGGCATTGGATTCCCACGTAATCAACTACAGTTCAAATCTCATACCTGGCAGCTGTTTTCTCACTCTCTCTGGTGAGCACATGTGCCCTATAACAAAATAAAAATAATAACAAATAAAATTAAATAATTAATTCTTTAAAATAAATAAATAAATGAATAAATGTGCCAGATTGAAAAACTGCCTTTTAATTTACAATTGCTTTGCTTATTTATCCCCACTTTGTTTTAAATGATGTCACAATACTTATTTCTTTTTAAAAAGTGATAGAAAAAAATAAAGAAATAAATTCATATTTACTTCTTCCTGATTTTATGAGAATTACCACTATACATTAAACATATTAAGATCAAAGCAGGTATTTTCCTAATCAGAGCATCTCAGAAGTTCAGTATACAAGCCATAAGGCCAAATGCCATGGGAGTTTATAGCAAAGGCACAGGACACTTCCTGCTTCTCCAGCTTCATGGAATGTACATAGCTCAGGTACTCACTTTAGCAATTAGTTGGCAATCAAAATCAAACTATGATTTTCAAGATGCTGGAGAGCATCCAATGCAACCAACAATAGACGATTCGGAGAAGGAAAGTGCATTGCAGGAAGCCTTTATTTGCTGGTACTTTTTCCTCTTGGTCATTTGCTGATTCTCAACTCAAGGCACCAAAGTTAAAGAATATGGTGTCCTCAAATCTGTAGAGGTCTGACTGAGCTGACAGATCAAATATCAGACTTCACAGCTACAGAAATTAGTTATGAGCTAAGAGACTAATATTCTCAAAGAAAGTGAGCCTGACACTCTGCATGAATTTTATTTCTAACACACGTGCCAATCCCCAAGCTCTACACTGGGATAGGAGGACACACAAAAAATGGATTTCCTATCATGTCAAAGAGAAATAGCCTGGTAAATATTCTAGATTTTGCTTAATAGCCTAGAAGGCCTAGTCCCTAGGGATAAGACAAATTATAAATGCATCAGTTTTCACAGATTCCAAAATAGAGTTTCAGATTAATTCTGTACCTAATTGAAGCAAGCTCTTTTCTGGTAGTAAATCTTCCTACCAAAAGAAAATTAAATTCTCTTTGAAGAAAATTAACATCATAACAATTTTTCATGGAAAATATTCAACGTTTCATCCATAACAATTTTTCATGGAAAATATTCAACATTTCATCCAAAATCAATAGAGATGCCCATTTAAAGAATAAAATGATGATATAACAAAAAAAACAACTAAAGCCTCAGAGCAAAAATAAATAGCAAAAACCTAAAAAAAAAAAAAAAAAAAAAAAAAAAGAATAGATCAATTAATGACACAGATACTGAAGCTATTAAACAGATTTTGAAACACTATGATTAAGATGTTTTAAAAATAGTGAATTTCACCAAAGAAATAGCATCTTAAAAAATGGGAACCAGCAGTTAGCGTAATGGCTATGTCGCTGGACTCCCATGTAGTCTACCGCGGTTCGCGTCTCGGACCCGGTGGCTTACAACTCACGCCGGGCGCGTGTGCGTGCGTGCCCAGGATCCCGAGAGGAGAATGGAGGAGAAGGGATTGCGGCGTGACCATCCCCCCTGGGGGGTGATTTCTCGCTTTCTGTCTCTATGTCTCTCTCTGTCTGTCTGGCAAGCGCACGCGCCCTATAGCGAAAAACCTCTCAAAAAAAAAAAAAAAAATGACAGCCAATTGAAATCACAGAACTTAAAACTATAATTCAAATTTAAATTCAAGAAATAGGTTTTTAGAGGCCAGTAACTGAAACGATTGTTAAGGCACTAGATTCCTACATGGTTGATCGTGGTTCAAGGCCAGGGCCTGGCAGCTTACTTTCTTACAGTCTCTTTCTTGCTCTTGCTCTCACTCTCACTCTCACTCTCTCTTTCTTTTTCTGGTGAGTGCATAAAAATAGTAACAATGATAAGTAAAATTACAATAAATAATTCTTTTTTAAAAGGAAAAGAAGTAGATTTTTTTAAAAAGGATCACCTCATAAAAATTTTCAAGCATTTGGACCAACTCCTTAAAAAGAGTTTGCCTCTGAGAACAGCAGTTAGCGTAATGGTTATGTTGCTGGACTCCCATGTAGTTGACCACAGTTTGAGTCCCGGACCCGGTGGTTTAAATTCACGCCAGGCGCGTGTGCGTGTGTGCCCAGGATCCCAAAGGAGAATGGAGAAGAAGGGATTGCGGCATGGCCATCCCCCCCGCGGGGTAATTTCACGCTTTCTGTCTCTCTGTCTCTCTCTGTCTTTCTGGTGAGCCGCACGCACCCTATAAAAAAAAATCCTCTCCAAAAAAAAAATTTTTTTTCAAGCATTAATGGGACAAAGAAATGGGGTATTATCTGTTGAAGATAACTTTATAGTATTATCAACTGGACTAGGGAGAAATGTGCACATGCTGGAATATTCACTTTGTAAGCTGAATAATGTGATTGAATGTATAAAAGAACAGGAAATAAAAAAGAAAAAAAGTGAAAAAGAAAGGTTTAATGTCATAGACAGCAGAATATTAGAGTAATTGCCTAGAATAAAGTTAATGAAAAGTATCCAAACTGGTGTCCAGAAATACAAAAAGGGGAAAAATACAGAAAATATCATGAGACATTGAGATACAGGGAAAAAAAAATATCTAACATGCAATTGAAGACTCTAGCGGAAAAGAGAAAACATACCATTCAAAATTTTTCCAAAACTGATGAAAGACTCCAGAAACGTAGAAAACTCTATGTATCATAAGCAATAACTACAAAGAAAATCATGTTTATATATATCATAGTAAAATTACTGAAAGCCCAAAAGAGAGAGAGAGAGAGAGAAACTCTTAAAAGCACTCAGAGGAAAAAGATACTACTTCCAAATGGACAACAGAAGACCAAGGGCTGATTGATTTTTCAAAATTTTCAACAGAAACATTGGAAAACAGAAGAAAATGAAATGACATCTTCAATGGGTAAAGAAAAATAACGTACTAAATTAGAGCTCTTCACCTACAGAAAACATGTATCTCTTCTCTTTTTTATTTATTTACTTTTTTATTTTTGCACTCACCAGAGAGAGACAAAGAAAGAGGGGAAGGGAGAAAGTGTGCCCCATGAAAAATGGTCATGCTGCAATCCCTTCTCCTCCATTTTGCCCTCCTTCCCAGATTTTGGGCATGCATGCACACATGCCCTGCATGTTTTTCAAGCCAACAGGTCCAGAAATCAAACCACACGGCTGGCCATATGGCATCTAGTCACCTTAACCACCAGGCCATTGGCTGGCCCTGGGAACATATCTTTCTAAAATGAGATCAGAATGAAAATGTTCAGACAAAACAGAAAAACTTGCTGCCACTAATGAAATACTAGGGGACATCAAAAGTTTATGGAGAAGTGAGAATACAAATTTATCTTGGTTAAAAAAAATTGACATCTCTCCAGAGTTTCTTCGTAATATGCATTTTCTATAAACTTTTTGAAAACCTTTCATATTTCTTCAAACAGAAGGAAAATTATCCTAGGTGAGTGATTAATTATATAAGAAGATATGAAGAGCACAAGAATAAATAGGTAGATACACCTAAATAAATAGTAACTATAAAAAAATAGATAAAATGATTTTGGGGCCGGCAGGTGGTGTGGTGCTTAAGGGTGCTGGACTCCAACATGGCTGACCATGGTTTGTGTCCTGGACCTGGCTGCTTGCTTTCTCACTTTCTCTCTCTCTCACTCTGTCCCTCTCTGGTCAAATTAAAATAAATAAAGTTAAATAAAATAATTCTTTAAAATAAAAATACTGCCTAAATAATAGTAAAAAAATAATTAATTTTTTTAATTTTTAAAGATTTCTTTTATTAAGCTTTATTTTATTTATTTATTTATTTAAATTTGACCAGAGAAGGACAGGGTGAGAGTGAAAGAGAGAAAGAGAGGGAAAGAGAGAAAGCAAGCTGCCAGGTCTGGGATTTGAACTACAGTCAGCCATGTGGGAGTCCAACTCCCCTAACCATATGCCACCTACCGGCCCCAAAATAAAATGATTTTAAACTATAATTGGCAGACTGAAAACACTGCAGCTTATGCTGCTAAGACACTGTGTTCTGCAGGCTGGGACCTCATGGAAGGCCCAGATTCCATTGCTGATCCAACTGAAAGGTTGGGCACATTGGCATGTCCCTGGAATCCTACTAACATGGGAGTCTAAGGCAGAGGTTACAAGCTTGAGGCTGGCCCAGACGACACAGGGAAATTGTCTGGAAAAGAGTTGGGCATAGTGACATACAGCTGTGGTCTCAGCTGAGGCAGGAGAATTGCACAGAGAAATCATTTTTTTTTTTATTTTAAAGAATTATTTATTTAATTCCACTTGTTATTATTATTTTTTTAATTTGACTAGAGACAGAGAGAGAGAGAAAGGGAGAAAGAAAGCTACTAGGTCTGGGACTCAAACCACGGTCAGCCACATGGGAATCCATCACCCTTAACCACCATGCCACCTGCTGGCCCTGAGAAATCTTATCTTAAGAAATTTAAAGAGAAAGAAAAAAAAATTGTCCCAACCAGACTTTTTAATTAAATTCTAGTTGAGTGGCTGAGATAGAGATAAGCATAAGATTCTGTGGAAGGACAGAACAAGGGCAGCCAGACACCTCAGAGATTCAGTACAAATTTTCCTGAGAGAGTAGTAGATATAAAGTGTCTCTGAGTACTCTCCTAGTCCACAGTGTTTGTGCATACCCTACCAATTCTTTTCTCAGGATGCTTGCTCATGGTGCTTTCTCTGTCTAAAATGCAAGCATCTTCTCCACCTCACCTTTCAATCTCCACGTAGTCAGGTCATTCTATTTTAAATGTCATCTATACTTCTATCATTTTAAGCCTTCCTTGACCATGTCCCATCACCATCCCTGACACTTGCAGTGCCCAACCTACAAAAATCTCTATTTTTTTTAATAAAAAATACATGTTCATGTGATCTTCCCTATTAGGATTTAGATTCCTTAAGAACATTATATTTTATTCATTGTGGTGATGAATAAATGGACAAATGGATGGATGGGTGAAGGATGGATGGATGGGTGAAGGATGGATGGATGGGTGAAGGATGGATGGATGGATGGATGGATGGATGGATGGATTGACAGAGGAGTGGGAAGGCTGTCATGACCATCCTCCAAGTGTGGACAGATTTTGCTGTGACTTAGCACTAGATTTACTATCAGGCAAAGCCCATCAGGCCATTTTCTCTCCCTTCTTGCCCTTTCCTGGTTTTAATCACACATTGCTGCATCAGTCCATGCTATAGCAGGAACATATTCAAGCTAGTGAAAGTTCTCAATAACGGGACCAGCAGATGGCTACAATGATTATGTCGCTGGCCTCCCATGTAGTTGACGTAGTTCGAGTCCCAGACCCAGTGGCTTAAAACACACCAGTCACGTGTGTGTGCATGCCCAAACTCCCAAGAAGAGAATGGAGAAGAAGGGATTGCAGTATGGGCCTCCCTCTTGGGGAGTGATTTCTCATTTTCTGTCTCTCTGTCTCTCTCTGGCAAGTACATGCACCCTATAAGCAAAAATCTCTCTCTAAGAAATAATTTCTCAATAACTATTTTTGATCTTGAGGCCAGTTTGGAAGGTACTGTTAAGGGAAAAGAGATACGTTGTTGATATTAAGATTTGATCAAGGGAAATGTAAAATGGAGTGTTTTCTAATTTAGTCAACTGGTTTATAGTTTGCAGTGAAACATCAGCAAACGCATGCCCTCAACATCAGTTTCTCAGTGGTGTTTTATGTCTGGATCAGGACAGGAAAATAAACACTATCAGGACAGGAAAATTAAAACAAAAAAGAGCATTGTTCTTTTATGAAATGCGCTGGCCTGCATATAGATAAATGAATTTATAAAAATAACCTCTGTGCAATCATGTACAGGTAAAAACTGCCACCAACACCAGCAACTTAGAAGAGAAACACTGCCTGGACTTTTAAGTGCGCAATAAAACAAGCCTCCTCAATTTCACCATGCATATTCTCAGCGTTTTCCTGGTAAATATTCAAGCAGGTCAGAATGGACCAGCAGTAACTTGATTCGTTGATCGAAGGCATTTACAAAGAGCCTTGTTTTGGCACATGTCCAGAATGAGTATTCCATAGCTCTTAGGAGAAAAATTGGCCAGAATTAGTAATACCTTACTAAGTTCCTTAGGTAGGTACTGATTCCTAGCATCCATTCTCCACTTCTTACTGACGTTCATGATTATGTTGGAGATCTCAATGTATTCAGCTTAAGACAAACAAAACATACATTTTGGAGTCTTCCATGAAGCTCCAGGTGGTAAATAGGACACAGGTCTGGTTAATGAAATGTAAGCAGAAGTTAGGTGCAAATTTCTGACACTTTTTTCCCCTAGAGTAAGCATTACCCTCTCCTTTCCCCCTCTCTGGAATATGAACACAGTAACTAGAGCTGAAGCTGCGACAGACATCAGGTAACCACAGGCAGAGACCAGGGGAATTACAGAGACCTCTACTCTGACATCTCTCAAGGTATGGAATCAATGCCAGGCTCTGCTCACTACCAGACTTACTATGTGAGAAAAGTAAACATACTTTTTGAGAGAGAGAGAGAGAGAGAGAGAGAGAGAGAGAGAGAGGTATTTTTGCTATAGGAAGCATGCACTTGCTGAAGAGATAGAGAGATAAAAAGTAAGAAATCACCCCCACACACACACTAGAACAGATGGCCATACTGCAATACCTTCTCTTTCATTCTCTTTTTGGAATTTGAGTCACACAGACACATGCCTGCATGAGCTCTGAGCCACTGGGTGCAGGACTCAAACTGCAGTCAACTATGTGAGAGTTCAGCTACTGAAACATTTTTCCACCTGCTGGTCCCAGTAAACATACATTTTGTAAACCAAAACTTTCAAGGTTTTCAGTTACATTTGACTGAAATTTAATCTCAGAATGAGTCAACTGTCCAAAGTATGCACCATTTCTGATCTATCTCTCCTCCTGTTTTACCTAAGATTTACTGTTTTCTTTTAAAATAGGAAAGAATAAATAAGCAATTGAATGCATCATTCCACGGTTCATGCGACATGTATTTGAAATGACTAAAAGAAAAACATTATCAAGCAGCATGTCAGGTGCTATTAGCTGGATTCAAAATAGGCTACTGAACCTCATGAGTCACAGAATACACACTGAGACAGTGCAAAGGTGGTCCCTCTCCTAGCCAAGACCTATCAGGAAGGCACAGACCTCTACGACTGCCAACTTCCTGCGTGAAAAGGCATGAACACTTTGGGATCTGAACTGTTAGAATGTACTGCTTCTCTCTGATCACCTGCATCACAAGTTGAGAGGAAGCTCATCGTGCTAGTGAAGAGAATTAAAATCAATCTGAGGCTACTGGGGAATGCAGAGATGGCGACATACAGTGGGAGAATGACAGCTCAGCCCGCTCTCCTTCAGGAAGGTCTCCAGGAAGCCAGACAGTATGCTGAGATTGACAGGTAAGGAAATGAAGTCTCACCCCTGTTCTATTCAAGAACTTCTGTATCAGGAATTTTGACTCTGCTGGTCAATTTTAGGCTTCAGCAAAGTCTAAGCGTCTGAAAAATAGTTCTGCATTTTAGAAAGCTTAGTGACTCCTCTACACCCTCCTACTTAAAGAAGAGGTCCTAGAATATTAGCATATTAGCACCAACTGGGAGTCTACAGCAGGCAGACTCTTGGGCCCCATCTGAAACTATTGAACAAAGGGATTCTTTTGCAATTAAAACTTGAGCCATACTGTGCAATAAGATCTTATAAAAAACTGTCTATTTTAATGTTTGAGTAATCCAGACTTAAATATAGTTTCTTTCCCTTTTGCTTTATAAAACTTTTAATTAGTAATGTATTCAAAGATTTTCATTAGTTATGTATTCAGGGATTAACTTCTCTAAGTTCTAGGTACAAAATAATTGTTTAGAATGTATTTCACATAACTTTTCTACACAATTTTATAAAATGATTACTTTAAAATGTAATCTTAAGATAAATTAAATGAAAGAAAATGAGTCTCCATTCCCACCTGGAGGTTGGGAGAGATGTGTCATTCACTAGGAATTGCATTTACAAAATCTAGAAACTCATTCCTTTCGTAATGTTCTAAGCTCCCTGTTGTTCTCTATTTTAGGGTGAAATTTTAACGGTGTCATTTAAGAACCTATAAAGCTCTTGGGAATTTGAATTATCCTTTGTTCTACTTGCCAACAGTTTTCACTTTTAAGGATGCTTGAATGAATGATGTGAGAAAAGGCCAGATGACCTAACTGGAAGACAGACGATATATTTTCCTTGAGTTTACCACCATTTCAAGTCAATCTTAAGGAAAACAAGTTATAGGGACCAGCAGATGGCATAATGGTTACATCACTGAATTCCCACATGGATGATTGTGGTTTGAGTCCCGGACCCAGAGGCTTGAAACTCACACTGGGTACGTGTATGTGCATGTCCAAAATCCTGAGAGGAGAGTGGAACGGAAGGGATTGCGACGTGGCCATCCCCTCTCCCGGGGGGTGATTTCTCACTTTTTGTCTCTCTGTCTCTCCAGCGAGCTTATGTACCCTATAGCAAAACTTTCTCTGCCAAGAAAAGAAGAAGAAGGAGGAGGAGAAAAAAGAAAAGAAAAGAAAAAAGGAGTTACAATGAGGTTAAGAAATTAGAACTCTTTCTTTCTGCTGACCACGCCTGTCCCAGGAATAATAAAGCTGTGAGTAAACTTATGGTCTCTACATTTCTTCAAAGAAGTATGTCGGGGGAGGCACAGGGTGGTTTACGAAGGGCTCGCTTCTCCCCTCCTCAGATGTGCACATCCTTCGACAGTAGTGGTTATGCGTTTTTGGGTTTTGGTTTCACTTTTTTTAAAAGAGATCTTTGCCTTGGGGTGAATGTGCTTGCTAGACAGTGAGAGATGGTGACAGTGAGAGGGAAAGTGAGAAATAACCCTCCATGGGGGATGACCACACTGCAATTACTTCTCCATTCTCCTCTCGGGATCAAGGGCATGCATGCAAATGTGCCCAGCGAGATTTCCAAGTCTCCAGATTTGGGACTCAAACCGCAGTTGGCCATGTGGAAGTCCAATGATATAACCACTATGCCATCTGCTGTCCCTAGTGGTTATGGTTTCAAACATTATAGACTAGAAATGTGGAGAACATTTCTTTACTTTTTCTGTAATCTATCAGATTTTTCTTACTACTTGGGACACTGTACTTCAGTTCAAAGTCATAAATTTAGTCTGATAAAACAGTGTATTTAAGTAAGGGGCTTTGGGGGGACCAGTAGTTAGCGTAATGGCTATGTCACTGGACTCCCATGTAGTCAACCATGGTTCAAGTCCCGGACCCGGTGGCTTAAACTCACTCCGGGCGCATGTGCGTGCATGCCTAAGATCCCGAGAGGAGAATGGAGGAGAAGGGATTGCGGCGCGGCCATCCTCACTGGGGGGTGATTTCTCGCTTTCTGTCTCTGTCTTTCTGGCGAGAGCACATGCCCTATAGCAAAAAAGAATAAAAAATTAAAAAGTAAGGGGCTTTATCCTTCAGATTCCATCCATGTCAGCTACTCTCCAAGAAAATCTTTGGATGTATGGAAAAAGGGTGGTGCTTACATGACCTCATGGTGTCCTAGAAGAGCATTGCCCTTGAATACACATTTTTGTGGTCTCCTTTCTCCTCTGAGAGGCAGATGCTCTGGGCTGTTCTCTGGTAGCTCTCGGGAGCCACCAGGTGTGACTGGTTCCTTCCTGAGACTGTAGGCTGGTATAGCTAGTATCTCCTCTCTCAGTCACATATCAACATCTCTAAGTGATCTGGCCTCCCCATGGGGCACACTGGCACTGCAGACACTTATAAGACTCAGCCATGTTCTCCCTCTCATCTTCACTTAGGATACTCAATTCAGTCATGTCATGCCTTTCTTCAGGGCTCAAGGACAGACCCACTGCCCACAACCAGCTTCCTTCAGCATCTGCAAGGAACACACAGACACCTCTGCGTTCCTCATCTGCTTTCGTTGCTATCTTTCGCCCATGAGAAGTTCCATTTCCTTTGCCCATGATGGAAGTCGATGCCAGTGAGGCAGCATTCCACAAAGAGATGTGAGGGACAGCGGTGCACAAACAACACAGAGACGCGCATCCTACCTTCCCACTCCACTTCTCTCTCCTCTTCTCCAACATCTCTAAAGCCACAAAGTGCAGATTTCTGGTTTTCCAATTACTCTACGCCAGCGCCACTCAAACTGATGCCAAGCTATGGACTGTCACTGGCCCATCATAAGATATATAAGAGGAATTGAGGGTTAATTTTAGATATATCTGTACCAATTTGGCAGAGAAATTTCATGTCTATGGAATCATAACAAATGTATGGCTTTTACTGTATGTGTTCTTGATTTTTGTTTGTTTTATTTTCTCATGATTCTTTCTTTCGTCTTTAACAAAATGATAGGTACAAGATGTATTGAAAGGTTAAAAATAGTCTTTCCCCACAGAAAAAATTGAGAAGCACCATTCCTCACCCTTTCCACGTTGTATGCAGCAAGCCTCTTGCTGGAGGATCACAGATGGACGGGGCATCCCACCAGCATTTCAGAAGAAATAGGAAGTGACTCCTCCAGACATGAGTCGGGATTATGCTTCAGAAATGTATGGCATCTTTCTTCTTGAGAAAGCCTGGATTTTCAGCTGGTTTTCAACTTGTAGATTCAAACTAAAATCTGATATGACAGGCAAAGCTGAGCAAGGACTACTCCGAGTTCTGTTGGGGACCATGTTCTGACACCCTTCCCCTGAAGCACTGAAACCTATTGTCTCAAGGAGTAGGAAGCCCTAGAGCAGTACGAGCTACAGAATAAGACAACATATCAAAGGAAATATTATCCTGAAGTTGCTGATGTAAAGAGGTTTGGCTGAAGAATGGCCCCATTTCAAGAAAATCTGTAAGGAATGTTTTTCTTAGTCTTAAAAGAAGCTCACATCAGCAGTCCATGTGACTCATGTGCTCCTGGCTTTTGTAAGAGAAGAAAATCTCTAGCAAACCATTAGCATTCATATACATTTTGCAATAACTGCAACAAATATTCGGTCTTAGTCTTTGCCAGACCAAAGACCAGTGAAAAGAATGTGTAGGCCACATTTGAACAACCACAAATTAAATGTTCCACAGAGAGAATTCATATAAGGTGAGATTCCTGAAGCAGTTTGGGCATTAAGTAGGTGACTATTATTAACATTAATATTTAATTAAACTTCTAGCTGAGGACTCTACTAAAGAAATCTCTAGTCCTTTCTAGCCTCAGTCCCAGACCCTGCAGCCGCCACAATGTTGATGCCCAAGAAGAACCGGATTGCCATTTATGAACTCCTTTTTAAGGAGGGCGTGATGGAGGCCCAAAAGGATGTCCATATGCCCAAGTCCCTGGAGCTGGCTGACAAGAAGGTGCCCAACCTTCACGTCATGAAGGCCATGCAGTCTCTTAAGTCTCGAGGCTACATGAAGGAGCAGTTTGTCTGGAGACATTTCAACTGGCACGTTACCAATGAGGGTATCCAGTATCTGCAGGATTACCTCACCTGCCCCCCCCTCCAAGATCGTGATCGTGCCTGCCACCCTGCACCGAAGCCGTCCTGAGACTGGCGGGCCCCGACCCAAAGGTCTGGAGGGTGAGCGACCTGCAAGGCTCACAAGAGGAGGAGCTGACAGAGACACCTACCGGCGGAGTGCTGTCCCCCCTGGTGTAGACAAGAAAGCTGAGGCTGGGGCCGGGTCAGCCACCAAGTTCCAGTTTAGAAGCAGATTTGTTCATAGGCATAGCCAGCCATCTTGGTAAAGTTGGAGGAGATTATTTCGCGGTGAATAAACTTGTAGCCTGGGGCTGGGGGAAAGGAATCTCTAAAAACTAGTGTAAAGTCACTACTCTAACAAAGTAAGACCTAAATTAGGAAATGGGAGAAAGCTACATTTTTCTCATTGTACTGACCTGCCTTAGAGGTAAAGTTGACTCTCCTTGGAGTTAGTTTCCAAAATACAGTTCCTTTGTCACCACCCGCTTGAAGAAGAGCTACACTGTGTTGGAATACAATTTTTTTCAAGATAAGCTTATATTCCATGATCTTCTAGTGTCTTTTTACTATGTTCCTTGCCACCACCCCTTGTCAAGGACCCAATTCCCTGCAGTCCTCTTGCCATCCTTGGTCTCAACTCTAACCCAAATAGGGAAGAGACCCAGCTGCTGAAGTGCTGCAGTGACACAGTGCCCTGCAAGCTGGAAGCCACACAACCAACCATGAGCCTCAACGAATGTCCAGAGCCTAAACATATGCTCCAGAGTCCTGAAGGAAAGGATTGCAGCATACAAGACCCTGGTGAGGATGTTTCTCCCTCTCCCTCTTTCTCTGTTGTGTGCACACACATTCGCTGTTGTAGAAAAGGAAAATGATTAGATGAGAATGGGAAGAGGTGGCTTATCCACCCAAGGTGGTTGGTTAACCAATTACACTGTAGTGTGACTGTGGCTCTTGGACTCAAGGAGTATTTGCATTTCTACTGTTTGTTCTTGGCCCATAACTGCAGAATGGAAGGCTTTTTTGTTTCCTGTTCAGTAGACTTTAGATAACTAGAAGTCATAAAAGATTTGAAAGGAGAGCGAACTTTTCTTTAAGGACAATCTGTGATCTACTCCTTCTCCTCCTCCTCCTCCCAGGTGGTCCATATTTCCTGAGCAGTTCCGTGCAGTAAATGACAAGGGTAAGAGGACATTGCCCTTCCTCACCAACTCCTGGAATCACATAGGGCTTTGGCCCTCTTGCCTATGAAGATGACATTCTTGATCATAGTTAATATACTAAAATATATTCACATTGTAGATTGATTATATATAATTTTATCAACTAAGTTCATTTGCAACTGGCTTACTGATACACTGTCAGATTTAGTAGAACCTCATTTCATTTCATTGTTTTATTCATTTTCATTTATTTATTTATAATGTAAATATTTTAATTTGATAGTTTTTCTGCTTTCATGACAAATTTTTTAAAGAATTGTTTTAATTTAACTTTATTTATTTATTTATTTTAATTTGACCAGAGAGACAGAGTGAGAGAGACGATGGGGGCCGGGGTGAGAAAGCAAGCCACCATTTCCGGGACTCGAACCACAGTCGGCCATGTGGGAGTCCAGCGCCCTTCACCACCATGCCACCTGCCAGCCCCTAATGCCAAATGTTTTTAGCTCCCAAATATTTTTGTTGTCTGTGTCAGATTCCCCAGAAGCAGAACCTGGGATGAGGATTTATGTGCAAGTACCACTGGAGTTTGGGGAGCAGGGAGGGCAAGAACAAGACTGCCAGGCAAAGGGATGATTTCAGATGAAGTCCCAGCCTTATAGCCTGATACTGTGGGAATATGGAGCATGAATCACACAGCAGGTTTGTCCCATTTTTTGAGGCAAAGGATTCAGGGTTTTGAACCTTACATTCGTTGGCCATCATTTGAAAGCCAGTGCAAGGGACCAGCAGGTGGCATGGTGGTTAAGGTGCTGGACACTCCCACATGGCTGACCATGGTTTGAGTCCCGGACCTGGTGGCTTACTTTCTCTCTCTCTCTCTCTCTCTCTGGTAAAAAAGAATAAAATGAATGAATAAATTTTAAAAAATTTAAAAAAGAAGAAAGCCAGTGCACAATAATATTTTACTCACATCCCACAGTGGTGAGAGATAGTCTGTGCCTGAGGACAGTCCCCTGCAGACACAAGGGAGCCTTTGCAGAAGCTGGGAGATGGGAGAGATGGGTGCACAGTGTTTTTGAAAGAACCAGGGAGGATAAATCACGTCTGCTACAATGGCCATTAAAAAGAGCATAAGCACTACGCCTAGAGCATCTAAGAGATGAACTATGCCTAAAATCTGCATGGTTTCTATTCTGTCATATCTGTTGAGATGTTTCCTTTCTCTCTCAACCCCATCTTATTTCTCCCTTTCCACCCTCAGCCACATGGTGAGAGTTACGTGAGGAATCTGTTAGGTCTTCAGAATTAAACAAGTAGTGCTTTAACATTCCTATCCAGTAAACTTATAGGAACACTTTATTTTTTTTTTTGAGAGAGAGAGAGAGAGATTTTTGCTATAGGGCACACACACTTGCCATAGAGACAGAGAGAGACAGACAGAAAGCAAGAAATCACCCCCTGGGGGAGATGGCCATGCCTCAATCCCTTCTCCTCCATTCTCCTCTTGGGATTTTGTGCACACATGTACATGTGGCTGGTGTGAGTTTTAAACCGCCAAGTCCAGGACTTGACCACAGTCAGCTGCATGGGAGTCCGGTGATGTAACCATTACACCATCTGCTGGCCCCAAGGAACACATTTTATAAAGCGTTCTCTATGTTTAATGTTATAATTTCATATTTATCATATTTTGGGGGTGGTACTTCCTTAACAATGAGTTTCCAACATTTTAGTCTTTTTTTTTTTTTGAGAGCTTTTTGCTATAGGGTGCATGTGCTCACCAGAAAGACAGAGAGAGACAGAGAGACAGAAAGCAAGAAATCACCCCCCACCCAGGGGAGATGGCCACACCACAATCCCTTCTCCATTCTCCTCTCAGGATCTTGTACACGCATGCACATGCAACCAGTGTGAATTTACACCAACTAATGGTGCCAACATTATAGTATTGAGTTGTTCTTTCTTACGTAACGATCTGATTTCAATTTTAAAATGCTGAGAGCCTATCTATAGTATGTTTGCATTTTGTTTTCTAAAAGGATTATTTATGTATTTAATTCCATTTATTATTATTATGATTTTTAATTTGACCAGAGAGGGATAGAAAGAGAGAGAGAGAGAAAGTGAGGAAGCAAGCCACCAGGTCCAGGACTCAAACCGTGGTTGACCATGTGGGAGTCCAGCGCCCAAACCACCATACCACCTGCCAGCCCCAATATATTTGCATTTCTAATTGATGCTCTTAAAAATGTAATGCTTAGGTATATATGTAAAACTTTCTACTTCAGAATGTAAAAGACTAGAAGAGAGGCTTTCTCATGATGGTAAGATGATTCGACCAAAACAAAACCAGTTTTTAAAACTCCTGCCACAGAGAGTGGCTTGATATGTTTTTGTAAAGAGTTATCTGGAAACATAAACAGTACTTTAATTAGTGCTCAGTGGAGAATCAAGGAGGAACAGCGGAAGCAGTCTCCCTGTGGGAAGAATCCCTTCAGTGAAGTTTGGAATTATGAGCACATAGTGCTAATAAAAGGCTTACTGACTTTTAATTAGTTCTAATTCTTAGCAGGCAACACGTCTCCTTATTACCTGCACCTCAGAGAGATTGCCACCACTCGCTGTTCTCCTCTACCTTGGTTTGCTTTTAAGTGGTGCAGTTTGTGCTAAGGTCAGTGAGTTCCATGACAGTGACCATATTGCCACTCCTTTTGCTATAAAGGAAACTCCTTGGAAGGAAGCTCTATCGAGGAGGGTTCTGTGGCAATGAATAAGGCATGTCATGGCCCATGACTGCTAGTCTTGGCAACAACACTGCCAGCAGAGAAGATATCTCCATTTATGAGGATATATCCCTGCTTACTTCAGGTAGCTACTATATCCCCCAAGAATTATGATATTAATACATCGAGAGCTCTGGGACCAGCAGATGGCACAATTGTTACATCATTAGATTCCCATGTAGTCGATTGTGGTTTGAGCCTTGGAGACAACAGCTTAAAACTCGGGCTGGGTGCATGTGCGTGTGTGCCCAAGATCCTGAGAATAGAATGGAGGACAAAGGATTGCAGTGTGGCCATCCCTCCTGGGGGCTGATTTCTAGCTTTTGTCTCTCTGTCTTTCTCTGTCTCTCCAGTGAGCACATGTGCCTTATAGCAAAAATTTCTCAAAAAAAAAAAAAAAAAAAAAAAAACAAAAACAAAAACCCTCATGCTGGGCATGTGTGAGGTCATGCGCAAAATCCCAAGAGGATAATGGAGGAGAAGAACTTGTGGCTTGGTCATCCCGCCAGGGGGTGATTTCTTGCTTTCTGCCTCTCTGGCAAGCGCATGCGCTCTATAGGGGGAAAAAAATCTGTCTTTAAAAAAAAAAAGGAGCTTCTTGTCAGCCTCTGTGCTACAGTAGTAGCCAAAGCCAGATCCACACTGGCAATGAATTTTGTGTTGCTGAGTTCATATAGCCATTTTCCTGCTCTTATAAAAAGCCTTTTGGTTCTTCATTTTTGCTTTAAGTTAGGAGCTCAAGGTTCTAAATTTCTTTTTACTTTTTATATGATCATTAATCAAACATAGTTGATACACCCTATAACCTTGGTAATCACCACTACTGTTTAACAATTGGGTGCAATCTCTATTTCATCATTCAAAACCATGTTCTCTCTCTCTCTCTTTTTTTTTTACTGTCTTTGTTTTTTTTACTTAAATTTATTTATTTACATTCATTCACTATACATCATTACAACATACAAAATGAGATTTCCCATCCAGAGTACACTGTATATTGGCTCAAGCACATCGACATACATGTTAATGTCAATAAATAATTTTCCATTTCTTGCTTCCTGTATATTTTGTTTTTATTTGCCATCCTTGATTCCCTATCTCTCACCCTCTACCGTGTCCTACCCTCCTCCCACACTGTTTCTGGTATCCATGGTTGCTTTCTAGGCCTTTCCCCCCATTTTATTGATTCACTAATGAACTTAATCTAAATATTTCCAATAGCAAGTGAAGCTGATGTTTACATATCCATGAACGCAAGTCTGACTTTAGACATAAAACTCAGTGAATAGAATGAACATACTATAAAGTAGCACCTAGCTGGCGCTATGTAGCTTACTGCAGTCATCAAATATGCATTGTTTTTAATTTCAAGAAAAACCATTTTCGTGAGTTTTTTTTTTCCTCCTGAAACTTTTTTTTAATTAATTAATTTACATTCATCGCCTAAGCATCGTCACAGCATATAAAATGTGGTTTCCCATCCAGAATATACTGCATAGTGGCTTAATCATGCATGTTGTCATCAATAATTTTCCATTTCTAGTTTCATATATATCTATATATCTATAAATATATACATATAGATATATGTGTATATCTCTATATACATATGTGTATATAGAGATATACATATGGCTATGTATGAACTCAGCAACACAAAATTCATTGCCAATGTGGATCTGGCTTTGGCTACTACTGTAGCACAGAGGCTGACAAGAAGCTCCTTTTTTTTTTTCCATTTCTAGTTTCATATATATCTATATATCTATATGTATATACTTATAGATATATAGATATATATATGTTGATGTGCTTGACTGAGCTAATATACAGTGTATTCTGGATGGGGAATATCAAAACTTTCCTCTCTCTCTTACCATTTCACATTGTAATTTTTTTTTTTAATTTTAAACTTCATTTCTTCTATGAACAAGACAGAAAGAACACCCTAAACAATGTCTTGATGTCAAGATCCACCCCCAGCTTTCAGTCAGCTTCAAATCATGAGAATGTATTTTCCCAGTACATTCAAGGAGATCTATAAACTTGAACCCTGAAGTTCTCCACGTGGTATTGCCTTGCAGAGCATTATTTATACTGCTGTGCAATCATCTGGCTCCCACCAATAATAATTTAGGAAATTGTGACACCACTACACATTACCCATTAGCAGGGTGCAATTCCACCTAACGAGGAGGCCATTCACGTGTCCATAAAATGTGTGAGCAAACTTACTCTTAAAATGACCTCCAGGAAGTTTATTTCTTGAGACAACTCATGACAGCAAGTATCGTATCTGCCAGGGCTCTAATAAGGGAGCACAGAGCTAGAGGAGGGCTGAGAAGGTGGGTGATGGAGCTGAGGACAGGGTAGGTCAATAAACAGGACACTTAACAAGGGCCAGTACACAAAACATGTTTATATGAAGGTTTCCTCATTGGTTCTGCCACACATCCTTAAAGATACATGTATGATTCTTTCTCACCTCTGTTTCTCTTATCTAAAAAGAAACTGTCTCTTGGCCTTCCATCAACATCATGATGACTTGACTTAATGCCTGACTTCACTACTAAATTAATGTCCCAAAAGAGTGACCACTACAGAAGTCTCCATTGTTAGCACCTAAGACCGTACAAGCGTGTATCCGGAAACTATTTGGAATTCCAGGACAAGCTCTATGCAGATACGTAAAGCTCAAGTTTGAAAAAAAAAAATTGTTGTTTCTCCATCATGTGGGATGTTGCTTGCCCAACATGATGGGGCATGACATAACGGGTGTCAAGAGAGTCCAGAAAATGCAGAGAGAAATTTGTCAAGGGAAAAAATAAAAACCTTTCTGCCAGATCTTTCATTCCAGACGTGCTGGAAACTCAGACCTACCATCATAGGCTTAGGTCGTCAAAGCAAACTTTGAACGATGCTAAGAAACCTTTGCCATGTGTGTGAATTGGCAGCGTGTATTGCTTCTGATTCGGCATGATTTCTTAAGCTGTTTGGCGTGTTAGGAGATGATATGAAGCACAAAAGCTCAGGTCTCTTTTAAAAGAAAAAAGGTCCTATTTAGTGACCAGGTCAACTCACAATGGGATCTAGGAAGCTGGCGCTTAGCACTCATTGTCCACTGCTCATCACCTTACGGAAGGTACGATGGGATATGGATTTCACCGCCCAGATGATCTCATGATCGTAACATACAGATGCTTCTGCTTAGGGGAAGCAGAGTTCTACCATATTCACATGCCTTGTTAGGGATGGCTCCTTCCTGGCTTCTCTAGATCTGAATTAGATGGCCAGTATTTAACATCACCTGAAAATGATGGTATTCGTTACTGGTGTATTTACTTAGTGGAAAAAAAAAAGTTCTCCAAAAGTGTGGATAGGATTCAATCTCTTTACATTTTGTTTTTGTTTTTATAGAGACTTTTGCTATAGGGCACATGCGCTTTCCAGAAAGACAGAAAGCGAGAAATCACCCACCCCCACTCTCCCAGGGAGGATGGCTACACCACAATCCTTTCTCCTCTATTCTCTTCTTGGGATCTTGGGCACAGAAGCACACACTCCCAGGATGAGTTTGAAGCTGCCAGGTCCAGGCCTCAAACTGTGGACAACTACATGAGAGTCCAATGATGTAACCATTACACCACCTGCTGGTCCCCAGTTCCTTAAAAATTTAAACTTCATGTCTTTCATGATCCTTACTAAAGCCGTACACCCAGACTTCCAACTCTCAAGTGCATTGTAGAGATGGGCAATGGGGCACAACTGGACTGGGATAGGAAGTGTTCCTGAGTGTTCTTCAGCTCTGGAATGGTATGCTGTACCTTAGTACACCACATCGAGTCAGTTATATGTCTTGGCTAGCTCAAGGGAAGGGAAAGGAAGGTGATTTTGATCTCTGACTTTACTCTATAATAAATATTCACATGAGGTGTCTTAATTGCAATCAGAAGAAGTCTTGTCTGGAAGGTATTAACGTTTATAAGCATGTGTTGAGAGCAAACCATGTGTCTCCTGCACTGTTCTAGGCACTGTAGATACAACAATGAACATAAACAAAAATTCCCTGCCCTCATGAAGCCTACATTCCTAAGATAGGAGACAGATATTTTAAACATACATAAAATATACAAAGTATGTAAAATGATTAAAATAAACAGAGTGGAAAGAGGAGTGTTGATGAGCCAGGGAAGGGCAAGTTTTAAACAAGGTAGTCAAGGAAGACTATAGAAGAGAAGTCAACATTTGAGCCAGAACTGAGGAAGGTGATGGTGAGGGTCACATGGGTCATATAGGAGAGGTCTATATGCCTCGAGCGGACCCATGTGATCAACGAAGGAAAAGGAGTCATGAGGTAGGGCACTGCGGACACTGTGGGGGCTTTGTCCTTTACTCTGCATGGTGATGGGAAACCATTGTGGAATTTGGAGCGCATTAGTGACACTTTACAAACATGCTCTGTAATCACACTGTTAGACTGAGCCAATAGGTAGTGTATTCTGGATGGGAAAATCCATTTTGTATGCTGTAATGATATACAGGGATTGATTTTACAATTTAAAAATTAAAGAAAAAAAAAAAAGAATCACTCTAGCTACTTTGTTGGATTGACTGCAAGGGGGTAAACCAGAGGTGGAGACTCCATCAGAAGGTTATTGCACTGACTCCAACAAGAGACGTTGGTGGCTGGGCCGGGGAGAAAGCAGTGAAGTGGTGAGTAATAGATTTCAAACAGATTTTGCAGCTAAAGCTGACAGGATGTGTTAATGGATAGGATGTGAGATGGAGATAATGAGAAAAGTTAAACTGGACGCCCATATTTTTGGTCTAAGAATCTGGAAGGCGAGGAAGTAGGAACACCTGGCAAAGAAACCAAGGCAAGTCCGCGATGGTTTTATACGTGCACGCTCACATACAAGAGGAAGCTGCCGCGTGGCTATTTTCTTATGTCTTTCCCAAATCAGTATGAATTAACTCCTGGGGGTGTCATCTAAAGAAGAGGCTATGGTCTGCACACATTGAAGTTTCGTAACAGTAAATACCACTCCTGTCTCGTTAATTAGGAGTTGACATCATCCTCCGTCAGCCTGTGGTTGAGTCTTGCAGGGAGAACACTATTGAGTTTTCTGAGCCTTATGAAAATAAAGTAGGCTTTTTTTATTATTATTATTATTTACCTAATCTAAAGTCAGGAGCTAATAGAGCAGGACATTTTAAAATTGAGAACATAGTGCCAAAATAAGTTTACCCTGTGTAAAATTGTAGTCATAATGTCTTATCTTTCAGCTTATATTTTTCTTTCTTTTCCATGGTTCTTGATACTTTTTTTGACTTCCCGAAATATAGACAAGTTAACAAAAATTGTTTTAAAACACCGGACATGAGTAATAAAATATCTAAATTATATTCATCTTTTTTCTCCAATTATTAGACTACATTTTTCAATATTTAATCCTATTTGCAAAGAAGTGCAGATCTCTGAGAATCCTGAGGATCACTATTTTTCTTTACTATTCTCATGCCTCAGTGAGTTCCTTGTTGTGAATACCTGATACAGCATTTTTGAAGCTGAATGAAACAAGTTTGGGAAAGAAAAAAAAGCATGCCCTGACACAAGTCAGATTCAGATGTGTGATGGAAGGGAAGTGACTAAAACACTCTAGCCTCAATTTCTGTAAAGGATAACAATATTTAATATTGACAGATAACGACGGAGTATAATGCCTGATGGGATTATTGCAAGTCTCAAATTAATTCACATATATAAAACACCTATGTAAAACATATGGACTTAATAGGAATGATTATGACCATCAGCATTTTCAGTAACTATAGAAGCAAAACTTCAGTGGAGATGGCCACAAGTACAATTTTGAGACTAGCCCAAGCTGATAAAAATATTTTTTACTCTATCATGAAATAGGGCCTGGCTTCCAAGAACAAGTGAGTGAGCATTATTCCGTTTTCGCTGAACTGCCCTCCACTCCGATCCTTATGACCACACAGGACAGTGTGGTTCCCAGACAGATTCTGTCTGCTTCATTCCCTAGATCATAATTCCAGACACAAAAATCTAGTAATCACTAATCGTTTGTTCAAGCCCTTGAATTTGGTGATCTCAAAATACAGTATTATAAAGGAAAAAAGCAGATGATTGTAGAACATAGAATACTCAACACAAAAGGTTTATTTAACACTCCATTCTCCCCTAGTCCAAGAAACCGTGCTGTGGGCATTGCTGTACCTGCTCAGCACACTTCCCGCGTCCTCTGCAGACTCTCCTGCCTCACTGATTGAAGGGTTGTGCAATCGCAAACTGGTCAGACTCCTTTCCCAGAACCCTTTTAAAGTTTTCTAAATTAGTGTGAGGCTGTGTTTAAGCTGAATTCGAGAGAGGGGGTTCACATTCATTGTGTAGATCCATGAACTAGCAGCATCACCTGGAAACTTAAAAGTGCACATTCTTGGGGTGCACCCAAAACTGATGAATCAGGAACTCTGAGGATAGACTCTATTGTTTAGAGCATTCCAGGTGTTGCTGGTGCACTTCGGTTTGAGAATCACTAGCGTAAGCTATCCTTGATATGTGAGTCTTTTGCCATATGAAATTCTGGGCTGGAGAGAAATAATGGAGCTTATGATATACCTAAATATTTTTCTGTATACAAATAGCAGAGTCCTGGACGGCTTGCTTATATGCATGATTTATGAAATCAGGAGGAAAAACGCTTTGAGTGTATGTTAGTTTCTGATTTTAAGGTCTTTCAGATTTACAATTACATAACTATTTGCTTATGTTTAAACCTCCACCTACTCAATTCTCCCTTCAAAACTGAATTTGTTACAGCTTTAGGTTTTGTCCATATTTACAACTGTTGCATGAAGTTTGACAAAACAGCCTCTTCAGTGAGCTCTAATCTAAACACCCATGTAAATATCCCTCTGTGACTTTGAATCAAGAAGTTTTGAAACAGTCATCTTTTTATAGTAACACTACGTGTTAAATGTACCAAGAGCTGTTGTAATCTGTTAACGTGGTCTCAAGCTCTCATATTCAAACAGTTAAAATGGGGGAAAATAGGACAAGTGTGAGACAAGAAGGAATGGTGGGGACTATGACAGACTGGAGTATGCCTGCATGACTTTAATTTGGAGATTCAGCTTCCAAAAAATGTGAAAACACTGTGCAGGCAAAATAAAATATCAGTTATTGGATTCAAATTATGGGCCCTATTTTGTGAATGCAATTTTATATAGTATTTATTGTTTTGCAGTGTTTTGTTTTGTTTCATGAAGTTTAGCTTCATGAGAGAAAGAAAGAGAAAGACAAAGAGGCACCTTCCATAGGGTCTGTGATCCTACCTCCAGCCCTGCAGCCCGCCAGGGGGCGCCCTTGGCATGTACAGGTAGACCTGGGAAATAAACCTGGAGTCTTCCCATATGGCATCCAGTGTCATGCAACAGTGTCCCTACTGCCTGCAGCTTCCCCAAACGCCTATTACAGCATTTGACTGCAACCCACCACATGGGGTCAGGTATGGAATTTTTTACTCCTAACATGCTGGTGTGAAGAATGTTTCAAATTGCGACCAGCAGATGGCATAATAGTTATGTCCCTGGACTCCCAGGTAGTCAACCTGGTTTGAATACCGGACCCTGTGACTTAAATTCACACTGGGTGCACATGCATGCGTGCCCAAGATCCCAAGAGGAGAATGGAAGAGAAGGGATTGTGGTGTGGCCATCCCCCCTGTGGGTGATTTATCTCTTTCTGTCTCTCTGTCTCTTTCCAGAGAGCACACACACCTTATAGCAAAAACCTCTCTTCAAAAACAAAAAAAGCTTCAAATTTTGGAGCATTTCAGACTGCAGACTTTTGGAGTAAGGATGCTCAACCTGTACCACATTTTGTTTATCCACTAATCACTTTTAGACATTTAGATTGCTTCTATCATGCTACTATCATGCATACTGCTGCTGTAAACATTTATGTAGAACTTTTTAAAGTTTATTTGTTTTCTTCCATAAACGAGAGAGACACGAGAGAGAAATAGCACACCCAGCAGGATCCTGATGCCATGATCCACTCCCCATCTTCAGCCAGCTCCGGATCACGGGCATATGTATACTCAGGAAGTTCTCCACAGTTGAACCAGGAACCCTCCCAGTTCCCCATGTGGGATCACAGACTGTCACGTATTACCACAGAGTCACTGTCTGGTCCTGAGAACATTGTTTTCATAGAAAGGAATACCTTATGATTTGTTGGGTCTCCATCTGTTCTAAATGGACATAGTGGGGGTAACTCTTCACTAGCTCTCTGAGTTGATTTAAGATTTTAGCTTTCTTGGGACCAACAGTTAGCGTAATGGCTATGTCGCTGAACACCCATGGCCAACCAAAGTTTGAGTCCCAGACCAGGTGACTTGCTTTCTCATTCTCCCTTTCTCTCTGTCTGTCACCTCTTGGTCAAGATTGAATAATAATAAATTAAAATTAAAATAAATAAATCTTAAAAATAAATAAGTAAATAGTCATAGGTGCTTAAATAGCAGTGTCCCAAACTGAGCACCTGTTTGTGCCAGTCACATACTAGACATGGCATGTTCAAGAATGATTATAATACATGATTCTGTCTTCAGAGAACTAATGGGTTAAGATGTAGGTATACATGTGCATATACATGATGGAAGATTCTGGGACGTAGTTTTTTTTTTTAAATGCAGTCATAAAAGTAATTTATTTTCTCAAAGGATACAATTGGTAGTAGTGCAGAGAAAAGGGGTTGGGAAATTTTCACAAAAGAAAGAGTTGAGGCAAATCTTCAAGAATTAAAAGCATTTGGACTAGGAGGGAAGAAGGTGAAGAGAATTCTAGCTGTAGGAAACCCGTGAGGAATGGCCCAGGGGCATGAAAGTGGTGTTTGGAAGAATGGAATTAGCAGATATTTCATCTACTCCTTTCTCTGTCACATCATAAAGAGAAAGGACCCAACCCAGGGACTATTCTGGTTAAACAGTTCAGTGGAGAATTAAGACCAGTCTGTCATTTCTCATTCAAACACCTGGAAGGTTTCTAAGAACATCAAAGCATTGACAGCATCTCAGGCTTACCACATATTAAACTTGAATTCCTATAAAAGCAGGGGACAGGTTTAATGGGCAAATAATGTTGATTGATAGGGTCCCACCATGTCAACGCTAAGTAGAGACTAATGTTCAAGAAGGATAGTATGTCCTTTAGCAAAATTGGCAGGTAGTCCTCTCCTGTACTGTGGATCACTTTAACTTGGTGTAACTGGCAATGTGTTTACCATGGATCTATGGAAGTTGGATTGCTGACCAAGGACAAACTGTTTAAACCTGATGGAAACAGCACAGCACAATGATAAACTCTGAGATCAGATTGCTTTGGTTCTAAACCCTAACTCTTTTAGCTTTTTGAGTCATGCAAACTCGCTCGATCTCAATTATTTTTCTGTAAAATGTGGATAACAGTTGTACTTGACTTAAGGGGTTCTTGTGAGAATTCAATGAAACAGTAAATCTAAAATGTTTGGTCTGGCACTTGCACAACACTGGCATGTGTGGACCGTCTTTGTCGAGCAGTGGTAAAGAATCTCAGCTTCCTTCTGTTCTCGCCTAGATCTAAATCCTGCCGTTGTTCGATCTTTGCCAAGTTTCCTGGCTTCTTAGTCTTGATTTATTTATGTGGGAGATAATAGCATAGAGTTATTGTGATGATTAAAATAAGAAAGTACAGTTGCCTCACAGTATCTGCAGGGAATTGATTCCAAGAACTCTCACAAATACCAAAACTTAAGGATGCTGGAGTTCTGGATATAAAATGGTGTAGTAGTTGCATGTACCTATGCATGTCCTTCTTTACACTCTTAATCATCTCTAGATTACTGAACTACTTGGTACAATGTAAATGCTATTTGAATAGTCATCATAGGGCATAATCAGAAAAAAGAAGTCTGAGCGTGTTCGGTTCAGATGCTGCCGTCACGGGCCGACGTACATCTTACACATCTGCAACGATGAAACATTTCTTGAAGACTGGATACAGAGGGCAGACCATGTGCAGCATGCTTACTGCTTGCCACAGTACTGAGTGCATAGTAGATATGCCGAAAGGCAGCTCTTGCTGATATTATATAATTTATGCTAAAGGAAATGTAAGTGATCTCAGTAACCACGTTATATAAGCCTTTTAAAAATAAACTTTCAGAGTAAAGTTATTTTGTCTAAATTTCTGATATTTAATAAGAATCTGTGGTTGTCCCTTTTGTACAGGGACAATCCTTTCATGACTATCTATTTGTATTAGAAATTTCAAGGGGAGAAAACCAACAGATGGCATAATGTTTACATCGCTGGACTCCCACATAGCCGACCATGGTTTGAGTCCTGGATCTGGCAGCTTGACACTCATGTTTCGTGCGTGTGTGTGCGTGCCCAAAATCTGGAGAGGAGGATAGAGGAGAAGGGACTGTGGTGTGACCATCCCCCCCAGAGGGTGATTTTTCGCTTTTTGTCTCTCTGTCTTTCTGGTGACCCCATGAGCCCTGTAACAAAAAACTCTATTTAAAAAAAAAAAAGAAATTTCATGGGGAGCTTCTGCTTACCTGCAGCATTTACTCCTTCCTTTTAAAATATTTAGTTTTTATAGACCTACTACATATTAAGATATGTGTTTGTTTGAGGGAAGTTATTGGGGTTGGGTTCTCTGAGGAGCAGAGCCTGTAATGTAGGGAGAATGTGAACAATTTATGTAGTGGATAGCAAAATGAAAAGAAGGTAGCATTGGGCAGGGACAGCCTCACACCTGCTGTGGACTAAGTAGGTCTCTGCCAGGCCAAATGGAAGCTCCAGAACAAGATGTGCTCCTTAGTGTCACCAGGAGCTTGGTGGAGGGGAATGGACCCTTTGTCTCCCCCACGTTACTCTCCTCTTAGCCAGCACCATCCTGAGATGCACAGAACCGTATCTGCCACTACTTTGCTTAGTCATTCTTCAGAGCGCTCCAAGAAGAGTATGTCACTGGCCTGAAAGCTGATATGGACTGTGAAGGTGACGCTGGCTAGAGGCCTCCAGCTAATGGAATTCTTCATAGCAGTAAGTCCCTTCTGGAAGGACATCTGAACAGTGCATGGCTGCATCTACTCCAGGAAGATTTCACGAGATAATAATGGCAGTAATAGACCCAAATTATATACTTTCCACATCTTCTTAGCCTTCTTTGTCCCTGGACTTCAGCAACCTTCTGGATGAAGAGATCAAGCATGTCATAACACTGCTTCACTCTCCCCTGGGATGAGGGCCATGTTCCCTCTCAGCCTCCGTGGCACCCACTATGGCAGCAACTACAGCAGCTCTGATGCTCATCCCAGCCAGCCAGGACCATGGAGGCTCTGACCCCTTCCCCTTCTGAACTCAGATGAAGCCCCATGACACAAGGCATGGCATCTGGCCAACTAGCCATCCTGCTGAGGTGCAGGAGACTTAATGCCCCATGGATTAAACTCTGACCAATGAAAAATAGAAGGTGAAGAAGACTGAGTAAATAAATCTCTCGTGCTCCTTCCTTAACAACGACCTTTCCGTAGGTGCACTGGTTCCATGTAGCCCGGAACATTCGTCTTTGCTTTCTTATGACACTACGGCCATCTCACAAACACCTTTCACATGCTTTTCCTCCATTTCTACTTCAGTTCAATGAGCAATTTTTCAGTTCTTACTCTGTGCCTAGTACTGTTCAAGGAATGTATTTTCCCCTTGGACTGTCAGAACAACTCAATGCCATGTGTCCTTGTTGTCATCATTACTGTTTTACACATGAGAAATGGGGCACAGAAGTGCTAAGCATCTTTCTCAAGGATCTACAACAACTGTCTGACAGATCCAGGCTTTGAACACAGTCCGACTCCAGAGCCCAGGCCCTATTCAGTTCAAGTTCAGTTGAATTTGATTCTCCAGCCTGTCTCTAGATTAAGTATACACGCATGATGCAGTTCCAGTGGCATCAAAGGAAGTGCTGCTGAGCCAGATGTAACAGAGGAACATGTACCTCGTCAGAAAGTGTGACCCGAGGGAAGGAGGAGCAAGTGGAGTGAGCGCTTTGGAGGAATGATTAGAAGGACAAGATTTTCTCTGGCTTCCTCAGTTTAGTCGGCCATTTGAATTTGGATGAATCACATGACAAGTCCATATGAATGCATATAGGTCATTACATGCCTCACATAAATTTTGTAAAAACTGAACAAGACACATCTAGGTAAGTATTTCTAAACACTAAATATTATTACTATCTCAATAAGAGTGATTTTGTTATTAAAGGCTGCATTAACTTTAATATTATTAAAATATTTGTTGATGTTTTTACATTTCCTAGAAAAGACTTAAGGAAACCTTTGAAGACACTAGAATATAACATAACATGAGTTTAAAATTATAAAAGAAAAAAAGCAAATACAATACAATTTAAAAATAAAGGCAATATAAGAATTAAAAACTATTAAAGTAGCATTGTGTAACTTTAAGCAATAAATACACCCCAAATAAAACCTCAGCCCTGTAGAGAACACACTATTAGAAGGCATTAATGTTCTGTTTTCTGTCCTGCGAGTGCCTTTCGATCAATAGCTGAATATAAACTATATAAAGCTGAGTATATACATATTGTCAAAGAAAAAATTGCATCAGACAAAGTTAAACAGACAAGGCAAACTTTACTTAAGGCTTTACAGTAGGGGAGAAAGGTCAGAACCCAGTCTGAACTCTATGCTGCAGTAAATGATGAAAGGGACTCTAGGGCTCGGATAAGCTAGTGGGAGTGTACCTGAGGGATGGATGGAATGTGTGAAGCCAATTGAGTTTGCAAATCCTTTTGTTGGCTGTATTTGCTAATTGGCACCCATAGAGGTTAGGCTCCTACACACACACACACACACACACACACACACACACACACACACACTGGGATATGAGGGCTCTACCTTCCTTGATGATTGCATTTCAAAAGATAGGCCTCCCAGGACCTTGAGAAAAACCTCTCTGGTGTAAAACTCACAAGAGTTTTAAATTAAATCTTTTTAGAAGATTTGCATCTCGAAGGACCAGAGAAAGAATTTACCATTATGAGTTTTCATATGTACATTTTCTATGGAAAAGAGAGCCAGGGGCCGAGAGTCAGGAAGAAATCTGTTGAGTTTCCTCAAACTAAGAAGAGCATCTTGGTCCATAGTAGAGCTCACACACACTTGCTAGGGATTTCGTTGTGACCATCTCCCCTTGTGGGGAAGGGAGTACTTTCTCACTTTCCCTATCTCCAGGGAACACACAAGACCTACAAATGGGGGGAAAAAATCAGTAAAAATAAACAACTCATGGCATCCATCTTTCTACCATGTAGAAGATTCACTTTTTAACTTAAATTCTGTCTAGAAATTGTTCCTCCTTCTAAAGGGTGCCGAATTTAAAAATTGCCCCCTCTTCCTCCACTGAGGAGACTGTGGAGGAGCAGACTGAGGGAGACAGCAAGAGACTGCAATGGTGGACAAGTGTAGCAAAAAGTAGTAGATCCAGGTAAATGAAGAGGTTGTTCTGGAGAGACCCACAGCCAACAGGGTGGGGAACTGTCACCTTCTTTCAAGACATTTGATAAAGACCATAAATGAAATAATTCAATGACCAAGAAAATTTTTTGCTATTACTAGCACCAGCATACAAATAAATGACCATTTAAGTGGAAGTCAGTTGGAGACAGCAGGAGTCAGCTGAGACCAAGCAGGATCTAGGGAACAGAGGAAAAGAAATCCAAATTAGACCAAACCAGAGATAATGAGCTATCACACAGTTGGCTAACTCTCAGAAAGAGGACCAGAAAATTTGTCAAGGAGATACAAATATTTTATTTAGAGTTTATAAGTCATTATGCTTAAGTTAAGGTATTATTGTAAGTTGCATATAATTTTCGATCCCAATGTGTACTTTCAGTTGTTTCAACTAACCCTGGGTTTTCTTCATAAAGTTTAGAGATAAGAGACCCTTCTAGGTATCAAAGATGGGGAAGCCTGCTCAGAGCAGTCTTCAGCTACCATCGAGGTTAAGATTCTGGTGTCCAGGAGGGCAGGGAAGATAAACAAGACCTTTAAGCAAGTCTTATTCTGGCCTAGGGTTGCCCCCATCACACAACTTAGAAAAAGACCTACTAGCAACCTGCTTCCCCTGTACTTCCAGTAACGTGTTAAAGCATTTTTATTATGAGTAGTTTAAAGATCCTTGGCCGAGGTCTTTACAAACTGACCCCTCAGAGCTTCCCATTGGAGATCCCCCATTCATTTTCTTTTTTCCTTTTTTTTTTTTTTGGAGAGGTTTTTGCTATAGGGTGCGGGCGCTCTCCAGACAGACAGAGAGAGACAGAGACAGAGAGACAGAAAGCAAGAAATCACCCCCCAGGGGAGATGACCACGCCACAATCCCCTCTCCTCCATTCTCCTCTTGGGATCCTGGGCATGCACGCACACGCGCCTGGTGTGAGTTTAAGCCACCGGGTCCGGGACTCGAACCGCGGTCGACTACATGGGAGTCCAGAGACATAGCCATTATGCTAACTGCTGGTCCCCCCCCCCATTCATTTTCTAAACAAAGTTCTAGATCAAAGGATTTAAGACTAGAGCTCACCTCCCACTGCCTAAACTTGACAGAAGAGAAAATCTGTCAGAGGCACTGGAGAATAAGGGTAACTAATGCACAAATATTATTTATAATATCACCCTATAGCACTTTATGAAAATGAAGCTTTAGGTGGCATTAGACTCCCTCCCGCCTCCTCGCTCCCACACCCTACCCCACCCCCATTTCCATTGTGTTTACCCAGGATCACCGAGATGATTAGGTTCAAAAGAGAACGGAAAAGGGTGGTTTGAGTTCATGTGGCATGTGTGGATGTGACTGGATGGATCATTTCAGCAGGGATGGTAGGAATATCGGAAAATGAATCAGACTATCACAAGTAACCTCTACTCTCTTGGCATTTTAGTAACGTTATTAAATAGAAGCCATCATATTACTCTTTGGCCTGAGATGACATTTTCTGTAAAGGAATACAATTAGTTGAAAGTGGCACTAGGATTGTTTAAAATGCAGGTCCATTTGCAGCTCATTTACAGTTCTTATGTAGCTCTGCCAATGTTGTCTGTTCCTCTCAGTCCCATGAGTCATTGGCATCTTGTCAATTACAGTAGCCAGCCTCGCTACCTGCAAATCTGCAGGAAATTGGCAGGGATATGAATTTAAGAGATGTCTGGGGCTATTTGGCTAGGAGAAATACAATAGAGTCTCCAGGAAGTGGGTAAAACAATCTCTCAAAAGGCAGAAGAGGGTATCAGTCCCCTCCTTGGTTTTTATTACACCCTTTCATTTTTTTTTCTTTACAAAATTTGTCTAGTGTGCAAACTTTGATATATTCAGCTTTTTTAAATCCATTATGAAAACATTGTACTTATGTGATGATCACACTGCTTCTAATTTTCAGATAACATAAAAGAAAAAAATCAAATCACAGAACTGATGAGAAGACCCTAGAGGACTCAGAGCTTGTAAATGAAACACGTTGTTTCCTTTAGTTTCAGTTTTTCCTTTCATGAGGGAAAACTCTAGATATACAAAAAGAGTTCTTTATGGCTTGAGGCTCTTTTATTGCTAATGGCTTTTGACAGTGTGTTACAGCTTGTTTAATCTAATTGAATTTGATTATTCATGTCAGTAACAAGATAAACTAGTTGACAGAGGGATATTTTTTCAACCACTGGTTCATATTAATGTCTGAAAATTCAGTTGTCTAGAAAAGATAGGGGTAGGAAGGAAGCCAGAAAAATGTCATTTGGACCCAGATTATTCCAGAAATTTGAAATGGACTATGGAGAAAGTATTGATTTAAAGATAATTCTCTAAAAAACAGTGAAAACTTTATAGTGGAGTACACACTACTCATCAAACTATAGTTCCAAAGTATAACATCAAGTATGTCCAGCACATTTTGCACACACACATGTATGCACACACACCTATGCTGCAATTAAACAAATCTTGGATGTTTCCTAAGTATAACACGGTCCCTCTTTCCTGTCTGCATGCCTTAGCACGTTGTATTCTTGTACCTATATGTGTATAAAGTGTTTATATAAATATCCTTTACCTCGAATGGCCACTGAACTGATAAACTTCTTTCCCCCAAAATGTACACCTTTCGTACAATGAGGCCTTCCAGGAACCTCTCAATGTCTCATAGAAATTTTTACAACATCCTAATCAAAGTCTCTAACTTGTTTTTACACATCCACTCCCTTGGAATCCAGCGTGATACTATCAGCAACATGGGCTCAGTGGGATTCTGCATGAGAAAGGACATGGTAGGGGGCAGGAACAATCTCTCCTGTGGGGAAGAAATTTCTGCCATGTGAGTGTATTTGAAACACCACAATTTCCCTGCCCAACTTCCACCTCATCATAAATTCTGGAATTGCTTCCCTCCTTTTGATTCCACATCGCTCCAAGTATTTTTCTTGTCATAACTTCATGTTCGTTTGTTTACTGTTAATTTATTTTAGAGAGAGATTTCTGCTATAGGGCACGTGTGCTCACTGGAAAGACAGAGAGAAATAGAAAGACAGAAAGAGAGAAATCACCCCCCAGAGGGGATGGCCACGCCTCAATCCCTTCTCCTCCATTCTCTTCTCAGGATCTTGGGCACACGTGCACACACTCCTGGCTTGAGTTTAAGCCACCAAGTCCAGGACTCAAACCACAGTCAAATACGTGGGAGTCCAACAATGTAACCATTATGCCATCTGCTGGTCCCTCTCTCATCATGACTTCTTGTGCATATTTATTTGTTTTTTCTTTTTTTCTTTCTCTGTTTATTTATTTTTTTATTTTTATTTAAATTTATTTATTTACATTCATTCACTATACATCATTACAGCATACAAAATGAGATTTCCCATTCAGAATACACTGTATACTGGCTCAATCAAGCACATCAACATACGTGTTATCTTCAACAAATAATTTTCCATTTCTTGTTTCCTGTATATTTTGTGGGGTTTTTTTTGTCATCCTTGATTCCCTATCTCTGACACTCAGCCATGTTCCACCCTCCTCCCACACTGTCTCTAGTATCCATGGTTGCTTTTTATGCCTTTTTCCCCCATTTTATTGATTTGCTAATGAACTTAATTAATCTAAATATTTCCAATAGTAAGCACAGCTGATATAAATATATGCATGAACACAAGTCTGATTTTAGGCATAAACCTCAGTGAGTAGAATGAACATACTATAAAGTAGCACCTAACTGGGGCTATATAGCTTACTGCAGTTATCAAATATGCAATTATTTTTCCTGAAACTTTTTTTAATTAATTAATGTACATTCCTCACCTAATCATTGTCACAGTGTATAAAAAGTGGTTTCTCATCCAGAATATACTGCATAGTGGCTTAATCATGTATGTTATCATCAATAATTTTCCATTTCTAGTTTCATATATACATATATATATATATATATATATGTATATGTATATGTATATGTATATATATATACACACACACACTTACCCCTAAGTCTGACCCTCTGCCCTTTCCCACCCTCTTTGCACACGATCTCTGGTGTCTACAGTTGTATTCCATTCCTTTTCCCCCACATTTTATTGATCACACAATTTCTTAAATAATCTAACTACTTTCAATAGAAAGTTCAGCTGGTAATTTCAAGAAATGCAGTTTTGAATTGGTAAGGAAATTTGCTTAAAACTTAAAGCCTGGAAACAGGTTAGTATTCTGTTCAAGTAGTAGGTACATGAACATATTGACAACTGAAGACAGGACAAAAACTCTTAAAACCAGACAACAAAGCCTAGAAGAGAAGCAGCAATATTTCAGTCAAAAGTCACAGAATGCTATTTCACCAGTTCAGTCTCATGTACTTAATCTATCTTCTGTTGTGGTTCGATCTTCCTGATGGAATTCTGGGGTATAATATTCAACTCCAAACTTGTCCCTATGATTAAGTTGGCCATTTTCTTAATTTTTGAACTCTTATTTCTGTGTGACTACATTTAATTTTCCTGACATGGCACTCCCTTGAGAACTTCTTCAAGATCTGGTCTGGTGCTAGTAAATCCCTTAAGGTTTTGTTTATCTGAAAATGTTCTTGTCTTTTCTTCCCATATGAAGGATAATCTTGCCGGGTACAGTATTCTTGGTTGAAATTGCTTTTCTCATAACACTTTGAATATATTTTCCCATTCTTTCCTTGCTCGCACTGTTTCCGATGAGAAGTCTGCTATTAGTCTGATGGGATATCCTTTGTAGGTAACTTGCTGTTTCTCTCTTGCCAATCTTAGTATCTCGTCTTTGTTTGTGGTTTTGGACAGTCTGGTTATAATGTGTCTTGGAGAAGATCTTCTTGGGTTGATTCTATTTGGGATCCTTTGTATTTCTTGGGACTGGATCTTTGAGTGCCTCTCTAGGTTTGGAAAGTTTTCTTGCAGGATTTCATGGAATAGATCATCAATGCCCTTATGAGTCTCTTTGCCTTCTCAGATGCCAATTATCTGGATGTTTGGATTTTTTTTTTTTTTTTTTTTGAGAGGTTTTTCGCTATAGGGCGCGTGCGCTCGCCAGACAGACAGAGAGAGACAGAGAGACAGAAAGCGAGAAATCACCCCCCAGGGGGGATGGTCACGCCGCAATCCCTTCTCCTCCATTCTCCTCTCGGGATCTTGGGCACGCACGCACACGCGCCCGGCGTGAGTTGTAAGCCACCGGGTCCGAGACGCGAACCGCGGTCGACTACGTGGGAGTCCAGCGACATAGCCATTACGCTTAACTGATGGTTCCCAGGATGTTTGATGGTATCTAATATTTCTTATCTATTATTCTCAATTTTGGGGGCAATTTTCTCAGTCTTCGTGGTGGATTTTTCTAGGCCAGCCATTTTCTCTTCTACATCTGAGATTCTATTTTCTGTATGATCTAGTCTGCTTTTAATACTTTCAAGAGAGATTTTGACTTTCTGTATTATAGTCTTCATTTCTAACAGTTCCATTTGATTCTTTTGTAAAGTGCGTAATTCCTCTTTCAGATCTTGCAAGAATTTCCTCACCTCCCAGAACTCATTAGCTTCTTTTTCCTTTCTCTTCTGCAGTTCATTGTATCTCTTCTCTTCTATCTCTGTTAGCTTCACCATTATGAATGTTCTAAATTCTTTATCAGACATTTTCATCATTTCCATTGAACTGTCTGTGGATGAAAAGGAGTTATTCTTTTCCCTTGGAAGAGAGGTATTTTCTTGCTTTCCCATATTTCTTGTGGTCCTGCGGTGATTTCTAGTCATCTGATGGAAAATGTGTTTCTTCCCAAACTTGAAGTTCAATCTGAGCGTCCAGGAGCATGCAGAAAAGGAAATAGAGAGAGAGAAACAACAGCGACAAAAATAACAAGAAACAGAAAAAGAGAAGGAAAACACTGAAAAAAAAACTTTAAAAAATTATTCTTTTTTTTTTTTTTTTAAAAAAAAGCCAAAATTAGAAAGCTGCACAGCATGAAATCACTAGTTCTCAATAGCCATGAAGGTGTCTTCTGAGGCCTGCTCCCTTGCCTCTCCTGGGTTGGGAGGGTGAGAGGGGATTATTAACAAGATAAAGGGAAAGGAAGGGCTGAAAGCCAAAAAACTGCTTTACCTTAAAAAAATTTTTAAAGGAAAAATTACAAAAAAATGAGAAGACAGAGACAGAGGTAGAGAGAGACAGAGACAGAGACAGAGACAGGTGGCTTGAAAGTCTTCCTACCATGTGAGTTTGTGGGCTGGAGGCTAAATTATCAGTGGAAAAATCTTCATTTCTCCTATTCTCTGAAATCACTAGTTCTCAGTAGCCATGAAAGTGTCTTCTGAGGCCTGCTCCCTTGCCTCTCCATGAGTTTGTGGGCTGGAGGCTGAATTATCAGTGGAAAATCTTTATTTCTCCTATTCCCCTGAAATCACTAGTTCTCAGTAGCCACGAAGGTGTCTTCTCTGTGCATATTTATTTTTACCTTTCTCTCTGACACTAGATGGCATTATTCATCTTTATAATCATCACGCTTCTTCTCCCCAGTAGAGATCCCCTTTCCCCAGTCCATTATCTCATCAGGATCTTTTTGGGCACTCATACTTGGGGTGTTTTCAAGCAGATCCAGGGATCTGAAGCCACAGTGAGCCACATGGCTTTCAGCACTACAGGTCAGTTCACTACTGACTGAGCCACCAGGCTGGGCCAATGTGGCTAGATTTTAAACAGGCATGTACATAGATAGCTCACATTTGCAACTTGCATTGTCTTTCTCCCAGACAGTGCTGTTCTTAATCAAGGAATGAAACTCAAGTTTCTGAATCCTGGAGTCTAACTTTGGCTCATCCAAATGAAAGCTTCAGTGCAGAGAAAGGAAGGAAGATAATATGTTTGCTTATTTCTTTGAAAGTGTGTTGAAACAGCACAGAAGGACAATCTCATCAATATAACTTTTCACCAGTTTTACTCTCCGAGTAGAATCTGATTCACACATCTCACTGCAGCCTCCCTTGTGTTCTCTTAGGCATTCGTTGTACACACGCTTCACCTCGAGTCTAAGGCTGCATTGGCCTTCACCTTCTAAGAAATTTTCCCTCCACCAAATGCCGTCTGAAATGAAAAGACTTCGTATCCTCCAACCCCAAAATCTTAGTGAAACATCTCTCCTATGGGTTCCCATTGCACCTACAGCATTCCCCACATTATGTTATAGTAATTTACTGAGTCTCGGTAGACTACAAACAATTTGAATGAAGGGCCTTGTGCAATCATTGTTTAACTGTTGCAGACCAAGAGAATGAATGAGTTGGCCAAATTTGCCCCAAAATTTCCAGCATAAAGAAAATATATCAAAGCCCTACCTGGAATCACCTTTGATGACTAAAGCCTGCTTGATCCCAGAAGAGCCTTGTGTCAAGACCCATCTCTTGCAAAAGGTTTGCAGTTTTATTATGGAAACACGATTGCTAAAACTTGGATTAATTTTTGCTGTCATGAGTGTTCATTCCTGTATTAACCTGAAAAGCCCATGTGTATTTGAATTTGTCCAAGCATGATGAAAAGTTCCTAAGACTCTCCCCTGAAATGGTTTATCATTTCTTCTTTTTTTTTTTTGAGAGAGAGAGAGAGATTTTTGCTATAGGGTACATGCACTCACCAGAGAGACAGTGAGACAGAAAGTGAGAAATCATATCCCAGGGGAGATGGCCATGCTGCAGTCCTTTCTCCTCCATTCTCCTCTTGGGGTTTTGGGTATGCCCACACATGTGCCTGGTGGGAGTTTTAAGTGGCGGGGTCCAGGACTTCATCTGTGGTTGATCACAGGGGAGTCCAGCAACATAACCATTACACCATTGATTGGCCCCTTATTATTTATTCTTTTTTTTTAAAGAATTGTTATTTTTTTAATTTAGCTTTATTTATTTATTTTTAATTTGACCAGAAAGGAACAGAGAGAGAAAGTGAGAAAGCAAGCCACCATGTCCAGGACTTGAACCATAGTCGGCCATATGGAGTCCAGCACCCTTAACCTCCATGCCATCTACTGGCCCCTTATCACTTATTCTTACACTCAGCAAACTCTAAAAGATATGTCTCCACACCTGCTTGACTGAAAGAACTTCTAAGTCTTGACCACTGTAACCAAGAGAATAGTTCTAGCCTCATCAGTTCCTCCGCTGTATAACCTTACCTTTTTCCAGTCCCACACAGTCTAAGCTATGTCAGACTATCCTTGTAATTCAGGGGCTGTGCTTATAAATTTTGTCAAAATTTGAGTTTAAGAACTAAGTTTTTTTTTTTTTTTTTTTTTTTTTTGGAGACGTTTTCGCTATATGGCGTGTATGCTCGCCAGACAGACAGAGAGAGACATAGAGACATGGGAGTCCGGTGATGTAACCATTACACCATCTGCTGGCCCCAAGGAACACATTTTATAAAGCGTTCTCTATGTTTAATGTTATAATTTCATATTTATCATATTTTGGGGGTGGTACTTCCTTAACAATGAGTTTCCAACATTTTAGTCTTTTTTTTTTTTTTTTGAGAGCTTTTTGCTATAGGGTGCATGTGCTCACCAGAAAGACAGAGAGAGACAGAGAGACAGAAAGCGAGAAATCACCCCCCACCCAGGGGAGATGGCCACGTCACAATCCCTTCTCCTCCATTCTCCTCTCGGGATCTTGGGCACGCACGCACACGCGCCCGGCGTGAGTTTTAAGCCACCGGGTCCGGGACGCGAACCGCGGTCGACTACGTGGGAGTCCAGCGACATAGCCATTACGCTAACTGCTGGTTCCCAAGAACTAAGTTTTTTAAAAAGTGTTTTCATAGGAGACAAAAAACAAATCACTTTAACATGTTCTTGGAAATAGTTATCTCCACTCAGATGGTAATGGCTCTGAGACACTGCAACTCACTGATTTTCTGACTGCAGAATCAATCTCTCTATCTATCTATCTATATCTATCTATCTATCTCTGATCCCCCTCTGCCCCCACCATGTGAAGACATAGCAAGAAGACAGTTTCTGCAAGCCTGGTCGAGAACTCTCACCATAGACTGACAATGCTGCACCCTGAACCTGGACTTGCAGCCTCTATATCTACGAGAAATAAATTGTTGCTTAGTCGCTCAGTCTTTGGTATTTTGTTTTGGCAGCACAAACAGATTCATATACAAGCTTAGTTTTGCTGAAGTTCAGCTTGAAATATAGCTCTTGGTCATTCAAACAGAATAGTTATGCTACTGAGGTATAACTACATGGTTGTATTTCCTTATTCTTTAAAGCATAGTTTTCTAATTTAGGGTCCACCAATTAATTTTTTTAGAGAGAGAGATATTTTTGCTATAAGGTGCTTGTGCTCTCTGGGGAGACAGAGAGACAAAAAGCTAGAAATCACCCCCCAAGGGGGGATGGCCACACCACAATCCCTTCTCCTTCTCTTGGGATCTTGGGCACACATGCACATGCATACATGCACATGCACCCTGCATGAATTTTAAGTCGCCAGGTCCAGGACTCAAACTGCAGTCAACTCTGTGGGAGTCCAGTAACATAACCCTTATCCCATCTGCTGGTTCCCCACCAAAGAATTTTAAGGTACCATCTCAAATTCTATTAGCATTGTGTATATGTATTTTCCTGAGGATATGGTCCAACATATTTAACAATTTCCCAAAGGGGGTGTGTGATCCAAACATAGCTTAAGAACGTCACTCTAACAGTTTCCTTTGGAAAATCCAAGCTCTTAAGTCGAATATCAGAAATCTCAGACTTCTATTTACTGCATAGATATTTAGGCATCATTAAGTGGAATGTAAATATTTATCCCCTCCTTTTTTGGTTCGTTGGGTAAGTTTTTCCTTCCTGTATCAAGGTAATGATTTTACTTTTGGGGTTATCATTTAATTTTACACCTTTCTTCAAGAGAACTTCTAAAAACAGACATCTGATGAAGATATTTTGATCAACTGGACTGGGGAGAAATGTTCACATATTGAAATGTTCACTTCATAAGCTAAACAATGTCATTGAATGTATATAAAAAATAAATTAATTAATTTTAAAAAAGAAACAAATAAATAAATAAAAACTAAAAGAAATCTCTAGAACAACCAATAGTTGTGAAAGTGCTTTGAATCAGTTCTCAGTGGATAAATACAGAGTGATAGGAACTTGATTTTAGAAAAGCTCACTTTAGGGACCAGCAGGTGGCGTGGTGGTCAAGGCATTGGACACTCCCACATGGTCAACCAGGGTTTGAGTCCTGAATATGGTGGCTTGCTTTCTCACTTTCTCTCTCTCTCACTCTCACCCTGTCTCTCTTGGGTCAAATTAAAAAAATAAAGGAATGAATAAATTTTAAAAATTAAAAAAATAATTATTTAAAAAAAAAAGCTCACTTTAATCTCAAGGTGGGCAATAATTCATATACTTTCTGCTGTTTCCCTATCAAGACAGACTCCATGGGAAAAGGAAATCTGCAGAACACAAGAAAATGAGACAAGCACTCCCTAAACATAACCAGCCAACCTTGTGCATTCATTTCTAGCCCTGAGATTGCCTTCTACATTTGTCTCTAACTCTGAAGGTGACTTGTTTGCTCCCCAGGGAGGTAAAGCTAGCTATCACACCACATAGGTGCAGGGGGATCACTGCCTCTGAGCAAGCTGTCGGTTGGCCACCACTGTTACTAGGACTGTTGCAAAGCTCACTAAGACAAGAATCTTGTTTAAATGAAGACAAAACAAACCAGAACAAGACAAAACATCGCTTTCTAAAAACACTCCATTTTCCCAAGCAGATAGCCACCCTCTTTGCCATATTAAAAGATTTTCCACAAAATACTATGTATGTACTGGCATTTTCTTATACAAAGCAGTATGACATCTATGTATTGGAGGAAACAAACTTTTAGAGGTAGGGTCACATTGACAATTTGTTTACGTAGTGTATAGGACATTTCCCTGAAATATTTTAAACTTTTTATTCCTCTGTAAAGAATTGATTTTGTCCATCAGTTGGAAAAATTAAAACACATTGCCCTAATTATTTACCATTAAATTTAGTAGGATGGTGCAAATAAAGTAGAAATATCTTTAAAATTTCCTAAATTTTTACCTTTGAATGCTTTTACCATCTATCAGAGAGATGGTACAGGAACGGGAGGATGACCATGGCAAAAAGGAGGCGGAATGTGGAACCACTGCTACTATTTTAGAGTTTTATTTCCACATCTGGTTTTCAAAGTGTCTTCCCATTTTCATATATTATTGGCAACTGGTTCAGAGTACAGCTGCTAAATGGATCCATCTATGTGAAATACTTGAATGACTATCAATTTAAATGCAAACATCTGAAAGAAAACGGAAACAGTCCATCAATCTCAGAAAGTTTTGGGAATATCTAAATGCACTGAACACAATAAATTGATGACTGGAGTTTCCAATTTTCTTTCAGACAATTGGAAATCTTTTGATAGAATTTTTGAGTTGTTTTACAATTTTTGCAAGCATACAAATGCATAACAAATGATAAGTAACTTATAAAAGTAGAACTGATGTTAACCACCAATCCTTTTTCACAAATACATAGACAACAGTCTTAAGTGGCTGTGGCCAGAGTAGAGATCTGTGTGTCAGTACCAGTGTGGATTTGGCTCTATTCATGTCCTAAATTTATTTATTTATTTTTATATTTTTTGCTATAGAGCAGATGTGCTCTCCAGAGAGAGACAGAGAGAGTAAAAGTGAGAAATCTCCCCCCCAAGGGAGAATGGCCACTCTACAATCCCTTCTCCTCCATTCTCCTCTCAGGATTTTGGACACACACTCACCAGGCATGATTTTCAGGCTGCCAGGTCCAGGACTCGAACCAGAGTCGGCCATGTGGGATCCAGCTGCCTTAACCTCCACATCACCTGCTGGCCCCTGAATTGGTATATTTTTTTTCTGCACCCCACACTGCTCTATATTGGACTAGTCAATTCCTGGTAACATGTGATACGAAACGATGCAGAGTTTTCGTGCACTTTGCAACTGTTCTAAATTCAGAGCTGCAAATGCAGGCTTTTCATCTCAGCTATGCAGACTTCATCAACTACATTTCTAGTGCTCTTGCTATTTCTATTTTTGGTCCAAATTGCTATTCTTTAGTTCCCTATTGCAAGTAGAGTTCTGACGACACTTCTATGTGATTAATGGCACATTCTTTTAACCTTTTTGCCTGAATCACCATGAGTGGAAGTGTGGGGACACCACTGTGACTTTCAGAATGAATAAACCCTACTCTCACTCGGCTGCTTTCTCAAAGTTGCCCTCAGTGTTGAATTCTAAGTGGGATTGTTTCTGATTTTCACTACAGACACATCCTTGGTGTAGACCTCAGCCTAGCCTACCTTGACTTAGCCTTTCAACTGTTCATAGTCCTCAGTGAACATTTTTGAAAGATACTGATTAACTGTTCAGTGAGAAAAATAGTCTACGTTAACTTACTCAGCAAACTTTCCTCCAAATTTTAAGTTCCTTTAGATGTAAGTAAAACAGATAACAACAATGGGATATCAGAAAGCTTCTTTTTTGAAAGTTTAAATTTTTTTTAAATTTATTTAGCGTTTTTGCCAACAGGGTATGTGTGCTTGCCAGAGAGAGACAATGAGAAGGAAAGTGAGAAATCACCCCACACACACCACCTGGGGAAATGGCTACACTGCAATCCCTTCTCCTCCATGCTCGTCTCGGGACCTTGGTACACACATACATGTGCCCAGTGTGATTTTTCAAGTCTCTAGGTCCAGGACTTAAACTGAGGTCAGCCATATGTGAGTCCTGCATCCCAACCACCACACCATCTACTGGTTTCCCAGAAAGCTTCTCTTTCTCCACTCAAGCCAAGGTGTTCAAAAGGGACTGAAATCAGCACAAATGGGATTCAAATAAAACTAATAATTTAATTCCTAACTTTCAGTCTTTAAACCTAGTACAATGTAAAGTTTGTCTTCTTTAAGAAGTTTTAGAAAACAGGGGACAATTTTTGTTCAAATATTTATTGAGAGTCTACCAAATATCAGACAACTAGAAAAGGTAAGACACTTTTCCAGCTCCAACAGAGTTTATCATATGAAATCAAGGCCACTAATTAAAGAAAAAGTTAAGACAAACTTTGCTGTGTGTTAAGACAAGAAAAAATTCAGGGTACTCTAGTGTCAAAGAAAAGTCAAGAAAAGGCCTTTGGAGAAGAAGTGCTACCTAAAAGACACCTGAAAAGTGGGAGACTTGAAGTCAGTCTGGAAAAGAATGAGGAGGTAGAAGAAGTTTGAAGCATTCACCAAAGCATTTGTTTGTACAAATGAGCACATAATGAAAACACGGAACTGACAGAAATTAAAATAGCTGGAACTAAAGGTAAAGGGTGAAGTGGCACAATAAGAGTCTGAAACCCAAAGGTTGGATTAAGGAGAAAATAATCACAAGCCATGTTAAGAAACTTGTAATTACGTTTTCCTAAGGAAAATGGAAACCGATTGTTGGACTTCCTGGAAAAGATGTCACTGGCAACAACGAAGGAGCAAGTTAGGCCATAAGGAGACCAGGGAGGAAGCTGTGAAAGGTAGTGGGGACTCGGACTAGGAAAGCTGTAGAGGACAGAGGGAAATGGATGGAGTCGGGAGACTTTTAGACAGTCAAATAAATTGGTTGAAGGGAAAGAAGACGGAAAAGAGGAATGGGTAAGACAATAGCTTGAAGGTAAGACTATTCATTGAGCCCAAAATGATGGTTCTATGAATTTAAGTATAGAACTCTGTTTCTACCAAAATCTAAAAAATAATTTAAATAACTCAGAACTTTTATTATTCAATAGTTCTACAAGTACCTATGAGTAATTCAATGCTAAGGCTGTTCAGTTTTTTTCAAGTCACCTCTGGCTGTAAGTTAAATTTACAGTACTATTAATGAAATAACCATTTTCATTCAGTTTTCAGTTAGCCACCCCCACATGTAGGAAGAAATCCAAGATTTATACATTTGATGCTCTGTAAAAGATCTGTGTGTAAATATTGACTACTTAGCATTCTTTGAGGAAGTGCAGATTGTGAAAACTTTGAGTGCAAAGTAGTTTCAATTGCATAGCAATGAAGTACATATTCTATGTGATATTGTGTGTTTTCTTGGAGGCATAAAGAATTAGCATAAAAATAATTGAAACAAGCTAAACACTTACTGGATTCCCATAACTAGATTCCATTTTAAAGAAATACTAGAAGAATATAGAATATTTGTCTATTTATGAAACAGGGGAATTGTTTATATGTGCAAGAATTAACATTGCATTTTTTAAAAACCATTCAATACAAAACGAACTCATTCCTTTCAGCTTGCCCTCCACATGATCATCTGATGCCGGACACTTTTTCTATAGTGTCCTTTATTACATGGCTTGACAGAAATGGAGCCCCTACATATTATTCCTATAGACGCAGTAATAGATATGGGGTAGGGAGCAGGCGGAGGGCAGCTGGCTCTGGACTTCTTCCCTCGAGGAGAGCTGATGAGATGTACATACTGTTGGCCAGGTTGTCTCCGCTAGTGGATGTGGTGTTCTCTCTGATTAAGTGCCCTAGGATTAAAGGGCTTCAATTGTTAGCATCTAGAGAGAAGAAAGCATGTTCACATTGACAAGAAGTATGAAAAGAATGGGGGGAGGGATGGGAAGAAATGGGAGAGAAAAGGGTATGTATATAGATAGATATAGATATAGACTAGATATATAGATATAGATAGATATAGATATAGATATAGATGATATAGATATAGATATAGATATTATCATATGCCAGTCCTGTAGCCTAATAGTTGAAGGAATCAGATCTCACTTGTTGGATCTTCATCCAAATCCCGATCCCTGATCCCAACACCGTGAACAATAGACTGGGCGCATGTGTGTGCATGCACCAAATCCCTGCATGATGGAGAAATGGAAGATAAGGAATAGCAGCATGACCACCCCATTAGGGAGTGCTTTTTCCCTCTCCTTCTTTCTCTGTCTCCCCATCTCTCTCTAGTAAGCACATACACCTTCTGGAAGTTAGCAAGTGTCGGGGGAGGAGAAAAGAGAAGTCCAAGACAAAAAAAAAAAAAAATCAGTAAAAGGGAGAGCATCAGGACCAACACTTGGCGTAATGGCTGTGTCGCTGGACTCCCATATAGTCAACCATGGTTCGAGTCCCGGAGCCAGTGGCTTAAAGTCATGCCGGGTGTGTGTGCATGTGTGTCCAAGATCCTGAGAGGAGAATGGAGGAGAAGGGATTGTGGCATGGCCATTCCCCCTGGGAAGTGATTTCTCACTTTCTGTCTCTCTGTCTCTCTCTGTCTTTCTGATGAGCACATGTGCCCTATAGCACAGACCTCTCCCCCCCCCCCAAAAAGAGAGAGAGAGAGAGAGAGCACATCAATGGGACAGCAGGTGGCATAGTGGTTAAGGCTCTGGACTCCCACAGGAATGACCACGGTTTGAGTCCAGGACCTGGAGGTTTTCTTTCTTTCTTTTTAATTTCTTAATATATTTTTTTAATTTCATGAAAGGCAAGTTTTAGCTTTAATAAATCAAAATTAAAAAATGTTAAGAGAGCTTGGCTTAAGACTTAAAGCAAGGAAACAGTTTAGGATTCTGTTCAAATAGTAGGTACATGGACCTGGCAACAACTCTAGAGAAGACAGAAATCCTTAACTCTGGAAAACAAAGCATAGAAGAATATCAGTAATGTTTTAGTCAAAAGTCATAAAATTCTATTTTACCAGTTCAGTTTCATGTACTTTATCTTTTGTTGTGATCTGATCTTTCCATTTAAATTCTGGAAGATAACGTTCAATTCTGGACTTGTCCCTACCGTCAAGCTGGCCATTTTCTTAGTTGTTTTTGAACTCTTATTTCTGTGTGACCGACTTAAGTTTTCCTTATATAGCACTCCCTTCAGAACTTCTTGGGGTCTGGTGTTGGTCTGGTGTCAGTAAATTCTTTCAGGTTTGTTTATCTGAGAATGTTCTTGTCTTCTCCTCCCGTGTAAAGGATAATCTTGCTGGATATAGTATTCTTGGTTGAAATTATTTTTCACTCAACACTTTGAGTATATTTTCCCATTCTTTCCTTGCACATATTGTTTCTAATGAGAGGTCCACTGTTAACCTGATGGAGTATCTTTTGTAGGTAACTTGACATTTCTCTCTTGCCAATCTTAGTATCCTGTCTTTGTCTGTGGTTTTGGTCTATCTGACTATAATGTGTCTTGGAGAAGATCTTCTTGGGTTGATTCTATTTGCAGTCCTTTGTATTTCTTGGGTCTGGATCTTTGAGTGCCTCTCTAGGTTTGGAAAGTTTTCTTCTAGGATTTCATGGAATAGATTATTAATGCCCTTATTAGTCTCGTCACCTTCTGGGATACTGATAATCTGGATGTTTGGACGTTTAATGGTATCTAGTATTTCTCATATATTATTCTCATTTTGGGCTTTTTTTTCTTCTGCATCTTATAGAGTTCATTGTCTTTCTTCTCTTCCATCTCTGTTCTCTTTATCACTATGAATATTCTAAATTCTTTTTTTTTTTTTTGGAGAGGTTTTTGCTATAGGGCACGTGTGCTCACCAGACAGACAAAGACAGAGAGACAGAAAGTGAGAAATCACCCCCAGGGGGGATGGCCACGCCGCAATCCCTTCTCCTCCATTGGAGGAGTCCGACCCAGTGGGGCTCCAGGACCCGTCTGAGCCCTTTGACCTTTGAGCTCCGCTTCCGGTTGGTTCAGTACGTTGGCAAGGCCACTACTGTGCGCCCCCCAACCTTGGAACAATGCTTGGGTCAATTAGCATATTGGCAAGGCCGTTTGCTATCCGCTCTGGGAAATGTAGTAGCCTTGCTGGGAAGTGACCCCCCTCTGACTCCCTGATATACTACTATAAAAGAATTACATAGCTCCCTCATACATCTTAAGTGTGTGGTAAGATTTCCCAAAAGTCCCCTGACCGCTCCCCTTTATCCTGACCACCTACTGTTAATTACAATGCTTCATCCTGCGATCATAATGGAGGGTGTGCTGAAGTTCCATCTAGGCAGAAATCATCTTGATCTTTGTAAGGCCCTTCAAGACACATTTAGTGTAAATAATCTTTTTACATACAATAGGACTAGGCCGAAACTGGCCCAGGACACTCTCGTCCCATGGTAACTAATGTTCTAACAAAATACACAACAGTGATGCCATGGGCTACACAAGTGAATCCACAACACCATAAACCCATTCTAAAGTTTTTCATTAACTTATTAGTCACTTTACCACCAGTTGAAAAGGCTGTCCCTGCCCTCACCAAGTGAACAGTAACTTCACCCCTTCAGGATAGGCAAATATATTAGGATTCCTTTTAGATCCCTATAGAATTATATAAGTATCATTCTTTATGAAAATCCATAAGAACTAATGTCTATGCTTGAGATTTTCTTTTAGTAATCATAAGACAGCTGCTGCTGAACATCGGCTGATAATTAACTCTACCTGCTGGAATTGTTTCCTGAAACCGCACTGCTTGAAGTTACCAGAAACCTGCTTTCATCAATCAAACAATTGTTGAACTGTATCGATGATTAATAGACCTGCCCTTAATCAAACCCTGAATGGCCTCTATTGTTAAAACTTTATGAATTGATAATTAGAACACGTAGCCCCTCTCTCGTTCACTTGCATGTATCACATTTTCAATAAAAAGATATGATGATTCCTAGCAGTTGTCACTCTACAGAGAGCAATCTCTGAGGAGTGTCCGGCTGAGGACGTGCATGAAAAGGCACCGAGACCTTAATCTTCCTTTCCTTCGCCACCTCCGTCGAGTCAACCCACCCCTACCGAGGCTGGTCCCCGGCACTCCATTCTCCTCTTGGGATCTTGGTCACGCACAACACGCACCCAGAGTGAGTTTTAAGCCACCAGGTCTGGGACGCGAACCATGGTCTACTACGTGGGAGTCCTGTGACATAGCCATTACACTAACTGCTGGTCCCAATATTCTAAATTCTTTCTTTTTTTTTTTTAATTTTTTTTTTTGGAAGAGGTTTTCACTATAGAGCGTGTGCGCTCGCCAGACAGACAAAGAGAGACAGAGAGACAGAAAGCGAGAAATCACCCCCCCCAGGGGGCATGGCCATGCCGCAATCCCTTCTCCTCCATTCTCCTCTCGGGATCTTGGGCACACACGCACACATGCCCAGCGTGAGTTTTAAGCCACCGGGTCTGGGACGTGAACCATGGTCAACTACATGGGAGTCCAGCGACATAACCATTATGCTAACTGCTGGTCCCCCAATATTCTAAATTCTTTATCAGACATTTCCATGAGTTCCATTGTACTGTCTATGGATAAAGTAGGCATAGACTTTTTATTGGCGGGGGGAGGTATTTTCTTGGTTTTTCATATTTCTTGTGCCTCTGCAGTGATTTCTAGTCACCTGATGGGTTATTCATTTCTTCCTAATTTTTAGAAGTTCAATCTGTGTGTTCAGAGGCATTCAGGAGGAGGTGATCTGCAATCTCTTTGCCATTCCGTTTTTCTCCTTTTGCGTGGCAGATTTAGTGGGAGTTGAGGAATATTGACCTTAATAGTATTCAGATATTTGGCTATGATTCATTTAGACCTGTCTAAATACTCAGTGCGTGGAGGCTGAGCAGCAGAGTGATGAGATAAAAGAAAAAAGATAAGAAAACAGAGAAAGTAAACAAAAAAAAGAGAGATAGAAGAGAAAAAAAGAAAAAACAACAAAAAAATTATATATATAAATATATATACATATATGTATGTATTTTGTTTGTTTTTGTTTGGAGAGATTTTTGCTATAGGGTGTGTGCACTCGCCAGAAAGACACAGAGACAGAAAGCCAGAGAAATCGCCCCCTGCAGGAATGGCCATGCCACAATACCTTCTCCTCCATTCTTTCCTCAGGATCTTAGGCACGCACACACACACACACCTGATGCGAATTTAAGTGGCTGTGTCTAGGAACCAAACCACGGTCAACTATGTGGGAGTCCAGCAACGTAACCATTATGCCATTGTTGGTCCTATATTTAAAAAACAAAAAAATGGGGACCAGCAGTTGGCATAATGGCTATGTTGCTGGACTCCCATGCAGTCGACCACAGTTCGAGTCCCAAACCCAGTGACTTAAACTCATGCAGGGTGCGTGTGCATGCGTGCCGAGAGGAGAATGGAGGAGAAGGGTTTGCGGCATGGCCATCCTCCCCTGGGAGTGATTTCTCACTTTCTGTCTCTCTGTCTCTCTCTGTCTTTCTGGCGAGTGCACATGCCCTGTAGCAAAAACCTGTAGCAAAAACCTCTCTTCCCACCCCCCCCCCCAAAAAAAAAAAACATAACCCCAAGGCATGTTTCTCAGCTCCCATGGAAGAGTCAGTCTTCTTTTCTTGCTTTCCCTTGTGTTCAGTAGAAAATTTAGAAATAATAGTAATGATAAATAAAATTAAATAAATAATTAAAAATAACCTAATTTAAAAAAAGAGAGGTAGTCCAGTGAAGAAATCTGTCATAAAATCTATTAGAAAATGGTATAAATATACCAGAAAATGACTTAAAGCTGCGAACAAAAAAATGTATATATTTTTACCTTGCCAGAGTGCCATTTTCTGATGTCTACTGTATAAATCAATTATGGCCAAGTGCTGTATGCCTTGATGGGTCACATAAATGATGCTTGTCCAATAATATTGTTGTGGAGCTGAGCAGTTCCTAACCAGACCTCCTGTACTGCCACTCTTATAAAACACTTGATGATGATAATAAACAAACGTTATTGGTTAATGTGCTTACTATATTATACTTTTTTTGGGTTTTTTTAGAGAGTACGTGTGTTGTTATTTTAGAGCATATATACCCTTACTTATTTATAAAAATCTTATAGTAAAACAGTATGCCATGTAATATGCCTCTCAATTGCTTCACTTCCTCTGTGCTTGAATTAATTTAATTCTGTTTTGTGGCCATTTCAATGAGACACGATGTGGAGGTGGAAAACAGTGACATTGATGATCTTGATCCTGTGGAAGCCTTGGTTAATATGTGTGCCTGTGTTTTAGTTTTTTGTCTTGATTTTGTTTGTTTGTTTGTTTGTTTGTTTTGCTATAGCGTGTGCACATTCACCCAGAGAGAAACAGAAAAAGAGGAAGTGAGGAATCACCCATTGAGAAGATGGCCACGCTGCAATCCTTTCTCCTCCATTATCCTTTTGGGATTTTGGGCAGGCATGCATACATGCCCTGCATGTTTATCAAGCTGCTGGCTCTGGGACTAGAACCACACAGTTGACCATATAGGATCCAGTCATCTTAACTTCCATACCACCTGCTAGCCCATGTTTTTGTTTTTAACCATTTTTTTTTTAATTCAAGAAATTTTTCAATAGAAAAAAATCATTTATGGTAAGGACATAAAGAAAATATATTGATACAGCTTTACAAAGTGTTTGTGTTTTAATCAAAGTGTTAAAATGTTTTAAATCTTGGTACTAGCAGTTAGCGTAATGGCTATGTCGCTGGACTCCCACATAGGAGACCGCAGTTCGCGTCCCGGACCCAGTGGCTTAAAACTCACGCCGGGCGCATGTGCGTGTGTGCCCAAGATCCCGAGAGGAGAATGGAAGAGAAGGGATTGCGGCGTGGCCATCCCCCCTGGGGGGAGATTTCTCGCTTTCTGTCTCTGTCTCTCTCTGTCTGTCTGGCATGCGCACACGCCCTATAGCAAAAACCTCTAAAGAAAAAAAAAAGGTTTTAGGGAACCAGCAGTTAGCGTAATGGCTATGTCGCTGGACTCCCACGTAGTCGACCGCGGTTCGCGTCTCGGACCCGGTGGCTTACAACTCACGCCGGGCACGTGTGCGTGCGTGCCCAAGATCCCGAGAGGAGAATGGAGGAGAAGGGATTGCGGCGTGACCATTCCCCCTGGGGGGTGATTTTTCGCTTTCTGTCTCTCTGTCTCTCTCTGTCTGTCTGGCGAGCGCACGCGCCCTATGGCAAAAAACTTCTCCAAAAAAAAAAAAAAAAGGTTTTAAATCTTGAAAGTTTATTGAGGCCAGCCAGTGGCATGGTGGTTGAGGCAGCTGGTTCCCACATGGCCAACTGTCAGTTTGGGCTCTAATCCCAGCAGCTTGAAAAATATGCTGGGCTATGTGTGCCCAAAATCCCAAGAGGAAAATGGAGGAGACAGAACTGTCATATGGCCATTCTCCCTGGGGAGTGCTTTCTCTCTCTCTCTCTCTCTCTCTCCCTGGAAAGTGCATGCACCTTATAGCAAATTTTTTTTAAATTTTATAAAATGAAAAAGTAACTAAGCTAAGGTAATTTATTATTGAGGAAAGAAAAAATTTTTTATAAATTTAGTGTCGCCTAACTGTACAGTGTATTTACAGTATAAAATAGTATAGAGTAATTTACGTTCGCTCACCACTCACTCACAGACTCACCCAGAGCAACTTCCAGTTCTGCAAGCTCCGTCCATGGCAAGCACCTAACACAACTGTAGTTGTATCTCTTAAAGTAAACCACCTCTTATTCGTGTCTTTTGGCATCACATAGCAGAGCTTTAGTGTAGGCCAATTTCCTCAGGGTGTCAGACATATCACACAAGCATATTTCATAATAAGCCCATATGTGCTTTTATTAAATATTACAGTAAATCCTCACCTGCATAACTCTGAATACCATATTTATGTGGTAAATCCTTCACCGGGCAATGATCTGCACTGAGACTGAAATCGCCTCAAGCACCTTCATTTTTAGTACTTTGTTCCAGGGACTTTAATCTATAGCTTACTTCATAAGTAAAGTATACACCAATATATCTAATGAGATCTAAGCCTTATTTGGCTCAAAATACCTTCTAGAAGGAAATGAAATGAAATGAAATAAAGTCAACTAGTAACACAAAAATTATGTTTAGCAATTTATTAATTTCATTCGTGAGGTTGCAGAGCAGAGAGCCAAGACAATCATTGTCTTAATCCTTTGTTCCTTACCCAATATCCATGATAGGCAGCATTTGGTTGGCTCCTAGAGCTAAGATTAGGAGTCTGCCTGGGGAAGAGATCTCACACTGACAGTGCTCTTCTCCACCCCTCACTCTTAAGCTCTCCCCTAGCCCAGCAAACAAACTCAGGAATACATCTCTCACACATGTCAAGTCATGCATTCAATTTGCTTGATTGTGGTCCTTCATTTCTGACCTTCTTAGTTGACTCAGAAAGAATACAGATCAGGAACAATGTTTCTCTTCTTATACATCTCCAATAGTTTTGTATATGCATATTATGATTACATAAGTCACCTGGAGGCACAGTACTGCTGCATAACAAATGACCCCTAAAACTCAGTAGCTTACAACACCAAGCCACACTGATCTTACACCTGTGCATCTGTAGATGTTATGATTGCTGATATTGGCTCTCTTTCAGGCTGTGTGCTGGCTGGCTGTGGCTCCTGGCTACAGGTGCACTTCAAGTGTGCTCTGGGACTGATAGATGGAGAAACCACTGTCTAGGGTGTGGTCTTCTTACAGTAAAGCACCGGAGCACAGGAAGGCAAGGAGAAGGGTAATAGCAAGCCATGGGAGGGTTTTAAGCTGGCCTCATTCAACAAGTTTGCATTTAAAAAATAGGATAAGCTGCTGTGTGGAAAATTCACTGGAGGGAAGCAGGAGCTGAAATAGGAAGACAAGCTAGGAGATTAATGCCACATCCAAATATATACTCATAGTCTGGACCAAAATGATAGAGGTGGAGGTGGTGAATGTTAAGGTACATCTTGAAGGTAGAGTTGATGAGATATGGATAGAACAAATGCCAAGTCTGAGAAAATGGTGGAATATTTGATGGGACAACTCAGGGAATTATTAAACTGCTGAAAAGTGAAATCCATATAAAGAGCAAATGTGAGAAATAATAGGTAAAATTTTGGCTTTAACATGTTATGCTTTTAGGCATACAAACAGAAGTATTTGGCAGGCAGTTGAATATTCAAACCTGGAACTTAGAGGACAGGATGGAAGGGAATTATGAGCATGAAGATGCTATCTGAAGGCATGTACCTGAATGGGATCACCTAGGGAGTGAATCTAACAATTGTAAAGGGCAAGACAAAGATCTACAAATTGGAGTACTCTAATACTGAACGCTGTAGAGAGAAGGTGAAGTTTCCAGAAGAAAGTAAGAAATGACAGAGGATGACCAGGAGAACATGGTATCCAGGAGGGCTGGAGAGAAAAGAACTTCAGGGTGGATAATGATTGGGCCAAATCTACTATGAGCATGCAGAAAAAAAGAAGATTGAAATGGACCTTTTTTGCAATATGGAGATTGTGGCGATTTTGATAGTGCATTTCAGGAAAATAGTGAGGACAAAATCCCAACTGAAGTGGGTTGAAGAGATGAGAAGTGAGAGAGTGTGACAGCAAATACAGAAAATTTGCAAGAAATCTTGCTACAAAGAGGAGTGAGAAGTACAGCTGGAGCAGGGCCAGCTGGTGGTATGGTGGTTAAGGCACTGTACTCCCACATGACTGACTGTGGTTCAAGTCCTACACATGGCAGCTTGCTTTGTCATTACCCTGCTCTCTCTCTCTCTGATCAAATTAAATATAGAAATTAATTAATTTTTTTAAAAAGTACAGCTGGAGGTAGAATGGGTTAGGAATTTTAGGAAAGGTTCATTTCTGTGTTATTGAGAAGGGAAGTCTATTTGGATGCTATGGAATGATCCACGGTAAGAGGGAAGAGTCTCTGCAAGAGAGAATAAGATACTTTCAGGAGCAGAGCCCTTTCACAACTTAAACAAACAAAAATGTGGGGACCAAAGTGGAGAGATTGTCTTTAGGGAAGAGCAGAAGCTGTTAATCTTTGTGACTGCAAGTATGGAGAAATGAATTTGGAAGTTTTGGTAAAGGTTAATGTTAGGAAGTCTCTTCTACCTGTTTTTCTTTTCTTTTTTTTTTTTTTAAGAGAGATTTTTGCTATAGTGTGCATGCACTCACCAGAGAGACAGAGACAGAAAGTGAGAAATCACTCCCCGAGGAAATGGCCATGCTGCAATCCCTCCTTCATTCTCCTCTCAGGATCTTGGACACACATGCACACATGCCTGGCGTGAACTTCAAGCCACCAGGTCCAGGACTTGAACCATGGTCGACTATGTGGGAGTCCAGCAGCATGACCATTACACCATCTGCTGGTCCCTCTGCTTTTCTTTTCTTAGTGAGATAAAAATTGAATTATTTGTTGAGAGTGAGGACTGGGAGAAAGTGTTAGAGGACCAGAGAGAAAATACAGGGACCAGCAGATTGTGTAATGGCTATGTTGCTGGGCTCCCATGTAGTTGACCGCTGTTGGAGTCCCAGACCCGGTGGCTTAAACTCACACTGGGTACATGTGTGTGCGTGCCCAAGATCCTGAGAGGAGAATGGAAGAGAAGGGATTGTGGTGTAGTCATCCCCCCCTGGGGGGGAGTGATTTCTCACTTTCTGTCTCTGTCTCTGTCTTCCTGGTTATCGCACGTGCCCTATAGCAAAAACCTCTCCCCCCCAAAAAAAAGAAAAAGAAAGAGAGAAAATATGAAATAGTTATCTGGAAAACTGGATGGTGAACTGACTACAGAATTCTAGGAAAATTGCCTTAGAGTGCTGAAGACCCACTGGAGATTTGTGGCCACACATGTAAAGTGAATGTACCTCCCTCTCATTCCAGTCAGCTGCTTGAAAGGAGACATGGATTAGGCAGAGTTGAAGGAGAGAGAGAAGGACAAAAGAGTTGAGGAAGCATTTTAGAGAATATGGTGACAAACCATGGAATCTAAACTGAGGAAAGAAAAGGAAGGGGGACGTGGCTGGGGGAAAGGTGAGGGGCAGGCGGTGGATATCGGCATGACGTGTTTGAGTGAGGGGGCAGGAAGAGATGCCATGGCTGTCAGAAAGCGCAGTGATGGAAAACAAGGTATCGGTGGTTATTGGTCATGACAAGATCTAAGGTGTGACTGTGTGAGTAGGTGAGTGTGGTGGGTGGGGGGATTGGAGGGAGAGATGTTGGGGTGAAAAGATCAGGAGCTGAGAAGACTCACTGAGAAACTGATCACCTGAATAAGTAGTTCTGAGCTCTGCCTACACACTCAGATCATAGGAGTGAAACAAAACAAAACAAAGCCTGAACGCTAAATCCTACCTTGACTAAGTCAGTACCTCCAGGGCACTGGGGGAGGAGATGAGCACAGAGAATTTTTTTTTAAATCCCTGTGATTTAAATATGCAGCAAATGATGGTCTAAATAGATGTTCAAGCCACCAAAAATGATGGCAGAGTAGCAGTGGAGGGCAGCACGGTGAGCCAGTTGCTGAAATCTTCCCTCATGAAGTGGAACAACTGGGAGGACAGGAAATGGAAGTAGTCCAATATCAGTTCAAGGGACCTGGGGTTTCTGAAAGGAGAGCAATGGTGAAAAACAGAGAAAAATCGTATGCTCACCTCCACAGCCTGGAAACGTGGGGTGTGGGAGCAAAAGCAGCCACCACGTGGAGGGACTGAAGGTTAAGATATGAAGTGTTGGGTGGTTGGAAACAGGTAGGGCTTAAAAAGTGAAGTAACAGTGATTTTTTTTTTCCTTCTTTCTTTTAATTTATTATAGGGTGTGTGCACTTGTCAGGGAAAGAGAGAGAGAGAGTGAGAAGCATCCCCAGGAGGGATAACCACACTGCGATCCCTTCTCCTTCATTTTTTTCTCAGGATTTTGGGCATGCACTCACACACACAAAGGAATGTTTTCCAGACTGCCCAGTCCAGGACTCAAACCATGCAGTCAGTCATGTGTGATCCAGCTGCCTTAACTACCATGCTGCTTGGCTGGTGCAGGTGAAGGAGATTTTGTGCTCAAACCCTGAGTTCCAACAGCCACATTGGAAAGGATTGTGGTCTAGGAAGTGGGAGACCGAGTCATATACAGAGGTATACAGACACGTATGGATGAGGGTACCAGTGATGCCTGGGGAGGCTTGGGCTTCTGGTGGCAACTGAGAACAACTACCTGTGAGAGTGTGAGATGTGATCATCAGTCCCATGGTCTCTCAGGGAATGGTGGGAAATCAATGCCAAACGTAGCTTTCTTCTTGGGATAGTGCTTGGGCAGTAGGTGGTGGTGAAGTAGGTGGAGGAACTGGGCAGGTGGAGTGGTGGGCAGAGAGCCTGTGAGGGCCTGAAGCCCTTTTAAGTTGGGTGGGAGCAGTGTCACAGGGGATGGAGGTGGGATACAGTTACTGTTAACGACAGCAGCCTCCTTTATTGATTTTTTTAAAAAAATTTTAGGGCCAGTAGGTGGCATGATGGTTGAGGTGCTGGAATTCTCACATGGCTGGCCATGGTTTGAGTCCTGGACCTAATGGCTTGCTTTCTCACTCTCTCTCTCTCTCTCTGTCTTTCTCTGGCAAAACTCATGTGAAAAATAATATTAACAATAACTATAATAAATAAATAATTCTTTAAAAAATAATTTTAGAGGGTTTTTTTTTTTTTTTTTTTTTTTTTTTTTTGCTAAAGGGAGAAGCTGAGAGATAGAAAGCAAGATATCACCCCCCAGTGAGATGGTCATGTCACAATGGCTTCTCCATTCTTCTTTTGGGCTAACACACACACACATACATGCCTGGTCTGAGTTTCAAGCCTCTAAGTCCAGGACTTGAACCATGGTTGGCCATGTGAGAGTCCAATGACATAACCATTATGCCATCTACTGGTCCTATGAGCCTTCTTTAAAATCTTTGGTACAAGCAAGTAAATTGTCTGAATCTTAGGTCTTTCCAAAGTACGTTGCAATCATCTATTTGTATATCTTTATACAACTAACCTTTCAGCTGCCCCAAGCAGACATGTTTCCTTTTTATTCTACATTATTTTTTGCTTTATACTTACTTTTAATTTCTGCACCGAAAAAAAAAAAAAAAGGGTAAAAACGATGACAGATTACAGTGATTTCATCTTCGCTCTTAAATTAATCTTTGCTCTTGGGGGCAGACCAAGCAGAAATGTTTTCTGATTTTTTTTAGAGAGGTTGTTTTGTTTTGTTTTGTTTTGTTTTGTTTTGTTTTGTTTTGTTTTGTTTTGCTGTAGGGCACATGTACTCGACAGAGAGACAGAGAGACCGAAAGTGAGAAATCACTCCTCAGGGGGATGGCCACACCGCAATCCCTTCTCCAGTCTCCTCTCGGGATTTTGGGCATGCACACACACATCCCGGCATGCAATTTAAGTCACTGGGTCCAAGACTCAAACAGCGATTGACTACGTGGGAGTCCAGCGATGTAACCATTACGCCATCTGCTGGTTCCCCTTTTCTGATTTTTTTACTCCAAGCACCTAGCACGGTGCCTAGTATAGAGTGTTTAGTAAATGTTCAATGTACTGCAATTAAATGCTTTAAAACGTGAAGACAATGTTTTGTGCTATAGTGAAGTAACCACTGAGACAAATGTGTTTAGGCTTGTGTGTTAGCATTGCTGGATTGTAACTGTACCAAGTGGAACTACTGTAAGTATATTCACATTTCTAACCACAAGCAGCAGTTTTATTTTTCACTGGTTAAAAGAATTAAATTAAAATAGTATCTGCCAGGAATTGATGCAATAATGTATGTGTTTAAGAGTTACATTAAAAAATCAATATTTCTAGTTTGTGCTAAGCACATTAAGCATCCCTTAATCTGAAGTGTGATCAGTGTGTATGCTTAAGATTAATCTTATAAAAAAGAAAGATGAATTAGACCTGCTAATCCAATGAGACAATGAGATTGCTGCATTGCCTTCAGCTCTAAATGCTTTGCTCTATTTGGGATACAGATTTTTTTTTCTCCCTTTCTTGGAGTTTGTTGCTTAGAATTGGGATAATCTAATGCAAAGTGGAAGGCAAAGAGGCAACTTCCTCAAAGAATCTCCTATCTGCTCTCAGCTTTTAGTTACTATTAAGTGGAATCCTTTTGTTTTCCTTCCTAGTGTATAATATTCTCTCCAAAAAATGCCATATGTTTAATTTAATATAATGGTTTACAACATTATTTTTTTTAATCCTTTTTATGTAGTGTATCCAATAAGCCCCAAAGAATCTGGGCAGAGGAGTTGTGCAGTGGGGGAAAGGGACGCTTTGGAAGACTGACCCCCTTGGAAGTGTCCTGGGCTTGTGTTGAGAACGCCCTGAGTTCACAGGCACACGCACGCCATGATTTGAGGCTGACTGGAGCTAGGGTACATCATGGTGTCAAGACCCTTTGGCAAGAGCTGTCTCTGTCTTATACATGCAAAAAAAAAATAGGTAAGGAAGCTTCAGATAAATAAATAAATAATAAATGAGCCCCGAAGTAAAAAAAATTACGAAGAAAAAAAAATAGAAGAACAATAGAATCCTATTTAGATACAATCTGGATGCAATAAGAAAGATCCAAAGAAAAATATTCAAATATGCAATAGTCTGCAAAATGAAAACTATGTAAATCACAAAACTACAATGAAAAGGAAAAATCATTTTCATCAAATGCAGACATCTAGTAAAGGGTTACTATTTACATTCAAGCGTATAAAAAAAATTAACCTGACAGTTAAGTGGTCAAATAATATGAACATGACTTCACATAGGAAGAGATGTAAATTATAAATAAACACAAAGTAAAAATATATATATATATTAGTTTATACCTATCAGGGATTTTTGCTACAAGTCTTCAGTGATAATTAGAGAGCCTTGAGACAGAAGAACACAGCAAAGATACAAAGATCAATTCCTACCTAAGACATGGATTTAAGGTTGGATTAGGAACTGCTTTTATTCTCTAGAAATAGTTGCACTGTTTGAACTTGGCTGATTTTTTTTTCCCTCAGATTTTATCTCAGTAACCTAGATTGTGTACAAATGGTTAGCAAGTTGTTGAGTAGATATAAAGAAGTGACTAAATTTATCCTCTCTTCCTACTACTAAGCAAATTCACTTAGAAGCGAGGCTCCAGAAATAACTTCTCCCCAAATGATCAAGCAGTTAGACGATATGACTTCTGGGATGGGATGAAAGCATCAGCATCTAGAGTCAGGGCTACACTTTGCTAATCTTCTCAGCTAATCTTCTCAACTGCCAGTCTTGCTTTCTCGCAGGGTCCTGATGAGAATAGTAATGATTAAAACCTACTCCATGGCACTTTTGTGAAACACTATGAATTCTCCTTCTGGGATTCTTTCTTCTACAAACTACAAAAGACTAAATTGCATTCACTACTTTTAATGTTATGATGAGGGAGAATTGTGTATATATGTATATAATTTATAACAGAATAAATAATATATAAAACAAACATTGCTGGGTTGAGAGAGAAAACTTATATACAATATACTTGACTTAATATATTGTTTGGTGACATGTATAAACCACACTTATTACTCAAGACTTTCCTTCAAAAAAACAATAGAATCTTACATTTATCTTTAAGAAAGTGGATTTACTTGGAAAGGACATTTTAAAAATTTCATTGAAATAAAGGACATTTTGGAAACATGAGTCTGCATAAAATTTGTAATCCTTAATTTAAACGAAAGTTTAGGAAAGATTTTACAGACCTCAGAGGTGTATTTTTTCCAGTCAGTGTTTTTGGTTTTCCTTACAGTGACTCCGAAGTGAAATGACTGGAAAATAGCTCTTGCCTGGTACAGAGATCAATTTTACTTTTTTGAAAATATGGAAATTTTTTTAGAATTCAATTTCTATGTAATGGGGCAAGGGAGCACATGTTTGCCTCTAACTGGTCTTGTCAGGCTGTAAGATCCCTTTTCAGGAATTATTTCTACAACATTCTCACAGAAAATTTTTGGGGAAAACTACACTCTCTTGTCTTTCTTTCCAAAGACTGGTTGTTTGGATCCATCTGCAGATCAGAACTAATTGCCCTTTCTGGTTCGTAAGCTCCCCACTCAGTCCTCTAGTACACTCTCATTTCACTCAACTTTGAGTTACTTTGATTTTATTTGTAGCTTGACGTCCTTCACTAGAGTGCCAGGTCCATAAAGTCCAATATCTGTGTTTTATTCTTTTAATCTTTCAGGCATTATAGCTAGAGGATCATATAGTTTATTTTCTACTTTTGAACAGTTTTGAAAGTAAAAATCAGGGTTTACTAAATACTCCAGAATAATACATATAAACCTAGACTGGCTCATAATATGTATCATGGGCCAGGTGGTCTCCCTACCCATAACCTTCAACAGATGGCATGGTATAGGGTTGAGTGAGTGTAACCTCTGGCATTAGAATCTTGGTCTAAGCCTGATTCTGACATTAGCCACCTAGTTGACCTTGAGAAAGTTGCTTATTCTCTCTAAAACCCATTTCATCTACACAATGAGCAAAGTATGAATAGCCATCTCATATTCTTTGAGAATTAAATGAGAGAATTAATAAGACATACTTAGCTCTGATATATTAATATATAGCAGCATTCTAAAAAATGTTGACTACTCCAATTAAATCACATCTCTTGTTTTTCTTCCAGTTGTTTACTTTTCTTTGTTTTTTTAATTTTCTTTATTTGCTAGAGGGCATGCACATTCACTAGAGAGAAACAGAGAGAGAGAGAGAGAGAGAGAGAGAGAGAGAGAGAGAGAGAGAGGTAGAAAGTTTCCCCAATGGGGCATGGTCACACCATAATTCCTCCTTCTCCATTTCTCCATCCTGTCAGAATCTTGAGCATGCATATGCACATGCCTGGAGTGTTTTTCAGGACCTCGGGCCAGGATTAGAACCACACAGTCAGCCATGTGGGATACCCAGCTCTCTTAACCACTTGGCAAAGGGGCCAGCCCCCTTTTTTTGTTTTTAAAGCTTTTTTCTTATTTGTTTTTCATGATAGAGAGCAAGTATACAGGAAAGAGAAAGAGAGGCTGAGAGAATTTTAATGGGGCCCTGTCATACTACAATCCCTTTTCTTTAGTTCTCCACCTTGTCAGTGTGGACATGAGCATGCATGTCCAATGTATTTCAGGTCAACCAGAACAGGGATTGAAACCAGTGGCTACCAATGTGACTTCCAGCACTGCAGTCTGGGATCCTACCAACTACACCATCTAGGCTGGCCTATTTACTTTTCTTTCAACTGTTATTACCCCCCTGTACCTGATCTTCAAGTAGATTTAGTGGTTGGGATGGGTTTCTACTCATTCATTCAATGAACATTTGCAGAAGACTTCTTGGATCCTCAAGGCAGCAATGGACAGGTGTGCTGAGAAAACATTTTTTACTTTATTCCTCACTGCACCTTTATCTTGATCTCCTTCTGGTTTTTCCCATGCCTCTTCTGAGCAAGTCATTGTGAAGTCTTTATTTCCCATGTATGCTAGCATGGTATTTATACGACCTTGACTTCCTTGAGTTAAATTCTTATGACTGTGTTTGGAAATGGTTCCCAACTTGGCACAGCTCCAGTGAGATTGGAATGTGGTTTAATCATCCAAGAGTTCATCTTTGTGATCTGCACTTACAGTTATGAACAGCTGAACTAACCACATGCATATGATGTGGTCCCTTTGTAATTGTTCTCTAATCATGTCTTGGTCCTCTCCAACCTCATCACTCTGTTTTGTCTGAGAATGAATGAAAATCTGTTTGGGGGTTGGTCTTGGTTTGTCTCACTTAGCCAAGCTCCAATAAAGTTGAAATTCCCAGTAGCAGATCCCCTACTCTTTTGTCCCACTAAGAAATTTTAGTATGTGCAGCTACCACTAACGAGCAATTTATGCCAAATTTCAAAAAAATAATAATGATTTGTTTCAACCAGCTTATTGGGTGGAACAATAAACTCACCTTTCAAGGAATAAGATAACTTATGTGATTCCTCCTTCCATTCCTCATCTGGAGCACATATCTAAAAACCTGTTGAGAGTGTATTTGATGTTAATAAAACATCAACAGAGGTCAGCCTTACAGCTCAGCTGTTCCCATAGCACAGCTGTGGAAACCAGATCCCACATGGCTGACTGAGGCTTGAATCTCGGCCCCAGCAGCTCGAAAAACATGATAGGCATATGTGCATGTGTCCCCAAAATCCTAATGGGATGGAGAATTGGAGAAAAAAGTGTGACCATACTCCATTAGGGAGCTCGCTCTCTCTCTCTCTCTCTCTCTCTCTCTCTCTCTCTCTTCCTTGTGAGCAATTAAATAAACAAGCAAGGCATCAATAAACCATAAACTTTTCTTTTTCTTTACATTGGACATTTATGGGCCTAATACAGGTGTTCTATAGAACACGTACATGCCAAAGAATGCAATGACAGAAAATTAATACGAGTCAGCCCAACCCATAAGTGGTATGGGAACCTGTTGGCAAATTGCAGTCTGTCACTTACGGAAAGTGAGTTAAGAGACTGTAACAGGAAGTTGAGCAGCTTTAAATTTTCAGATTTTGAACAATAGAATTCAGAAAAGTTATAAAAAGTGCATATTGAAGTGCATGCATTTTATCTTATCTAATGTAAGAACTGGTGCCTATCTTGTTGTAAAATACTCTTAAACCGGGACCAGCAGTTGGAGTAATGGCTATGTCACTGGACTCTCGTGTAGTCGACCATGGTTCGAGACTCAGACCCAGTGGATTAAACTCACGCCAGGCACGTGTGCGTGCGTGCCCAAGATCCTGAGAGGAGAATGGAGGAGAAGGGATTATGGTGTGGCCATCCCCCCAGGGGATTATTTCTCACTTTCTGTCTCTCTGTCTCTCTCTGTCTTTCTGGCGAGCACATGTGCCCTATAGCAAAAAAGCCTCTAAAAAAAATACTCTTAAGTCATTTGGAATTTTTTTAACAGTTAAATTTTGAAATTTAAGAGCATTTCTTTTTTTTTAATTTAATTTTATTTATTCATTCATTTATTTATTTATTTATTTATTTATTTATTTTTTTATTTTTTTTTTACTGTTTTCTCCTCACATTTATTGTATCGCCAAAGACCCTAATCAATCGAAATACCCTCATAGCAAACACAGGTGATACCCACATTTCCATGAACACAAGTCTTACTTTACGCATCCTATAAAGTAGCACCTAGCTGTGGCTACATATCCTACTGCAGTCATTAGGTATATATATATTTTTTTTTTTTTTCTGAAACTTTTTTTCTTTTTGTAACTCAATTTACATTCCTTCCCTAAGCTTCATCACAGCATACAAAATGCAATCTCCCATCCAGTACACACTGTATAGTGATACAATCATGCACATTACAAAAAATTTTCCATTACTAGTTCCTAGAATTACTTCCACCCCTCTTTCTGACCTTCTGTCCCTTCCCACCCTCCTCTCACACCACCTCCGGTGTCTACAATTGTCCTTCATTCCCTTCCCACCCACATTGCATTGATCACACAATTTCCTACATAATCTAACTACTTTCAGTGTTGAGTTCACTCATTACTACTAAGAAAACCAGTTTTAACTTAACTCAAAGAAGTGCCAAGGAACTTTGCTTTAAGCCAGGAAACAAGTTAGGATTCTGTTCAAATGGTAGGTGTATGAACCTATCAGTCTCATGTACTTTTATCTTCTGTTCTGGTTCAATTTTCCTGATTAAATTCTAGGATATAATATTCAACTCCATACTTGTCCCTATGATTAAGTTGGCCACTTTCATAGTTTTTGGACTCTTATTTCCATGTGTCTGTGTTTAATTTTCTTGATACAACACACCCTTGAGAACTTCTTGGAGATCTGGTCTGGTGTTGGTAAATTCTTTCAGGTTTTGTTTATCTGAGAATGTTCTTGTCTTTTCTTCCCACCTGAAAGATAATCTTGCCGGGTACAGTATTCTTGGCTGAAATTGCTTCTCTCGTAACACTTTGAATATATTTTCCCATTCTCTCCTCGCTCGCATTGTTTCCGATGAGAGATCTGCTGTTAGCCTGATGGGATGTCCTTTGTAGGTAACTTGATGTTTCTCTCTTGCCAATCTTAGTATCTTGTCTTTGTCTGCGGTTTTGGTCAACCTGGCTATAATGTGTCTTGGAGAAGATCTTCTTGGTTTGATTCTATTTGGAGTCCTTTGTATTTCCTGGGACTGGATCTTCGAATGCCTCTCTAGGTTTGGAAAGTTTTCTTGCAGGATTTCATGGAATAGATTATCAATGCCCTTATGGGTCTCTTCACCTTCTGGAATGCCAATTATCCGGATATTTGGACGTTTGATGGTATCCAGTACTTCTCGCATATCATTCTCAAATTTTTGAGCCATTTTCTCAGTCTTCATGGTGGATTTTTCTAAGCCAGCCATTTTCTCTTCTACACCTGAGATTCTATTTTCTGAAAGATCTAGTCTGCTTTTAATACTTTCTAGGGAGATTTTGACTTCTTGTATTATAGCCTTCATCTCTAGCAGTTCCGTTTGAGTCTTTTGTAAAGTGTGTAATTCCTCTTTTAGATCTTGCAAGAATTTCCTCATCTCCTGGAACTCGGCAACTTCTTTCTCCTTTCTCTTTAGCAGTTCATTATCTCTCTTTTCTTCCATCTCTGTTAGCTTCGACATTACGAATGCTCTAAATTCCTTATCAGACATTTCCATGACTTTCACCGAACTGCTTGTGGATGAAGGAGAGTTACTCTTTTCCCGTGGAGGAGAGGTATTTTCTCATTTTCCCATATTTCTCGTGATCCGGCGGTGATTTCTTGTCATCTGATGAATGGCGTGTTTCTTTCAAATTCTTGAAGATAAGCCTCAATGTACAGGAACAAGCAGACAGAGGTGTTCTAGAATCTGCTTGCCATTCTGTTGTGATTGCACACTAGCTCTGCTTGCTGGAGGCTGAATTATGAGTAGAAAATCTTCATTTCTCCTGTTCCCTGAAAAATCTAGTTCCCAGTAGCCATGAGTAGTCTTGTCAGAGAAGAGCTCAACTCTCCTGCCACACTAGCTCTGCTTGCTGGAGGCTGAATTATGAGTAGAAAATCTTCATTTCTCCTGTTCCCTGAAAAATCTAGTTCCCAGTAGCCATGAGTAGTCTTGTCAGAGAAGAGCTCAACTCTCCTGCCACACTAGCTCTGCTTGCTGGAGGCTGAATTATGAGTAGAAAATCTTCATTTCTCCTGTTCCCTGGAAAATCTAGTTCCCAGTAGCCATGAGTAGTCTTGTCAGAGCTTCATTCATTTATTTTAATTTGACCAGAGAGAGAGGAAAAGTGAGAAAGCAAGCCACATGACTAACAGTGGTTTGAGTCCCGGACCTGGTGGCTTGATTTCTCACCTTCCTTCTCTGTGTCTCTTTCTCTCTCTGGTCAAATTAAAAAATAATACAGGACCAGCAGTTAGCGTAATGGCTATGTCGCTGGACTCCCACATAGTCGACCATGGTTCAAGTCCCGGGCCTGGTGGCTTAAACTCACGCCGGGCGCGTGTGCGTGTGTGCCCAAGATCCCGAGAGGAGAATGAAGGAGAAGGGATTGTGGCATGGCCATTCCCCCTGGGGGGTGATTTCTCGCTTTCTGTCTCTCTGTCTCTCTCTGTCTGTCTGGTGAGCACACGCGCCCTATAGCAAAAACCTCTCCAAAAAAAAAAAGAAAAATAATTAAATAATAATAATAATAAATAAAATTAAATTAATTATTTAAACATGTTTTAAAAAGAGAAGAAAGAAAAGGACCAGCAGTTAGCATAATGGCTGTGTCACTGTACTCCCATGTAGTCAAGTCCTGGACCCGGTGGCTTAAACTCACGCCGGGAGCATGTGCGTGCGTGCTTAAGATCCCGAGAAGAGAATGGAGGAGAAGGGATTGCAGCGTGGCCATCCCCTCTGGGGAGTGATTTCTCACTTTCTGTCTCTCTGTCTCTGTCTGTCTTTCTGGCTAGCACACGTGCCCTATAGCAAAAACCTCTAAAAAGAAAGAAAGAAAGAGAGAGAGAGAGAGAGAGAGAGAGAGAGAGAGAGAGAGAAAGAAAGAAAAGAGAAGAAAAAGAAAGAGAAAAGAAAAACCCTGGAGTTTTTTTATTTGTCACTCCAATTCAAGTTATGTGTCTCTATTGCAGAAATTTGGGGATTTTCTATAGATAAGAGGTTGTTCCTACTAGTAAGGGCAGGTTTTAACTGGCAAAACTCATTCTTCCAGAAATGCTTTACTGCCTCTAAGTGACTGTTACGTACCAGTTTCTTCCCCTGTTAAAATGTGAGCCTTCCTAGTCTGCTTTTATTATATCACTATCAATTTCAGGGGACCATCCATTGATCCTCAAGAAAGAGTCCTAACTAGGATGAGTTTTCCTTTTAAAATTCTAGATCCTTGCACATCTTTAAAATTTTTTTAAAAGTAGAAAGTTTATTAAAGATTGATTATTCCTCCATAACAAGATTACAGATTACAATTTTATTTTTTCAGAGATTTATTTATTTTTAATTTTATTTATTATCATTAATTCTTCAATTTTGACCAGAGAGAGAAAGACAGACAGAAAGGGAAAGTGAGAAAGCAAGCCACCAGGTTCAGGATTGAACCACGGTTGACCATGTGGGAGTCCAGCGCCTTAACCACCATGTCCCCTGCTGGCCCCAGTTTACAGTTTTCTAAGAATGGATTCTATTTGGGGCCAGCAGATGGCATAGCAGTTACATTGCTGGACTCCCACAAGACTGATCACCGTTTGAGTCCCGGACACAGTGGCTTGAAAAATCATACTGGGAACTAGTGCTTGCATGCCCAAGATCCAGGAGGAGAACAGAGAAGAAGGAATTGCAGACCCCGTTCCCCCTGGGGGGGGAGGGGACAACTTCTCACTTTCCTTCTCTCTCTCTCCCCAGTGACATACCCTAAAGAAAAAACTTCTAAAAAAAAAAAAAAGAGTCTATTTAATAACAACAGCATCTACTAATAAAATCCACTGATACTCAACTGCCCTGGCATGTGCCCAGTCTCTGCTTATGGTAAATCTTTTGTGAAAAGGTGAAAACAATTTGACAGCTTGTGTTTCATTCTATTTTCCACACAAAAATGCAAATCAGATTACAACAGAATCTCCTGCTTAAAACATTTAAATGTTGTGCATGCCTTACACAATAGAATAAAAGCAGAGGTCCTTAAAGTGCTATGGAAAGATCAGAGACTTGTGTGTTCGCAGGACTGGAAGTGAGGTTCATGACTCCGTCGTTGGGGAGGTCTGAGACAAACAGGGCAGTGCACATGTCAGCCACTGAGACTGACGGAATCCGAGAACGATATTACCAGGTACTCTAAACTTTCTAGAATGCCTGGAAATCTAGATTTTTCACACATACGCTGAATGAACAAAACCACACCCATAATTTCCAAATCTAGCCCATGGGTCTCTGTTGACAATGTTGAACTGACCTCCATTTGTCCATAAGCTACACTTCTTCCTCTGCCCCTTAACCACATACCATGAGCATCTTCTGATAATGGTAGCTCTGTAAATGGACCATAGTCGTTCTTACTACTGCATCCTTAGTCATGTGTTTTCCAGCTCTGACTTTGGTCACATAATCAAAAGTCCCTCTTTGCCCCTTTTTCTTACTTGTCAACAAAGGCAAATTATACAATTCGGTTCAAAGGCCTTTTTTCAAGGCATCCCTCACTCCTATCTAGGCCAAATTCACAGTATTTTGTACTCCTTGAAACTCCATATAACCTCCCTATAACATTTACAATATTTTACTTTCATTTGTTTACCTCTTTTTAGAAGACTAAGCTCCCCGAAGGCAGGGATAGTATCATTAATCTCTGTATTTTCAGCACTGAATGCAACACCTGGTACATCACCATCCTTGTCATCATCGTCCTCATTAACACATACCGGGTTCCAAGTACATTAAGATGAACCCTCACACCGAACTTGTATATTCTTCCTGATTTTACAGATGAAGCAGCTGAGGCACAGAGTGTGACACGAGTCAACGCCAAATGGTCTAGTCAGAGACCACGGTTCTAACCTAAACGTCTCTGCCTCGTGACTTCCCATATGCAGGAGGGTTATTTTTTGAAAATAAAATTAAGTCTAAAGGTCATTTCCTAGTAGTTGACTACCCTTTAATATTTTCAAATCCTTTCTTGTGTATTTGTTTAGTTGTTAACCAAATAAAAGTTCTCAGAGATAGTTTTTCAACAAATGATTTTATTAAAGTAGTTGTGTTCAAAGACTCTAAACCCACCCAGCCTTCCTGAATGGGTCTGCCCTTGAGTTAGTCTGTGAAAAACAGAGTGTAGCCTGACCCAGTGATAACCCCATTAGGCAGTTTCTTTTGGTGCAAACAGCAATTTAAGCAAATATGCCCCTTTGTTTTTTCTAGTGCTCTTTGTTATTGTTGTAAAATCCAAGTCTGGCCTTATGTGGGAAATCAAAGAGCCAGAGACAGGGGAACTTTTCATTATACGCAGAAATGCAACAGAATGCTTTTTATTCCCATTCAGGTGGTTATTACTTATCTGCATGACGAAGGAATGGAAGATCTAAGAAGAAACTAAGTGCCAGACTGGCTCTGCTCCTTCACCCAGATGGAAGTTTCACAGGTGCCTTTGGAGTTTCGGGTCAAGTGCTGTCACTCTCAAAAACCAGTGGGTCTGCATTTTCCTTTGGACAAGTACTTTAAGTACAGACATTGTTCCTGTTTTTATCTGATTATAAATACCCAACTAAAGTAGTTAAATGTTTAGAGAAGGTGAAGACCTGATAATACATAAGAGATTCTTAGGTATTCTGTTGACACTTAAATCATGTCGTCAAGGACAACGGGGAAATCATTTAGTGCTATTAATCAGTAATCTAACAGCTTTGTGTCTTGCATGTCTTTCTCTTGGCTCACATCTGTGAATTAATTGATCATTGAAAAATCTCACAAAGGAACATTATGAAAGTACACAATAAAATACAAGTAATTCCTGTTAATTATAGCTTGCTTACCTTTTGTAAGACTTAAACTTGACATTAAAAAACATTTTAGTTATCCCCTTGCTTCAAAATGAATAATGTGCCTTTGGCTACAATTCTTCCTTTCATTAAGATAGTTGAGGCTTTTGGGGGCCAGTACGGGGCTTGATGGTTGAGGTCCCTGGACTCCCACATGACCAACCATGGTTTGAGTCCCGGACCAAGCAGCTAGCTTTCTCATTTTCCCTTTCTTTTTTTTGGGGGGGAGGGGGGAGAGGTTTTTGCTATAGGGCACGTGCTCTTGCCAGACAGAGAGAGACAGAGAGACAGAAAGCGAGAAATAACCCCCCCAGGGGGGTGGCCACTCCACAATCCCTTCTCCATTCTCTTCTCGGGATCTTTGGCACACACGCACATGCGCCCGGTGTGAGTTTTAAGCCACCGGGTCTGGGACTCAAAACATGGTGGACTACATGGGAGTCCAGCGACATAGCCATTACGCTAATTGCTGGTCCCTCTCATTTTCCCTTTCTGAAACAAATTTTTATTCTAATTTTTTATTCTCTCTTTTGCTCTATCCATCTCTGGTCAAATGAAAATAAATAAATAAATAAAGTTAAATAAAATAATTGTTTAAAAAAAGATATTTGAGACTTTAAAGAAAGAGTTCATCCTCTGTATGTGCTTAATTTTTTCCCGAAAAGCTATTTCTGTGAGCCGTGAAGAATGCTGCCACCTTCTGGCCATTAGTATATAACTCTATACGGTCAGGGGTCTTTTGGAAGGAACCATGAGAAGCTACACGTGTTGTTCTAGGAGCAGCTGAAGTAAATTACTGGGCAGTGTACTTACCACTTTAGAACTGATCTTTACATTATAAATTTTCACCACCACCCCCTTTTTTCTCTCTCTCTTGTTCTCTCTTTCTCATATAAAGTTAGTATGACTGAAGCAGTAGACAATGTTGACCTGCAGAGTCCGAGGGAAAAAAAAGCAAACTTTTGCTGCCCCCTGCTGTACGGCTTCCTTAATATTTCTGAGCTTTCCTTCTCTGGCTAAAATTTAAAAACACAGTGATGAATGCTGTTTGCTCTTTGTTCTTCCATTTTGTCATTCACTCAGTCATTTAATGAATGAATAGAAGCCATACTATGAACTATGCTCTGCTAGAGACGACTGGTATGCATAATTGTGACTACAACAAAGAAAAATAATAAAGAATTTGAGATCAAAGGGGGAAAAAAAGGACATAGAACCAGAGACCTACCCGTTTCCCAAGTGTTTCCACCTGAGCATAAGTAGACCTCTGAGGTTCTTTTATAATTGTGCATCAAAAGGAGGCTTCAAGCTTACACTCTGTACCATGATGTTTCCAATTGAACCTCCTTGTTTTAAGAAATACTCTCATCTAATTTTTTCTTAGTTTTTTTTTCTTTTTTTTTCTTCAAACTTTGCGTATCTGCTCACCAGAGAGGCAAAGAGAGAAGAAAAGTGAGAAGCCACCTCTCCCCCAAGGAGGGGAGGCCACGCCATAATTCCCCTCTATTCTACTCTCAGTATTTTGGACACACACGCACACACATCTGGCATGATTTTCAAGCTGTCAGGTCCAGGGCTTGAACTGTAGACTCGGTTATGTGAGATCCAGCACCTTAACCTCCATGCCACCTCCTGGTCCTTCCGACTCCTTTGTGTTGCCTTGTGCAGGTAGACAGAATTTGCCTCCACCATCAGTCTTCAATGCCTTTTAATATTTCCAGCCAGTCACAACTAATTGTAATGTCATCTCATTGGCTTTTGTCATTTCTTTCATTTTCTAGCTCTGAAACAACAAATTTTTTTTATTCTAAGGATAAAGGTCACTGACAGCTTCCTAACAATCAAATCTAATAAATTGTTTTCATTCTTAATTTTTATGGGCCACACAGTTAATTAACTGAATGACTGTGTCCAGTACTTCAATTCCCTTTATGCCCATCCTCCCTAACAGCTCTCTCACTCTCTCTCTCTTTCTCACACACACACACACACACACACACATACACAAACACACACCTCACCTCCCTAATTTCTTGGCTTATCCAAAAGACTCAGCTCAAGTATCACTTTTCCCAGGAAGACCTCAAATGGTGCCCTGCTCTGTACTTCCATAATCTCTACCTCATTTTCACCACATTGTGTTACATAATAAAATTTGACTTCTCTTCCTGACTCCTCTCATCAAATCAGGAGCTCCTTAAGGGCTAAGAGTGTGGTATGCCTTATACCTCCTTCTTCAGCACTTAGCGTAAGACCCAGCGCATGCTGGAGAGAATAATACAGTAATTAAGAGCTCAGACTTAGCAGATCAGACAGATTTGGAACTGAAACCCAGTTGCTCTAGTTATAGAAATTAGAGACGTCTTCTCAAATGCTCTGCACCTCTTATTCCTGATGTGATGATGGCGACAATGACGCTTATCTTTGTGCTTTCTCAAACATCACACTCTACCTAGAATTTTATTATTTTATAAGGTTTAATCCCCATAGAACTCATAGATTCCAGGTGAGATAACATTTTAAGCTGTGTCAGGATATTGTAACTTGACAGGAATGATTTGATTGCTGTTGGGAAAGAGAAAAGACCCAAAGACTCCAGACTAGGATGATTTCGAAGGGTTAAATAAACAGAAAGATGAGGTGAGAATGACTCGATGTCTCTCACATTTCTCATCTGTAAAATGGATTACAGTGTCATCTTCATCAGTAGCTGTGAGGATTAAATAAAAAAATACATGGCTCTCAATAAGTAGGAGCTATTTTTCTTGCTGCTCTGAAGATACTCAGAAGATGGATATGATCCTTTTTCTTTTCTTTCCTTTTTTTCTTTTATTTCCAGACAACACATGGATTTGCTAAGAATGGAAAGCAATGCCCTTAGCAACGACCTATACTTTAATTCTCCCTCACTGCACATAAGGCGTGCCTTCCATTCTAAACACAGAATGGAGACTAGGAGCTAAGCAAGGGTTCATCGCATGGCCTCTCGTCCTAGCTCAGATTCTGACTTGTGGAGGGAGGACAGCAGATGGTGTTGCACCTATGGTGTTAGAATCTCTCTGAGGCCCAGCGTAGTGGTAGCTCTGGATGACACCACTGTTGAGTAGATGGAGGCCACATGGGAGTCGAGATTTGACTTCCATTCCACCCTTAGAAAGCTAGACCAGGTGGCACCTATAGTTTCTACGCAGCTGAGATATGAGAAAATTAACACCTGAGTACTTACAATGTCTTGGTCTTTTTCTAAGCAGAGTATAGGAAGAGAGAATCACTTCTCTTTAGAACAAGACTGAACATTCTTTCTCACCAAAGGAGACACTGGGCTTCATGCTTCATCTTGCTCTTTGTTTAGCTTACCTTATAGGATATGAGGATCCTGGGATTCCAGGAGAGATGGCTATTCTGCCAACCAGCATATGTTCTTTCTTTCTTTCTTTCTTTCTCTCTTTCTCTCTTTCTTTCTTTCTTTTTGAGAGGTTTTTGCTATAGGGCGTGTGCGCTCGCCAGACAGACAGAGAGAGACAAAGAGACAGAAACTGAGAAATCACCCCCACAAGGGGGATGACCACGCCGCAATTCCTTCTCCTCCTTTCTCCTCTTGAGATCTAAGGCATGCACGCACATGTGCCCGGCGTGAGTTTAAGCCACCAGGTCCAGGACTTGAACCGCGGTCTACTACATGGGAGTCCAGCGACATAGCCATTATGCTAACTGCTGGTCCCCAGAATATTTTCTTAATGTGTAACATTATTTTTTTAAGAAATTTTTGCCTTAGGGTACATGCACTTGCCAGAGAGAGACACAGAGACAGTGAGAGGGAAAGTGAAAAATCGCCCTCCAGGAGGGATAGCCATGCCATAATTATTTCTCCTACATTCACCTCCCAAGATCTTAGACACACACCCACACACACGCCCTGCATGAGTTTCAAGCTACTGAGTCTGATACTCGAACCGTCGTGGTCAGCCATGTAGGAGTCCAAAACGTAATCGCTACACCATCTGCTGGCCTCAATGTGCAGCATTGTTCTAGAGAAAGTGAAACACTGGCAAGCTTTTACTTTAATAAATCCAAATTTTATGCAACTTAAATCATTCCAAATAAGACTTCAGAAATGGAAGAATCTGTTCGATTTGAAGTGACCTTGGAAGAGCTAAGGTGACTTGGAATGGAAGCTATTTCTAGGGTCGAATCGTCTGAGAATGGTAGAAAGGGATTCCAAAAAACCGAAGCGGTGGGACTTGACTGAATTGCAACAAGACAATTATGTAGTCAGGGCGCTATGGTCTGAACGTACCCCCCAAAATTCATGTGTTAATTTGGTTGTGATGGTTTTAAGAGAGTAGAAACTAAATTTGACTAGAGAGTTAAAAGGTGGCGCCTTTAAGTGATGTGGATTATGTAAAATCACCAGGGTGGAGAGGGAATACTGGTAGGTTTATAAGGAGAGGGGATGAGGCTAGAATACAGACAAGGACATGTCCAAGCTCATGTGATGCCCAGTGCCATCTCGAAACTCTGCAGAAAGTCCTCCCATACACATCCAGCCTCAGTAAGAAAACGCTCACCAGATCTGGACCTTTGACCTTAGACTTCCAAGACTGTGGGTTAAATAAACCTTTCTCCTTTATAACTTATCCGATGCAGTATACAGTTGTTAGTGACAGAAAACCAGACTAAAACAGGAGAGAAACTCCACCTATCAGAAGCACAGCAAGATTAAAGTAGATCCTGAGAGCTGACATGTGATTCTTCCCTCAGCCAGAATTACAGGGGCCACCTTGTGCATCATCACTAGACATTCCACTTTCATTAAAGGCCATTAGAAGGCGTTATCATCGAAAATATGTTGTAAATATTTTTGGAGGAAAGTTAGTATATCACTCACTTGTCATTGCCTCAGTAAAGTCACCTATAGTGAATATGATTTACAAATTAGATTTAATTTGTTTTAGTTGGATTTAATGTATTTTCATCACCTGTGACATACAACTAGGCTGCTTTCTTCTGAAATTGAGCATGTTTATGTTTTTTTTTCTTATTTTCTTAAAATTTTAGTGTAAGTAGTAATCACTTACTGACTCTAAAGACAAATATAAGAAAATTCAAAAGGTTTTCTGTGACAAAAAAGAAAAAAATCTAAGTCTCTAGTTACTAAAATGTTGGTATCTAAATGGATTAGGTTTTATAAGTATGGTGTCAGAGAGAAGATGCATAGCTACATTTTTCTATGAATAAAACAATTTAATTCATTCTGTTATTTCCTGCAATCGAGTTTTTTTTTTTTTTTTTTTTTTAAGTATCAAAATGAGTTTATTAAAATATATACTTCTGTTATACACAAAATTTAGAAATACCTCAAGGTTATGTACTTTAAATTATACAGCCTCATCCTGGTAAAAACAAAGCATGGATAAGAATCAGTTACTTGAATATTTATATTCACACATGTTTATCGGTTTTGTCAACAATTCGAATTTGACAAGTTCTAAAAATATCAAATCTAAAATTATCTTAGGCCTATACCTCAGTTTTTAGCTGTTAATTTTTAACACACAAACCCTTATTAACATTAATTCTGACTCAAAAGACTTGCAGCATGAACCAAAGAATATACACTGTTTCTCACAAACTACCTGTTTTCCCATCTATAGAAAGTGGGCATTAATGCCCACCACCTTGGATATGTGAGATGTGCTTGACACGAACACTTCATTGCTTACTAGTACATTTATTTGATGGTACAGGGCACTTGTAGCATGACTAATAAGTAAACAGATGCAACAAGTTAAAAATACATCTTTACATTTGTTTTATAAGCTGAGTATGAGGCCAGTTCTGGGGCCTGGTAGATAAGGTAGCCAAATGCTACATGGCCGACTCAATTTGAGTCCTGAATTTGATGGCTTAAGAAACACTGAATGTCTCCCTTCACCTCCTTTATACCAAATGTTCTTAGCCCATACAAGTGAGTTGTGCTAGGTATAGTCTGAGCCTGCTGACTCAATACCATCATGTTAAGAGTTCTCAACAGTTAAGACCCTAGGACTATTTGGAGCTTTTACAACTGTACTTACTCATTATAATTTAATCTTGGGCCAAGTGCATTCCCTATTCTGACTTGGAAAGCCTATGAGCAAGTAAGGCTACTAGAGCTAATGATCCAAGAGCAGCTCATTTGGGATTTCTTGAAAGCAAATCTGCTTGGACTTAAAAGTTCTGTGTACTGGGACCAGCAGTTGGCATAATGGCCATGTCGCTGGACTCCCACGTAGTCAACCGCGGTTTGCATCCCGCACCCGGTGGCTTAAAACTCGACGCCGAGCATGTGTGCGTACATGCCCAAGATCCCGAGAGGAGAATGGAGGAGAAGGGACTGTGGCGTGGCCATCCCCCCTGGGGGCTGATTTCTCGCTTTCTGTCTCTCTGTCTGTCTGGCGAACGCACGTGCCCTATAGCAAAAAAAAAAAAAAAAAGTTGTGTATACAAGCCAAAAACCTAGCCACGAGAATCACAAATCTAACCCGTTAAGTGAACTAAATTAAGGATTTTTGACTAATAAGACTCTTAAGACTATAAAACCACTGGTATTTTTACAGTAGCATAAGGCAGAATCTGGCAAAATTTTAAATTTTGGGGGCCAGGAGGTGGTGGTGGTGAAGGCACTGGACTCCTCTACATGGCCAATGGTGGTTCAAATCCCAGGCATGGTGGCTTGCTTCCTCACTTTCTCTTTGGCGAATGCATGTGTCTTATAGAAAATTTTTAAAAATATTTTATATATTTTTTAATTTGTAAGAATTTTTAAGATGAATATAGTACACGTGATGCTTTCAAAATCTATTGAGCATGGACTATCACCAAGATGATTTTGTTCTAGTAACCTTTTTAATGAGTTTTTATTGGACCAGCAGGTGGTGTGGTGGTGAAGGCACTGGGTTTCCACGTGGCCGACTACAGTTCCAGTCCTAGACTTGGCTATTCCAATCACAGACCTGGTGGCTGAAAGAATGAAGAGACTGCAAGGTGCTTATATGGCCCCTCCCCGCAGCACATGTACCCTATGGCAAAAAAAAAAAAAAAAAAAAAAAAAAGTACAAGGATTTTTTAAAATGTCACAGCAATATTAAGTCAACCTCTCTCAAGGTAATAAAAATGGGATAATGTAGTGATACTAATATTCAAATCAAATAATTACTAGGCTTTACTATAATTTTCTAATGATTTGAATCATGTTTCAGATATTCTAATTTCTAGCTTTGTATCATTTCTAACCAAAAGAAGTATGAAAGATTTAACAAATTTCTATATATTTGTTGCAGCCTGTAAGTAAAGTTTAGTTTGCTATTTACTTATTGATGCTATTCCTATTTCTCCATTTAGCAATGGTTAGATCTGCTGTTCAAAAATAAGCCCATTTAAACAATTCAAATTTAAGTTTTCACTCAATGAGAAACTATCTTCCACATGAATTCCTTCAACAGATATATAGTGTGACATATCGTATTCTTTACATCATGTAGGTTGTTAGATAAACTTTGGTAAACAGATAGCGAGACTTCAGAAAAACATACTGAAGTGATTTCATTTAAAAAGGTTATGATGTGTTGGTTGAAAAAGAGTATCACCATCAATATTACTGAAATTAGTGTAATTATAACAACGTTTAAAATTTTTAAAAATTCAACCTAATTTTCATCCTTCTCTGGCCAGGAACATGGCATCCTTTTGGAAGAGATTTTCATTTCAGGAATGAGTAACTTCTTAATTTGCCCAATTTCTGTTCTGTTCCATTCTTCTTTCAATACTTCACTTACTCGAGGATAAATTACAACAGGTTGGACCTCAGGAAGTGGTCTCTGTTTCAAGATCTGCACACGCTGGTGAACTTCATCAACTTTCTCAAGAAATTTAAGTGGAGATTCTTCTTGTAAAGATGTTGTCAGTGTCATTAATTCAAGCTGCTGCTCTCTTATTTCTTTCATTCTTTCAATTTGTGGAGTATACTCTTGATTAATGAGATTGCTAACATCACAGAGAGCTGTTAGGAAATTTTTTTTTTTCTCTTCTAAGGTATTGCTAAGTTCTTTAAAATACTGGAGAACAACTTCCTTATCACCCTGGATCATTTTCTCAGAATGAGATTTTTGTTCTTCCAGCTTTTCAATAAGACGAGTAAGATCTGTCCAGTGTGCATCAGTTAACTGTTCAATCAGTTTTCGTGGTGTGTCCTTTTCTTTCAGATAGGCACTCTGAAGGTCATCTATAGGATGACCATGATGTTGACCTATGGTAAGGCAATGACCACAAACTAATTTTTTATCTAGTAGACAATAAACATTTAAAGGCTGCCTGTAATGTTCAGGGCACGTGACAATATCTGGATGGTCTTCTTGCTGGTACTTTTCAATAATAGCCCTTAATGCAAAATTAACAGGTAAAGACTCAATACCAGTTGGAGCAATTTCAACAATACTTCTGCAGTTGGGACACTTAAGTGGAATTCGTAAAGGTCTCCATATATAAAAATTACCAGATGCGTGAAGAACATTTTCTAAACAATTCCTACAAAATGTATGAGAGCATGGTAGGACACGAGGATCTTCAAAAATACTGTAACAAATGGGACATGTTAATTCGTCCTCAAAATTGTGCATTTCCTACTTTGTCGGTCTCTTGGTTTGGGAACTGAATATACTTTTTCTTCTCCAACTTTTCCGGATTATTTTATTCTTATTCGCGGGAAGCGGAGACCAGACGCGGCGAGTCCCTGGCACTCACTGCTTCACACGCTCGCGGCAGACGCCGAAAGCCGCGGGCGCCCCCCCTGCAATCGAGTTTTAAAAGAGCTTGGATTGCAGATAAATCTCTTATTTACAGAATATTAATTTTGTTAAACAGAATGTTACTCTGAGGTTGCCTTGGTACACATTTACATGTCACTGGCAAAAAACACCAGTCAGTATTTCCTTTTCTAAGAATTATTTGTTTTAATTTTATTTATTATTACTACCATTTTTCAATTTGCTATAGGGCGCATGCTCTCACCAGAAAGTGGCACACAGAGAGAAAGTGAGAAAGCAAGCCACCAGGTCCGGAACTCGAACATACTGCTGGCCCAGTGTTTCCTTTTAAATATGCTTTGTTCTCTCCTTGAGCAGAAGAAAGAGAAATTAATTGTTCTGAGAATTGCCTATGGATATACTCTGAATGCAGTTTTATTAAGGGCATTGCATCTCTTTGGGATTAAGTCTTCATCTAATGGCCACACTGTGTGCAGCAATGAGATCGGGGTTTCGAGTCTGCGTTTACACCAATTCAAATGTCTTTGGGGTCTTTATGATAGCATGAGCTTGCCTGGCTGGGAATTTGATGACACAACTCATTTTTAAATTTATTGTTGTCATATTTTTAAGCGTATTTACTTATTTGTTCCATTCTCCACGTAAGAGAGAGAAAGCCATCCCCAGCAGGGTCCTAAAACCACAATTCATCCCAGCCTCAGTCAGCCTGGATCATCGGGCACATGCATGCTACCACTGCACGGGAGGAGCCTCGAATGTGAACCTGGAACCCTCCCATGTGGGTCCAGCATTACAGAGGGCTGTGTTACCACTCCTCCACTGCTGCTGGCCCTATTATTAATGTTATTACTATTCATTTTTATATTATCTTTTCAAAATATTTGTTGACAGTGTTCTGCTGCATCCTGAGTGGCTGCTTGCTAACAGAACTTGAGCTTTTTCACTGATACTCTGATGGCAGGCTCAGATCTGATGACAAAAGTAGTGGGCTGATGACCCTACCCAGTGTGTGTGTGTGATACAGAAGTACTTAACAGAGCTGACCCACACAGAATTGGGGATCTGCAGGGACACTCCCACGTTGTTTCGAATTTCTGTTTTGGCCTAAACGTCTACAAGCTCGTGGGAATTATGTGAGTAGCTTCAGCTGTAACAACTTTCCAGTTTTAATACCTCCAGATGATCAAGGCTTACCAGCAGGCACGGGTCCATTTGGCAGTACTTGTTCAGCACCGACACACCGGTCGGGGCAGAGATATAAAGGTTCAGTGGGACAGCTGATGCTACTGCTTGAGGATGCACGTCATGAGTTTGTGTAAGTATAGGATACTTTTCATCCATTTGTGTGACTATTTTCTCCAGAATACTTGATGGTCCTGGAATGGTTAGAAGAAGTCTACAAAAATAATATGTACTGGGACCAGCAGGTGACATGGGGCTTAAGTCACTGGACTCCCACATGGCTGACTGTAGTTCAAGTCTTGGACCTGGGGACTTGCTTTCTTACTCTCCCTCTTTCTCTGTCTCTCTCTGGTAAGTGAAAATTTAAAATAATAATAATAAATAAAAATTGAAATAATTATTTAAAAATAGCTTTTAAAAATATAACTATTATAATTATTAGTTATATTTAAAGACTCATAAATTGTTGTAGATTCTTGCCCCACATGGAATACTAAAGGATCATTGCTCAAGACCTGATACAGACAGTGACTAATGACACTCTCCCGGGAGTCGGAAGTTGGGGAGGCATGTATGGATTATCAAAAAAGGGAGAAGCCATTGAAATATTTGTATGGTTTAATCAGAATTGTTATAAGATGGCCAGGATGGACCAGCCTTATGACCTAGCTGTTAAGGGGGGTGGATCCCACATGGTTAACCGTGGTTCAAATCCCAACTGCTGTAGTTTGAAAAACATAGCAGGCATTGTTGCAGAAAACCAGATGCCAAGGAATGGGAAACAGCACTCAGAGAGAAAGATCAGTTTATTATGCCAGCGGGCACGGAGGAGTTAAGCTCAAAATCTCCAGCCCCAACTGGGGGTTGGACATGGTCTTTTACGGGGGAATTGGGGGACAGGCGGTCTCAGGGTAGGGATTGGGCTCGGATCCTGCCCTACACAGCATCAAAGGGAGGAGTCAGAGAGGCAGGAAATCTAATCCATTCAAGGAACTAACCCACCCAAGGTTTTCAGGTTACACTGTAGCTCCAGGGAAGGGCAGTAAGTTTGGTGGAGGGCAGAAACCTTAGACAGTTATCAGCCCTGAGTTATTAGTCATAGGAATTTAACAGTTTGTAATGGAGATGCTCCCCCAAGATGGAGTCTTACCTGCTTCAGCATGTGTGTGTTTATGCCCAAAATCTCAACAGGAAGGAGAAATGAAGGAGAAAGGATTGTGGTGTGATCATGTTCCTTTGGGACCTGCTTTCTCTCTTTCCCTCTCTGTCTTTCTCTGCAGAGTGCATATGCCCTCTGGGAATTAAAAAAAAAAAATAAAAGTGCCCTAGGTACTTATTTAAAATTCCTTTCAGAAAAAAAGCATACAGGTTAACAGAGAGGAATTTGTAAGACAGAACAGAATGATAGGGCAAGATATATAGATAGGCCCTTGAGACTCCTTATCTCACTAAGAATTCAAAGGGAGACTACTTACTATTTAAAGTTTGGTCCTTTAATTCTAGAGCTTGTTAAGGAACTATATCATCCAAAACTTGGAAACAAGGCAAAAATATTACTGCCTGACTTAACAAGCCTACCCTAGGGTCATCTGAGCTTGGGTGGCAAGGTACATCTGATTCAGGTACTCCCCCAAAGTGGCATACAATGACCCAAGACTTCAGCCAAACCCGGCTCTCCACTGGTTTCTGTAAAGCTGTGAGCTAAGAATGGTTTTTATAATTGTAAGTGGTTGGGGAAAGATCAAAATAATATTTTGTCATATTAGAAATTCATATGAAATTCAAATTTTAGTGTCCATAAATAAAATTATATTGGAATGCAATCATATTTATTCCATTGCCTATGCTTTTGAGCTTCACACATCTGTAGATTTTTGCCTCTTGCAGGGCAAAGTGTGTCAAACCCTTCCCTACAGAATGTTGCTTTGTTTTCTTTCTTTCTTTTTTAAGATACAGTTTTGCTATAGGGCACTTGCGCTAGCTGGAGAGACAAAGAGGCAGAAAGCGGAAAATCATTCCTCCCAAGGGAGACGGCCACACCACAATCCCTTCTCCTCTCAGGATCTTGGGCACGCACACACACGTACCTGGAGTGAGTTTATGTCACTGGGTCCGGGACTCAAACCACAGTCGACTACGTGGGAGTCCCGCGACATAAGCATTATGTCATCTGCTAGTCTCCCTGTTTTGTTTTTTATTGGTGAGGGTTCAGGTGTTAGGTGTTGTCTTGAAGAAAATGATAAATTACAAATATTCTCTTTTCTCTTTCAGAGATGCAAGTAGTATGTGTTCCTACATACACGAAAGAACTCCCAAAGGCTACGAATTTATCACCTTGTACATTATGAACTAGCTCTGTTTCTCATTTTTCAGTTTCATTCTAGCTTTGTCTTTTCTGTTCACTGTTTCAGTTTGTTATATCCTCCTTTGAATGATTAGCTTTGTGATCCTGTTTTGTTCTTTTATAATCAGTTAAATACTTCTCTAACATAAGCTGATACATATTTTTATTATATTTTTAACTTTCTAAAAATTTATTTTGATAAATTTCAAAAATGAATTATTTTATTAAAATAGTCCTCTAATGCTCATTTTGAGTGTTGACCAGTCCTGTGATTCTAAGAATTTGTATGCTTTTTTCTCACAATGCAAAAAGTGAAAGCTGCCAGAGTGCCTTTGGGAAGTAGATAAAATTTTTCTTGAAATACATGAATCCTTATACAGAGAACAAAATAGTGGCTGACAATTAGCTGGTGGGTGGTTGCCTGGTTTCTTAGAAGAAGCCGTAACATTGTTGAAATCTTGTCTAGAAAGGCTCACTTCTTTTCTTTTCTTTTTTTGAGAGGTTTTTGCTATAAGGCACATGCGCTCGCCAGAAAGACAGAAAGAGAGACAGAAAGTGAGAAATCATCCCCAGGAGGGATGGCCACACTGCAATCCCTTCTCCTCCATTCTCCTCTTGGAATCTTGGGCATGCACACACACGCCCAGCATAAGTTTAAGCCACCAGGTTCAGGACTCGAACCGCAGTCGACTACATGGGAGTCCAGCGGTACAGCCATTACGTCAACTGCTGGTTCCAAAAGGCTCATTTCTTTGCAGAAACTGGCTTGCAAAGTACATGCCTCCAAAAAACAGACCAGGGAACCAGCAGTTAGCGTAATGGCTATGTCGCTGGACTCCCACGTAGTCCACCGGGGTTCGCGTCCCAGACCCGGTGGCTTAAAACTCACGCCGGGCACGTGTGCGTGTGTGCCCAAGATTCCGAGAGGAGAATGGAGGAGAAGGGATTCACTTTCTGTCTCTATGTCTCTCTCTGTCTGGCTGGCGAGTGCACGCGCCCTATAGCAAAAAACCTCTCAAAAAAAAAAAAAAAAACCAGACCAGAGAGTGGACAACTTTTTCTTCACAAACATTACATGTTCAAGAGTAAATGTCTGTGCCCTGACCTGCAAGTGATGCTAGAAAAATCCAGGCGTTCGGTCTAGACCCCTTCAAGTGCCCAGCTTCTCTGTCTAGAGGCCTTTCATGCCTGCAGGACCTACCTCCTTCCTGGACTGCCAGACTGTTGCAGGGAGGCCGCACTGAGGAGAGATGGACTTGCTGGTCACATCAAAGCACATCCCTGCTTCTGCAGTGGCATCCATGTGCCCTCAATGGCTCTCACTTGAGTGCTGGGCTTCCTGCTCCCCAACCAAGTAAGCAGCTGACTGGCACCCCTAAACTACATCCCGTCACCTAGCAAGGACTCCAAGCCTACTGACATTTCCACACACCAAAAAAAGTACCCTAAACTAATTTGATTCCTCTTTTGCCTTCCCATTCTTCAATTTAAATGAAATAGATGACTGGGGCAAACGAAAGAAAATTTTACACTATGAAAAAATTTAGTCCTAAAGCAAAACATAAGGACAGAGTGACTGTCCATGCTTCTTAGGGAAACAGGCGATATGGGGAGCACCCTGATATTTTGAATGCAACTGTTCTCACGACTCGTTTCCGTTTTGCTACTGTAGAGAAAGAAGGAAGTTATGTTTTTCTTTACCCTTCTCCCACTCCCAGCGGAATCTGCAGCATTTTCTGTCACAGAGGCCACCCCTAACGCCGCTGCCACCCAGTGTTTTGTTTGGGAGCGTTTACTCCGTTGGGGAAGGTTCAATCGGATTATCCCGAGATTCTCTCAATACCGGGCTGCTGGTGCTGCACGCGGCGGGGTGTGTGTCCTGACAGTGTTGAGTGAGGGACGCGTGGGTCTGGATCTGGAATCCAGTCCCACTGAAAGCTGCTCCCGCGTGGGAGGCGTTGAAAGGGCCCTTGCTGGGTGGAGCCAGGCTGCGAGTAGGGCAGGGTCTCAACCCTCCTAAAACCACCTCTCCAATTGAAGAGATCATTTTTCTAAATCAGAAATGATTATCCAGAAAGGTTATCCAGTAGCGCGCTACTGCTATTTCCTTCCGACATCCCTGAGTCTTGTATCAACCCCATCCCTGGCCTGTCCCCCAGAAATGAGGGGAAATGAGCCAACCCCGGGTCAGCACGCAGTGGTCGGAACAACCAGCCCCGCCCCACCCCGACCCGCTCCACGTCCGCAGCTGGAGGGACTCTCAGGCCGCAAGCAGGTCCCTCCGGCAGAGGTTGCTCCTCCCGCGAGAGCTTCTGGAACGCTTCTGGGCCTGACCTTGCAGCCGAGGCCAAGGTGCAGCTAGCCCTGGGCCGAGCCGGGAGTGTTGCTCTGCCTTCCAGGGTTGTGAAAGTTACGTGAGCTGATTAAAGCGGAAAGCACAGAGCCTGCAACATACAAGGTCAATTAACAGTCTCCTTTATTATCATTGCAGTGAACCCGTTATTTACAACGGGGGATGAGAAAAATCTACCAACACCTGAGTACCGGAAAGGTCTGCAAAAGGGGAGGGACGAGGGAACCTCGATTTGAGGAGGGGGTGGCGGGGGCGATCCCACACGAGCAGCCAATCCAGCTTTCCCCGGGAGGAAGAGGAGGAGCCGGGGCCCGCCCGAGATTCCGCCCAGCTCACTCCAGCGCTGCGCTGCTGGCCAGACTGCGGCTTCTCGGCGCGATCGGCCCTTTAGTCCCAAGCGCTTGCGGGTCGCAGCTCCCTCCACCACGCAGACATGGCCTCGGGCGCCGGCAACAACGCTGTGAAGGTGAGACGAGCCCTCCAGGCTGCAGCCTGCTGTCGGCACCTTGGGGTGGTGCGCCCCCGCCGCAGCGGGAAGGGACAGGGAACGACACCCGGAGCGGAGTTGCGCGGGGGAGAGGGTACACCGGCAAAATGACCCCCCCGCCTCTGGGCTCTTTTGCACCCGCACCCCGCAGGGCGTAGGCTAGTCCGGTGACGAGAGGTAGTGACTGGGCTGCAGCCACCACCCTGGCCGAGTACCTCACCTCTCCTTACCCGGCAGGTTGGCAGGCGCTAGCGGGTGCCCCAGGTGGCTGGATTCCTGCGGCCGCTGGCACCCGCTCCTGTGTCTTGCGGGACTCGCGCTTCCTCTCTCTGACTGCACTCACTGTCCCCGGCCCACGTGGCAGAACTGCGTACACGCTCCTTTGCGAGCTTCCGGCTTCCTTTTCCCTCCAACTTACGCCTTCTCAGAGCTGAAGTTTCCCTGCGGTGCAGTGCTGTGGGGATTCTGAGACTTTTTAAACACACGGAGAGGAGTACAGGATTCCTTCCGCAGGACCACTCCCAGTTTGCAGGCCTCTGGCTTGAAACGGCTTTGTTTGCAACCTTGAGAGTGGGTGCTCAGTTTCCTTGTACCCTAGGTCCTCAGAGACCTCCCCACAAAGGATCTTTGGTGGGAAGCTTTGGCCCTAGGGCTCGAGTTCTGAGGGTTGCAGCCAGCTTCTCTGGGTCTTTTAAACACTCCTTTCCTGGCTGGTGTCTCCAGAGCCAAGAGGGTAGAATTACAGTGCCTGAGGATGGACTGATAGAACTTAAGCCCTCATCTAGGCTGTTTATTATTGGTTATGAACGCATTAACTTGTTTGATTTTTAGACATTTTTGACCGACAGAATGGAAGGTTGGAGGCCTTCTCCAAGCATCTTCTTGATACTCTAGACTGGGTGCAGATCTCCAGGGAAAAGGCAAATCTGGGTGTCAGTTTATCAGCCAGAGTGACTAGTTTATTAGGTTGTCTCAGCTCTTACTGAGCCACTTGTGATGAGAGCCAGGGTGGGGGTGTTGCAGTCGGAATTAGACATGAAATGTCTTTGCCAGTTTGGAAAGAATCTTGCATTCAGCAAATATTTATAGAAAGCCTCTCCCATGCCAGCCAGGGAACATGATAGAAAGGGTTTGCATGGAACTCACGTGCAAAATGAGTCCCCTTGGGCACCTATCTATAAAGCTGGGGGTTTTCTGTAGAGTTTATTGCAAGAGGTTAGAATTCTGATGCCTGTATTGCCTATGGTTGACATTTATTAAATGGGAGTGTGGGGGGGATACTGGGATTACTTTTGAATTATCTTGGGGCAAACTAGGTGGTGTGGTGGTGGTAGTGAAGATGGCTGAAGCCCACATGGCCAACTATGTGGTTCAAGTCCCAGACCCTGCTTGAAGAAACACACCAGGCACGTGTGCGGTTGTACCCAAAATCCCCAGAGGAAAATGGAGGAGAAGGGATTGCCTCAGGTGTGGTCATCCCCCCCTGGGGGGAGGTGTTTTCTCACATTCCCTCCCTCCATCCCTCCCTCCCTCCCTCCCTCCCTCCCTCTCTCTCTCTCTCTCTCTCTCTCTCTGGCATGCACACACACCCTATAGCCAATTAAAAATAAATAAACAGTTTTGAATGATCTTTTCTTCAACAATTAGAGTATTATGTAAGGTATCATTACTAGGCCACAACTTTTCACCTTTTCCTTACAGGAAAACACTAGACTAGTGTTAAAAACGGAGTGGGATTATGTTTAAAAGAGCCTCACTTTAATCTGGAGAGCATTTTCCCTGCCACTTGATTTCCTTGTAAAATTAAAGTGGTGCATTTAAAGTGCAGAATGGGCAACGTGATTAGAGCCTTGGTGTAAATATTGGATGATGCATATATTTGGTCTTGGCAAGCTGCTGGATTTAAACAGGGTACAAATGGCATAAGACTGCCTGCTGATCTCTGTGAGTTTAGAAGACATGACCGCTTCGCTGTTCAGAACCCATGATGCCAGCACCATCTCCGCAGATTGCTAAGGCAATAACAGCCTACGTAGAAAACACAGGTGCCGGTGTCCGGAGCAAACAAGGCTGAGGAAAACCACATCCCACCCTCAAATCATAGAATGGTGGAGCTGATATGTCTTTCAAGACCATATAGCCACATACACCTCTTTCTGCAGACAAAACTGAGGCCCAGGAAGGTGTGCTAAGGTGTCCAGAATTCAATTTACACAACTGGACCTATATAATGACAGAACAGGGCCTCAAACCTGGCCTTCTACCAGCTAGATGGCAGGCACTTGTGAAACCGGAAGTGCGGCCTCTGGGCCGTTTCATTGTGTGAGTAGAAGAGGTGACCCAGCTTTAAGGAAGAGGGAGTGTAGGTGCAAGCATAAAGCAGCCACCCCAGAGCCCACCGCATCCCACCTAGGAATGAGTGTAGGCCACACATCTGTGTGTCCGGGCCCCATGAATGTCGCTGGCAGGTGGCAGATGTCTGATTCGCTGCCACAGTTTCATCTGGTCACTTAAACAGCAGTTCAGCTGAAGGAGCAGGGGAGCGGTGCAGCAGCTCCTAGGGGAGGAAATTGCTGTGGAGCTGAGAGATGCCTCAGCCCAGCGCCACTGCGTCCTCATCAGCACTCTGAGGTGCCACAGGTTAGGACTCAACGTATGAATTTAGGAGAACACAGCTCAACCCGTAACCTTCACCTACAAGGGTGGCTCGCAGAGGGGGATGTCTTGTCAAAGATGGAGTCACCAGCTAGCCCCATGGGCCTACGGACCATCATGCAGGCTTTGAAAGGCCTCCCGGGCTGAAACCTTTGACCAAGTCTCCGTATAGCTGGGCTTCCAGGATTTTGCAGGGTCCAGGTTGCTCGGTAATGAGGGCTTCTATCTGCTTGCCACAGTAGTTATTGGCAACCAGAGCTGAAGGGCTGAAGTGCTCAGATCAGGGACAGTGCCCGCCCGAGCTCTGGCTGTTTCACCTCGTCACGAGCTTGAAGCACTCAAAGGCAGACCCGGTCCGCCTGCCACGAACTGGTCTCAACTGCTCAGGGTTACGGTGTTTTGAGATTAGGGTGCTGGATTTAATGCAGTGTGTCCACATAGCAGAGCCATTGCAAGAGGTTCCTGGAACACAGTGAGGTAGTGACATTTCTCAGGGCCAGTCCCAGGAGAGAAAGACACAGGGCAGGGCTTAGTATGAACCCTTCCAGCCTTGCTGCAGGTCGCCGTTCTGACCAAGTAAGCCGAGCTTTGGAGATAAGGCTTTCCTAGTCCCAAGAGGGAGTCAGACCCTCATCTCTCTGAGATTAGCCCAGTGATCTGTCATCTGTCATGGGAGAAACATGGGATGAACGAATAGCTGTTAAAAACTGGCAGCGACTTGACTGGCCAGAGTCGTCCCTGTTTCAGACTGATATTTTGTATAATGAAGACGTTTTGATGAGGCAGAAATTCCATCTCAGGCCTTAAACACATTTCCTGCTTCTAGCCCAGAAGGCCTGGTAAGTCTCATTCTTGTTTCCTACCCTTGAACGAGATCATAGACAAAGTCCTCCCCTCTGAGATGGCTCGCTCGGGTGGACAGACTCAGTTTCTGTGCTCACTCGACCGCTGTGAGCATCGGTCTCCGAATGACGTGGGGACAATAAAACGTGTCCAGTAAAGTCTAATGCTGTGAAGGACTCCAGCTGACACTGGGAGACAGCACTTCCTAGTGAGTAAGCCCCAAGACCTGGGTTCCTATCCCAACTTGGCTTCTTATGATTTATTCTTAGACAAGTTTTTTTCATTTTTGTGCTTTTCATCATTTGTAAAATGGGTGTTAACATGAAAGGCCTGTCTGTTGGGTGTTTGTGATGATGATGAGTAGGCCACTGATGGACTTAATAAGTGGTTGTGGCAGGTAAATGCTCAGACGAACTTTATTACCAAGGCGGGTTCTGATTGTTCAACCTAGAGGCTCTCAAGTGTGAACAGTTGGGCTGTCCATCCCAGTTGTACTTTGCTGTAGAGCCAGCAGGTGGCGACATTGGCCACATCTTGTCTTTCCTAGTCTCCATTTTAGAGGTCCAGTTCCCTCCCGTGCAGCAGGATTCAATTGTTACGTTTCTCCCTGTAATCCTTGCAAGATGTGATTTCCATAAACAGCCAGAGCCAGTGTGGTGACTGGATGAGATTTTCAAAGATCCCATCCCAGCCTTTCTGCAGACAGTAGCCACTCTTGCTTCCATGTCCAGTACTGCACAGTCCTTGCTGAGGACTGAGTCGCAGGGTCATTGTGCAGCCTTGGTGGTGTAGACTGAAGCTTCAGGCTGCTGGGGGTGAGCTGCATGTCAGCAGGCCACCTGGTTAGAATTTTTTTCCTTTTTGGTTTTCACTATAGGGTACATGCACTCAGCTCACTAGAGAGAAATGGAGAGAAGTGAGACATCAACCCCCAATGGGGATGACTGCACCACAGTCCCTTCTCCTCCATTCTCCTCTCAGGATTTTGGACACGCACACACACAAACCTGGTGTGATTTCCAAGCCACCAGGTCCAGGACTCAAACTGCTCAGTTGGCCTGCACGCCCCATGATGGCCCTGGTTAGCATTTCTTAACCTGTCGCCATGCTGGACTAGCTCCTCGACTGAGACGGTAGCTCCAAAACAAAGCCAGGTGTGTTTTGTGTAAATGGGCCTGAGAGCTCAATGTTGAAATCAGAGTCCAAGATCCCATGGCCCAGGGAACATCCAGAATCAGCCAAGTCTACATGATAATAAGTTAAAAAGCCATTTTTCATAGCTGGGACCCTAAAGAGTGGCTGAGAGTAGTTTCAGAGCCAGCAGTTCATTTCTGACCAGGGTGAAAACATCAGCTGGGCAGTGCACCAGCCTCCGGTGACTTGAGGTGCTTCAGAGGTTCATGAGATGAGAGAAAATGGAGAAGCCAGGCTAGAGGAAGGATTAGGATTGTGGGGGGAAAAAAAGAAAAAAATTAATTTATATCAGACTAGCATGATTTAAATATATTGATTTAAGTGAACATGTATGTTGATTTGAAAAGTGTGATATTGGTTAGTCTTCACTTACTAACGTTAATTGACATGCAATCTATAGCCTGCTGTAGTTTCAGTAATGTGCCACAAGGTGGCAACAGCGTCAAAAACTGACTTAGCCGCTTTCAGGAATTATGGGGACACTTTACATTATGTAAACTAGTCAGAAACCAGCAAAGTTCTTCAGTAAAATCTTAATAAATTGCCCTTACTTTCTTGTTTTGTTATTTTGTTTTGTTCAGGAAATGGAGCGCCACAGATTTAACCATCTTCTTACATGGTGATATAAATCAACTTGTATAACTTGACCTGAAGATGTACTGAATTTAGATATTTGTTTAATTCTTAACTCAGGAATTTTTCTCCAGAAGCTGCTTCCTTCTTTTTATTGAGAAGAAATTTTACTGAAGTAACAATAGCTATCATGTCAGGTGAACGCGTAGAGGATAATACTAGGGTTTTGTTTGTTGTGTTAGAGAGATTTCTGCTATAGGGTACATGCACTGGCCAGAGAGACAGAAAGTGAGCAATCACCCCCAGAGGAGATGGCCATACCACAGTCCCTTCTCCTCCATTCTCCTGTCAGGATTTGGGGCATACATGGACATGCGCCTGGTGTGAGTTTGAAGTCACCCGGTCTGGGACTCGAACTGAGGTCAGCCATGTGGGAGTCCAGCAACACAGTCTTTACACCATCTGCTGGTCCCTTCCCCCCCCCCCCCCCTTAAAGTTTATTTATTTCTTGAGTGGAATAGGGAGAAGGAGGGAATCGGTGCACTACCAGCAGGGTCTTCACAGCCTGCCACGCCTAGTCTCAGCCATTGTGGTCATGGCAACTGCAGATGTGTTCGGGGAGGGCGCTGGGTGCAGACTCCCATCCCTTCCCATGTACGTCCGGCTGAGTTACTTCTGTGCTCTGGGCTGGCCCAGGACCAGGTTTCTTTAGCTCGCTCTAGTCCCTGAGGGCAAGGGTTTTCAAGATAATCTGAGAGATGCAATACGATGCTTGATCTTAGAAAAAAAAAAAAAAAAAGTACACCTACCTTTGAATTACTTATTTATGGTTAGAGAAATGTATAAATTTGCTTTGCAATTTAGTGATAATTCAGATAGTCAGAAATAAATGTGATAGAATCCCAAAAGGTGACCTACACTTTAGTTATCTCTGGAATATAGAACACCTTCAAGTGTTTTATTTTTATAGACGGCCTTTAAATATTTGCTGGATTTTTTTGGTCAGTAATTTCTAGATTTTTAAAAAATAATTAGGGCTTAGGAGGAATAGAGAATAACAGTATTGAAAATAACTTTGCTTAAAATAATGCTTTTATTTTTAATGAAAAATGATGAAATATGATAATTTTTTTCTCCCTCTTTTTCTTTCTTAGATTGGAATAATTGGTGGGACAGGTCTGGATGATCCAGAAATTTTAGAAGGAAGAACTGAAAAATATGTGGATACTCCTTTTGGCAAGGTTAATATCCAACTACTGGAGACATGTTAGCTTTTCCATTTCTCTTTGTTGGCTTGATTTTGAAGTGAAAAAAAAAGGGGGGGGTCCTGCAGGTGGTATAGTGGTTAAAACGCTGGACTTTCATGCGGTCAACTCAAGTTTGAGTCCCAGACTCAGCAGCTTGAAACTCCACACCTGGCACATGTGCATGCATGCCCAGGATCCCAAGAGGAGAATGGAAGAGAAGGAGTTATGACATGACTATCTCCCCTGGGGTGATTTTTTGCTTTTTCTCTCTCTCTCTGTCTCTCTGGCAAGCATGTGCACCCTATGACAAAAATCTCCAAAAAAAAATATATGTGTGTGTGTATGTGTATATATATCATGCTAGGTGTGTGTACATGCCTACCCAAATTCCCTACAACAAAATAGGGGTAAAGGGGGGGCCAGCAGATGGCATAGCAGTTACGTTGTTGGACTCCCTTGTGTCCAGCCGCGGTTTGAGTCCCAGACCTGGTGGCTTGAAAATCATGAGCGCATGTGTGTATGTGCCTAAGATCCCAGGAGAAGAATGGAGTAGAAGGGATTGCAGTTTGGCATCCCTCCAGGGGGTGATTTCTCACTTTCTGTCTCACTGTCTCTGTCTCTCTCTCCAGTGAGTGCATGTGCCTCTGGGCAAAAGTCTCTACCCCCTAAAAAAAAGAAAAGAGAGAGAGAGAAGGGATTGTGGTGTGACATCACCCCTGGGATGATTTCTCTCTCTCTCTCTCTCTCTCTCTCTCTCTCTCTCTCTCTCTCTGGCAAGTACATGCCCCTGTAGCAAAAAAAAAAAAAAAAAAAAAAAAAAAAAAAACTTTGATTTTGGCAGCCCAGGGCTGTCTGTTTTAGGCAGAAAAGTCGGGGGTCCAGCCACTGGGTTCCTCAGCTAAGAGGTTATTCATAAGGATACCTGCAACTTCTGTTTTAAGAACATGGCTTTGTGTACAACAATTTCTCAATTTGTATTGCTAGAAGATAGACACCCACATCACCCCTAGTAACTGTACTATTCAAATCCGCATTCAAATCAGCTTCTCGTTTGGAGCCAGCAGAAGCTCACACCACACTAATTTGGGGGAGCAGCTGATGACTAATGGGTCCAAGTATCAAATGCATGACTGAATTGGAAATGAGAGAGTCCCTTTTTTTCTCTTTCTTTCTTTTTGAGAGGTTTTTTGCTATAGGGCGTGTGCACTCACCAGAAAACCAGAGAGAGACAGAAAGCGAGAAATCACTCGCTTTTTGTGATTGGGATGGCCACGCCACAATCCCTTCTCCATTCTCCTCTTGGGATTTTGGGCACGCACACGTATGCGTCCAGTGTGAGTTTAAGCCACCGGGTCCGGGACTCGAACTGTGGTCAACTACATGGGAGTCCAGTGACAGCCATTACGCCAACTACTGGTCCCAAGAGAGAGTTCTTTTTCAAGGGAAGCTGCTTATTCTCCAAGCCCCAGTATCACCTGGCCTAGACCTTCTAATGCCATATTGCCACTTCAGGCATTGTCGTTCTCCCCTTCCTGTGACGATCTTTGTACCCGACCATCCCAGCCAAACCCTCTTTTTCAGCTAAAGCCTTAGATGGACCTTGTGTCCTCCCAGTCCTGCTGTCATCCCAGCTCATTTCTTAGCCTCGTGTTCTCTCAACCTCCTTGGTTCTAAGGGCCCTTCTCCCTGCCACCTCACGTTACTCCCTGGCTCTTGCAGACCTGGCTAGCACTAATCGTTTGGCTCCAAGTTCTTAAATCCATGGCAGTGACCTCCTAGCCCTTCTGCCTTTCATTCTGCAACCTGCTCTTGAATCTGCCAAACACCACTGACACATTTGGTCAGTTAACCATCAGTTTCTAGGGTACTGTTTACAGAGAGATCTTATTTAAATTGTATCTACGCAGGCACCTGAGGCCACCTGCAGAGTCTCGTGCCTCAGCCTGTAGAGGGCTCAGTAAATATTTAATTTATGCTATCAGTCGGATGTAGACTCTTCCCTAAGCTTATCTTCGCACTCCAAGCTTCCGTGAAGCTGTCTGTGTTCAGTAGTTCATGTAACAGCTTTTCCATCGTTTGTTTGTGGGGGAGGGGGTTAAAAATCACTGAGTTGTAACCACTTTTCGTTGTGTACAGCCATCCGATGCCCTCATTTTGGGGAAGATAAAGAACGTTGATTGTGTCCTGCTTGCCAGGTAAGGGATTTTAAGCTTTTCAAATATCATTTCTCAAAGAAGATTTAAATTAAGCTTAGATTCTGAAAAGAGTAATTATGCAGATGGGAGTTTTTATGTGTCGAGGCTCAAGTATTTTAGCCACCTTTATTTTTACTACCTGTGCTTTGGGACAAGTGACATCAACTTCAGAGGTCAAAGATCAGGTCTCCCCTTCTAGGGAAAAAAATAATCTCAAATTGAAACTCTGGTTTCAGTTCTAGCTGCAAAAAGACATGCTTTCTCTTGTCTATTATTTTTCTCTTGTAAATATCAAGATAACGAAAAACAGTACTTCGTTCGTGTAGGAGTAGTTGTATGTTTGGGGAGAGTGGGTTTAGAGTCCCTAAACTGGGTTACTTATATCCATACCCTTGTTGCTTTGACAAGGCTAACCCTCCATATTCTAGAAAGGCAAGTCTTGTTTAGCTCATAGTTAGAAATTAGACTACATGTATTACTTTTCTTTGAGCATATACAAATTACCACAAATTCAGCTGGTTCAAATAGCACATATTACCCCACAATTTCTGTGGGTTGTGAGTTTAGCTCAGCTCGCTGGGTTTTCTGCTCTGGGTTTTATATCACTGTATAAAGAAGTGGAAGTAGCTTTTCAGAATGAAGTAAAACTAAGTGGTCTCCTGGGATGGGTGTCAAGTGAACGTCTTTATTGGTCTGTGGTGGGTCATTTTTTCCAGGCCCTACAAGAAAGCAGTGTATAGGACGGCCCTGGGCTTTTATTCTTCTGAAGTAAGCCCATGTATCCCAGTGTGATGTGTCTGACCCCTATAACAGTGGTTCTTAACTACTTTTGCTTTTTACATTTCTTTGGAAAAATCTAATCAGAGTTTTGCAGACCAAACTTGGAATATACTTCCTGGGCATTTATGAACTCCCCTCCCCACCTTCTGAACTCGGGTTCTTATAAACCTCATATAAACCCTAATATGCTATGTTTGTCTGCAGTTATATGCAGATTATTTCGATGTTTGGTTTTGTTTTCTTCCCTATAGGGCACGTGCACTTACCAGAGAGAGAGAGAGGGAGAGAGAAGTGCTTGGCCGGAAAGAGCTGTAACACATGCTGTAGAGGTATTTTCTTTTTTAACAGCATAAAATGCTTAATCACTCGTTCTATCCTCCTTCCTCAGGCACGGGAGGCAGCACACCATCATGCCTTCAAAAGTCAACTACCAGGCCAACATCTGGGCTCTGAAGGAAGAGGGATGTACGCATGTCATAGTGACCACAGCTTGCGGCTCCTTGAGGGAGGAGATCCAGCCCGGCGATATTGTCATTATTGACCAGTTCATCGACAGGTGAGCAGTCATCTGTGACACCTTAGGTTCCTCCTCGCTGGTCACTGCCACCCCGGGGGCTGATGCGTGGGACTGGGAGTGGGGGTGAAGGGCGCACAGGGCCACAGACTGGCTTTACGTGTTAATTATAACCACCATGCTGTACAGTAAAGCTCAAAAAAAGTTTTCCTCTTATTTCGCTGGAATTTTGTATCTCTTCATGGGTATCTACTACCACCCCCACCCCCAGGCTCTGGAAACCACCGTTCTACTCTCTGCTCTGTGAGTTCAACCCTTTTAGATTCCACGTGTGAGGACTTCATGTATTTGTCTTTCTGTGCCTGGGTTACTTCACTTAAGCTAATGTCCTCCAGGTTCATCCATATTGTTACACATAACAGGATTTTCTTCTTTTTTAAGACTGAATAATAGTCCATCGTACCTTTTTTTCTTTTTGTTGTTTTTGTTTTGTTTTGTTAGAGGGCACAAGTGCTTGCCCATTGGAGGAGAGGAAAAAGCAACTCCCCCTCCTCATGGAGAATGGTCCCTTCTGGTCTCTCCCTTTCTCTCATGAAATGAAGAAATAAATAATAAATAAATAGGTATCAAGGCAATATTTTCCTTTTCCTTCGTATCTTAAGAATTTTGTTTTTAACAGTTGATTTGTTCAAACAGGAGTCCAGAGAGGATTTCCTTGCTGTACATGTGAGCATAACGAACGTGCTAATTTGGGGTTTCTACCCCCTTTTTCTCTTTTTCTTTTGTTCTGTGGTATCACCCCCATCTGTCTTTACTGATGCTGTCATTAAGTGTTATTTGGTATCTTCCTCTGTCCCATGTTTGCTGTAAACTGGTAGTTAGCTCTGGAAGCCCGATCAGAATCCTTGGCAAGAATCTTTCTTTCTGAATCATATCCGGAAGCATGTTACATCTGGATCATGTGGTTTGGGTCCTGGGACTTTTTTTGTTAATTAAAATGTACAAGTCATATATAATGAAAGGTTTTGTTTTTGTTTTTCAACCCGAAAAGTTTAGCAATAATAAACTGCCAAGTTCCTTGGCCTTTTTTGTCTTTAGAAGTAGCTGAAGAAATCATGAGGGAAAGCAATAGCTTCCTAGAACCACCCCCGCCCTGTTCCTGGTAGCAGTAACTGTCTCTGAGCGTGCTGTGGGTGGAGGCAGGGGCCGCCTGGACTGGAAGAGGTGGGAGGAGGACCCCAGAGTTAAACCACGTGGTGGCTCCTACTGCAGTGCCTCATCCAGGCACCCAGGCTATCCGCTCAGCCCTTCTGCCCCTTCTATCTGTTATCTCTGAGCCTGCTGTACCCACGGGCCTCTTCTGCTGTGGGAGGGAGTTGTCCAGTCCAGCGCTGTTTGTCTTCTCTCTTTCAGGAATTTATTATAATTCTGGCCCACTGCAAACTTTTTTTTTATTTCTTAGTGGGAGGTGGTGGTATTTTTGACAAGAGTCTTGCCACATGGCATGTTGTGTACCTCTTGCGCCAGCCTCCTGTTCGTCTAAGACCACCGGCAAAAGCCACTGCATCTGGCCTGTTCGCGTTGGGCCAAAAACTGCAACCTCAGGCCACCATGCAATAGTGCCCTTACACTTGTGCCCCCATGGCTGAGCCCATCAGAAGCAATTTGGATTGTTTCCTGATAGGATGGGATTATTAGGTTGAACCATAGGGAATTGCCCATTCTGCAGATTGGAAATGGTCGAACATCAGCAACTTTGTGGTTCAACCCAGTAAATAATGAGGTAGACTGAAATTGTTACATGTTCCTGGGACCAGCAGATGGCGTAATGGTTATATCGCTGGACTCCCATGTAGTCGACCATGGTTCTAGTCCCGGACCCATGGGCTTAAACCTCATGTTCAGTGCATGTGCGTGCATGCCCAAAATCCCAAGAGGAGAATGGAGGAGAAGGGATTATGGCATGGCCATACCCCCTTGTGATGGCGGGGGGGGGGGGGGGGGGTGTTTTCTCGCTTTCTGTCTCTGGTGAGCACACACACCCTATATAGCAAAAATCTCTCAAGGAAAAATTGTTACATGCCCCTCACTCTGTCTTTTTTAATACCACTTATTTATATTTGATGTTATGTATTAATTATCTGCTTCTAGAGAAATGTGAGGGCAAAGACCCACTCTGTCCTGTTGGCACTCTATCCCCAACACCCACAGCAGTGGCTGGCCCACTGCTCTGTCCATGTTTGAGTGACTGAAGACTAGTCGTTTGCAGGCTGGGAAAGTCCTGAGGTTGTGTTTAAAGTGGCTCGTTGGTCAAGCTCTACAGCTGTCAAAGCCCATGTGTTTAGAGATAATGACTCAAGAACATGATTGTAATATAACTGCTTAATAAAGCAGATTACAGGGCCAACAAATGGTGTAGTAGTTGGGGCGCTGGACTCCTACATGACTGACCATGGTTCGAATCCTGGACCTGGAGGCTTGCTTTCCTACTGCCCCTTTTTCTCTGTCTCTTCTCTGGTCAAATTAAAACAAGTAATCACAATAATAAATTAAGTAAAATAATTATCTTAAAAATCAATCAATCAATAAAGCAGATTACAAAACTCCATATAGAGTGATCAGGATTTATAAAGTATTGTAGGTGATACTGGAAAGAAAAGGAGAAAAGTCTAAATGGGGCACTGAGCCTGGGATTAATTTGTTTCTTAAGTGGTGTAACTGTATATGCTGTTGCAGCCCCGGTCGCTCTCTCAAGTAGGAAATGCAGACATTTCACATACTGCCTCTTTCAAGAAAGCAGTTGGGCCAGAAAGATGGAGATTAGAAAGAGAATAGGTGTTGCCATCAAACCAGGGTTCATTCTTTTGGGGCGTGTCTTAGCCATGTAATCCTAAAATCTTCTGGTATCTCTTTTCTTTTTATAAGCCAGGTGGATAGCCTGCCTTCTTTCTATTTATATATTTATTTATTTATTTTTAAATGTTTGCCACAGGGCACATTCACTGGCCAGAGAGAAGAAACTGAGAAAGCAGCCCCCGGGACTTGGCCACACTGCAGTCCCTTCTGGATATCTTCCTCCTTAAGGGATTTTCACCCAGCAGGCTTTTCCAAGGGACTCACACTTTATGGCCTGCTAGGTGGAATCCAGCCACCTTAACCACCATGCCATAGGCTGACCCTAACCTGTCTTCTTTCTTTTTTTTTTAATTTTTTACTTTTGAGAGATTTTTACTATAGGGTGTATGTGCTCTCGGGAGAGACAGGGAGAAACAGACAGAAAGTGAGAAATCACTCCAGGGGATGGCCATGCTACAATCCCTTCTCCATTTCCCTTCTGGGATTTTGGGGCACGCACACACGTGCACCTGGTGTGAGTTTTAAGCCACCAGGTCCAGGACACGAACCACAGTTGACTATATGGGAGTCCAGCAAGTAACGATTACACCCACCATCTGTTAGTCCCCTAATGTGTCTTCTTAATTTTTTTTTTAAGTTCAGTGTCCTATCAGTTGTCTCTCATGGGATGTAACACTTGTTACACGCTCAGTAGCTAGGTGCCGTTATTGTAAGTGTAGGCATGTTGCCCCGAGGGATCTAGCAGTTGGTAACTACAGCAGAAGGACTTTCTGAAAAGGAGGATCTTGGGCCAGCCTGTGACTTAGTCGTTAAGGGAGCCAGATCCCAAGTGGCTGATAGCACAGCTGGAGTCCCAGACGTAGAGATGAGAAATATGCCAGGTGTGTGTGTGTATGTGCTCAAAATCCCCAAAGGAGAAAGATGGAAGAGAAGGGATTATGGCATGACAATTCCCTAGGGAGGGGCTTTCTCTTCCTTTCTCTATCTCTCTGGCAAGTGCATGTACCCTTGAGCAAACTTTTTTAAAAAAGATCCCAAAGTGGGAACCAGCAGTTAGCGTAATGGCTATGTCACTGGACTCCCACGTAGTCAACCGCGGTTCATGTCCCGGACCCGGTGGCTTAAAACTCACGCCGGGCGCGTGTGCGTGCGTGCCCAAGATCCCAAGAGGAGAATGGAGGACAAGGGATTGTGGCGTGACCATCCCCCCTGGGGGGTGATTTCTCGCTTTGTCTCTATGTCTTTCTCTGTCTGGTGAGCGCACGTGCCCTATAGCAAAAAAACCTCTCCAGAAAAAAAAAAAAAGATCCCAAAGGGAATATAATTTGGTATAAAAATTGAGAGTTTTATATTGATTACATGTTGCTGATTGACTCTATCATTTCCTCCTCTTCAGTAGTAACAGTTGTTTCTACCAAGTACTGTAAAGGTACAGCTTCCTCCTCCAAGCGGGGCAGGATTCGTGACGGGTATTTTATGAAGCCTGATATTTAGCATACCGTCTTCCTGCCTGTGGCTTGGTGAAGGCCCCATGGTGGCCTAACTAGATTCTAAGGTGAGCCGTGGAGAAGCGTAGAAGTGTGACTGTGCATTTGCTTGGCCTTTGTTTTGTTTTGCTTTGTTTCTGCTATCAGCCTTGCCACTAAAGGCCTGGCCCTCTCCTGCTCCCGGTTCCCACCTCACTGTAAAGCTAGACTTCAGTGATTCATGATACTGTGGTGCACAGGAGTGACTTCTGAGATTTTTGCCACTGGAAGCAAAGCAAGACTGTTTCCCCATTAGCTGCCTTTTTCTTTTTTCTTTTTTTGGAGAGTTGTTTTTTTTGTTTGTTTGTTTATTGCTACAGGCACGTGTGCTCACCAGACAGTCAGAGAGAGACAGAGAGATAGAAAGCGAGAAATCACCCCCCAGGAGGGATGGCCACACCGCAATCCCTTCTCCTCCATTTTCCTCTCGGGATCTTGGGCACACATGCACACGCGCCCGGCCTGAGTTTAAGCCACTGGGTCCAGGACTCAAACCGCGGTCGACTATGTGGGAGTCCAGCGACATAGCCATTACACTAACTGCTGGTCCCCTAGCTGCCTTTTTCAAAGCAAGAGCCGTTTTATTGTCTCTTCCTGTTTTCCTTGTGGTACATTGCCCACCCCCCATTTATAACCTGGTTTTTGTTAGATACTTCTACAAATTCATTTGTGTTATGGAGGAATTGATAATACAGCCTTTTTCTGCCCCAAACTGCTTACCAGCCATGTCATGCAGGGCATATAGTCAGAGGATTTTGGCAATTTATATCCATGACCTTTCTTTCTCTTTACTGTTGGCCCTCATTATTACAGGCATCCAATTCTTCATATTTAGTATGCAGGTATAAAAAGAAATAACAGATCTGTAAACTGGAAAGATGTTCACGTTATATTAAGTTTAATTAAAAAAAAAAGACCAGATGAGTAGGATCTATTGAATTTCTTCCATCATGCTTAGAACTACCTCCAGATGAATCTGATAAACCTATCAGTAAGGAGGATAAGTTTCTTTTCTTTTCTTTTTTTTTTTTTTTTTTGGAGAGGTTTTTGCTATAGGGCACGTGCACTCGCCAGAGAGACAGAAAGCAAGAAATCATCCCCCAGGGGGGTGGCCATGCCACAATCCCTTCTCCTCCATTCTCCTCTCGGGATCTTGGGCACGCACGCACACATGCCCAGCGTGAGTTTAAGCCACCGGGTCCAGTACTCAAACCGCAGTTGACTACATGGGAGTCCAGCGACATAGCCATTACCCTAACTGCTGGTCCCAGGAGGATACGTTTCTTAATGGTGGCCTTTATCAGAATGTTTCCATTCCAGATAAAGACTTAAAAGAAAAAAAAACACAGAAAAGAAAAAACTGAAAAATGTATGACCTAAGAATGAAGATTAAAGAAAGCAGGGTGTGCTTTCTAATGCCAAGTGGTTTCTGTAAAACGTGTTTAACATGTTGGCCTGATGTGCTTGGAGGCCTAAAGAATGCAGTGAAAGCAGCCCCCGCTGGGAAGGGAGGCGTCCAGTATTCTCCCTGGGTCTGCTTCCGAATTCCTTTGTCTCTTAGTGTCCTCATCAGCTAAATAAGGGTGTTGGATTGGTGCAGAAGAATGCTGGTGTCCTCCCTTTTTAGATTATTTCTCCAATTTACTTTCTTGCTGCAAAAATTGGGAGAGGTTTGTTTGTACTTTTGTTATGCATTCTTACTCATCAGGAAAGTCCCGCTGTAAACACCCAGTGCTGAAGGATCCATTATGTCAGTTCATTTCCTTCTGCCATGCCTCGGGCTTCCCCTGTGGTGTCATAGTGTTAAACACTGGGCCCCAAGGCTTTGTGTCGGTTATCCTCCATCTCTTTCTCTTGGACAGAGAGGATTGATTCTGATGACCAGAAATAGAGTTTTATGGTAAAGAATTAGCAGCCTTTACTTAGCTCTTTTTTCTCATTTCTGTTAGCACTTTTTTGCATGCTTGCTATTCTCATGGCTTTTTGCCCATTCTCCTCACTCTTAGCTGAGACTGTCACCCCCATCTTTGTAGAGACAACAGAAGCTACTGGGCAGAAAGTCCGGCATCTTCCTTCAACTTCCTTTTCACTATTTACTTACATCTCTTCTTTGTCATCTTCCTGTCTGCAGCTGTCCTTAAAGTAAGACTTTAGGGAGCTCCTTATTGTGTTCTCTGTGTAACCTAGTTCCATTCTTACCTTCTCATCATGTATTCTATTTGAACAATGTTAAGCTACCAGTTTTTTTTTTTTTAAAAAGAAAAAAAAACATTATTTACATGACCATTTCTTTTTATTTCTTTTTTTTTTTTTTTGAGAGGTTTTTGCTATAGGGCATGTGAGCTTGCCAGAAAGACAGAGAGACACGGAGAGACAGAAGGCAAGAAATCACCCCCAAGGGGGGATGGCCATGCTGTAATCCCTTCTCCATTCTCCTCTCGGGATCTTGGGCACGGACACACTTGTGCCCGACATGAGTTTAAGCTTCTAGGTCCAGGATTCGAACCGCGGTCAACTACATGGGAGTCCAGCGACATAGCCATTACGCTAACTGCTGGTCCCCCTAAACTACCAGTTTTTGAGTTCCTACTAGCTGCCATAGTCAGCTGATCCCATTTACCTCATATAACACTCTTTTCCCTAGTTTACAGTTGAGCAAACTTAGGCCCAAAAGTACTAGTCATTGCTAGTAAATGGAACTGTGGGATTCTAACTCAGGTTAGTTTCCAAAGCCTATCACCTTAGTGACCCTTCGTCCATGTACTGCCAGCTCTCCCCTTCCCTACAAGGCTCACGTCACCTACTAGATACAGAACAAGGTCCCAAAAATACTTCAGATGATGCATTCCAAAATTAAATCATCTCTACTGGTTGTCTGCTGCACCTCCCCCTTCTCCATTCCCTGAGCCCTCAGTTCTGTACTTGTCGAGTTGGTAAGACTGAGGCTCTGACGTTCACTCAGCAGTCATTGCTACTAGCCTCTGTCACCCTTAACATATACTTGGTCTCCAAGTTATGCTGTTTCGTGGCCTGTATGCCCTCTTGTCTCCACTGCCCTCATTGGTGTCAGTTTCTTGCTTCACATTCCTCCTCTTCTCCAACTTCACTTCCCTTGAAACTATTTCCATACTATTCCCTGAAAATACAACAAACCATGAACAGTCATGTGTTGGGAACCAATCATCTGCTACCCTCTAGGAGGGCTTGGCCTAGAATCTGATCTGTGGAGCTGAGACTTAGCAGTGATCAGCACCAGCTCATGCCCAGACTTCTGAATTAATAGCACAACCAAGGGAGAAGTGACTTCCTTAACCAGCTATTTATGCAGATGAATGCAGTTCTTCCTATAATTGATATAATTTGTTCATTACGCAGTCACATCTTTTCTTCTGAACATGAAGTCAAGTTACCACTGGATTAATTCTGAAATCAAAAGCTATTACAGGCCTTGGGAAGTAACATTCACCTAACTATTGCTGGTGGAGATGGTCAGCATTCTTTTTAAAAAATAATTGAGGGGCCAGCAAGTGGCATGGTCGTTAAGATCCTGGAGTCCCAAATGGCTGATTGTGGTTCTAGTCCTGGACTTGGCCCTTTACTCTCTCACTTTCTCTCTGTCTGTCTCTCTCTGATGAATGCTTGTCCCCTATAGCTAATTAAAAATAAAAATAACAATAAGGGAACCAGCAGTTAGTGTAATGGCTATGTCGCTGGACTCCTACGTAGTCGACCGCGGTTCACGTCCTGGACCCGGTGGCTTAAAACTCACGCCGGGCGCGTGTGCGTGCGTGCCCAAGATCCCAAGAGGAGAATGGAGGAGAAGGGATTGCGGCATGGCCATCCCCCCTGGGGGGTGATTTCTCGCTTTCTGTCTCTGTGTCTCTCTCTGTCTGGCAAGTGCACGCGCCCTATAGCAAAAACCTCTCAAAAATAAATAAATAAATAAATAAATAAATAAATAAATAAATAAATAAAATCTTTTAGAAAAAGTAATTCTACACATTAGTGAAGTTTAAAATGTGTATGCCTTTCCAACTACCCCTTTTTCAGTTCGCGATACTCAAAACGAAAGTACCAAAAGATGGATTTTTCTAGAAATATATACTAGGATGTGTGAAAGAAATTTTTTGAAATCATCCAGTTAAAGAGGAGAATTAGAAAAAGAAGACAGCCTAGATTTATGGGATACCAGTGCCAGAAGGAAAATACACAGAGACAGAAACAGAAAATTTATTTAATAAGCTGAAAACTTCCTAAGTACTGGAAGAGATATGTATATCCAGACAGAAGCCCAAAGACCTCCACACATTCAACCCAAAGAGGTCCTCACTGAGGCATATTATAATTAAAATGTCTACACATTGAAAGCAACCAAGAGTAAGATGTCAAGTTATATATAATGGGATTCCAATCAGACTAACAAGGAATTCCTTAGCAGAAAGTACACAGACCTGAAGAGAATGGAATTCAAAATACTGAAAGAAGCAGCGAGCCAATGGTGTGGTGGTTAAAGCAGTTGAATCTCACATGGCCTACTACATGGTTCACATCCTGGATCCAGTAGAAAACACAACAGCCATGAGTGTATACCTACCCAAAATTCCAAGAAGAGGAAGAGTTAAAGAGATTGTGGCATGGCCATCTCCTGGGGAAGGGTGATTTCTCTCTCTGTCTCTGGCAAATGCATGTGCACTATAGCAAAATTATGAAAAAATAGAGAGAGAGAGAGAGAGAGAGAGAGAGAGAGAAAGGAAAAACTGCCAATTACTAAACCTAGCAAATGTATGCTTTGCAACAGTGGGAAAAATAAAGTCTTTCCTAGACAAGCAAAAACTAAGGGGATTTATTATCACTAGATTAGCCTCACAAGAAGTCCTTAAAGGATTCCCATATTTGGAAGCAAAAGGGCAATAACTACCATCATAAATAAATAAATAAATAAGACATGAAAATATAAAATGTACTGGTAGACTAAGAAATGAGAGACAGAAAGAAATCAAACCCTACCACCACACATACACACAATCACTGAACCACATTAGATAATAAAAGGAAGCAAAAGAAACAAAAAATACATTAGAAAACACCTAGAAAAATGATGAGTAACTTCTAATCTATTTATAATAACTCTAGATGTTAACGGATTGAACTCCCCATTTAAAAGGTACAGACTGGATGTACACAATGGAATATTATGCAGGCATTTAAAAAGATGAAGTCATGTTATTTGATTTCATTAAGTCAACATGGAGGACATTATGTTAAGTGAAATAAACCAAGCACAGAAAGAAAAATACCACATATTTTTCCTCATATGTGGAAACTGGAAAAAATGACCTCATAGAGGTATGTAATATAAGGGATAAAGAATGAATACTGGAGGCCAGGGAAGATGTGGAAGAGTGAAAGCATGGAATAAAGGGATGTTGATGAATGGTATCAAAATTGTAGACAGAAGGAACAGTGTCCGGTCAGTGTATGGTATGAAGGTTAAGGCTGCTGGTTCCCACATAGCTATTGGTGTGGTTCGAGTCTTGGAGGTAATGGCTTGAAAAACATGCTGGGTATTTGTATATGCGTACCCAAAATCCTGAGAGGAGAATAAAGGAGAAGGGATAGCAGCATGGCCATCACCTCTGGGGAATGATTTCTCACTTTCCCTCTCTCTGTGTCTCTCTTTGGTGGGCACATGCACCCTGTAGCAAAAAAAAAAAAAAAAAAGAAAAGAAAAGAAAAAAAAAAAAAACTTAAAAAAATACAAAGGAACATCTCAAGTGTTACAAAATTCATTGGGGAGAATGTGATCAATTTAACTGTGTATAATGTTACAAATGGTTGAGATGATGGATATACTAATGATTTAATCATTGGACATTATAGTCATGTGCTGAAAAATCACGTTACAACTGTTATCTACTTACAATGTTTTTTAAAAAAAGGTCATTGAACACATTAGTAAATTTTAAAATGTATACGCCTCTCTAATTACTCTTCCCCTTTTGCAGTTTGTAATCCTAAGAATAAAAGCACGAAAAAGTGGATTATTCTAGATATGTATGTGTGCATATTTCTGAGTGAGCAGCCTAAGGCAGTGGTAAAACAACTATAGTTTTATAGCCCATGCTGTATTCCTAACACTGATAATTAATGTGGCACTAAGAGGCATCCCTTGCATATCTTGTCATCTCATTTTACAGATGAGAAGTCAGAGCTAGGGTTTTTGTTCTTGTGACACTTTTACTTACAGTTCTTGTACCACTGTGGACCATTGCTCACCTATCTAGGAAGGCCTCAGGAAAAATAATAGAAAATAAGAAGCAAAACTATATAACCTGTTTATTGAGTAGTCGTCTTACCTCATAGGGAGACAAACATCCAAAATACAGGGTTTTTTCTTTTTCTTTTTCTTTTTTTTTTTTTTTTTTTTTTTTTTTTTTGAGAGATTTTTGCTATAGGGCATGTGCGCTCACCAGAAAGAGAGAGATAGAAAGCAAGAAATCACCCCCCGGGGGGATGGCCATGCTGTAATCCCTTCTCCTCCATTCTCCTCTCGGGATCTTTACGTGCCTGGCGTGAGTTTAAGCCACCGGGTCCGGAACTCGAACCACAGTCAACTACATGGGAGTCCAGTGACATAGCCATTATACTAACTGCTGGTCCTGATTTTTTCCTTTCTTATGGTACTATTAATTGGGGAACTCATTAGATTGAAGCAATGAGAGGACCTTCATGATGTCAGTCCCGATTTATGTTTTACTTGTTATGGTTAATAGAACAGACTCACTCCACTTCTCAATCTGTTGCTCCCTTATGCCCACTCTTCTCTCTTCCTTGACAGGTGCTGACCTTCTTTCCTAAATTAGAACCTTTTGTACCTTGACTCCATTCCCTAAATCTTCTAGGGTTTGACGCTTCACTTATAGACATTCTTACAACAGCATTGTCCATAAATAAATACATAGGTGTGAATCTCACACAGATACATACCCAGAAATTTACAAAGTGTAGTTTTAATTCTATTAACCTTGACACCACATGGATTGTATATGATTTAAACATCCTTTTATTCTAACCTATTAGTTGCTTGGCTTTATCACTTATTTATCTTTGTTTTGCCATCTCCACTCCTTTGTATGCTTATTCTTTAAATTGTACTTGATATTTTAACGTGGTATGCTAAAACTAAAGTATTATCCAACATGTATATCTATAGATATACTGTAGAGCCATATTTATAAGTCCTTAAGTATTAAATTAGGAATTAGTGGGACCAGACCCGTGGTCTAGTGATTAAAGGAACCAGATCACACATGACTGAGCATGGTTCAAATCCTGCCCCTGGTGACTTGATAAACACTGGGTGCATATACATGCATGCCCAAAATCCTGACAGGGTGGAGAAATGGAGAAATGATTGTGATATGACAGTGCCCCATTTGGGGATGCTTTCTCCCTCACCTTTTCTCTTGTCTTTGGTGAATGTGCACATCCTTTGGCAACTAAAAAGAAAATAGAAACAGGTGCTTCTAATAAAATTTAAATAGTGTTCAAGGGTATATAGTGAGAGACAAAACCCTCCTATATGTTTGGTAGGCATGTGCCTTGCTATAGCTCTCTGAAGGATACTTGGGTGATACCTATCAAAACTCCTTAAAATTTTGTTTATTTATTTATTTAAGTCCATTTGGTATAATTATTTTTTAATTTGACCAGAGAGAGAGAAAGGGAAAGTAAGAAAGCAAGCTACCAGGTCCAAGACTCAAGCCATGGCCATGTGGGGGTGCCTTACCTACCATGCCACCTGCTGGACCCCTCTTTCAAAACACTAAAACACGGGACCAGCAGTTAGCATAATGGCTATGTCGCTGGACTCCCATGTAGTTGATTACGGTTTGAGTCCCGGACCCAATGGCTTAAAACTCACGCTGGGCATGTGTGCGTGCGTGCCCAAGATCCTGAGAGGAGAATGGAGGAGAAGGGATTGCGGTGTGGCCATCCCCCCAAGGGGTGATTTCTTGCTTTCTATCTCTCTGTCTCTCTCTCTCTGTCTGGCGAGCACGCATGCCCTATAGCAAAAACCTCTCAAAAAAAAAAAAAAAAAAAAAAAAAACTTTAAAACATGTATTCCATTTACCCAACAGTCTCTTTTCTTTTTTTGTTGAAGAACATGGAGAACAAAAGTCTGACTGCTTTTTCTTATTTCTAAAATCACTTCCATAGGGCTTGGTGAGTCACACCCACAAAGACCATTTTGACCCACCTGATAACAGGACTCTTCCTATATCCTGTCCCTGACATAGGATCTTTGTGATGGGTGTATTGTACCCACAAGCATTAACAGACCTTTTGACTCATTGATAACGGGACTCTTCCTACATCCTGTTTTTGGAAGAGTATCTTGTGATGTATACAAGCACCCTTATCTCTGTTAAAGTACACTCTTGGCTGATGCCTTACTAAAACACAGACCTTCCTTTCCAATCACCAACCTAAGAATTATAAAGCCCACCTATTACCTACAAGGCCTCACTTCCAGATGTCTTGCCTTTTTGGGCCAGACAAATGAGACCGCTTTTTTTTTACTAAATTCCAAATCTTGTCTCTCACTCTCAAAACCAAAAAAAAAGGAACCCCAGTGTCTGATCATCCCAAGAAAGACATATTTACCTTTCTCCGGGCTTGTCCCATATATTTGTGTTGAGAAATAAACTATTAATTATTATTTCTGCAGAGTTTGTTTCCATCTATAACATGTACAAGAGAGCTTGTGTAGGGACATTGGCTCTAACATTTTTAATTACGCTTGTTGCATAATAAGTGAGCATTAATGACATTCTGTGCAGCACTTCAAACAAATCAAATCTACATGTGCTGATATAAGAACTATTTTACAATTTGCTGCTTTCCGTTTTAACCTCATGCCTTAGCTTTCCATCTCTGTACCCAGACACCTACCATGTTCTGCCTAACAGATAACGTGATTTACCTAAGCAGCCTTACAGGTGTGAAACTTGGTTGTTTTCAGTTTCCTGTGTCTACTTTTTTTTTTCCCTAAGATGGGTCTTTTTAATTGAAACATCTAAGGCACCAAAGACACTGAGTCTGTGTTTGCTGCTGGGATCCAAAGCTAATAGGGAGATAAAAGTTAGTCTTCTTGCCTAGCTTATTCATGCCTAAGGCCCTGCGGGAACATTTAACCTTTTCACAGGGGATTGCAACCCTTTTACTTCCATTCTCCTCTCAGGATTTTGGGCATACAAACACATGTGCCTGGCATGTTTTTCAAGCCACTGGATTTGAAACTTTCATGCCACAAGCTGATCCTCTTCTCTATTTCTCCAATTTTTGGGATTTGGGGCATGCAGGTATACACCGGCATGTTTTTCAAGCTGCTGAGGCCAGGATTCAAACACGCCATCAACCATGTGACATCTAGTTGCCTTAACCACCTGGCATTGGGGCTGGCCCAAGTTTCCTGTGTCTATTAACTGACTTCTTAGCACCCTTGTACCATTATGCTTGGATCTGAATGAATAAGTTTGTAGGGTAAACCCTAGCAGTACGATCTCCAGGTGTTACAGTGGCTGTGACAGCATCATACCATCTGCCCTCAACAAACCTGATATGCAGACCACCCTTGCTTTCCCTCATAGCTCAGGCTTTAATGAAAAGGAGTTTTTTTTATTAGTTTTAATTTTCTTTTTCTTAAAAACTGAACTTGTCCCATTCTTTTTAATGACTAAATACTATTCTTTTTATTTATATATATATATATATATATATATATATATATATATATTTATATATATATATATATATACACACACACACATATATACATACATAAGTATACACACACACATACACCACATTGTCTTCATCTGTTCATGGACTGGTTGATCCCATATCTTGGCACTCAGTCCTGTCACTTGAGGCAACATGGATGAGCCTGGAGGGTATTATGTTAAATGAAACAAGCCAGGCATAGAAATAGAAAAATTGCATGTTCTCACACATACATGGAAGCTTAAAAGCTGGCCTTATAGAAGTTAGAGTGTAGAACTAGAAGCAAAGAATAGTAGGAGGAGGGGGAATAGAGATATGGGTTGATGGATACAAAATTACAGTACATAAGAGGAAGAAGTTCTAGTGTTCTAAAGCACAATAGGGTAACTATAGTTGGCAATAATTTCACAGTAGCTAAAAGCAGATTTTTAAATGTTCCCAACACAAAGATATAAATGTTTGAAATTATGAATATGCTAATTACCCTGACTCACCATTATACATTATACTCATGTGCTGAGAAATCACACTGTACCCCACAAATACATATAATCACTATGTAGCAATAAATTTTTTTTTTTCAGAGGTTTTTGCTATAGGGCAGATGCGCTCACCAGAAAGACGGAGACAGACAGAGATAAAAAGCGAGAAATCACCGCCCAGGGGGATGGCCACACTGCAATCCCTTCTCCTCTGTTCTCCTCTTGGGATCTTGGGCACGCACACACACACGCCTGGTGTGAGTTTAAGCCACCGGGTCCAGAACTTGGACCACGGACGGCTACATGGGAATTCAGCGACATAGCCATTACGCTAACTTCTGGTCCCTCGATTAAATTTTTTTAAATAAAATAGAAAACTAAATTGTTTTCTATCTATGGATATCACTATTTAGAGATTATGACAGGGGCAGAATCACTTCCCCAAACCTCCCTCATCACAAGCAATGTTGCCTCTGCCAGCACGTTCATTTGACTCACATTTCTGTTTGCTGGGGCTTTTTATAGACTGAAACCTCAGGGGTATATTGTAGAACAGGTGCTTTCTTTTTTTTTTTTTTTTTTCCTCTTTCAATTTGTTTGCAACTCCACATTTCCTCAGAAGAAAATATTAATATGTAGTGATCTTCAAGCTAATTCAAGTGTCTTGATTCAAAAATCAGATTGGACTGTCCCCATAGGCTGTTGGTTAAGAAAGCCAGATTCCACGTAGGTGGCACATTATTTGCATCCCAGCCCCCAGGGATGTGAAAAACATGCCACACATATGTGTGTGTGGAAAAATGGAGGCCAGGGATTGCAGCATAAATAATCATGCCTCATTACGGGGTACTTGCCCCTCTCCCTCTGTCCCTCTGGTGACTACCTGGGCCCTCTGGCAAAAATTTAAAAAATAGAAAGAAACAGCTCATGCATGCACACACCAGCATGTTCTTCCAGCTGCTGGGACTTATGAGTCAGTCTTTTGTGGGCTTTTCTCCCCCACTGTGTCTGAAAGTGCCCAGTGTTCTCCTTGATTTATCTTGAGCTCATTTCTCTTGCCCCAGTATGCCACATAATTTTGTCCCCTTTACTCTTCAATCAGTAGTTTCTTCTTTGTAGTATCTTAGCACATATCCCTACTTGACATTCTCAAGCAGTTTTTGGATATGTTTGATTTGAGCCCCATGTGATGATGGAAGAGCTGTCCAGTGGAGATTTTCCGTAAATGGTAATCACTTCTGCCATGTACTTGCTTCATGTTATTTCGTGGATCCTCACATGGACCAATAAAGTAAGTGATATCATCCGCATTTTAAATATGAGGAAACTGAAATGAGGTGCAGAGAAGGTCAGAGTGACTTCCTAGAGACACATAACTAGTGAGGTAGAGGGAAAGCCAGCCAGGTTAATCAAGCCCTCAAGTCTGCATTTGCTACTAGGGAGATAAAAGTTAGTCTCCTTGCCTAGCTATTTAGAAGGTTTTAGAGGGTGAAATGAGAACAAAGCATACCTTCAGTAAGTTTTTTACAGTCAGCTTGTTAATAACCTTAATTCTATCTGCTACCGCAGTTCCTCTTTGCCACATAAGGCAGCATATTCTTAGGTTCTAAAATGAGCATGTGGACATCTTGGGACAACAAATTATTTGACATTAAAAATGAAGATGTTCAGGCCAGCAGGTAGCACAATGGTTAAGGAGCTGGATATGTCATTCTCACATAGTCGACGGGTTCAAGTCCTGGACACAGCGGCTTCAAACTCATGCCAGACATGTGTTCATGCGTGCCCAATATCCTGAGAGGAGGCTTTAGGAGAAAGGATTGCAATGTGGACCTCTCCCCTGAGTGGTGACTTCTCACTTTCTATCTCTCTGTCTCTCTGGCAAGTGTACATATCCTACAGCAAAAATCTCTCAAAAAAGGAAAAAAAAAGTTCAGGAGAAAGGAAGAAGTAACAAGGCAGGAGTGGGATGGGAAACTGGCAGAGATAAAATGGAGATGTTACTGCATGGATGTCTAATGGTGTATGGCCACTGGAGGTGTTTATGGCCCGGTTTTCATCATCACAATTGTCAGTGGGGATGTTGCTAATACATGACTCACTGAAGGCTGAAGGCAAGCCAAAGCTAAAGTTAGGACGTGGCACCCTTTTATCGGTGAATCGTCCAAAAAAAAGAAAAGCTTCTGTTTATATAGGCAGGAAGTCATTTAACCTGTTCTTCAACCCCATCTGGAATTGCTTTGAGGTTAACTTAACCTTTCCCTTAAGATGCACATGACAGAGTTGGAAGAAGCATAGATGGAAAGGTTTTCCTTCCTCTAGAGCACAGAGGTCTCTTTTCTGAGCAGAATGCTCCTGAAGGTGTCAACTACTGTCACTAGGTAGTGTGTGATGGAATAGAAGCCACAGCTTGATGAGACGCACCAGCTGTATAAACAGGACCAGTAACACTGCTTCTCAGATGCTGTCCTCTTCTCTCCCACACCTCCCCCACTGACTTTCCCTGCCCCATCCTTCTGCCCGAGGACACTTTAATTCCTATTAAGTAGCATGTGACCACCAGCCCAGAGCCCAAAAAGCCAAATACCATCCTGAAACTCTTTTTTTTTTTAAAATAACCTTTAGTTTATCCAGAAGTATTGATTCTGAGTGAAGATCAAGATGTTGCCGAGATACTGTTGCTTCTTCAGCCCTGGGAAGATGGAGAGATAGCTTTTATTTAAAAAAAAAACAACTTTTTACTTTATGTTGTAGGACCACCATAAGGCCTCAGACCTTCTATGATGGAAGTCATCCCTGTGCCAGAGGAGTGTGCCATATTCCTGTGGCCGAGCCGTTTTGCCCCAAAACGAGAGAGGTTTGTAGTCTTTCTGGGAGATGTACTAGAATAAATGGGAAGGACTTGGGCTGTCATCTAGAGTTAGGTTAACTGGCCAAGTAGGAGGTCCCTAGACTGCCTCAAGTTTGCTTTTTGTGCAAGGTTGTCTGTTGAGCTGTTTTCCTTTATTAATAATGCCTCTGCTGCTCTCAATCACTTGTGAGCTGAACCTCTCAAAGTAGCAACTTAATCTTTTTAAATGAGTTTTGATTTTTGCTGTCAGGGTACATTTTAAATAATTCAGTATGGGACGGCATATTGGTCAAGAATATACAGCCTGGAGATTACTTGGGATCCAATCTCTGTTCTTCAGCTTAACAGCTATATGTTTTCAGGTAGATTATTTAACATCTTTGGGTTTCAGTGATCTCATTTGTAAAATTGAGATAATAATGGTGTGGACTTCCTAGTATGTGTGAGGGATTAAATAATACTTTTTTGAGAGTTTTTTTTTTTTTTTTTTAATAGGGTGCGTGTGCTCACCAGAAAGACAGAGAGAGACAGGAAGCAAAAAATCACCCCCACTCCCCAGGGGGGGATGGCCATGCTGCAATCCCTTCTCTGTTCTCCTCTCGGGATCTTGGGCATGCACGCACACACACCCAGCGTGAGTTTAAGCTACCGGGTCCAGGACTTAAACCACGGTCAACTACATGGGAGTCCAGCGACATAGCCATTACGCCAACTGCTGGTCCCAAAATAATTAATTCTTATAAAGAACTTTGGACCATGTCAGTTATGGAATATCTGATGACTGGTAACTGCTTTAATGAATTATATTAGGAATGATAATCTAAAAACAGACAGATTGTCTTCCTCTGCCTTTGAGCTGCATTTGCCCATTACCTTCTAGCCTCTTCAACATCACAGTAGCATATCTATGGAGGCAGCCCCACAAGGAACAGTAGGGGTGTAAGACAAGGAATCACAACCTCAACTCCCAGGGAATGAAAATGGCCGCCACAACTCAAAAGTCCATTGCGTGGTCCACATATGCTACTTTTCTTGTGATCTTAGTTAGGTTTTAAAAGTCAGGTTCAATTCAAAAGATCGGAAGTATTGTGAGAGGTGAACTGTGTAGTAAAATCTCCCTTATGCATTCATTCAGTGAATATAAATATCAGCATTTCAGTTGCTCCGATCATTTGAATACCCAAATACCAAAAATAGCTTTTATGTGCAGCCCTACATAATCACTGAAAACCAGTTTCCTTATACATAACAGCAGAGGTACCTTAAACTCACTTGAATTGAAGTAAAAATCTAGAAACCAAGACAGGGGTTTAGAGATAGCCATTTCAGATGTACCACTGCATATCAGTTCTTTCCAATGTCTGTTGAAGTCCAGTTTTTACTTGTTAAAAATGTCAGGTTAATGTTTATATGGTATATGTTCTGGGGAGTTGTCAGCAGAAGGTATCAGAATGCCTCACCCCACACAGACCTGTCCACATAGTAAATTTATTATCCAGAGGAAATGAAGAATGGGTAAAATTCGTAGCCATTTCAAAATAGGGGCAGCTTAAGAAACAATAAACCAAGGAGAAAATATAACATATACGTATTAGTGTGAAACCTAGTCGTTCAAGGCAGGTATGGTTCAAGGCAGAGTGCAGTGATGGGGAACTAGGAAAGTAGGTGGGGGAAGCTCTGGTGATCTATATGGAGCCCATGTAAATGTGGCTCTGGGTGAGTGCTTCTAGAATACAATTTAGCCTCCCTAGAAATCAGATTAATTCAGCTAACATTAGCCAAGCAAAAGACCCGACATAAAGACTGAGAGAATGCTGGGGAAGCAGTTTAAGAAAATGACAAAAGTAAGCCTTTAGAATATTACTTTGTTCTTATACATGCTAAGAGAGATTTTTAAGTATTACCCCAAAAATGTAGAGAGTGGATGGTGCTGTCACTTGGTAGTTGAGGCTTTTTGCATCCACATGATCTTCCATGGACTGATGAGGAAGGATTGTAAGGATGAGTTGTCATACCACATCTTACTGTTCATGTTAGAATACAGTCAGCTCAGGGTCTACAGGTGGCATGGCGGTTAAGGACGCCAGATTTCCCACATTGCCTACTGCGGTTTGAGTCCCAGACCTGGCGACTTGCTTTCTCACTTTCCCTCTCTTTGTTTCTCTCTGGTCAAATTAAATAATAACAATAATAATAAAGGTAAATGGGAAAAAAAAATTTAAAAAAGAATACAATCCATAGTGTCAGGTTTCCCATCTCCAGATAAAACCAGCCATGGATACAGGCAGACCACACCAATTATTATGAAATGGGAAAGAAGTGTTTTCCTAAAAGAGAAATGCTAAAGAAGTTCATCTCTCTGTTTTCCTTTTCACTTATAACTAGGATTACTCAAAAGAAATCTGGAGCTGATTTAATGTATGTAAGAAGATGTGTGTAGGCTATACGTAAGCACTACATCATTTTATGTAAGGGAGTGGAGATTTTGGTAACTATAGGGGGTATTGGAACCAATCTGCTCTGGATACTGAGATACAATTGTATGCAAATAGAGTATTTCTGGAAAGTTAACCAAAAAACTGATACCAGGGTTTCTCTTGAAGAAGTGACCTGTATTCCTAGGACACAGGGATGGAAGAAAGACTTTTTCAAAATAATACTCTTTTGCACTATTTACATTTTATATTATGTACAAGTATCACCTGTTCCAAAAAATGATGTGATTTAAGTAGATAGTTTAGGCCAGCCCATAGCATCATGGTTAAGAGAGCTGGATCCCGCATGGCTGACCTTGCAATTCAAGCCCCAGATCTTGTGGCTTGAAAAACATACCGAGCACATATGGGTGCATGTCCAAAGTCCTGAAAGGAGGGAGAAATGGAGGAGAAGGGATTGTGATGCAAGCATTGCCTATAGGGGATGATTCGTCTCTACCTTCCTCCTTGCAAGTGCATGCACCCTCTGGCAAAATAAATAAATGATAATTTTCAGGACCAGCAGATGGCTTAATGGTTGTGTCACTGGACTCCCAGTGAGTTAACCACAGCTCGAGTTGTGGAACCAGCAGCTTTAAACTCACACTGGGTGTGTGCATGCACCTGAGGGGTGATTTCTCGCTTTTGGTCTGTCTTCCTCTGTCTCTCCAAACACACACACACCTTATAACACAAATCTCTTTTAAAAAGGGTACTTACCAAAACCACCTGACACATTAAATAATATTTAGCCTGATATCTAATATTACTTTGTGTGTGTGTGTGTGTGTGTGCATGTTTGTGTGGGCTGTAGTGATTAAGGGAGTTTTATTTTAATTAAAAACCACATGAAATCAGGACCAGCAGTTGGCATAATGGCTATGTCGGTGGACTCCCATGTAGTCGACCGAACCACAGTTCGAGTCCTGGACCCGGTGGCTTAAACTCACTCCAGGAACATGTGCGTGCATGCCCAAGATCCCGAGGAGAATGGAGGAGAAGGGATTGGGGCATTGCCAATCCCCTATGGGGGTGATTTCTCGCTTTCTGTCTCTCTGGTGAGCACACACACCCCTATAGCAAAAGCCTCTCAAAAAAAAAAATAATAATCCACGAAATAAAATAATCACAGCTTGACCCAGTAATTTATATTTTCTATAACCCTAAGGTGATATTTGTGGGGGTAGAAGGGCTCCGGAAAAAAATGATTAACAGATACAAAAATGTATGTAAACAAGGGCAAGTAAGTTATGGAATGGTATATACCACAACAGAGTTCCAAAAAAAGAAAAGAGAAAAAAGGTATTGCCAATATTATATATGTATCTGGAAAAAAGTCTACTAGAACAAAAAATGAAGGTGCGCAACATAACATAATGTTCTTTGTTGAAGATGATGAATTACGGTAACATCTTTGATTATCACTCACACACTACATGCATGCTTTGAAAAAGCATTATATCCCACAATCATGTACAGTGAATAAATGCACGTAAACTGTAAAATAATTAAAATTTTAAAAGGCCAATATTCTCAGTGTTTATAGGAGTGCACAGTGCTAGTTTATGTGGTGGGGCCCCCAAGGTCTATCATGTGGCCAACCCACATCTGTAAGCCTCCACTTCCTCCTCAAATCCTGGCTCCTACTTCCCCAGGGTAATGCTGAGGACTCATGTCACAGGCCAGTGGCACATAGTACCTGTGCTCTTCCTTTACACATTCTGAAGTTTGGCTAAGACACATAGTTTGATTATTCTGGAACTTTAAAGACATGTAATGAGCCACCAGGCTGGGGCTGTTTATGTCTTGACTTTCATGGGGAGGGGAAGAGGAAAGAGGTATATAAGAATTTAGGCCTATGCATTTATAACCTGTCCTCTTAGGGAGAAGCATAAATTTTTTTAAATGATGTTTTAAAGATTTATTTGGTTTTACTTATTGTTTTTAATTTGCTATAGGCCATGTGTGCTCATCAAAGAGAGAGAGAGAAAGAGAGAGTGAAAAAGTAAGCTGCCAGGTCCAGGACTCAAACCGTGGTTGGGCATGTGGGAGTCCAGCACCTTATCCACCATGCCACTTGCTGGCCCTGAGAAAAACATTAGTCAAGCATAATCTTACTCAGGATTAATAAGATTTACAAAATGTAGCAGCAACTGTTGACTATTGTTATGGTTTTGAACAAGTTGCCAAAGCTCTGGTTAAAATTCTTTCTCCTGGTACCAGCAGTTAGCGTAATGGCTATGTCGCTGAACCCCCATGTAGTCAACCGCAGTTCAAGTCCTGGACCCGGTGGCTTAAACTCACGCCAGGCACGTGTGTATGCGTGCCCAAGATCCCAAAAGGGGAATGGAGGAGAAGGGATTGTGGTGTGGCCATCCCCCCTGGGGAGGGTTCTCGTTTTCTGTCTCTCTGGCGAGTGCATGCACCCTATAGCAAAAACCTCTCCCCCCCAAAAAAAAAAATTCTTTCTCCCAGGGCCAGCAGATGGTATAATGGTTTTGACACTAAACTCCCACATAGTTGACTGCAGTTTAAGTCCTAGAGGCTTAAAGCTCAAGTGTATGCCTATGTTTTTGCCCAAAAACTAGGAGAAGAATGGAGGAGACGGGATTGTGGCATGGTCACCCCCCACCCCGAGGGGTCTCTCTGTCCAACGAGCATACGTGCCCTATAACAAAAATCTCTCTTTTAAAAAATTTATTTTTTCCCATTGTCATAGCATAGCATAAGTTATTTGAAGAAAATAGGTTAGCTTGCTTATGTGATTAAGCTATGTACATAGGACTTTGGGCCAGACTGTAGCCTTTTACTGACCCTGAGTCACTCCATTTTTTATGTATGTATATAGTATTGCAGGAACCTTCACGTATATAGAAGTTGCCACTAGTCATTCATTAGAAAACCAGCTTGGTGGTTATATAGTGTTTGGAATGTGCTTGCCATGTTTCTTTGCTTGTTATACCTTGGATTTAATTCCCACAGTATCTCAGAGTTGTGCAGTATTATTCCCTTTTTACAGATGAGAAATACAGAAGTTGTCTTTTTTGCTTATTTGTTTTAATTACTGGAGTACGTGTGTGTGTACTCACTGGAGGAGAGGGCACTTTTCAATAGGGCAAGACCATGTTATAATAATCCCCTGTCCTCCATTTCTCCATGGTGTCAGGACTTGGAGCATGCATGCACATACTCTCCATGTTTTTCAAGCCTCTAAGACTGGGATTCATACCACAGTCGGCCATGTGGCATTCAGCTCCGTATGTACAATGTTTAACTGCTATACTACAGGGCCATTCCAGAGGTTGACTTATTTATAGTGCTTCAGTAATTTAACAGTTGAGATTTTTTTTTTTTCTAGGGAGATACACCCACCAGAGAGACAGAAAGTGAGAAATCACTACCCAGCGGGGGTGGCCACTCTGCAATGTCTTCTCCTCGATGCTCCTCTGAGGATTTTGGGCATGCATGCACACATGCCCATCGTGAGTCTGGGTCTTGGAACTCAAACTGCAGTTGGCCATGTGAGAGTCCAGAAATGTAACCATTATGCTGTGTGCTGGTCCCAAAAGATTGTTTTGTTTTGTTTTTTTTTTTAATTAAAAGGGAATATTGAAGCATAGTCTAAGGAAAAAATGAATTCAATAAATGACCTAAAGATTAGACGTGTATCATTAATTCAAATGCTGGACAAAGCAATCAAGCTTTTTAATACTGTTTTTAAAACTTCATGTATGGCCTTACCATTAAATGCCAAGATAGGGGCTAGGAGATGGCTTAGTGGTTACATCGCTGCATTCCCACACAGCTGACCTCAGTTTGAGTCCCAGACCTGGAGGCTTGAAAGTCACACCAGGCACATGTGTGTGCATGCCCACGGTCCCGGGAGAATAGAGGAAAAGGGATTGTGGCATAGCCATCCCCCTGTGGGAGGGAGGATTCTCACTGTTTCTGTCTTTCTCTCATGAGCACACGTGCTCTAAGGCAAAAAAATCTCTTTAAAAAAAGAATGCCAAGATAAGTTTATCCCTGGACAGAAATACCAGCACAGCCCCATCACGTTTGAATCATATGTCCTTGGAGAAGCAGTAGGCAAAAGAGAAATTACTTTCTAACCGAGAAAAGGGGGCTTTGAGGAAAGTCTTTAAATTCTGTATAAAAGAGCAATGAAAATGAACGTCACAGGAGCTTGGAAATAGAGCTCAGCACCTTCTTTGAGCTGAGTGATGAGAGGCACCTTAGCTTAGCCTGAGTAGTTAAGAGCCAAGACTCAAGTCCCTATTCACAAACTGGCTAAGTCGCTTAAAGTTGTCAAGAAGTAAATGAGACTGACGTAAGTAATCAAATACCAAAGCTTATTGTTTGCTCTTATAGGTGTGACCTATATGTGCAAGGAGCTGGGAGAACAGAGGATAATATAAACATATAAGGATCTAGGAAACACCTTTTTGTGCTCTCCTAGGCTCTTTCTGAGGGTCTAGCAGGTACAAGGTATTTGAAAAATCTTGTTTATTAAGTAATGAACTTAGTAAACATCAGGGAAAAATGAAACCTTAGGTTGTACATAAGTTCGTATGTTTTGAATGTGTGGTTCATTCTTTTGTAGGTCCTCATTGAGACTGCTAAGAAGCTAGGACTCCGTTGTCACTCAAAGGGGACAATGGTCACAATTGAAGGACCTCGCTTTAGCTCCCGGGCAGAAAGCTTCATGTTTCGCACCTGGGGGGCGGATGTTATCAATATGACCACAGTTCCAGAAGTGGTTCTTGCTAAGGAGGCTGGAATTTGCTATGCAAGTATCGCCATGGCAACAGATTATGATTGCTGGAAGGAGCATGAGGAAGCGGTAGGTGAAATTCTCTTCTGAGCATGTGTGGCCCTGATTTCTGAATGTCTAAACTATTTGTTTTTATCACATTCCTTTCAGAAAGTGCCTTTATACAAAGTTTACAGGTTGGCATTAGGTATTGCCAGCTATTTCCTGAAGTTCTTGGTGGAGAGGATAAAGAAAAAGGATCTTCACAGGAGAGAAAAAGACATTTTTATCTAAGGATCAGCTGTGAACAATACATGCTAGGCATGTAGGTTATTGGGAGTCATAGTGAGAGCTGGGCATTATTTTAAGGATAAAGGTGTGTCTTGATTGTAATTTCCTTGTCCTCAGCCACTGTTTATATTGTGTTTAGTTTCAAGGGGGAAAAAACTATTACTTAGCTCTTCCTGGTAAGAAGACTGGGGACCAGCAGAAGCCGTAATGTTACATCACTGGACTCCCATGTAGTCGACCACAGTTCAAGTCCCAAATCCAGTGGCTTAAAATTCATGCTAGGCACATTTGCATGTATGTCCCAAACCCCAGCAGGAGAGTGGAAGAGAATGAATTGCAGCATGATCACCCCCCCAGGGGGTGATTTCTCACTTTCTGTCTCTGGTGAGCACGCATGCACACACGACTGGTGTGAGTTTAAGCCACTGGGTCCAGGACTCGAACCGCGGTCGACTATGTGGGAGTCCAGCAACACAGCCATTACGCTAACTGCTGGTTCCCTAGAATAAGTATTCTTGTCATCTGTCTACCCGTGCCCACAATGTTTGAGTTATAGATGGACACAACTAAGGTTTTCATGAATGCCTTATAGAGGTGACTATTCAAGCATATTTAGGAGCAGTAATATCTGGAAAGAGGCCCTTACCCACCATCTCACAAGTGCTTGTTTCACTATCCAATTCACGTAATGTAGAATAAGTATTCTTGTCATCTGTCTACCCGTGCCCACAATGTTTGAGTTATAGATGGACACAACTAACATTTTCATGAATGCCTTATCCTGACTCCTTAGTATAAAAACTGTTGGTAACTACTAGGGTGCCATTTTTGCAACCGATGCGCAAATCCTGACCTTAAGTCACAACCTAACGTCCATTTTGTTGGCCCTGGTAACCTAAGTTACCCGAGAGTTCAACTGCATTATGTTGAGAAGCTGCTTCTAATTATGGTAAATACCAGCCCCCTCCACTCCCTGAGAGTAGATTGCTTCCTGCTTGTCATTTTCTGCCCTGTCTAGTAACACGTCTCCCCTTTGCACAAATAACAGTAAGTTCCCTTAATGGGCCCCATGAGGTCTGAAAGAGTCAGTCAGAACTACTTTATTTAAAAGTAGAGAAATGAAGCTCTGCATCAGTGGTAAGGCCTGAAGACAAATAATGGTAAATGCCATGAGGAAGGCCCACGTGCAGATGACAGTCATCTCAGCTAGCCACATATATCATTGTGCTTTAAATGACACCGACAGCCTGGCACTGGCGAGAAGGCCTTGGAGTCGACTAAACCCACTTTCTAATCCTAGCTGCTCCATTTACTTACGATGGGCAGGTTATTTAACCTGTTTTCTCTTTTTAAAAAATTATTTATTAAATTTTACTTATGTATTCATTTATTTTAATTTGACCAGAGAGAAGAAGAGAGAAAGAAAGTGAGAAAGCAAGCCTCTAGGTCAGGGATTCTAACCATGTTTGGCCATGTGGGAGTCCAGCACCTTATCCACCATGCCACCTGCTGACCCCTAACGTATTTCTCATATGTATTGTAGAATGAAGCTGTGTGTTGGGAATGAGGGATGGGAGAAGCTTAGATACGATTCTGACCTTGCAGTATTACTGGGAGAATTAAACCAATTGCTCTCCATAGAACAGCTAGTGTAGAGCTTGCTCATAGGAGGGGCAGGGCAGCCATCAGATGGTAGCTATGATGAAGTTGGGAATGGGCAGTGGGGGAGGGTAGGCAGTATCAGAGGAAAGTTTGTAGAGAAGGTAACTTAGGACCAGCAGATGGTGTAGCAGTTAGGTTGCTGGACTCCCACATGGGCGACTGCAGTTTAAGTTCTGGACCCCATTGCTTCAAACTTATGTGGAGCACATGTGTGCATCCTCAAGATCCCAGGAGAAGAAGGGATTGTGGCATGGCCACCCCGCCGTGGTGGGGGTGATTTCTCACCTTCTGTCTCTCTGGTGAGCACATGTGCCCTATAACAAAAATCTCTCAAAAATGAATGAATAAATGAATGAATGAATATAAAGATGGTAACTTTTAAGGTTTGAGCTGGACCTTGAATAGAGGGTTAGATTTTGTTGAGGAGATTTAGAAACAAGGACATTTTAGGGAGTCCAATAGCCAGAAAAAAGAAAAATAGAGTCAAATCCCATATAGAAATACTAGTCACCGGAAAAGTATACGGAGACAAGTAAATGTCAGGTAAATCTCAGGGATGCTTCAGGTCCCTGCACTTGAGCGTCCGTGTGAAACACCGCAGAGTCCTTGGCAGGCAGGTGAGCGCTGCTGGGGTACACACACACGTGCCCACTCTGCTGTGTGTTCTCACAGTTGTGGCAGCTCCCTCTGCGGTGGTGCACATCTCGGCATGTGCAGGCGGGCTCTGAACAGTGTGCTCGAGGAAAAGAAGAGAGGTCCAATGACTGTGTCTGCATCTGGGCTTCCTTCTTCGCATAGTGGCGCATGGCGGGTACTCTGCCTAATTGTGGCCCATTTTATATTGACAGCGTTTTCAGCTTTTCCCTTATGAAGCAGTCACAGTCATACAGAAGTGGACAATAGTATGCTTACCCATGAATTCGACATCCAGCCTCAACCATCACATCAGCTTTAAGCCAGTCATATTTCATCTATACTCTCATCCATATTTTTATCCATACGTTAGACATCAGAGATATCATACTCCAAAAGTAATTCCTTAATATAGCCAAGAAAAATCCAAGTATATAGTTAAATGTTATAAATGAATTTTTTTTTCTTGCAAGTTTTACGTAAAGGTCATTTGTTCAGCTGAGTTACCCAGAGTTTCCCAGTTTACTCCTCACCATCATCCCCCGACAGGGTCTGTGGAGTGGTCAGAAGCCCTCCATAACCTGAAGTCATCTCACAGTTATTTAAAAGGCTTCTGTATCTCAGTATATTCTGTACATTGGTAGCTGTATCTTGCCAACCTTAAAAAAAAGAAAAAAAAAAAAAAAAGGTAAACTGAGTCAAACATGTAAAGTAAAAGGAGTTTATATGTATTGTATGTATACTGTATTAAAATCCATTGGTGTTGGGGCCAGCAAATGGTGTGGCAGTTACATCGCTGGATTTGCACATGGCTGACTGTGGTTTGAATTCCAGACCTGGTGGCTTGAAAATGACACCCAGCCTGCATATGTGCATACCCAAAATCCTGGGTGGAGAATGGAAGAGAAGCGATTGCAGCATTGCCACCCCCTTGCCAGGGGTGATTTCTCACTTTCCCTCTCACTGTCTCTCTCCAGTGAGTACATGCACCCTAAGGCAAAAACCTCTAAAAAGAAAATAAAAGTTTATTAGTGTTTTTCACTGATGTCATTGGGTTTCTCCACAACCTCCGCCTAGAACTAAAACCATCTTGATAAATACAGAACTTGGACTTGGGGAACTGAATTTGGGATAAATCCAACTTCATAGGTCAGGATTGCCTTGGCCCATTTGGGCTGCTATAACAGAATTTCATAGACTGGGTAGCTTCTAGACAACAGTTAATTACTCAACGGTTCTGGAGGTTGGGGTATCCAGGATCAGGGCACTAGCAGATTTGGTGTCTGGTGAGGGCCCCTTTCTGTTCCATAAATGACACCTGTCTGTATCCTCAGGCACGACAACTCTTCAGATTCTCTTTTATAAGAGTACTGATTCCTTTCTTGAGAGCTCTGTCTTCATGACCTTATCACCATCCAAATGCCCAACTTCCAGATACCCTCACATTGAATATGTGGAAATAGATTGGAAATGATGAATTTGGGGATGACACATATATTCAGACTATAGCAGGATTGAAACTCAGAAACATGTTTTGTGAAAAGCAATAGCATTTTAGATTTTTTAAAGGATTATTTATTTCATTTTATTTATTTATTTGTTTGTTTATTTGTTTTATTTTGACCAAAGAGAGAGAGAGATGGAGAGTGAGAAAGCAAGCCACCAGGGTTGGGACTTAAATCATGGTTGGCCATGTGGGAGTCAGTGTCTTAGCTACCATGTCACCTGCCGACCCTGGAATTTTAGATTTTATTAAATGTCTTGTGCTGTGGCCAGCAGATAATATTGCACTTACATTGCTGGACTCCCACATGGTGGACTGTGGTTTGAGTCCCAGACCCATCACTTGAAACAGAGGCTAGGGGCATGTGCATGTATCCAAGATCTCAAGAGGAGAATGAAGAAGAAGGGATTACAGCGTAGCCATCCCCTCTGGGGGTGATTTCTCACTTTCCCTCTGGCTCTGTCTCTCTCTTCCTGGAAACTGCACATGCCCTAAGGCAAAATACTAATAATGTCCTATGCTTTTGTTTCTCTAGGTTTCAGTGGATCGGGTCTTAAAGACCCTGAAAGAAAATGCCAATAAAGCCAAAAGTTTACTCCTCACCACCATCCCCCTGATAGGGTCTATGGAATGGTCAGAAACACTCCATAACCTGAAGGTAAGTGTCCTCAGCCTTCTGCAAGCAGACTCTTCCATCGACCCTCTTACTCGCATCTCATCCTGGGTCCATTGTCTCATGTATTTTACATTGGCCTGGATGTTTTCAACAAGTTTTCATACCATTACTATCATACTAACCACTTGTGAAATTGAGTAATCACCAGGGGACTTCCAAAAGTTTATTAAAACGAGGAATTAAAGTTCAGATTTATTTTAATCTGTTGGGATCAGCAGAAGTCATAATGGTCACGTTGCTGAACTCCATGTGGCCGACCGCGGTTTGAGTTCAGGACACAGCGGCTTAAACTCACTCTGGGTATGCGTGCGTGCATGCTCAAAATCCTAGAGGAGAATGAGGAGAAGGGATTGTGGTATGGCCATTCCCTCTGGGAGGTGATTTCTCACTGTCTCTGGTGAGCACATATGCCCTATAGCAACAAATCTAAAAAACATAAATAAACAAATTCATTGGTGTTTTTTAGTGATGTCATTGCGTTTGAAATGTTTTATCATAATTGAGATATGAGAATTTCTTTTCTTTTTTTTAAGAATTATTTTAGGGACCAGCAGTTGGCATACTGGCTATGTTGCTGGACTCCCATGTAGTCGACTGCAGTTCAGGTCCCAGACCCGGTTACTTAAACTCACACTGGGCCCATGTGCATGCATGCCCAAGATCCCTGGAGGAGAAAGGATGGTGGTGTGGCCATCCACCCTGGGGGGTGATTTCTCGCTTTCTGTCTCTCTGTTTTTCTGGTGAGCGCACATGCCCTATAGCAAAAATCTCCCCAAAAAGAAGAAGTATTTCACTTAACTAACTCTATTTCTTTCTTTCTCTCTCTTTCTTTCTTTTCCTTTCTTTTCTTTCTTTCTTCTTTTTTTCTTCTTTCTTTCTTTTTTCTTTTTAATTTGACCAGAGAGGGACAGACCATGAGTGGGGTTGGGGGGTGCGGTGAGAAAGCAAACATCCAGGTCCAGGACTCAAACTGTGGTTGGCCCTGCAGGAGTCCAGTGCCATTAAGCACCATGCCACCTGCTGGCCCAAAGATGTGAGATGCTCTTATGAAGAAAGGGGAAACAAATTCTGACAATTAGGGAATGAAATCCCTAATAGGGATTGAAATAGGGAACGAAATCCTCAATCCCTTCTCCATTCTCCTCTCGGGATCTTGAGCATGCATGCACATGTGCCTGGTGTGAGTTTAAGCTAGAAATAAGTGAATTGGGGGGGGGGGGGGTGTCCCATTTTAAGGACAGCTATGTTGTTAAGCTGAGATTAATGACAAACTGCTAATGTAGACAAAAATGAGAATCGTGGACTCCATTTTGTAGCATTAAGGAATATCATACTAAAAATCCCTTATTCCATGGTTATTTTATTCCACTATGCACTGATGTATATTATTCGGTCATTCACTAATCCCTTTTAGAAACACTTAGGGAGCACACACTATTCTATAAATATGTCAAACTGTGGTTACTAAGATTCCTAAAGATTTGCTGTGATGATGAATATTCTGTTCTGTGTGGAAATATCACATTAAAATTTCAATGATTTATTTATTTTACAGTGGGTTAAGTATAAAGGATAGAGGTTGCATAAACAATTAGCTAGGCCGGGGGAAGGTATGAAATGTATCTTAAAAAGTAATAACCAGGATTTCTTATATCTTCAAAGTAATGTTGTCAAATAAAGTGATCATCAGAACAGTCCTCTGAGATAAGCACTATTAACCTCACTGTACACGAAAGAGAGGCACAACCAAGAGTTAGAGTGAAACCTAAAGTCTCACGTCTAGTGATTTTTAAAGTGGTGAACATGAGAATTATCTTCAAAGCTCATTTAAACTGTATATTCCACGAGTCTTCACTCTAATCTGTAAAACTAAAATCTGGTTTTTAACAAGCATCGCCCACTTGTGAAAACCACGGCCAATAGCATGTGTTGTCTGTGCCCGTTTTTTTTCCTTTTAGAATATGGCCCAGTTTTCTGTTTTATTACCAAGACATTAAAGTAGTAGAAAAGAAGACTCTCTAACTCCAGTTATTTCTGAGAATTCCTGCTTAACTTGAAAAGAAAAAACCCGGGAGAGGCATGCAGCTTTCATGACCTGGCCTGTGAACGAAGAACCTGTGCTGAGATCAGACACTGCATGTGGTAGACTCCTGGGAAGACTTGGGCTGCTTCAAACCCCAGAAGAAAAGCAAATGACCAGTGTGGGAGGAAAAACATCTTATATTTAAGGAAAAATACAAGAAAAGATCATCTGTCCTTCCCCTGTTCAATCTGCAAGAATGAGGGGCGGGGCGGGGGGGGGGGTCATGTCCATTTTCCTATGTTGCCAAGGAATAGAAAGAAGAAATGGGTCTCTTTGGTGTTTTCTTGAAGTGACAGTAAATTGGTACAATCTTTCTTGGAGGGCAGTTTGGTAAAATGCATCAAAACGTTTAGAAATGCGTGTGCACCTTGTGCTGGATACTCTAATCCTAGGGATTTCTCTTGGAAAAAATAATCAGCGATGCATACAAAGAATTATGTATAAAGAAGGAAGTTACGATAGCAAATTTTGAAAACAATCTAAATATCTAACAGTTGGAGGTACAAGATGTTTTAATTATAATTACATTGTGAAGCAGCCAGCTGAAGGTCATGTTTTCTATATTTAATGCCCTAAAAAAATGGTTGTTATATAATATGAAGCGAAACAGAAGGGTTTGTAAGCATTTTACTAGTTTTGTTTTTAAATGCTATGTGAATGTATTAAAAGCCTAGAAATATATATCTATAATCTCTTGTTATTGTATTTGGTGGAGGGATACTGGACAATTTTTATTTTCTTTAAATCTTCTATCTTCACATTTTTTCTACAATGCGTAATCAAATCGTAACGTTGTCATGAAAGCTTAGTTCTCTGTTTTTGAGAACGCTATTTCTGGTAACAAAGCAAAATTTAAGATGGTAATATTCAGAGTGCTGCTTAAAGGAGTTACATCTTCATCCTGCTCAAGAAAAGGGGGATCATTGACTACACAGTCAGAACAGTATTACTACTGGGTGTGCAACAGCTTTCTGAGAAAAGCTGTATTTTAATTGAGGTAGTCTAAAAGCTAAACTGTTTAAGAGAATAAATACACATTATATGTATTTTAAATTTTAATATTTGACTTTGTTTCTACTCCTTTGTATGAGTTGATGCATTATTTTATGAGTTGGTGATTTTTTTTTAATAAAATAAAAAAATGGAAGCTTGCTTTTTTACTCTCTTGTGTTCTTTATTGTTAATTTTAAAGGGATGCTTTTCGTTTTCTTAAGTTTTCTATCACTGGGAGATCTTTTCCCCTCAGAGTTACTTTCTTTTCACTGTACTCTATGGCATCTATGAAGGCTATGTGAATGTGTCTGTGACACTTTCAAGATGAATTGCTAGTTGTAAACAATGAAATAAGCCAGTTGCCCTTCAACCTTAACATCAAATCATTTGGGTTCCATGGGTCACCCATTAGAGACCTAAGCGAGAACTGAATGAATTTGAACGCCAAGTTCTCTGACTGTAAAATGTGATGGTTTTCACTATACTATAACATAGATAATATCTACTTAGCCTTTCCCTGATTCTTAGTAGGTGACTGAGAATGTCAAGGCTAAAACAGCTGGGCATTATTCTTGCTGCTGTCAGAAAGTTCTCCCAACTTCCTGATCCAGTCGCCTTTCTTGCTTTTTTTTTTTTCTTTTGGAGAGGTTTTTGCTATAGGGTGCGTGCACTCGCCAGACAGAGAGAGAGACAGAGAGATAGAAAGGGAGAAATCACCCCCCAGGAGGGATGGCCACGCTGCAATCCACTCTCCTCTTGGGATCTTGGGCACGCATGCACACACGCCCTGCGTGAGTTTTAAGCCACCAGGTCTGGGATGCGAACCACGGTCGACTATGTGGGAGTCCAGCAACACAGCCATTACGCTAACTGCTGGTTCCCTAGAATAAGTATTCTTGTCATCTGTCTACCCGTGCCCACAATGTTTGAGTTATAGATGGACACAACTAAGGTTTTCATGAATGCCTTATAGAGGTGACTATTCAAGCATATTTAGGAGCAGTAATATCTGGAAAGAGGCCCTTACCCACCATCTCACAAGTGCTTGTTTCACTATCCAATTCACGTAATGTAGAATAAGTATTCTTGTCATCTGTCTACCCGTGCCCACAATGTTTGAGTTATAGATGGACACAACTAACATTTTCATGAATGCCTTATCCTGACTCCTTAGTATAAAAACTGTTGGTAACTACTAGGGTGCCATTTTTGCAACCGATGCGCAAATCCTGACCTTAAGTCACAACCTAACGTCCGTTTTGTTGGCCCTGGTAACCTAAGTTACCCGAGAGTTCAACTGCATTATGTTGAGAAGCTGCTTCTAATTATGGTAAATACCAGCCCCCTCCACTCCCTGAGAGTAGATTGCTTCCTGCTTGTCATTTTCTGCCCTGTCTAGTAACACGTCTCCCCTTTGCACAAATAACAGTAAGTTCCCTTAATGGGCCCCATGAGGTCTGAAAGAGTCAGTCAGAACTACTTTATTTAAAAGTAGAGAAATGAAGCTCTGCATCAGTGGTAAGGCCTGAAGACAAATAATGGTAAATGCCATGAGGAAGGCCCACGTGCAGATGACAGTCATCTCAGCTAGCCACATATATCATTGTGCTTTAAATGACACCGACAGCCTGGCACTGGCGAGAAGGCCTTGGAGTCGACTAAACCCACTTTCTAATCCTAGCTGCTCCATTTACTTACGATGGGCAGGTTATTTAACCTGTTTTCTCTTTTTAAAAAATTATTTATTGGGACCAGCAGTTAGCGTAATGGCTTAAAACTCACGCCGGGCACATGTGCGTGCATGCCCAAGATCCCGAGAGGAGAATGGAGAAGGGATTGTGGTGTGGCCATCCCTCCTGGGGGGGTGACTTCTCGCTTTCTGTCTCTCTGTCTCTCTCTCTCTCTCTCTCTGTCGGGCAAGTGCATGCACCCTATAGCAAAAACCTCTCCAAAAAAAAAAAAAAATTATTAAATTTTACTTATTCATTTACTTTAATTTGACCAGAGAGAAAAAGAGAAAGAAAGTGAGAAAGCAAGCTTCTAGGTCAGGATTCTAACCATGTTTGGCCATGTGGGAGTCCACCACCTTATCCACCATGCCACCTGCTGGCCCCTAACATTTCTCATACGTATTGTAGAATGAAGCTGGGTGTTGGGAATGAGGGATAGGAGAATCTTAGATACGATTCTGACCTTGCAGTATTACTGGGAGAATTAAACCGGTTGCTCTCTGCAGAACAGCTAGTGTAGAACTTGCTCATAGGAGGGGCAGGGCAGCCATCAGATGGTAGCTATGATGAAGTTGGGAATGGGGAGTGGGGGAGGATAGTCAGTATCAGAGGAGAGTTTGTAGAGAAGGTAACTTAGGACCAGCAGATGGTGTAGCAGTTAGGTTGCTGGACTCCCACATGGGCAACTGCAGTTTAAGTCCTGGACCCGTCTGCTTCAAACTTACGTTGAGCACATGTGTGTGCATCCTCAAGATCCCAGGAGGAGAAGGGATTGTGGTGTGGCCACCCCACCCTGGTGGGGGTGATTTCTCACCTTCTGTCTCTCTGGTGAGCACATGTGCCCTATAACAAAAATCTCTCAAGAATAAATAAATAAATATGTTAACTTTTTTTTTTTTTTTTGAGAAGTTTTCGTTATAGGGCGCATGCGCTCGCCAGAAAGACAGAGAGACAGAAAGTGAGAAATCACCCCCCAGGGGGGATGGCCACACCACAATCCCTTCTCCTCCATTCTCCTCTTGGGCACACACGCACACACACCCGGCTTGAGTTTAAGCCACCAGGTCCGAGACTCGAACTGCGGTCGACTACATGGGAGTTAAGTGACATAGCCATTACACTAACTGCTAGTCCTATAGATGGTAACTTTTAAGATTTGCGCTGGACCTTAAACATACTTCATGCTTGAAGATGTTGCTGAAGACTTTGTGGAACATTTCTCACATCTGATAGTACAGTATTTGTTTCTTAAGCTACTAAGTTAAGTGAACATCATGGTCAGTTTTGAACATTTTCCCTAATGAGTGGGGGGCATACAACGAAAATCTCTAGCTTAATGACTTAGCCCTGTTTAATTAATGGATTTGCATCTGCTTAGGAATTTTTACTGGTATTATAATCTGTTGTTTCATTTGACATTGATTAAAATGACAGCCTGAATATATACAGAATTGAACAAAAACGACTGAAAAAGACTGGAACAGAAGGATTACATTTGATAACTGAAAACATTTCACAGATTAACCTAAGTGCATTGCTGGAATTGCTTGTATTATGTAAAAGCTTTGAAATGCCTAAAATTCTCTGTCATGGGGTGGTCTAAATAAGGAACATCAATTCAGAGATAATATACAGTTGTCCAAAAGAACTGAGATTTTTTTTTTTTTTTGGAAAAGTTTTTGTTATAGGGCGCGTGTGCTCGCCAGAAAAAGAGAGACAGAAAGCGAGAAATCACTCCCCAGGGGGATGGCCACGCCGCAGTCCCTTCTCCATTCTCCTCTTGGGACCTTGGGCACTCACTACCCAGCCTGAGTTTTAAGCCACCAGGTCCAGGACTCAAACCGTGGTTGACTACATGGGAATCCAGCGACAGCCATTATGCCAACTGCTGGTCCCCAGAGATGTATTTTTTTATGTACTAGTATGGAGTGCTGCTATAGAAATGGAACTAAGTAAAACATGCAGAGTAAGATAAGTGTGCATTTCGTGTGGGTTTGCTTTTCTTTTTTATTTTTGCCACAGGGCACATCCACTCAATAGAGAGAGACAGTGAGAGGAAAGAGAAATCACCTCCCAGGAGGGATGGCCACTCCATAATTTCTTCTTCATTCTTCTGGTATTTGGGGCACAAATGCAGCATGATTTTCAAGCCGCCAGGTCCAGAACTTGAACCAGCCATGTGAGAGTCCTGTGCCCGAACCACCATACCACCTGCTGGCCCCTCAGGTGGGTTTTTAATAGCATATTTATGCTTTACAATCATAGGAAGTTTCTGGGAAGAAATTTAGTGATAACCTCTGAGGTCTGAATCAAAAGATCACCTTTCTATTTCCTATCTTTCTGTGGTGTTCAAGCTTTTCCATATGAATCCACTCCTTTAACTTGCCCAATTTACAATAAGATGTGGAAAGCAGAGGAGATATGGCTTCATAGCAGCAAATGAACATTGCATAAAGTATCTGATTCTTGGCATTAAATTCTGATAAGTTAGTTATATCTGGGATAGTATTCAGTTGTCGGCACAACCTTTCAGGGGAACATTGACCTGAAAAGCACCAATAGAAGAGTGAAGAGACTGGGAAAACCATGCCACGTAAGTAATGCTAAATGAATATATCTGACCATTTAAGAAAAGACTTTGAGGGACCAGCAGATGGTGTAATGGTTACGTTGCTGGACTCCCAGGTAGTCAGCGTGGTTTGAGTCCTGGACCCATTGGCTTAAATTCACACTTGGGTGTGTGTGCATGCATGCCCAAGATCCCAAGAGGAGAACAGAGGAGAAGGGATTGCAGCATGGCCCTACCCCCTGGTGGATGATTTCTTGCTTTCTGTCTCCAGTGAGCATATGCACCCTATAGCAAAAAATCTAAGGGGCCAGCAAATGGCATGGTGGTTAAGGGTGCTAAACTCCCACATGGCCGACTACGGTTCGAGACCTGGACCTCGCGGTTTGCTTTCTCACTTTCTCTCTCTTCCTCTCCTTCTCTCTCTCTCTCTCTCTCTGTCCATCTCTCATCAAATTAAATGAATGAATGAATAAATAAAATTAAATAAAAATTATTTTTAAAAATCTATCTAAAAAAGAAAAGACTTTTGTGAGAACTTCAAATATTTAAAGAGCTGTTGTTCAGGTGTAGATATCTAACTGTCCTATTCTGTAAGTCTCCATAAAGCCAGGAGCCATGTCTTTTATCATTTTGATGTGTATGGCACTCTGTTCCTTGTACTTAGCACAAGTTCAGCAAATAAAACATAAATAAGAATCTGACTGTATTTCTTTCCTACTTAAAACTCTTCATCAGCTTTCCCAAATTCCTCCACCATTTTCATGTTTAGCATGTGACTCTAGTTCTTTCCTAAAAAATTTTTTTAAATTTTTTTATTATTATCACTATTTATATTTGCTATTGGGCACATGTGCTCATCAGAGAGATGAGATAGAAAGAGAAAATGGAAAAGCAAGCCACCAGGTCCAGGACTCAAACCGTGTTTACCATGTGGGAGTCTAGGGAGGGCCTTAACCACCATCCCACCTGCTGTTCCCATAGTTCCTTCTTTTTGTTTTTTGTTTTGTTTTTCACTATAGGGCACATGTGCTTACTGGAAGAAGACAGAGAAAGAAATCACCCCGAGACCCCAGAGGGAATGGCCACGCCATAATCTCTTCTCCATTCTCCCATTGGATTTTGGGCACATACACACACTTGCCTGGTGTATTCTTCAAGCCACTGGGTCTGGGACTTGAACCACACTGTTGACCGTGTAGGATCCAGCACCTTAACCACCAAAGCACTTGCTGGTCATCTATGTTTTCACTGACAAAATCGAAGCTGGAGTTGAGAATTTTCAAAGACCCCCTCGTCTCCTTACCTCAAATTCTGTCCCATTCTCCCTCCTTACCGTCTGTGGGGATACTTCTCAATCATCACCTGCTTATTAAAGCAGATTGCATGACCCCAGCCCAGAGTTTCAGAAACTCAGGAAAGGTCTGGTAATTTGCGTTTCTAACAAGTTCCAGGTGATGCCACTGGTCAAGGAGCCACAACTCGAAAACTGTTGTTATGGATGTTTCTCCCTGTGGATCTCATGCACCAAATCCCACACCTCTCACCTAATTCCAGGACATCACTCTAGCAGCTGCCCTTTTATAATTATTATTTTCCTTATTGGATCATTCTCTCGGCACACAAATATGCTTTATTTAATCCATTATTTTTTTGTTTTCTTTCATTACCAAAGGGTGCATGCACTCACCAGAAAGAAAGTACCTCCGAATGGGACATGTACAATTCTCTTTCCTCTAGTCCTCTCTCCCATCAGGTTTGCGGGCATACATGCATATGTGCCCAACATGCTTTTCATGCACTTGGAACTGGGATTTGAAATGGAGTTGGCCATATGGAATCTGGCTTCCTTAACGGCTGGGCTATGGGGCTGACTCCGATAAAATTCTTGACCCAAATTCTGTGTGCTATCTCATTTCTTTACCTTAATTGGAATAAAACCCCTTGAAGAGTTATTTATTCATATGGTTTGGAAATGGCTTGTCCCTTCTGAAACTCAAAATTGATTGTCAATGCAACAATGTTCAGAAGTGGAACTTTTGAGGTAGGGCCTAGTGAAATGTGTTTGAATGATAAAGGCTTCATCCCTATGGGAAGATTGGTGCTGTTCTTGAGGTACCGAGTGAGTTTTTGCTCTTGCGAGACTATAGTAACTACCACAAGAGTAAGTTGTTTGGGTTTTTTTGTTGTTGTTGTGGGGGTTTTTTTGGTTGTTTTGTTTTGTTTTTGCTATTTGGGACGTGCACTTGCCAGAGAGACAGAGACAGTGAAAAAGGAGAAATCATCCCCGAGTGTGGATGGCCATACCACAATACCTTTGGGACATGCACACACACACTTCTAGTGTGAGTTTTAGGCTGCCAGGTCCAGGACTCGAACTGTGGTCCACTATGTGGAAGTCCAGCAACTTAACCTCATGCCAAGAACAGAAATAAGTTGAAATAAAGTGAGGTTGCCTTTCTCGTTTTGCCCACTGAATTTTCCCTTCCATTTCTCTGCCATGTTTTGGTACAGCATGAGGCCATTATCAGAAGCTACCAGATGTGGCCACCCAATCTTAAACTCCTCAGTCTGCAGAACCATGAGCTAAGTAAATATTTTTTCTTTATAAATTACCCAGTCTCAGGTGTTCTGTTATAGCAACAGAAAACAGACTAAAACACTGCCACCAATTTCTCTCCTCCATGCTGTAGCCCATTTCAGATCTTACCAACACCCTACCTCCAACACCAGGAAAGTTATTCACAGGAACATCTCTACTAAATCTAATAGTCAGTTCTCAAACTTCACCCTTTTCCAATCAGCAGTAAATGTAACACTTGATATCTCCATCCTCGTTGAGAAGCTTTCCTCACTTGGCTTCCAAGACATCACACTCAATTTTCTTTCTACTGCAGTGGTTGCTGCCCCTCAGTCTCCTTTGCTGCATCCTTTTCTCTCCAGTGTCTCAATGTTGCCTGCCCAGGGCTCAGTCCTTGGCCTTCTCTATCTTCTCTCATTTCTCTGGGGTCACTTCTCATCCTTCTCACTTCTATTCTCCCAGGGCTCTCCCATCTCAGTTGTTATAAGTTCCATCCTTCTGTTCCTCAGAACGAAAACATGGAGTAGTTGTGATTCTTTTATTCAAAATCTACATTTGAGGGCCAGCAGGTGGCATGGTAGTTAAGGTGCTAGACTCCCACTTGCCTGACCATGGTTTGAGACCCAGACCCAGCAGTTTGAACATCACACCAGGCACATGTGCATGTGTGACCAAAAACCCAAGAGGAGAAGGGATTATTGCATGGCCATTCTCCCAGGGTTGGGGGGAGATTTCTCACTTTCCCTCTCTCTGTCTCTCTGGCAGGTACACATCCCCTATGGCAAAATCCTAAAACAAAACAAAACAAAACAAAACACTATGCTTAAACCAGGAAACATATTCACTCTACCACCAAAATGTATCAAGAAACTATTCATCACTGTAGGTACTGCCTCCATCCCAGTCTGAACCACTCTCATCTCTCACCTGCATACAGCACTATCATTCCATTTGTTGTCTATGCCACTGGTGCTGGGAACCTGTCCGTCTGTTGGCAGATATACACTATAGTAAGTCACTCAGCAAAGTGTTATATCCATCTTTTCTCACTTTATTTACTGCTGATAAGTTAGATCCTACATTATTAAATAGAGAACAAAGCTTATTTTTTCCCTTTTGCACAGGGGTATACATTAGTAGACAAGCTAAGAAGGAAAAAAATAAAACTTAATTATCAAACCGCTACTAAGATCTGCCCTGAGCAGTTGAGAGTAAATATTAACAACCTTTTATCCCTTCCTCTGCCAGATTGGAGAGAAGAAAAATGAGTAAAAATAATTATTGTAAGTTCATCAGAGCTTTCTCAACTACTGTATTTTATGACCATAGTCCTACTGACAACTGTGATTCAGGGAGCCAAATTCCACATGACATCTGAAGAGTTTGAATCCTAGCCTCCGCAGTTTGAAAAATGCCCCAGGTGCATGTGTGTGTGTGCCCCAAATTCTGACCAAATGGAGAAACGGGAAAGAAAAAGATTACAGTGTGACCATGCCCATTGGAAAGTGCTTCCTTCCTCTTTGTTGCACTGTCTTTCTCTGGCAAACACATGCTCCCTCTAGCAAATTAAAAAACAAAAACAAAAACAAAACCATGGAGGCAATGTAGGACTTGCCTCACGGGTGAATTTAAGCCTGGAGTCTGGCATCTGGCTTTCTGTATCAGTTCAACTCTTGGTAAAAAAGTTCTGGCATGGCAGAAAACAAAAGTGCACATTTTCCAAGGAAGGAATGGATATGTTTAGATATGCCATGCCTTACCTTCTCTCCTGTTTTCTCAATTCATGCTCCCTTGTTACCTTAAGCTGAGGTAAAGGCTAATTAAGGTGGAATAAGGTTGAAAAAGTACCTAGACTGGAAGAAATTAGGAATTCTGAGTACTAAATTTTGGATTGGAAAAAAACTTACATAAAATACATTCTATGTCTTAGTAGTAATTTACATCTTTCTGTTGTTTATTATGTCGTGTAACTTTCTCAGAGAGAGCAGGGGAATTTGGGAGGTGATTAGAGGGTAAGGATATCTCCCTCATTAATGAAATTCGTAACCTCTCTGTAGAGGTCACAGGGAGCTTGTTTGGTTGGCCCTTTTGCCATGTGGGGACACGCTAGAAGGTGCCATCTGTGAAGCAGAGAGCAAGCCATGACTAGACACTGAACCTGCTGGCACCTCGAGCTTCAGAACCATGACTTGTTTTTTTTTTCTGTTGTTTACATTATCCAGTCTAAGATTTTGTTTCAGCAGCCCAAGTGGACTAAGGCAGCAGCCAATAAAAAGTTCATTTTACCTCAATTAGTAGTTTAAACTGAACAACTGTGGAAATTGAACACCAGTCATACTAACGGGATCCTGAGGAAATGATTTTTGAAAAAGTACAGATATTAAAATGCACATGTGTTTCAGAATTCAGTATATAACTAAAAAAGGGACATGTGTCTCATTTCATAAGTATTTTCTGACAGAGCACATTTTCCAAAATAAAATATGAAAACATTTGACGATTTCATTTAGGGAAAATTGACAGGAAATTGTCAGTGTTTTCAAACTATGCCCTCAATTTTACAGATGATACAGCTTTTGAAACTGTACACATTGGAATGTGATGATGTATTCATTAGCTGCTTTTTTTTTTACCTCCCTTTAGTTTACAGACTCCTTCCCTCTAAGAATCAAGATTCCAAAACTGAAGCAGTAATAGGAAACTCAACTTCAAATAAATAAAATGCAAAGAATAATATGATGGGGACCAGCAGTTGGTGTAATGGCTATGTCACTAGACTCCCATGTAGTCAACCACAGTTCAAGTCCTGGACCCGGTGGCTTAAACTTACGCTGGGCATGTGTGTGTGCATGCCTAAGATCCCAAGAAAAGAATGGAGGAGAAGGGATTGTGGCATGGCCATCCCCCCTGGGGGGTGATTTTTCACTTTCTGTCTCTCTGTCTCTCTCTGTCTTTCTGGCAAGCACATGCACCCTATAATAAAAACCTCTCCGAAAAAAAAAAAAATTCATGGATGAAATTATATATGAGAAAATGCTTCAAAGTCATGTAGAGAAAGGATAGCAGATGAGATTATAAAAGAAATAAGTGACCTATGAGAGGATAATTTTTTTTTTTTTTTTGGAGAGATTTTCGTTATAGGGCGCATGCGTTCGCCAGACAGACAGAGAGAGACATAGAGACAGAAAGCGAGAAATCACCCCTTAGAGGGGATGGTCACGCCGCAATCCCTTCTCCTCCATTCTCCTCTCGGGATCTTGGGCACGCACGCACACGGCCGGCGTGAGTTTTAAGCCACCGGGTCCGGGATGTGAACCGCGGTCGACTATGTGGGAGTCCAGCGACATAGCCATTATGCTAACTGCTGGTTCCCGAGAGGATAATTTTTGAAGCTTGGTAATTGGTAAGGGTTAATCATATTCCTTTTTTTTTGTTTTTTGAACTCCAGTCCACCATGTGGGAGTCCAGTCCCTTTAACCACTACAACACCTGCCAGCTCCAATAAATGTCATTTTTTGCACATCATTTATGTGAATCAGGATCCAATTAAATTACATTACAATTGGTTAATTATATGTTTTGTTTCTTTTAATTTAGAGGTTCACTCTGTCTGTTGCTGGCTCTCATTTTTCCTTTCTCCTCTCTTTCTTTTTCTCTCCTTTAAATGTATTTGTTGTAGAAACCCAATTATTTTTCCTTGAGAAAATATACAGTCTGGATTATTCTAGTTGCACCCCAAAGTGTAGCTTAAAATATTATTTTGTGGGGCTAGAAGGTGATGTGGTGGCTAAGACACTGGACTCCCACATGGCTGATCATGCTTGAGTCTCAGACCTGGCAGCTTAATTTCTCACTTTCCCTCCCTCTCTCTCTCTGTCCCTCTCTGGTGAGTGTCCTGCCCTGTAGCAAACAAGAAAATAATATAAATTAATAACATTAAATAAATAATTTTTTTCTTTGTATTTCCTGTAAATTACTATGTTGAATCTAGAAAAATTCATCTTTTCACCAAGCCTACTTCAGAGGGAATGATGAGCTCTTCCATCAGGAGGTACATAATATCTCATTTCTCTGACTTCACATTTATTTGATGCAAGTTGCAAAAAAAGAAAATGCTATTCTAAGTCAAAGTTCCCTTCATTTAAACATATGAAAAATAAGGTGAAAAAGTCCATGTTTTAAGTGGGTCATAACAGGGCCAGCAGGTGGTGTGCAGGTTAAGGCACTGGAAGCCACATGGCTGACTATGTGATTCACGTTCCAGACCTGACAGCTTGAAAATTACACTGGGCACATGTGTGCATGTGCCCAAAATCCCAATAGAAGACTGGAGGAGAGAGATCGTAGGGTGTGACCATCTCCCCAGGGGTGTGACCATCTCCCCAGGGGTGTTTTCTCACTTTCCCTCTTTCTCTGTCTGTATTTGGTGTGTGCACATGCCCCAAGGCAAATACCTAAATATGAAAAGACATCACTACTATCAAAAATTATCTTAGATACAATGCAATTCCTATCAAAATCCTAAAGGCACTTTTTGCAAAAATGGAAAAATCTACCATATAATTCACATGGAATCTCAAAAGACCCCAAATAGCCAAAACAATCTTAAAAACAAATAACCAAGTTTAAGTCTCACATTTCCTGATTTCAAAACATATTATAAAGTTACAATAATCAGAACAGTATAGTATTGGCATAAGGACAGATATATGGACCAATGTAATAGAAAGCCCATAAATAACCTTTGTGTACATGGTCAAATGATCTTCAGAAGAGCACCAAGACCACTCCATGAGAAAAAGAGTCTCTTCAATAAACATGATTGGAAAAATTCTACATCTACATACAAAAAGGTGAGGTTGGATTATTATTTTATGCCATATACAAAAATTAATTAAAAATAGATTAAAAACATAAATATAATACCAAATACTAAAACTACTAAAAGAAAACATAAGGGGAAAACTTCATTAAAAATGGCTTTAGCAAAGATTTCTTAGATGAAACACCAAAAATATAGGCAATAAAAGCAAAAATACACAAATGGAACTGAATCAATATTTAAAACTTCTCTGCATCAGGGACCAGCGGGTGGCGTGGTGGTTAAGGCACTGGACACTCCCACATGGCCGACCGGGGTTCAAGTCCTGGACCTGGTGGCTTGCTTTCTCACTTCCTCTCTCTCTCACTCTCACCCTCTGTCTCTCTCTGGTCAAATTAAAATTCAATGAATGAATAAATAAATAATAAAATAAATAGTTATTTAAAAAAAAAAAAAACTTCTGTGCATCAAAGGACACAATAGAGTGAAAAAGCAACCTATTAAATGAAAGAAAACATTTGCAAACCATATGTCTGACAAGGGGTTGATATCTCAAGTATATAGGAGAACTTTTACCATGCCACAACAACTAATCAAATTAAAAACTGGGCAAAAGTCTGAATAGACATTTCTCCAAAGATGAAATATATGCAAAGTGGCTTACTAATCAGTCAGCCGTGGCAGCACAGCTATAACAGAATACTCCACAATGCTGAGGTCATATGAGGCCTGGGTTTGTATTTGGAGGCCTCCCTATGCATGCTGGGCCAGCAAGTGACATGGTGGTTAAGGCACTGGACTCCCTCATGGTTAACCACGGTTCGAGTCCCAGACCCTGCAGCTTAGGGATCACACCAACAGAGTGTGTACACGTACCTAATATCCTCAGAGGAGAAAGAAGAAGGGGGTTACAGTATGACTATACCCCCTGGGGGATGAGCTGTCACTTTCCCTCTCTCTCTGTCTCTCTCCAGAGAGCACCCGCACCTGATGACAAAAATCTAAAAAAAATTTTTTAAATTAATATTTCCAGTGTATTTTTCCTAATGGCTAGAACGTGCAGAATCAAATTTGAAACCTGATCATCTGAAAGTGCACAGCATACTGTAAAGTTCTTTGCTTAAGACTCCAAATATGGTAATATTCTTGATCTGATTATCACATACTTCATACATACTTTGAAAAAACCATATTCTATTTTAAAAAGATAAATGACTAAATGTAGATAATAATTACAAAATAGAAAATAGAAAAGAAACATGGTATAGCACAGAGAGAGTAACTCCTACAATTAGAAAAATTAGCTTACTTACTTTTGTTTGCACCAGAGAGCATGTGTGCTTGTTTGTGAGAGAGAGAATATCCCTCAAGAGAATAAGGCCATGCTATAATCTTTTTTCCCTTCTTTGCCTCCATTTCTCTATCTTAGCAAGATTTGGGGTGAACACACAAGTGCTCAGCATGTTTTTTTCAAGCCACGTGGACTGGGATTAAAACTGGCTGGCCATGTGGGATCAGGCTTCCTATATACAGCGATTAAACTGTGATCTGAGCTAGCTCTGGAGCTGTTTTAAAGTTTTTTTTCCTATTTTATAACAAAGACAATTTTAAGTTTCATAGTGTAGGAGGACTTTTTTTTTTTTTTTTTTTGAGAGGTTTTTGCAATAGGGCGCGTGCACTCGCCAGACAGACAGAGAGAGACAGAGAGACAGAAAGCGAGAAATCACCCCCTGGGGGGATGGCCACGCCGCAATCCCTTCTCCTCCATTCTCCACTCAGGATCTTGGGCATGCACGCACACGCGCCTGGCGTGAGTTTTAAGCCACCGGGTCTGAGACTCGAACCGCGGTCAACTACGTGGGAGTCCAGCGACATAGCCATTAGGCTAACTGCTGGTCCCAGGAGGACCTTTAATAAAGCTTAAAAATTAAAAGGATCACAGAATCCTTTTTTTTTTTTTTTTTTTTGAGAGTTTTTTGTTGTTGTTACAGGGCGTGTTCACTCACCAGAAAGACCAAGAGAAAGTGAGAAATCACCCTCCAGGGTGGATGGCCATGCCTCAATCCCTTCTCCTCCATTCTCCTCTCAGGATCTTGGGCACATGCACACATACACACGCCCAGCGTGAATTTAAGCCATCGGGTCTGGGACTTGAACCGCGGTCGACTACATGGGAGTCCAGTGACATAGCCATTACACTAATTGGTCGTCCCAGGTCACAGAATCCTAATAGCACTTTGACTATTTGAGACTCAGACTTCAGGCACAGAATTGCCACATTTTAGAATCTTGGCTGCTTGTATTTTGCTGTAGTTTTTCTGTGGTCGTGAACTGTAACACCCTTAAATAGGCTTTTATTAGGAGTGAAAATAAAGGGAGTAAAGGGACCAGCAGTTAGCATAATGGCTATGTCGCTGGACTCCCACATAGTCGACCGCGGTTTGCATCCTGGACCCGGTGGCTTAAAACTCACGCTGGGTGCGTGTGCGTGCATGCCCAAGATCCCGAGAGGAGAATGGAGAAGGGATTGCAGCATGGCCATCCCCCCTGGGCCTGGGGGATGATTTCTCACTTTCTATCTCTCTGTCTCTCTGTCTGTCTGGCGAGGCACACGCCCGATAGCAAAAACCTCTCCAAAAAAACCTGAGAAACTACATTTTGGGACCAGCAGTTAGCGTAATGGCTATGTCGCTGGACTCCCACATAGTCGATCGTGGTTCGAGTCCCGGACCCGGTGGCTTAAACTCACGCCGGGTGCGTGTGCGTGCGTGCCCAAGATCCCGAGAGGAGAATGAAGGAGAAGGGATTGCAGCACGGCCATCCCCCCTGGGGGGGTGATTTCTCGCTTTCTGTCTCTCTGTCTCTCTCTGTCTGTCCGGCGAGCTCACATGCCCTATAGCAAAAACCTCTCAAAAATAAATAAATAAATAAATAATAAAAATAAAGGGCGTAAAGGGTGTGGGAGGCTACATCATTCTATCATCCTCCTTTGCAGATGAGCAGAAGAGGAAAGAAAGGGTAATAGCAGGTACAAGGAAGAAGACTGGGTCTTAGGGACTTGCCACATGAAAGGATGAGAAGATGGAGAACTCACATGGGCCTGAAAACACCTGTGGAGCTGCATTATCGGCTGCTTACAACCAATGACATGATAATACAATTAAAATAAATGAAAAACATTGGAGAGAAAAGCAAAAGTAAATAAGCAAGTTTCTCTAATTGTAGGAGTTACTCTCTATGTTATATTGAGTTTCTTTTTTTTAGTGTAGAATGGAATAAGAAATGTAAATTTCTTATTTACATTTAGTTATACATGATTATGGGTACAATGTTTTTTTCAAAGCATGTATATGGTATGTGATAACTGAAGCAAAGATACCACCACATTTATTATATTATCTTCACCAAAGAATATTACATTATGTTGTGTACCTTTGATTTTCATTCTATTCATTTATGTCTAAGATTCACAATGCCTTTTTTTTTTTTTTAAACTCCTTTGTGGTATACCACAGCAGATGTTCAAGTTTCCAATTTGATTCTGAGCTTTTTAGCTATCAGGAAAAATACAAAGGAAAATATGACAAGTATCATAGTGCCATTTCATAAGGCTACATTTTAAGTGAATTTAATTCCTTAAATAAAGTACATAAGAAATAGCTGTTAGTCCAGATGCTTACATGCAAGAAACATATGCCATCTCCAGCTGAGTTAAGCAAACAAGTAATTCACTAAAAAGATATTAGGGTAGCTCCCGCAATCCACCAAAGGGGCTAGAGATCCAGATACAAGGCTAAGGCATTAGGAAAAATGCACTGAAGTATGTTCTAGAACTGCTCTGGAGATGAAACTACTTCCTCCCATGTCACAACAATGGCCATTCCCAGCTGCAGAAATACAGTTCTCCAAACCTTGCTTCATGTAGCTGGAGAGTCACGGCCTGCCAGGCAGCTCCTGATTGGTAGAGCCTAGGTCACATGCCTGTGCTCTATCTGCAAAAGAGGAAGGGAAACTCAACATCTGGCGTTTTTTAGCTCCTGTAGTAGATCATTAACTTCTACCATCCAAACCAAGATCAGGAATTCCCCAAACATAATAAGCGGTTTGAAACACTTGATGAATGTCTGTTCAATACCATATATCCCCCACTCTCAGATTACAATATAATCGCTGAAGTCGGTCCCGGAAGGAACTTAAACTATCACAAACTATTATTTATTCTTGTATTGACTTTCAGACCTAACTATGCTCATTTCAGTAATAATTTATAACTCTGCATGTATTTACTGTTTTCAGTAGAGGTTCTGAATGCATTCTAATATGTAGCTTTCTTGGATCAATTTATCTTGTTTCAAGAATAGAACCCAGAATGCCTAGAAGCGTACCTAGAATAGGAAATCCTTTTTACTGCCTCTATGGCTCTTAATAAAATTGAATTCACTTGTTAAGGAAAAAAATCATTAGGGTAGAAACAAATATCAAAACGTTACACTTGTCACTATATTTGTTTACTTTAAATGTTTACTTTAAATATTTACTTTTAAATGAAATTAGCCACTATATGAAGAAAAAATGAAATTCACACCAAAACATGAATTTCAAAAGTGACAGAGGCACATAGAGAAAAGTATTGAATAAGTAAACTGCAAACACTATAAAAAGCAGTCACAGGACCTGCAGATGGTGTGATGGTTATGTCACTGGACTCCCCACATGGTTTACTACAGTTTGAGTCCTGGACCGATGGCTTAGAACACACTGGGCATGTGTGTGTGCATGCTCAAAAGCCCCAGAGGAGAATGGAGGAGAAGGGATTGCAGCATGGCCATCCCCACAGGGGCTAATTTCTTGCTAATTTTTTTCAACAAAAAAACCTCTCACACTACAAATTAATTCAACTAAATACACAATTATCTCAAAATCTGACTTTGGGTCCAGTTTGGTACTTAGTGGTTAGGGGAGTCAGATGTTATATGGCCAATTCAGTTCAAATTCCTCCCGCCACACACACTAACCTAACTATTTGAAAAAAATACATCAGGCTCTTATGTTTGCATGCACAAAATTCTGACAAGGAGGAGTGGAGGAAAAAGGATTGTGGCACACTTATGCCTCATTGGGGGATGCTTTCTTCCCCCTCCCCCTTGTCTCATTCTCTCTTTCTCTGGCAAGCACACACACCTCTGACAATTAAAAAATAAAATAAGGGACCAACAGGTAGTATAGTAGTTAAGGTGCTGGACTCCCACATGGCTGATCATGGTTTGAGTTCTGGATCTGGCAGCTTGACAGTCATGCTGGGCACATGTGTGAGTATGCCCAAAATCCCAAGGGGAGAATCGAGAAGGGATTGTGGTGTGGCTATCCACCCTGGGGGGTTGCTTGCTTTCTGTCTCTGTCACTCTGGCAAGTGCATGTACCCCATAGCAAGAAATCCCTCAAAAATAAATAAACAAATAAAGAAATAAAAATAAAAGCGATTCTATTTTCTCCCCGAGTACAGAGATTGCAAGTGAGGAAGGAGGATTTGAAGACTGCCTGCTCCTTTCTATGTCACTAAGAGGAGCCTGCTTTGTTAGATGACTAGCTGCAGGTTCTTTCAGAAGGGAGACACAGGGACACTGTATTTGGAGTATAGCTGCCAGTGTGCACAGGGGAGGCAGGCTACGACTTGCTACAGAATGATGATCCCTGGCTTTTATGGACAAGCTAGCCTGAAACACCTGACTCGACACCACCCAGAAAATCCCCAGATGCAACTCTGAACTGGTACCTAAAATGGCCTTTCCTGATAACAATGTGTGGGACAAAAAGGAAACGTATCCGAACAGAGAAGAGATGGGCAATACTGAGCAGCGTCATGGAGGAGTGAGGGTCCTTTTTCGTTGTTCACGTTTCTGCCACCTGACTCTAGCATTCTGGGCTTCCCTTCATGCCTTGGTCAAAACGGCTTCTCTGCTTCTCCTGCTCAGGGACCTGGGCACAGTCAGGGTCACTTTCTCCACCAAGGCAGACAGGCCTTGGTCATTACTGTACTAAGAACAGACTATGCTGTGCTTGTGATCCAGATCTGGCTAAAGGCTGGGGGTGGACTGTGGCTCGGGACCCTTTTGGGGGTGATGTCCTTCTCTCTCAGAAGAATAAATAAATAAATGTACTTTTTTAAAAAAATAAACAATTCTGGCTTTTTAAAAAGAACAGGGCCAGCAGGTGGCATGGTGGTTAAGGCGGCTTGATCTCATATGACCAACTCTGTGCTTCGAGTCCTGGACTCGGCAACCTGGCATGTGTATGTGTGTGCCCAGTCTTCCGAGAGGAGAATGAAGAAGAGGGGATTGCAACATGGCCATCCCACCTGGGGGAGATTTCTCACTTTCTCTCTCTCTGCCCCCAATGCTGCAAGTGCACATGCCCTAAGGCAAAAAGCTAATACAAAACAAAGAATACACACTAGTCATGATGAGGTAAAGGGAAAAAAATTCAAGCCAGAAAAAGTTATCTGATTCATGAGATAGTTTTAGTCATTGTTGACATTGCTGCTGACTAGTAAGGATTTCTTCTAAAACACGTCATTTTTAGCACATAATTGCATCAATCAACTAAGAACATCACTAAGGTTAATATTATTTGTTTAGAGTTTGTCATTTCATTATGGAAAACATAACATTGCTTAAAGCAATATCATGAGGATTTTTATATACCCATTATTCCTTAGTGAATAGATTACATTTTAAATATAAAAATAAATTAAAGCCAACACACCTTGGAAAAAAAGTTGAGGTTTAGAATGTTTTCCCTACCAAATTTTAAAAACAAAACAAAAATCTCCACACAAAGTTACTGTCATTTCCAAAAACACAGTAGACTAGACACAGGAAAATCTTTCACTACAGAAAGTTTGATGTTAGAAATTCTGGGGGGAAAGTAGAAAACATTCCGTTAGTAAAATTTCAATAAAGCAGAAGAATTTTCCAAGGGCCCCAAAATATAAGAGAACTGAAAAACAAAGCAGTTTCAGGGTTAGGAGGGGAGCTTCTGACCACGGGAGTCAAGATTTGAGTTGTAACAACCACTTTGTAGAGACAAGACTTGAGATTAAAAAAGCAAGGAATCAGGATCAAAATCCTCATACAGAATTAGATCCTGTGTGTGTATGTGTGTGTGTGCATATATGTGTGTGTGTGTGTTATTTTAGATAGGGCCTTACTGTGTTGCAATCCTCATGCCTCAGTCTCCTAAGTAACTAAAACTACAGGCAGCATGCCACTGCACTTGGCTTTTAGGGTGGGCCAGGAATCAAACGCAGGCCTCCCACACGGCCCCAGCCTTCTGAGCAGCAGCATCCAATGTGTACGATGTCAGCTGGACCAGAATCACATCCTTTGAAGAGCTGCAAACTGATGACTAAGAGGTCTTAGAAGATACAAAAGAAGGTGCAAAAGGAGGAGACAACACTGAAATTGCCATAAGTGGCTTTGGGTGGGAAGAAATATTTTGTGAATATTCTGTTTTCAAGTGGATATAGTATTTATTTTAGTTAGATGTATGAGTATGTCTAAGCCACAAATTAACTTCTTAACTGGTTACAAACCTATAGTATTTTTGTGAGGCCTGATAGAAACAAATAAGCAAAATGTTCTAGACAGAATGTTCCTGAAACCCAGACTACACAGTATGTTTATGGATAAAGCCCCACTTAAACTCATCTTCCAAAACAGAACTCAAAGGGAACAATTTTCTATGAGAAAATGTCAGCAGATGATCAGATAGAAATATCAGCCCAAATTGTCAAATAAGTACGAGAGATCAAACAAGGATATGAAGACATAATAAAAAGAAAGACATATATAAAAGTTTCTAATATGTACTTCATAAAATGGAGTAGAACTGTAAAATTAAGAAACACAGAGCCGGCTCTGCGGTCCCATGGTTAAGGGAGCTGATTCCACATGGCCGGCTGCGGTCCCATGGTTAAGGGAGCTGATCCCACATGGCCAGCTACAGTTTGAATCCTGGCCTTGGCAGCTTGAAAAAAACACATTGGGCACATGTGTGGGTCTCCAAATCCAGACAAGATGAAGAAATGGAGGAGAAGGTATTGCAGTGTGACCAAGGCCCATTGAGAAGAGCTTTTTCTCTGTCCCTCTCTGTCTTTTTCTTCCAGGCAAGCTCATGAGTCCCCTGGCAATTAAAAGTTAGTAAAATAAAAACCACTGGTAGGGAGCCAGCAGTTGGTATAATGGTTATGTCACTAGACTCCTATGTAGTCAACTACGGTTCAAGTCCCAGACCTGGTGGCTTAAACTCACACTAGGCACATGTGTGTGCATGCCCAAGATGCTGAGAGGAGAATGGAGGAGAAGGGACTGTGGCATGGACATCCCCCCTGGGGGGTGATTTCTTACTTTCTGTCTCTCTGTCTCTCTAGCAAGCGTATGTACCCTATAGAAAAAAACTCTCTAAAAAAATTTAATTAATTAAAAAAAAGTTACATGAAAGATCTTTAAAGAGCTTTGGAAGATGCATATTATAAAACAACTATGCATGAATTTCAAATTTTTTTTGCACCAAAATAAATCTATACTTTAGTTCCATTTTCCCCACAATGTTTTGAAGTGTCCTTGTATGTTTGTCACTAGGAAAGATGCATTTGATTTCTTTAACCTTGCCCCCTAGAGAAAGTAGTAATCAACCTTTTAGGATATTTTGTTTATTTTTTAATTTATTTATTTTTTTTTTTTTTTGGAGAGGTTTTCGCTATAGGGCGCGTGTGCTCTCCAGACAGAGAGAGACATAGAGACAGAAAGCGAGAAATCACCCCCCAGGGGGGATGGCCACGCCACAATCCCTTCTCCTCCATTCTCCTCTCGGGATCTTGGGCACACACGCACACGCACCCGGCGTGAGTTTTAAACCACCGGGTCTGGGACGCGAACCATGGTCAACTACGTGGGAGTCCAGCAACATAGCCATTACGCTAACTGCTGGTTCCCTTAATTTAATTTTGAATTAAACTTTTTATTTTAAAATCATTGTAGATTTACCTGCAAGTCTAAGAAATAATCAGACTGATCCTGGGTACCCAGTACTCAGTTTTCCCCAATGGTAAATTCTGGAACATCTGGCTGGCCTCATAGCAGTTATCTGCTGCACAGAGAAACTGGATCCCATGTAGTTGACCAGGATTTAACTTTTGGTTCAGTCAGCTTGAAAAAACACATGGGGCATGCAAGGATGTAGCCAGGAACTTGAAGGGATGGAGAATTAGGGAAAAATAAACGATTGCTGGCATGACCAAGCCCCATTGGTTTAGGGGGTGCTTAATCTCTTCTTTTTCCATGTGCATGCCATCTGGAATTTAAAAAGAGGAGGAGAAAAAAAATGTAAAAGAAAATAAAAACAGTATCACAGTATCACATCCAAGATATTAACATAGATAAAGTCAAGATACAAAATATTTCATTCATCACAAGGATCCCTCAAATACCTTTTAGAGTCACACCACTGTCCTCCTGATCCCACCCATTCCTTAACTCCAGACATACACTAATCTGTTCTCCATTTTTATAATGTTATCATTTCAATATTATATAAATGGAGTAACACAGCATGTAATCTTTGAGATTGTCATTTTTATTCAGTGTAATTCTCTGGAGATGCACCCAGGTGCATACACACTGCTGCCTGTACTAATACTATTCTTTTTAATTGCAAAGTAATATTTCATGGTATGGATATACCACAGTTTGTATGACCATTCACTTGAAGGACATCTGAGTTGTTTACACTTGTTTACTGCAAGTAAAGCTGCTAAAGACATTCATGGAAAGATTTTTGTGTGCTATGAATCTCCCTTTTCATGGAGTAGATGCTCACTACTGAAATTACTCAGTCACATGATAGTTGCATGTCTAGTTTCCAAGAAACAGCTAAACTGTTTATCAGAATGGTTGTATCATTTTATTAGGCCCTTAGGAAAGTCGTGACACATTTTTGCATAGGAAAATATGTAATGACTTTCCCAATGACCTAATACATTTTTACCAGCAATATATGAATGATCCAGTTTCTCCATATCCTCACCAGCTTTTTTCTTAACATTATTTTAAAATTTATTTTAGCCATACTGATAGGTATGTGGTGATAGGCTATTGTCATTAATTTGCAGTTTTAGTTAATTTCCTTAATGGCTAGTAATGTTGAACATCTTTTCATGTGATGGTTGACCATCTGTGTATCTTCATTAGATAATGTCGTGTCATATTTTTTATCCATATTCTAGCTAGATTTTGGGCTTTTATTGTTGACTTTTGAGAGTTCTTTATATAGTACAGACACTACTAGTCTTCTGTTGGATATGTGATTTGCAAATATTTTCTCCCACTTTGTAGTTTGTCTCTAATTGAGGAGCAGGTCTTTCATATAGCAAATGTTTTCTATTTTGATAAAGTCCAATTTATCAATGTTTCCTAATCTGAATCTTTTTTTAGTTTCAATTCTAAGAACTCTTTGTCTTCCAAGTATTTTCTTGGACAATTTTCTAAAAGTTTTATAGTTCTGCATTGTGGGTTTAAGTTCATAATCCATTTTGAGTTAATTATTGTATAATGTATGAGACTTGGGTCCAAGTTAATTTTTCAGTCTACAGATGTCCAATTTCTCCAGAACCATTTGTTGAAAAGCTACTTTTCCTCCCTTGAATTGCTTTTGCACTTTTGTCAAAAATCAGTTGAGAATATTTATGTGTATTTATTTCTGGGTTCTCCTTTCTTTACTTCAAGTTTATTTATTTCTTCCACATGAGTGAAAGAGACAAAGGGAAGAAATATGATTGGGATACCTCCAAAAGAATTTTGATACCATGATCTACTCCCAGACGCAATCCACCCTGGGATTATTGGCAAACCCAAGGAGGACCCTAGATGCAAACCCAGAACTCTTCCATCATGTAAATCAACCTCACAGAACATTGGATTTTATCACTGTGCCATTGCTCAACACCCTGTGGGTTATTTACTCTCCTCCACTAATCCATATGTCTAGCCCTCTACCAATACTACACAGTCTTGACTACCAAAGCTGTATCAGTTTTTGAATCAAGTAGACTGAGCCTTCTCACTTACTTCTTTCACAAGACAGTTTTTGTTATTCTGGTTTCTTTGTTTTTTTCCCATATAAATTTTAGAATAACTTTGTCTATGGTTACTTAAAAACTTTGCTGGTTGGAGCCAGCAGGTGGAGTAGAGGTTAAGGAACTGGATCTCGCATAGACAAGTCTCTGATCAGTGGCTTGAAAATCATGTTGGGCACATAATGGTGCATACCCAAAATCCCAAGAGGAGAATGGAGAAGGGATTGCATCATGGCCATACCCCCTTGGGAGTGATTTCTCTTTCACTCTCTTTCTTCCTCTCTCTCTTTCTGTCTCTGGTGAGTGTACACACCCTATAGTAAAATCTAAATAAACACTAAAAAAACACCACACACACAAATAACGGACCAGCAGGTGGTGTCCACATATCTGGACTCCCACATACTTGACTGCAGTTCGAGTTTGGGCACACATGCATGCATGCACACATGCTTAGTGTGAGTTTTAAGCCTCAGATCTGGGACTCAAACCATAGTTGGCCATGTGAGAGTCCAACGATGTAACCATGACACCATCTGCTGGTCCTGAAAATTCTTATTTTCTAAATGTTATCAAAAAATTATGGCTATGTGGGACCATCAGTTAGTGTAATGGCTATGTTGCTGAACTCCCATGTAGTCGACCGTGGTTCGGGTCCTGGACTGGGTGACTTAAACTCATGCCGGGTGCGTGTGCGTGCCAAGATCCCAAGAGGAGAATGGAGGAGAAGAGACTGTGGTGTGGCCTTCCCCCCTGGGGGGTGATTTCTCGCTTTCTATCTCTCTGTTTCTCTCTGTCTGTCTGGCGAGCGCAAGTGCCCTATAGCAAAAACTTCTCCAAAAAAAAAAAAAAATTATGGCTATGCTACCCATTAGCCACCCACCTTCAGGCCTTGAAAGAATCTGTTGAGAAACAATTCTCTGTGATGTCTTCACTTTTCTGCATGGTTCAGGGTATCTGAACTAAGAGAACTAGCAAGTTTGATTAGAGAATTTTTTAGAATTATTTATTTAATTTTATTTATTATGATTATTAATTTGACCAGAGAGAGAGAGAGAAAGGGAAAGTGAGAAAGCAAGTCACCAGTTCCAGGACTTGGTCCGCCATGTGGGAGTCCACTGCCTTAACCACCACGCCACATGCCAGCCCCTGATTAAAGGATTATTAAGTAGTAGACATGCTTGGAAGACTATATCAGTCCAAACTGAGACTCATCTCTGGAATCAGTTCGGTTACATTCAGGTTAGGGAAGCTAGAGACCTTCTCATCTTCTCTTCTCTACCCCTGAGGATGTATTTACATTCCAGAGTAAAGATCTAGAAGGGACAAGGGGCAGATTTACCAATGACTCTATATAAGCTATGAATTTTGTGACTTCAAGACTCCTCTCCTGCAGTACAACTGTCTGCAACCACAAGTAACTATCTGGCTCTCACTGTATCACCCAGTGGGGAACTAGGGGAGGGAACCTAGCTCTACAAAGTTCAGTGAGTAATTACTGGTCTGTTCTCTTATCCAGAGATCTTGTGCTTCCTGTCAGAATACTGTGTGTGTGTGTGTGTGTGATAAATGTTTTATTTATATGTGTGTGTGTGTGTGTGTGTGTGTGTGTATCACAGGAGTCTTGGCAGGTGAGGGATCTAAAGATTCAGCTTCAAAAGGTTATGAATTCACTTGTGTTCATTTAACTTGGAGTAGAAAATCGGCTGTGTCAATATTTAGGTATTTTCTCCAAAGGAAATCTGTTTTCACTCCCAGTTGTGACTCATTTAAGATGTTAAGTGTAGTTTTTATATTTATTGTGCTTTTAAAAATGATGATGTCTTCCAGAACCCAGAGACTGGTATTGATAATTAATGTGATTACTCATTCAGCTTGTAGTACTTGTAAACATCTATCCATTTTTTTTTTTTAGAGATTTTTGCTCTCTCACTAGAGAGACAGAGAGACAGAAAGCAAGAAATCACCCCCCAGTAGGGATAGCCATGCTGCAATCCCTTCTCTTCCATTCTCATCTTGGGATTTTGGGCAAGTACACACACATGTCCAGCATGAGTTCAAGCTGCCGAGTCTGGGATTTGAACTGCAGTTGACCATGTGGGAGTTCAGCTCCTTAAACCCTCTCACTATTTTCCACCTTCTTCACTGGCTCTTTAGTGCTTCCGGAAGTATGAGGAATGCTCCCCCTCACCTGGCACCTCCTCCCCAACAATGGAACATTTCTCAGCTATCGCAGCTGTCTGCTTGGACCAGCCAGCTCTCACCTGATGGTCACCCATAATCACTGACAGTACAGGCTCCGCTGATCAGGCGCCCAGTGGCCTATGACTACAGTTGGGAGTTAGCAGCTTTTCTTTCACATGTAGGGGCTCGACTTGGGCATATTTACACATGGGGCAGTGGTGGGCCCAGAACCATTCCTCCAAACCCTTCTGTATTCCAGGTCCTCTCTCACATAATGTCATGGCCGACCATACGGTTTGAGTCCCAATCATGACAGCTTGAAAACACATGCAGGTGTATGCATACTCAAAATAACAGAGTGGAGAAGTGGACAAGAAGGTTTAGGCATGACTGTGCTCCACTGGGGCTTGCTTTCTCCCACTTCCTCTCTGTCTCTCTCTTTGTCAAGTGCATATGCCTTCTGGAAAACATTTTTTTTAAAAGCTCTACTAAATTGTTAAATTTAAAATGTATCTTTTGAGAAAACATCTAGGATAAGTAATACAATACAACCCTACTGCAGGGTGGTTTTATAATATCTATGTAAAGCACATAATATTTGATGCAACACTTCCACTTTTAGGACTTTAGCCTATGGGATGAAAGTATTATACACTGGGGCCGGCACTGGCATGGTGGTTAAGGGCACTGTACCCCCACATGGCCAACCCCGGTGTGAGTCCCAGACCTGGCAGCTTGCTTTCTCACTTTCTCTCTCTCTCTATGTCACTCTCTGGTCAAACTTAAATAAATAAATAAATAAATAAATAAATAAATAAATAAATAAATAAAGTTAAAAAAAATAATTAGTAAAAAAAAAAAAAAAAGTACTGGGGCCTGCAGGTGGTGTGGTGGTTAAGGGTGCTGGATTCCCACATGGCCAACTATGGTTCAAGTCTCGGACCTAGAGGCTTGTTTTCTCACTTTCCTTCTCTGTCTCTGTGTCTCTCTCTGGAAATACTAAAATAATAATAATGAATAAAGTTAAAATATATATTTTTTACAAAGTACTATACACTAAAAGATGTATCTACAAATTTTTGTGATTTTACATAATTTCTAATAGACTGTAAACAAATAAAATATTCATTTACTAACAAATTATACTAAATTAATAAATGGAATACTATGCAACTGTGTAAAAGGAAAGTATGAAAATGTTTTCCCAAAATGCAAGATGTTGCATATAGTTTTATGTGTATATATATATATATATATATATATACACATACACACACACACACACACACATTTATGGAAAGAGGAGAATTAAAATAATATATACTGGGGACCAGCAGTTAGCGTAATGGCTATGTCGCTGGACTCCCACGTAGTCGACCGTGGTTCGAGTCCCGGACCCGGCGGCTTAAACTCACGCCGGGCGCGTGTGCGTGCGTGCCCAAGATCCCGAGAGGAGAATGGAGGAGAAGGGATTGCGGCGTGGCCATCCCCCCTGGGGGGTGATTTCCTGCTTTCTATCTCTCTGTCTCTCTCTGTCTATCTGGCGAGCGCACGCGCCCTATAGCAAAAACCTCTCCAAAAAAAGAAAAAGAAAAAAAAAAAATAATAATAATAATATATACTAGAATGTGTTTGTATATATAAAATATACCTAAAGTATAGAGTAGAAACTATTGACCTCAGATTTTCAGAAGGACATAGAAAGAACTCAGAAGTCATCCCTCCCATACTCACAAAATGAAAGCTTGTGAAGAAACTGAAAGTCAAAAATTATTTTTCAGTCCACCAGAAAACAGGTCATGGGACCAATTTCTGTCCCTGAAGCTTCCTGGGAAAAGAAGTCCAGAAGCAGAAGCCCCAGCTCAAGCAAGTATAAGTAGAAATACTTAAAATCATAATTGAGGAATTGCTAGAGGCTCTGTGTGAACTCTCTTAAGGGTTAACAGCCCTATGGAGAGACACTTTAGTGAGTGAGCTCTACCTTTAGGATCTTTAAAGTTCTCTCTGAATTTTTTTAAATTTATAGACCATTGATTTTTTAAAATTATTTTTATTTAACTTTATTCATTTAATTTGACCAGAGAGGACAGAATGAGAGAGAAAGAGAGAGAGAGAAAGTGAGAAAGCAAGCCACCAGGTCCAGGACTCAAACTGCTGTCAGCCATGTGGGAATCCAGCACCCTTAACCACCACGCCACCTGCCGACCCCAACCATAGATTATTTTTAACACCCATCACTCCATGAATTCATAGGGAATAGGTTCTAGACTCTCAGGCTCCTTTCCATTGGTTCTCACAAAGTGTGCTTCTCTGGGTGGAGCAGGCTGGCGCTTTAGTTGAACCCAGGTATCTTTCTCCTTGGCTTCCTTCTTTTTCTGGTCATTTTCCTTCACACATTTTAGGAAGCTACCTTTGCTCTTAGAATGCTTAATATGCTCAATACGCACATTAATTCTCTTGGCAAGAATCTTGCCCTTAACTTGTTTGTTCATAACAATGCCAACAGCATGCTGGGTAACACTGTAGACTCTTCCAGTTTTGCCATGGTGAGCTTTGTGGAGCATTCCTTTTTTTTTTTTTTTTTTTTTTTTTTTTTTAGAGATTTTTGCTATAGGGCGCGTGCGCTTGCCAGAAATATAGAGAGAGACAAAGAGACAGAAAGTGAGAAATCACCCCCCGGGGGGATGGCCACACCACAATCCCTTCTCCTCCATTCTCCTCCCGGGATCTTGGGCACACACACACACGTGCCCAGCGTGAGTTTAAGCCACCAGGTCCAGGACTCAAACGGCAATCGGCTACATGGGAGTTCAGCGACATAGCCATATGCCAACTGCTGGTCCCTGGGGCATTCCTTTTTGAACAGTAGCCATTCCCTTGATGTCTACAATATCACCTTTCTTATATATTTGCATTTATGTTGCCAAAGAAACCAATGGAAATCCATGTTTTCTAAAAGGCCTAAAGAACATATATCGGGTATCGGGTGCCTCTTCTCTTTCCCTTTGTTTTTGTCATTTTGGTTAATTACTGGAAGATGGCAATTCTGGCCAAAAGACTCTGGAAATTTAAGGAAAAATTTCCTGATGCTTGCAACAGAAAGAAGAGAAAAGGAATTATTTGACATATACCAAAAGCGTTCTGCTCACTTAACAAAAACCTAGAAACTATTTTACCAGAATATAAACACTGGGGTTTTACCAAAGTTTAACGAACCTGGAGAAGGAAAATATCTGTAAATTAGTCCTTCTCCCTCTAGCCTTCCTCACTGGGAAAGGGAAATTACCCAGATCAGACTCACTAGAAAACTAAGACCTAATCATAGCATTATAGACAACTCTCCCTCCCCACCCCTTTTTTTTTTTTTGGAGAGGTTGTTGCTATAGGGCACGTGCGCTCGCCAGACAGAGAGAGACAGAGAGACAGAAAGCGAGAAATCACCCCCCAGTGGGGATGGCCACGCCGCAATCCCTTCTCCTCCATTCTCCTCTCAGGATCTTGGGCGTGCGTGAGTTTTAAGCCACCGGGTCCAGGACACGAACCGCAGTCGACTACATGGGAGTCCAGCGACATAGCCATTACGCTAACTGCTGGGCCCCCCTCCCCCCCTTTCTATTGCCAGAAATGTGTGCTTGCAGTGGCCAGGGAAAACACCCCCTAATGGGGCATAGTCATGCCTCAATCAATTTTCCTCCATTTCTCCTTCCCGTCAGAATTGGGAAAACACAGACACACACATGCACACATGTCAGGTGTGTTTTTCAGGCCACTGAGGACAGGATTCAAACTACAACTGGCTATGTGTGATCTGGTTCCCATATCCAGTGCTTAACTAATTTATTTTCAGGAATTACCTAATCTAATCCAATTAAGTAAGTAAGTAAGTAAATTTGACCAGAGAGGAACAGAGTAAGGGAGAGCAAGAGAGACAGAAAGTGAGAAAACAAACTACCAGGTCCAGGACTCAAACCGTGGTCGGCCATGTGGGAGTCCAGCACCCTTAACTACCATGCCACCTGCCAGCCCCTCCAGTGCTTAACTATTATGCAGTGAGGCCAGCCCCATTTCCCTCCTTTTATATCTTACCATCCTATCAACACACCTCCTGTATAATGACAGGGTTAGAGCTACAAGCCTCAGATCCTCTGTAAGGAGTCTCTTGAGACCAAAAAGACACATCACCGGGTTTTTACATTGTTTGACATTTTTATCTTATAAATATTTTTACAACGAACACCTTTTTTTGAAAGAATTATTTTATTTAAGTTATTTATTTATTTTAATTTGATCAGAGAGAGACAGAGTAAGAGAAAGAGAGAGAGAAAGAGAAATGAGAAAGTAAGCTGCTAAGTCCAGGTCCAGGACTCGAACAGCAGTCAGCCATGTGGGAGTCCAGTGCCCTCAACCACCATGCCACCTGCCGGCTCTGAGCATCTTTTTTTAAGTTTATTATATTTCTTTATAAAAGAACACAAGAGAGTGCATAAGCACCTGTGTACACATGATAGAGGCCCTTGATAGGGCCTCGTGCAATGATCTCCATCCTCCAGCCTTCCAGCTAGTTAAAATCTCGGACATGCACACCTGGCATGTTTCAGGTCCACTCAGGATCTGAACATGAGTAGCCGTGTGGTTTGCAGCACTGCAGATAAGTACATTACTACTTGCACCACCGAAGCTGGGCCCCTTGGCTGATTTCAAGACAGCATTAGCTACCTGTGGATAACATTTAGGAAAAAAAAACAATAGTTTCCTCTACCTGGAGCTAAAATTAATGTCAGGCCATCTGTCCTTAATGTTTTCTGTTTTTTCGTTTGTTTGTTTGTTTGTTTGAATTGCCCGAGAGTACATGCATTTACCAGGGGGAAGAGAGAGAGAGAAAGCACTGTCAGTGGGGGTGATCTTGCTTTCATCCCTCTGCCATTTTGTCATCCGGTTGGGATTTGGGGTGATTTGGACCCCTTCACCACTAGACTGTGGGACCAACCTGCCCCTTAATGATTTAAAACCATGATGAGAGAATAAACATGTAGGAGTATGGTCAAGATGAAAGTAATGACTACAACAAATTAAAATGTGGGAGTTGTTCTCAAAAATTCACAAAAGTATCAGAAGTAACTGCTACTTAAAAAAGACATGAAGAAGGTTCTGGAGATTCCAGACTGTGAATGTCAAAAAAATAGTGGTTACAGTGTACAAAATTAAGAAATTGAAATTCGTCAAATGTTAAAATGTTGGGAACCAGCAGTTAGCGTAATGGCTATGTCGCTGGACTCCCACGTAGTCGACCGCGGGTTCGCGTCTGGGACCCGGTGGCTTACAACTCACGCCGGGCGCGTGTGCGTGCGTGCCCAAGATCCCGAGAGGAGAATGGAGGAGAAGGGATTGCGGCGTGACCATCCCCCCTGGGGGGTGATTTCTCGCTTTCTGGCTTTCTGTCTCTATGTCTCTCTCTGTCTGTCTGGCGAGCGCACGGGCCCTATAGCGAAAAAAAAAACCTCTCCAAAAAAAAAAAAAAAAAAAAAGTTAAAATGTTAAAAGAAGCCAAGTGTCATTTAGAAAGCAATTATCAGGGTCAACAGTTGGCGTGGTTGTTACAATTTGAGTCCCAGACCCCGTGGCTTGAAAAGGACACCACGCTTGTGTGCATACTTGTCCAAAATCCCCTTAGGAGAATGGAGGAAATGGGATTGCAGTATGGCCACTTCCCTGGGGAATGAGTTCTCACTTTCCCTCTCACTGTTTCTCTCTGGCGAGCTCACACATCCAATGGCAAATACTTAAAAAAAAAAAAAAAAAAAAAAGAAAGAAATGAAAAGAAAGCAATTCTCTGATAACACAAAGCTTGGTACCCTCTTAGGCCTGACATCCACATACATATTAAATATTGGATGACTGATAAGACTTGGTGGATTATATTTGCTGAACATTGTTTGTATTTCAAAAAGGAATTAACTTTTAAAACAATGGAATGCTTTACTTTATTCAACAAATATTTGCTGAGCATGTACTGTGGGAATATGTTTGTGAACAAAACAGAAACTTTTGCTGCTATCACAGAGTATAGGGTCTAGAGGTTAGACCAAATATTTATCAAACAACAGTAAAATTTGTGTAATTGTACCTGATGTAAATAAGTGCTCTGAAAAGAAAAAATGTTCTGTGAGAGTTTATGTCAAAGATCGTGTAATAACGGAAGTTCCCTGGAGGACCATTAAACTGAGATCTGAAGAGAGTGATGTTAAATGATCTCAGCCTTCGATGACATGGTTTTTATGGGAAGGCTGGTGTATTAAATTTGCCAGGTATTCTATAATAAAGTATCATAAACCGGGTGGCTTAAATAAAAATCTATTAAATAGAAAACTATTACCTCTACGTCCTAGAGACTGGACGTCTGAGATCAAGACGTTGGTAAATTTGTTTCTTATGAGAGGGATGAGGGAGAATCTGCTCTGTGCCTCTCCCCTAGACTCTGCTGATTTGTGGCAATCTTTGGCATTACTTGACTTGCAGATCTCTGCCTGTGTTATGCAATGAATTCTGTAGTGCCTTCACATTCATTTGTTGACATCCTGACCCCAGAAGCATCAATGTTAAAAGGTGGAGTTTTGGAACGATAATAAGATCATGAGGGTGGAGCCTTCCTGAATGGGATTAGAGCCCTTGTAAGTGGACCCTAGGGAGCTCTGCCACCCCTTCTGCCCTATGGGAACCTGGCAAGAAGGGAGCCATCTGTAAAACAGACACTAAACTGCAGTGCCTTGATTGAACTTCTCGGAACTGTGAAAAATAAAATTCTTTTTAAGTCATCTCATCTACAGTATTTTTGTGATAGCAGCCCACACAGACTAAGGCTTTACCTTCTATAGGACAGCACTATCTATGCGTTCTTCCTGTGTGTGTGTCCATGCCCGAACAGTCCCTATTCACAAGGCACCAGTCATACTTGCTTAGGGGTTCAGCCTAATCCAGGATGACCTCATTGTAACTCATTGTGTCTGCAAATACCCATTCCAAAATAAGGTCACATTAGGGGTACTGGAGACTAAGACCTCAGTGTATGCATTTTGGGGGACACAAATCAATCTGTAACATTTGGGAAAGAGACAATGGGAAGCAAAGAGGATCTTGAATTCACCTCCTGACTTTAAGCTAGCTTGGTTATGAGAAAAAATAAAAAGCTTCCTCTTGAGATGGCTACAGAAAAATCAGTGTCCTCAAAGGGGAGCTGCATCGCATTTATACCAAGTAGGGGAAGGGACTATCTGAGAAGAGGTGAAGAATATGAGTCATTGGCTGGTTATGGGATAGAAATAACACAGGAGCACCACAGCAGGTTGTGGTGTAGACGAGGACAAAGAATTTGGCGCATTACAGGAGTGAAGGGGAGGCAGAGGAAAACGGCTAGGAGTACTTACTTATATCCTAGTGTCTGATAAAAATAAGGATGAGAAGCAGGGTAGCTTTGATCTCAAATGACTTCTTGATAAAGGTCAAAGGTCCTAGATGACCCAGCTTAGAGCAATATCAGGCCAATGAGCATAGTCTGTGTTCTTCTAACCAACACTGGAATGGAACACTGGCGCCACAATCTGCTAAATGTCTGTATTTAGACTAGTTACAGTAACCCTCTAAGCCTCAGCTTCCTCATTTCTGAAATAAGTATAGTGGAGGTCAGCAGGTGGCACGGGCATACGGTGCTGGACTTCCACATGACTGACTGCATTTTGCGTCCCAGACCTGGTGACTTACTTTCTCACTCCCCACCCCACTGTCTCTGTCTGATGAACATACATACCCTATAGCAAACCTAAAATGATAATAATAGGGGCTGGCAGGCAATGTGGTAGTTAAGGTGCTGGACTCATACACAGCCCACCTCAGTTGGAGTCCCGGACCTAGCAGCTTGCTTTCACTTTCCCTTTCTCTTTCTCTCTCTGGTCTAATTTAAAAATAACAATAACAAATTAAACATTAAATAAATAATTGTTTTGGGGACCAGCAGTTAGCATAATGGCTATGTCACTGGACTCCCATGTAGTTGATTGCGGTTCGAGTCCCAGACCGAGTGGCTTAAACTCATGCCAGGTGTGTGAGCGTGCATGCCCAAGATCCTGAGAGGAGAATGGAGGAGAAGGGATTGTGGTGTGGCCATCCCCCCAGGGGGGTGATTTCTCACCTTCTGTCTCTGTCTCTCTCTTTCTGGTGAGTGCACGCACCCTATAGCAAAAACCTCTCCAAAAACATACATACATACATAAATAATTGTTTTTATAAACTAAAAACAAAGATAACAAATTAGACATTAAATAAATAATTGTCTTTAAAAACTTAAAAAAGGGACCAGCAGTTAGCGTAATGTCTATGAACTCCCATGTAGTCGACCGCGGTTCAAGTCCTGTACCCAGTGGCTTATACTCACGCCGGGCATGTGTGTGTGCGTGCCCAAGATCCTGAGAAGAGGGTGGAGGAGGAGGGATTGTGGCGTGGCCATCCCCCTTGGGGGGTGATTTCTTGCTTTCTGTTTCTCTGTCTCTCTCTGTCTCTCTGGTGAGCACACACACCCTATAGCAAAAACTTCTCCAAAAAAAAAAAAAACCTTAAAAAGTAATAATAATAAGTTAAATAAATAAGTACATTTTAAAATAAGATGGGTATAGAGATAGCATTATACTACTATCACTAGTTGAAGTGTGAAATGGATCTCAGTATCATTATTAGAGGCCTGGGGGATTCTCCTGAACTCAAAAAACTATAATTTTTCAGATCCTCTACTTCTTGATTTAAAAATTGATATAGTAATGACTTAAAGAGTTGAAACAACAACTTGTAAAAAAAACTTTTTTTAGGAAACTTTTTTTGCTATAGGGTAAGTGGGCTTACTGGAGAGATAGAGAAAGAGAGAGACAGAAAGCAAGAAATCACCCTTGGGAGGGATGGCCACACTGCAATCCCTTCTCCTCTTGGGATTTTGGGCATGCACATACATGTGCCCAGCATGAATGTTAAGCCTCCAGGTCCAGCACTCGAATTGCAGTCTACTACATTAGAGTCCAGTGACGTAACCATTATGCCATCTGCTGGTTCCCAACTTAGAAAATTTAAAACTAGAAAAATAATTCTTTCTCTTTTTTTTTTTTTTTTTGGAGAGGTTTTTGCTATAGGGTGTGTGCGCTCACCAGAAAGACAGAGAGAGACTGAGAAATAGAAAGCGAGAAATCACCCCCCCCAGGTGGGATGGCCATGCCGCAATCCCTGCTCCTCCATTCTCCTCTCAGGATCTTGGGCACGCATGCACACGTGCCTGGCGTGAGTTTAAGCCACCGGGTCCGGGACTCGAACCACTGTCAGCTACATGGGAGTTCAGCGACATAGCCATTACACTAACTGCTGGTCTCAAAAATAGAAAAATAATTCTAATTTTCCTTAGTTACACTGAACCAGGATTGTGTTCCATGACTGTTTAAACTGTCTAAACGTATCATAACAAAGAATTTAACAGTACTAAACCAGCTCTTCAAGAAATAGTGAAGGGAGTACTATTTCAGGAAAACTAAAAAGAGACAAGCAGAAATAAGAGAATAAAAAACAACCAAGAAAATGGATAATACAATCACAGGGACAAGTCCACGAATATTGATAATAATGTTGAATGTTAATGAATTAAATTCTCTAATCAAAAGACAGAGACTAGCTGAATGTATTAAAAACAACAACAACAGAAATCCCATTATTTACTGCCTACAAGAAATGTATCTCATGGATAAAGACATACATAGACTAGGGGCCGAAAGGTGGCATGGTGGTTAAGGGTGCTGAACTCCCACATGGCCAACCAGTTTGAGTCCTGTACCTGGAGGCTTGCTTTCTCACTTTCCCTCACTCTCCCTCTCACTGTGTCCCTTTCCAGTCAAATTAAAATAAATAAATAAATAAATAAATAAATAAATAAATAAATAAATAAAATGAAGTTCGATAAAATTAAAAATAACCCACCTAACCCCAGTCAGAATGGCTAAGATTAAAAATATTAAAAATGGAGACCAGCAGTTAGTGTAATGGCTATGTCGCTGGACTCCCACGTAGTTGACCACGGTTCAAGTCCCGAACCCAGTGGCTTAAAATGCCGGGCACGTGTGTGTGCGTGCCCAAGATCCTGAGAGGAGAACGGAGGAGAAGGGATTGCGGCATGGCCATCCCCTCTGGGGCGGGGGTGATTTCTTGCTTTCTGTCTCTCTGTCTCTCTCTGTTTGGCGAGCACACGTACCCTATAGCAAAAAAAAAAAAAAAAAAAAAAAAAAAAAATCCTCTCCCCCAAAAAAACAATATTAAAAATGATTAGTGCTGGCAAGGCTGTGGTGAAAAGAGAACTCACTTACAGTGTTGATGGGAATGTAAACTAGTACAGCCACTGTGGAGAACAATATGAAGACCTACAAATAGAACTACCATATTATCTAGCAATTCCACTCCTCAGTATGCATCCAGAGGATAGAAATACACTCAGTCAGAAAAATGCTTGCACATCTATGTTTATTGTGGCATTATTCAAACTTGCTAGCCATGGAATCAACCCAAATGTCCACAAACAGATGAATGGATTGAAAAAGTGTGGCACATATACACTATGGAATACTACGTAACCATAAAAAAAAAACAATGAGACCCTGGCATTTAATATAAGTGAATGAATATGGAAGATTTACTGCTAAGTGAAGCAAGCTAGAAAGAGAGGCATTATATGTCCCCACTCAGTATATACGGAATGTCTTTATTTTATTCAGAAACTGAAAGATTGGAAGATATAAAAGAATGGAGAACAACTGTAGATACTAGAGATAGTACGAGAGGAGGGTGGCAAATGAGGAGTGTGAGAAGAAGAGCATCCAGGGGAAAAAGAATGAAGCAAAACATTTAACGGACACAAAAATGGAAAATTATCTGTTGATAACATGTACGATAATATCTTTAACTGGACTAATATACAGTGTATTCATGCTGGGAAAATTCATCTTGCATGTTATAATGATATACAGCGATTGAATGTATTAAAAAAAATTTTTTTAGAGGTTTTTGCCTTAAGGTGAGTGCACTCACTGGAGAGGGAGAGAGACAGAGAGGGAAAGTGAGAAATCACCCCCTCCCTAGGAATGATGGCCATGCCACAATCCCTTCTCCATTCTTCTCCTGGGATCTTGGGCATGCAAACTCATGGGCTCAGACTGATATTCAAGCCACCAGGTCTAGGATTTGAACCACAGTCAGCTATGTTGGAGTCCAGTCACTGGACTCCAACATAACCACTATGCCATCTGCTCATTCCCCAAAACAAACAGCATTTTTTTAAAAAAAGATGAATTTTAGGTGTAGGGAAAAATTGAGTTGGTAGTACAGAGAGTTCCTACACTATTTTTTCTATTATTAACATAATAACATAAAAGAGTATTCAAGTTAGGTTTTTAAAAAGACTATGCTTTATATGGGGGAAGAAATGACAAAGACCACTTTCTGCTATAGAGATATCACTATGAAACAGCCTAATGAAACAAAAAAGACTGAGCATTAAAAATATAGTTGAAAGTAAATTATGACAAATCATGAACAGTGCGAGGCTGATTTGTCACTCTCGGAGTGGGAGTGTCCATTTAAACAAAGGGAAGAGGCTAACACAATCCATATGGTAACGGTTTACATTGGAGGCTTTAAGATGAAAACATGTCCAGTTTAATGTAGTGTGGATGGTGGCATAGGTTTATAGATACATGTAAGTACAAGAACATGGATTAGTATATGCACACATATTTCCTTGCACTGACAGATGACTAGGCCGACTACAACAATATCCCAGTAGTAACAGGCACATCTGGCATCCAGTTTTCCAGTAAAAGGAAACAGAGCTTCTTAGAAAAACTATTGGCTCTAGCACTGGGGCAGGAAATATACAAGATGAGCCTGGACTATCTTGTAGTGCCAGAAAGGAAAGAAGTGCCAAAATGACAACAAACCTGGAGACGGCAGGTAGCGTGGTGGATAAGGGTGCTAGACTCCCACGTGGCTGACTGCAGTTCAAGCCCTGGACCTGGCAACTTGCTTTCTCCCTTTCCCTCTCTCTCTCTCTGATCAAATTAAAAAATAAGTAAATAAAGTTAAATAAAATAATTCTTAGGAAAAAAAAAGACAACAAACCCACTAAGATGGAACTACTTCAAAGGGATATACTAAAAGTACCAGTTGAAAGAGCTCCTGATTGCCAAATCTGAAAGCATTTGAGTAACAAAATAAAGTTTTATTGGATTATAACCCAAGGTTCAACATAAACACCTAAAATTCCACACTGGTACTAATAAACAATTGAATAAATAATTAGAGTAGAAGAGACAGTGTTTCACACAGAATTCCAAATAATTTATGTAGACACTTCACCTAAAAGGTGAATTGTAACTCTCCATTCTTTCAGTGTGGGCCACAGAGTGACTTCTTTCTAAAGAGTACCATATAGAAAAGGGAAATAAAAGAATAATTTATGGAGGGGTTGTCCCTGTGGCACAGTAGTTAAGGAAGCTGGATCCCACACGGCCCCCCGTGATTCAAATTCCAGCCCAGCAAATTTGAAAAACACACCAGGTATGTGAGCCCAACAAGATGCAGACATGGAGGAGAAAGGATTGTGTCATTACCGTGTCCCACAGTGGGGTGCTTCCTCCCTCTCTCTCTAAGCAAGCACATGCCTTCTAGCAATTAAAAAAAAAAAGTAACTTATGAAAAAACCTGATAAGCACTACCTCAACAAGGTGATCAGCATCAACATCAAAAGTAGTAAATCCTGGGACCAGCAGTTAGCGTAATAGCTATGTCGCTGGACTCCCATGTAGTCGACCGCGGTTCTAGTCTCGGACCTGGTGGCTTAAACTCACGCCGGGTGCGTGTGCGTGCATGCCCAAGATCCCGAGAGGAGACTGGAGAAGGGATTGAGGCGTGGCCATCCCCCCGGGGGGTGATTTCTCGCTTTCTGTCTCTCTGTCTCTCTCTGTCTGGCGAGCGCACACACCCTGCAGCAAAAACCTCTCCCCCCCCCGCCCCCCAAAAAAGTAGTTAGTCCTATCAACAGCAGGTACTCTTGGGCCAGCCTGTGGCATGCTAGTTAAGGCAGCTGGAACTCACAAGGTTGACTGTGTCATGCAAGACCCAGATTCAGTGGCTTGAAAAATAGGCCAAGCACATTTGCCTACATGCCCAGAATCTTGAAAGGAAAATGGAGAAAGGACTGTGTTATGTCCACCTGCCTAGGGAGTGCTTTCTCATTTTCCTTCATCCTATCTGTGTGTCCTTCTCCAGCGAGGAAGTGCCCTAAGCAAGTTTTTACAAGTAATAATGTATAAAATAAATTTAATTTTAATTTTAAAAGAAATACATATAGAGGGACCCAGCAGGGGGTGTGGCGGTGTGGTGGTTAAGGCTCCAGACACTCCCACATGGATGACCACAGTTCGAGTCCTGGACCTGGTGGCTTGCTTTCTCACTTTCTCACTCTCTCTATCTGTATCTGTCTCTGGTCAAATGAAAATAAATGAATAAATAAATAAAATTAAAAATAATTCTAAATATATATATATATATATATATATATATATAGAGAGAGAGAGAGAGAGAGAGAGAAATAAACATACAAAATGGTTAAAAAGATTAAAAAGCAGTTTCTCTTTAAGTGTTCTTTCCAAACATCCATAATCTCAGTCTAATAATGAGAAAAACATCTGACAAGTCCAAAAAGACAGATTTTTACAAAATATATGACCAATTCTCAAAATGATCAAGGTAGGGCTGGCAGGTAGCATGGTAGTTAGAGGCACTGGACTCCCACATGGCTGCAGTTCAAGTCCTGGACCTGACAACTTGCTTTCTCACTTTCTTTCTCTCTCTCGCTCTCTCGCTCTCTCTCTCTCCCTGCCCCAGGCAAATTACAATAAATAAATGCATACATACATAAAGTTAAATAAATTAATTATTTTTGAAAAAATATCAAGGTCAGGGACCAGCCGGTGGCATGGTGGTTAAGGCGCTGGACACTCCCACATGGCCAACCTGGGTTCAAGTCCTGGACCTGATGGCTTGCTTTCTCACTTTTTCACTCTCTCTCTCTGTATCTCTCTGGTCAAATTAAAATAAATGAATGAATAAATAAAATTAATAAATAATTCTTTTAAAAAAATCAAGGTCGGGACCAGCAGTTAGCGTAATGGCTATGTCACTGGACTCCCTTGTAGTCGACCGTGGTTCGCGTCCCGGACCCGGTGGCTTAAAACTCACGCCAGGCGTGTGTGCGTGCGTGCCCAAGATCCCGAGAGGAGAATGGAGGAGAAGGGATTGAGGTGTGGCCATCCCCCCTGGGGGGTGGTTTCTCACTTTCTGTCTCTCTGACTCTTTCTGTCTGTCTGGCGAGCGCACACGCCCTATAGCAAAAAAAAAACTCTCAAAAAAAAAAAAAAATCAAGGTCATTAAAGTAAGGAAAGACTGAAAAAAACTGTCATTGCTAAGAAGAATCCAATGAGACATTATGAGTAAATGTTATATAGTATTCTGGGTGGGATCCTAATACAGAAAAAGGTTATGTAAAAAACAAAACAAACAATAAAAATTTTAAAAATTTTAAAAATTAAAAATAAAAAATAAATCACTGAAAAAAAAGAAAAACAAAACAAAACAAAACAAAAAATTTAGTAAATTTGATTAAAGACCAGACTTTAGATGATAAAAATGTATCAATATTGGTTTTTTGTTTGTTTGTTTGTTTGTTTTTTGTTTTTTTTGGGGGGAGAGGTTTTTGCTATAGGGCACGTGCGCTCGCCAGACAGACAGAGAGAGACAGAGAGACAGAAAGCAGGAAATCACCCCCCAGGGGGGATGGCCACGCCGCAATCCCTTCTCCTCCATTCTCCTCTCGGGATCTTGGGCACTCACGCACACGCGCCCGGCGTGAGTTTAAGCCACCGAGTCCGGGACTCGAACCGTGGTCGACTACGTGGGAGTCCAGCGACATAGCCATTACGCTAACTGCTGGTCCCATCAATATTGGTTTATTAATCACAACAAATATATCACGCTAATGCATTATGTTCACAATAGGGGAAACTGAATATAGGGTCATGTGAACTTTCTGTACTATATTCTTATATTATTGTAAATCTAAAACTGCTACAAAAATAAAATTTACTTTTGTGTGTGTATGCCCAAAATCCTAGGAGGAGAATGGAGGAGAAGGGATTGTAGTGTAGCCATCCCCCCCTGGGGACTGAGTCTCACTTTCCTTCTCTCTCTCTCTCTGTCTCTGTCTCTCTGTCTCTCTCTTTCATACATGCACTCTATGGCAAAAACCTAGAAAAAAAAAGGACAACAGAGTTATAAGATATTTTTTAAAAGGTTGATACATTTACAATGACATGACATTGAGTATATACCTCTTGAATTAAAAAATAACACACAAGAATAAATGAATGAACAAATAAAATAAAATAAATAATTTTTTTTTTTAAATTAAAGCTCTTTTTCGGCTGGAACCATAGAGGGCGTTCAAGAGTAGAAAAAGAAGGTTCCTGCTGTGGCAGAAACCAAGAAAAAGGCTCCTGCTGCCGGGGAAGCCACCAAGAAAAAGGTTCCTGCTGTGCCAGAAACCCTTAAGAAAAAGCAAAGGAATTTTGCAGAGCTGAAGATCAAGGGCCAAGAAAGAAGTTTGCTTAAAAGATGCTTCGAAAGGCAAGGAGGAGGCTTATCTATGAAAAAGCTAAGCACTATCATAAGGAATATAGACAGATGTACAGAACTGAGATTCGCATGGCCAGGATGGCAAGAAAAGCTGGCAACTTCTATGTACCCGCACAACCCAAATTGGCATTTGTCATCAGGATCAGAGGTATCAATGGAGTGAGCCCAAAGGTTCAAGAGGTGTTGCAGTTTCTTCTTCTTCACCAGATCTTCAATGGCACCTTTGCTAAACTCAACAAGGCCTCAATTAACATGCTGAGAGTTGTGGGACCATATATTGCATGGGGGTACCTGAACCTGAAGTCAGTAAATGAACTGATCTACAAACGTGGTTATGGCAAAATCAATAAGAAGCTAATTGCTTTGACAGGTAACTCTTTGATTGCACAATCTCTTGGTAAATTCGGCATCATCTGCATTTAGGATCTGATTCATGAAATCTATACTGTTGGAAAATGCATCAAAGAAGCAAATAACTTCCTGTGGCCCTTCAAATTATCTTCTCCACGAGGTGGAATGAAGAAAAAGACCACCCATTTTGCAGAGGGTGACGATGCTGACAGCAGGGAAAACCAGATCAACAGACTTATTAGAAGGATGAACTAAGGTATCCACCATGATTATTTTTGTAATCTTATCAGTAAATAAACAGTGGCTGTTTTCAGACTGAAAAAAAAAAATTAAAAAAGAAAGGGGACCAGCAGGTGGCGTGGTGGTTAAGGTGGTGGACACTCCCACATGGCTGGCCACGGTTTGAGTCCTGGACCTGGCAGCTTCCTTTCTCCCTTTCTCTCTCTCTCTTTCTCCCTATCTCTCTCTTTCTCTGTGTCTCTCTCTGGTCAAATTAAAATAAATGAATGAATAAATAAAATTAAATAAATAATTTTTAAAAATTTAAAAAAACGTCTAGACAAGTAAAAATAATCATAAAATTGATATAACTGTCTACATTGAAAATTTAAAAATCTTGGCCGGGGTCTGCCCCGCGTGCCATGGCCGGGGCTCTGCCCCCGCGTGCCGTGGCCAGGGCTCTGTCCCGCGTGCCGTGGCAGGGGTCTGCCCCGCGTGCCTTGGCTGGGGTCTGCCCCACGTGCCATGGCCGGGGCTCTGCTCCACGTGCCCTATCCGGAGGTCCGGCCCGACCAGGGCTCTGCCCTGCGTGCCATGGCCAGGGCTCTGCCCCCGCGTGCCGTGGCCGGGGTCTGCCCCGCGTGCCATGGCCGGGGCTCTGCCCCACGTGCCGTGGCTGGGGCTCTGTCCCGTGTGCCGTGGCCGGGGTCTGCCCCCGCGTGCCGTGGCCGGGGCTCTGTTCCGCGTGCCCTATCCGGAGGTCCGGCCCGACCGGGGCTCTGCCCCGCATGCCGTGGCCGGGGTCTGCCCCGCGGGCCGTGGCCGGGGCTCTGCCCCGCGGGCCCCGGCCGGGGTCTGCCCCTCGTGCCGCATCAGCTGATGGCCGTCTCTGCTTTCCTGAGCCGCGTTCCTGAAACTGTGTTCCATGGAGATTCACCTACATTTGCGGGGCTGCACGAGACCCACCCTTGGTCCAGCCCTGAGTGGAGTCTACGTTCCCTATTGTTGGGAACTTTATGATCTGATAATTGGAAAAAAAATCATGTTTATCATAAAAAATTATTAGAATAATAATAATAATGATTGGGGGAAACATAGGAAAGATATTGAATGTTGAAGCGGGGAGATTAATGTCTCTGTACTGACTGACATGCATGGCATTCCCTTTTGAAAAAGCAATGTAATACACTGTAAAGTTATATGTAATTCAATGTAATAAAAAAATAGATAATAAATAAAAAAAAAGAAAAAAAAAAAGAAAATTTAAAAATCTATTTACATCAGCCATAGTACTACATGGGTAGTGTCACCACTTGGGAGGTTGGAAGCCACATGGGAGGCACAAGGTTGATTCCTGGCCAAATTGAACATTAAGGGCACAGCTGTAAATAACTGTAATCCTAGCTAATCAGGAGGCTGGAGCAGGAGGACAGCAACACAGTGAGACACTATCAGAAATGCCTAGCTCTGATTCTCTCTTCTCCATTCTCTCATTCATAAAGGAAAAAAAAAAAATTATATATATATATATATACATACACATATATACATGTTGAATACAACCACATACAAAGTGATATATAAGCAACCTACTGGCAAAAAATGTTTATAACATATATAACTAAGGATTAATAGTCTCAGAGAAAACAATAAAGAAAAAAGAAATATATGAATATATGAAAAGGATGCATGTAGATAACAATATTCTTTAAGGTATTTTAAACTGGAAAAATGGAAAACAATTTACAAATGTTTATCAACAGGGGAATGGTTAAATACATTTTTTTTTCAGACAATGGGCCACCTGCGGCAGTTTAAAAGACAAGGAAGAGGGACCAGCAAGTGGCATGGTGGTTAAGGCACTGGACTCCTGCATGACCAACCATGGTTCAAGTCCTGGACCCAGTAGCTTGAAAAATCACACCAGGTACATGTACATGTGTGCCCAAAATCTTGAGAGGAGAATGAAGGAGAAGGGATTGTGGTGTGGCCATGCCTCTAGGGGGTGACTTTTCACTTTCCCTCTCTCTGTTTCTCTTTGTTTCTCTTTGGTGAGCACATGTGCCCAATGGCAAAAACACGGAAGAATTTTTCTGACTTGCAAAAATCTCCAGGAAATATTGATGTTTTAGCCAGTTATAGTGCACTACATACTGTTTGATGATATTTAAGGGGAAACAATATGCACCAAAGTCACAAATCCTAAGAGATTCCCCCACCATCCTGATATCACCAATTATCTCTTGGAAGAGTATTAAAAATGAAAAGAAGCATCAGTTTTACTGTACTGTATGAACATAAATACATTCATGTATAAATGGCATAATACTATTTTAAATAATTATTTTATTCAACTTTATTTATTTATTTAAATTTGTTCAGAGAGGGACAGAGTGAGTGAGCAAGAGAGAGAGAGAGTGAGAAAGCAAGCTGCCAGGACCAGGACTCACACTGTGGTCGGCCATTTGGGAGTTCAATACCCTTAACCACCATGCCACCTGCCAGCTCCCATGCATAATATTTTTTAAAGCATCAGAGTTTGGACTTGTTTACAATCGTATCCAAGCACCAGACACAGCAGAAGATGCTCTGGTTGTGCCCCAATTTTTCCTGCTTCGAGCTCAGCTTAATGGAAATTGCTTAGGAAACTAGAAGCCTGAACTAGTTTCTGAGCCAGAGGGGTGTGCGTGTGCATATGAGTGTACTAGTATGTAACGAGTTATTACTGTGTGCTTGACACTACCATCATTTGTACCCTTTCTTTTTTTTCTTTCTTTCTTTTTTTTTTAATAGCTTTTGCTTAGGGCATGTGTGCTCACTAGAGAGAGACGGGGAGGGAGAAATCACCCCCCTGGGGGGAGGATTGGCTACACTGCAATACACTGCACTCCTTCTCCATGCTTCTCTAGGGATTTTGGGTATGCACTCACAGGTGCCTGGCATGATTTTCAAGCTGCTGGGTCTGGGACTTGAACTGTACAGCAAGTCATGGGGGATCCAGCACCTTAAGCTCCATGCCACCTGCTGGACCTGTACACTTTATTTCAAATCTACACAACTAACTTGCAAAATATTCACCCTTGAACCCATTTTACAAATGAGGAAACAAAGGCTTAGATAAGAGACTGACTCACATATTCTGATGTGTTCCTTTGTCTTTTCCTGTTGTTGCAATTTGACAGTTGCACCATTCTTACCGGACAGAATGTGGTCAGTTTTAGAAAAACTTCCTTCTACCAGGGCTTCACTAATTTTATTAGTCTAGCTTATTTTATTTGCATTACTAATTCATACACTTGGTTTAAAATGGGTAGCAACGGGGCTGGCAGGTGGTGTGGTGTTGCAAAGGTGCTAAACTCCCACATGGCCAACCATAGTTCAAGTCCTGGACCTGCTGGTTTGCTTTCTCTCTCTCTCTCTCTCTCTGTCCCTTTCTGGTCAAATTAAAATAAATAAATAAATAGATAGATAGATAAAGAAAGTTAAATAAAATAATTCTTTTTTAAAAATGGGTTGCAGAGAAGACACTTTCATGGCTACTGAGAACTAGTGATTTCAGGAGAATAGGAGAAATGAAGATTTTCCACTGATAATTCAGCCTCCAGCACACAAACCCGTGTGGTAGAAAGACTTCTAATCCTCTTGTCTCTGTCTTTGTCTCTCTCTCTACCTCTGTCTCTGTTTCTGTCTTCTCATTTCCTTTGCTTTTTTTTTAAAAAGAAGAAATACTAATTTTTTTTTTAGTTTTTTTTTTTTTTTAAGTTTTTTCTTCTCTTTTTCTTCTTGGTTGTTTTTCTTGCTGTTGTTTCTCTCTCTGTGTTTCCTTTTCTGCACGCTCCTGGATGTTCAGATTGAACTTCAAGTTTGGGAAGAAACACACTTTCCATCAGATGACTAGAAATCACTGCAGGACCACAGGAAATATGGGAAAGCAAGAAAATACCTCTCCTCCAAGGGAAAAGAATAACTCTTCTTCATCCACAGACAGTTCAATGGAAATCATGGAAATGTCTGATAAAGAATTTAGAACATTCATAATGGCGAAGCTAATAAAGATGGAAGAGAAGAGAGACAATGAACTGCAAAAGAGAAAGGAGCTGATGAGTTCCAGGAGGTGAGGAAATTCTTCTAAGATCTAAAAGAGGAATTACACACTTTATAAAGTAATCAAATGGAACTGTTATAGATGAAGACTATAGTACAGGAAGTGAAAATCTCTCTTGAAAGTATTAAAAGCAGACTAGATCATACAGAAAATAGACTCTCAGACGTAGAAGAGAAAATTGCTGGCCTAGAAAAGTCACCACGAAGACTACAAAAATTGCCCCAAAATTTGAGAATAATATACGAGAAATACTAGATACCATCAAACGTCCAAACATCCAGATAACTGGCATCCCAGAAGGCAAAGAGACTCATAAGGGCATTGATAATCTATTCCATGAAATCCTGCAAGAAAACTTTCCAAATCTAGAGAGGCATTCAAAGATTCAGTCCCAAGATATACAAAGGACCCCAAATAGAATCAACCCTAGAAGATCTTCTCCAAGACACATTATAGCCAGACTGTCCAAAACCACAGACAGAGACAAGGTACTAAGATTGGCAAGAGAGAAACAGCAAGTTACCTATAAAGGATATCCCATCAGACTAACAACAGACCTCTCATTGGAAACAATACGAGCGAGGAAAGAATGGGAAAATATATTCAAGATGTTAAGGGAAAAGCAATTTCAACCAAGACTACTGTACCCGGCAAGATTATCCTTCACATGTGAAAAAAAGACAAGAACATTCTCAGATAAACAAAACCTGAAAGAATTTACCAGCACCAGACCAGATCTCCAAGAAGTTCTTAAGGGAGTGCTATGTCAGGAAGATTAAATGTAGTCACACAGAAATAAGAGTTCAAAAACTAAGAAAATGGCCAATTTAATTGTAGGGACAAGTCTGGAGTTGAATATTATATCCCAGATTTCAATTGGGAAGATAGAACCACAACAGAATAGATTAAGTACATGAGACTGAACTGGTGAAATAGCATTCTGTGACTTTTGACTAAAATATTGCTGCTTCTCTTCTAGGCTTTGTTGTCTGGTTTTAAGAGTTTTTGTCCTGTCTTGAGCTGTCAATAGGTTCATGTACCTACTATATGAACAGAATACTAACCTGTTTCTAGGCTTTAAGTTTCAAGCAAATTTCCTTACCAATTCAAAACTACTTTTGAAATTACCAGGGGAACTTGCTATTGAAAGCAGTTAGATTATTTAAAAAATTGTGTGATCAATAAAATGTGGGGGGAAAAGGAATAGAAGACAACTGTAGACACCAGAGATAGTGTGAAAAGAGGGTGGGAAATGGCATAGGGTCAGACATAGGGGTAAATATATATAAATATCTATCTATCTATTTATCTATCTGTGAAAAAAAAAAAAGGGTAGCAAATCGTATTCAAAACAAGGTACAATATATATTCCTCCACACACTTCTCTGGGGCAACAGTCAACAATTTATTATATTTCTTTCCAGAATTACTTTCACATATACAAACACATAAACAAATATTTCCAAAATTGAATTCAAAGTCTTTTACATACATCGTCCTGTATCTCTTTTGTTTTTTTTTTTACTCAACAATGTATCTTATAAATCCTTACATATTTCAGGATCTGCAGGTGATGTAATGGTTACATCACCGAACTCCCACATAGTTAATCATGGATAGAGTCCCAGACACAGCAGCTTAAAAAACTCACACTGGGCGCATGTGCGTGCCTAAAATCCTGAGAAGAGAATGAAGGAGAAGGGACTGTGGTGTGGCCATCTTCTCTGGGGGTTGATTTCTCACTTTCTGTCTCTGTCTCTGTTTCTCTTCGTCTTTCCAGTGAGCACATGCACCCTAGTGGGAGTCCAGTGCCCTTAATCACCGCACCACCTGCCAGCCCCCTGAATTCCTTTTAAACGCTGTTTATTTGTTGTAGAGAGGCCTTATAATTTTTTATATTTTCTCCTCACTTATGGCCATTGACGTATCCTTATACCTTTTGCTGTTACAGAGCTAAATGATTATCCTTATACATAGGCTACTTTGCCCATGTGCAAATGTACCTGCAGAACAAATTTCTAACAGCAATTCTAGGTCAAGTCGATGAGTCAAAGAAATTTCTCTTTACATTTTTCATAGATATTGCTCATTTTCATCCATAGATATTATATAAATTCATTCTCCCTCAGCAATGTTTATCCATACTTTCCCCAACCCTGTAGGAATACTTTCTTGTACAAGACAAAAAGCAAGAAAGCAACAAAAAATAAAATGAATCTAACTTGCTGATAGCTATCCAAGAGTTGTGTTTTTTCGTTTGCTTTCTGGTTTGGGGGTTTTCTTTTACCTTGCCTTGTCTCCCCCTGAGGTCATGCATCAACCCCTCAGGCCTCACCCCAGATATCATTACAAAGAAAATCAAAGGTGGGCAATGGGAAAACTTCCTTTGAATGATCTTAGAAAAGAATATGTTCTGAGAGGACTGATCTTCCTGAAGCAATCCCTCTACCTGCTAAGGAGTTGCCTGCCCCAAAGAGTGCTGCTCTCCTTGAGGGAGTTAATACAGCAGAGGCTGTGCTGGCCTCCTAGGCCAGAACTGCAGCCAGGGCTGGGAAGAAGGAGGTTGTGGGAAGAGGGGAGAAGTGTTGCTGCAGACACAGATATTTGGGTTGGCCTTCAGCATCATGCTGAGCAAACCTGGGTTCCGGAAAAACAAGAAAGGAGAATGGGTGCACTCTTTTTGCTTCCTATCTGCTCCTAGAGTATGGTATGTTGTGCTCTAAATGTGTTCAAAGGAACAAAGTCTCAATGGAAAACCTCAAATAGAAATAGAACAGAAGGGGAGCCAACACATGGCATGGTGGTTGAGGTGTTGCACTCCCACATGGCCAACCACGGTTTGAGTCCTGAACCTGGTGACATGCTTTTTCACTTTCTCTCTCTCTCTCTGTGTCTCTCTCTGGTCAGATTAAAAAATAATAATAATATGGGACCAGCAGATGGCATAATGGTTACATTGCTGGATTCCCAGGTGGATGACTGCAGTTTGAGTCCCGGACCTGGGGACTGGTGGCTTAAGACTCACGCTGGGTGTGTGTGCATACGTGCCCAAGATCCTGAGAGGAGAATGAAGAAGAAAGGATTGCAGCGTGGCCATCCCCCTGGATGGGGTGATTTCTTGCTTTCTGTCTCTCTGGCAAGCACACATGCCCTATAACAAAAATCTCTCAAAAAATAAATAAAAATTTAATAAACATTCAAAAAAAGAAACAGAAGATCAGGAAAAAGGGCACACCTACAGTTGTAACTAGTGGTCAACAAGTTCAACAGTCAACTTCACATTGCCACTGACAGCTGAACTCTAATCTCTTCTACCCTACCCCTACTCTTTAACTCAAGCTTACCAGGCTATGCAATTTAAGGTGGGGTGGATGTTACTTACAAGCCCCCAACAGTGTCTACTGCTTTATGGGTGTGATACAGAGATTCTTACATTTAAAAAGGGAAACACAGGGCTAGCAGGTTGTATGGTGGTTAAGGTGCTGGACTCCCACATGGCTGACTGAGGTTTCAGTCTCAGACTTGGCAGCTTGCTTTCTCATTTTCCCTCTCTCTGTCGCTCTCTGGTCAAATTACCACACACACACACACACACACACACACACACACACATAGATTAATATATATAGAGAAAGTAATAAGTAAAATAAAAAATAAAATTAAATAAATAAATAAAAATCAAAACACAGGAGACCAGTAGGTGGCATGGTGGTTGGGGGGGGGGAGGGGTAATGGATTTCCACACAGCTGACTACAATTAAAGTCTCAGACCTGGTGGCTTGCTTTTTCACTTTTTCGCTCTCTCTCTCTTGCTCTCTCTAGTGAGCACACATGTCCTATAGCAAATCAAAATAATAATAAATAAAATTAAATAATTATTTTAAAAATGAAAGCACATTTCATAAATTATCATTTATCCTAGTTAATTAGAAACCTTCCCTATGGCCAAATGTCTACCATTGTGAAATAGAAATGACTTCAGTAGCTCTTTTAGGTGGAAACTTCTCTAGTTGTGCATTATGAAGGAGTTGAGAAAATAAATTAGTTTGGGTCTGGCTGGTGGCACGGTGGTTAAGGGCACTGGACTCCCATATGGCCGACCACAGTTTGAGTCCTGGACCTGTTGACTTGCTTTCTCACTCATCGCCCCCACCTCTGTCCCTTTCTGGTCAAATTAAAGTAAGTTAATAAATAAAATTAAATAATTTTTTGAGAGGTTTTTGCTATAGGACACGTGTGCCTGCCAGAAAGACAGAGAGAAACAGAGAGACAGAAAGTGAGAAATCACCCCCCAGGGGGAATGGCCACACCACAATCCCTTCCCCTTCATTTTCTTCTCAGGATCTTGGACATGCACGCACACGTGCCCGGCGTGAGTTTAAGCCACTGGGTCCGGGACGCGAACCGTGGTTGAGTACATGGGAGTCCAGTGACATAGCCATTACACCAACTGCTGTTCCCAAATAAAATAATTTTTTAAAAAAAGAAAAAAAAACTAGTTTGCTTCTGTGCTGGATTTCCTTCCTCACAATACTGATTACTTCAGGTGTTCCGTTCCAATTTTAATTATTTTTAAGTTTATATAGTTATTTCTTCCAGGAAAGAGAGAGAGATAAAGAGAAAGAAAGAGGCAGAGAGATAGCCACTCCCAACAGGGTCCTTATACCATGATCCATCCCCAGCCCCAGCTTCCAGTCCAGATCATGAGAACACACATATGCTCCTAGTGTATATAGAAGTCTTGGGGATGTAAACATAGAACCTTCCCATGTGGTTCCAGCTGCACTACCACTGTGCCACCATGTGACCCCCAGTTGTAAATGTAATAAAATGTCAAGTCAAAGGGAGACTGTTATTCTTTCATCCCTCTGCCAAAACACATGATTTTTAATACAAAACAACATTTTTCAAAGTTTTCATAATAACCTCAGATTACCGTGGCTTGACTCTAGCATAGAAACACAAGGCACTTCACCAGTTTTATTTCCATTTGTAACTGTTTTGTATATTTCTAATGCTTAAAAATGCTGAAGTTGTCTTCTTGCTATAGTTTGAATGATAGCTAGTCCTCCAAAAATTCATGTTCTGGAAGTCTGGCCTCCAGTGGCTTTAAAAGGTGATGAGACCTTTAAGAGGGAAGGCCTAATGGGGAGCATCATCCAGTCATCTGGGGGCACAGGAGGGACAAACAGAGGAAGTGGAAATGTCTGTCTCTTCTTCCTGTCTTTCCTGAGCATGGCTGCTGACCTGCCTACTTCTCTTGGCCATGTTATGACACAGCTTCTGAGGCTAGTCAGCTGTTGGCCTCATGCTCTTGGATTTGCAGCCATCAGAATCCTGATGTGAATAAACTTCTACCTGTTATGAATCACCTAGTCTCAGGTATTTCTGTTTAGCAGTAGAATAACAGACTAGTACATTTCCCAATCCTAAATAGATGATATATTAAGTTTCTAATGCATATATAAAATGATTCATGTATTATATTTAGGGGGCCATATTCATCACATGCGAATAATTTTTAATTATTCTTAACTCAAAATAGGGTTGAACCAAAAAACCTGATTTTCTTTTGCATGGGTCCTTTGAGTTTGGTGTTTTTTTTTTTTTTAAATTCATGATAGAGTGCAGATGCAAGAGAGAGAGAGAGAGAGAGAGGAGAGAGAGGGAGAGGGAGGGAGGGAGAGTGGTGGAAGGGAAGAAAAGAGAGAGAGAGAAAGCACACTCCCCAAAGTTCAGCCATGCCACCATCCCTTTCCTGCAGGCCCCCTGGCCTACCAGGGTCCTGGGCATGCTTGCATGTGTCGTGTTTTGGGGCTGACAGGGCTGGGAAGTCAAACCTCAGCTGGCATGTGACATCCAGCTCCACATCCAGTATTCTACCAACTATACCACAGAAGCTGGGCCTGTTTTTAAAACCACTTTATTAAGATATGATTGGTATACAAAAAGCTGCATGTATTTAATGTATCCAACTAAAGAATTTGCTCCATTTTTAGTGTTTGCATAATTCCTCAATGTACAGTCCTGTGAATCTTGGAAATAATCTGCTGTTTTTCTCTTGCTCTGTTTTTTTTTTTTTTTTTTTTTTGGAGAGGTTTTCCTCTATAGGGCGTGTGTGCTCGCCAGACAGACAGAGAGAGACATAGAGACAGAAAGCGAGAAATCACCCCCCGGGGGGATGGTCACGCCGCAATCCCTTCTCCTCCATTCTCCTCTCGGGATCTTGGGCACGCACGCACACGCGTGAGTTTTAAGCCACCGGGTCCAGGATGTGAACCGCGGTCGACTATGTGGGAGTCCAGCGACATAGCCATTACGCTAACTGCTGGTTCCCTCTCTTGCTCTGTTTTAATGGCAGTTTACAACATCGTTCTCTTCTTTTTTAAAGAATTATTTTATATAACTTATTATTCATTCATTTATTTATTCATTTATTCATTTATTTATTTATTTATTTAAATTTGACCAGAGAGGAACAGAGAGAAGTGGGGGGGACCGAGAGAAGAGGGAAAGTGAGAAAGCAACCAGCCAGGTCCAGGACTTGAACCGCAGTCGGCCATGTGAAAGTCCAGTGCTCTTAATCACCACACCAACTGCTAGTCCCTCAACATCATTTTCTTATGAGATAGAGATTGTTTTGCTCCTCAAACGATAATATAAAAGTTGAACAATGTGCAACCATCATGAGATAGATCCACAGTTTCAGGCTCAAAGTCTCAATAAATGTGAGAAAAGAAAATTTGTTGAGAACCAAGATATTTCCATGACCTCACAGTGGCATGTCCCCCATCCCCTTCTGCTCATTAGTGGTTAGAAATTTCCAGTGTAAAAAAATGCTGTACACATTTAAAAATATATAGAGAATGTGACATGGAAATGATTCATTCTGCCTTTCATACACAAGACAAATCTGCCTTCACGTGCATTGGCCCTTCACATCACTGGGTCACTTTCTGACTGTACTCTCCTGAAGGCTTATGGCGGTCCCAGAGGAGTACCACATTTCCCTGAGAACTACTTACTCGAGTTCTTTTAATAACAAAGAGAAACACACTTCATTTCTCTATTTGTTTCATCAATTTCATCTCAATCGTCCAAAGGAAAAGACTTTATTATTATTTAGCTTTATGAAAACTTCTTTCCTTGTCTATAAAGACAGTTTCCTTGACTTTTTAAAGTTGAATGTATTTTGCATTACTATTTTTATCTAAAGCTTGACTGTATGGCAGCTAATAAAAAGTTCTGGCATGTTAAGGTAGCTTTAAAAGAATTATCACACCAATCCTTCTACCAAGAACTACTATGTAGTTCTACTGTAAATTAGAAATTACAATAAAATTATTATTTTTAAAAGTAAATATCAATAAGCCATGGTAATGTAAAAGTTGACAGGTATGAGAATTCTAAAATTTACTTTTTGGGTTACTAACCTAAAATCTCATCTGTAACAACAGTTTTCTCACCTAAGTGAACAATACAAATTATCTTATTAAATGATTTATACTGAGAGTAGCACTGTTTCTTCTAACCTCTAATAAAGCAAAAATACTCTGGGGGCCAGCAGGTGGAGTAGTGGTTAAGACGCTGGACTCTCACGTGGTCAACCCTGTTCCAGTGCCAGACTGGAATCTTGAAAATGGCAAATGTGGGACCTGCAGATGGCTTAATGGTTATGTTTCTGAGAGGAGACTGGAGGAGAAGGAATTGTGGTGTGGCCATTCCCCCTGGAGGATGATTTCTCACTATCTGTCTCTTTGTCTCTCTGGCAAGCACACAGGCCCTATAGCAAAACAATTAATTAATTAATTAATTTAAAGAAAAAAAAAACCTCTAACAAAAAAGAAGAAGAGGAACCAGCAAGTGGCGTGGTGGTTAAGGCACTGGACACTTCCATATGGCTGACCACAGTTCAAGTCCCGGACCTGGCGGCTTCCTTTCTCACTATCCTTCTCTGTGTGTGTGTGTGTGTGTGTGTGTGTGTGTGTGTGTCTTTCTGGTCAAATGAAAATAAATGAATGAATAAATAAAATTAAATAATTTTTAAGGGAGCAGCGGGTGGCGTGGTGGTTAAGGTGCTGGACACTCCCACATGGCCGACCGGGGTTAGAGTTCTGAATCTGGTGGCTTGCTTTCTCACTTCCTCTCTCTCTCACTCTCACCCTCTGTCTCTCTCTGGTCAAATTAAAAAATCAATGAATGAATAAATAAAAAATAAAATAAATAATTTTTTAAAAATAATAATAATTTTTAAAAGAAGAAGAAGAAAGAAGATTACATGTGCATGCATGCCCAAAATCCTGAGAGGAGAATGAAGGGGAAGAGATTGTGGTGTGGCCATCCCTTCTGGGGCAGGGGGTTGATTTCTCTTTTTCAGTCTGTCTTCCTCTGTCTCTCTGTCATGTGCATGTGACCTATAGCAAAAAATCTTTAAAAAAAAAAAAGAAAAATAATACTCTGGGGCCAGCAGGCATTGTAGTGGTTAAGGTGTTGGACTCCCATGTGGCCAACCACAGTTCAAGTCCCAGACCTGGCTGCTTGTTTTCTCACTCTCCTCTCTCTCTTTGTTTGTCTCTTTCTAGTGAGTACATGTGCCCTATAGCACAATTTTTTTAAAAATAACAATAAAGTTAAATAAAAAATTACTTTTTAAGAAAGAAAAAAATACCCATTACTAGCTTCCTCTGGGTAGAGCTAACATTGATTTGTTTTCCTACCCACTAAAAAAAAAAATCTTTCGACAATGGAATCAAGGAGACTCACCTTAGTGGGAGTGGGGGAGGGGATTCAGTCTGTTTTTAAGTTTTTCTCGGTTCCAGGGGGGAGACTCCCCTTTGATCCAGCTGCGAGCAAGCAGAATATTGGAAGATTTATGAGTAGCACCAGTTCCTTCTGCTTTTGCTTGTCTTCTTCTTCGGAGATAAAAGAGTTTTTTTGTTGTTTTGTTTTTACTTCTATTGCCCAGCACAGTGTCTGGCACACGGTAGGTGCTCAGTGATTATTTTTTAAGTGAATTAAGGAATGAAAAGGTTGCTGAGAGAGTGAGAACTCTTCATATCACTTCCAGTTTTCACATGTCTTTTCGTAAAAATGAGGCAAACAGGCTCTGGGGCAGCTATGTCATCCAGATACTTGGACACAGAGATTAATTAGGGAATGCTTATTCTTCAGTTTGTTCAGATGCCTGAAAGGTTATAATAAATAAATACAGGTGATGATTTAAATAAGCTCAAACAGCAGTCTGCAGGCAAGATATGTCATCGCAATGTCCTCAGATACTTTCCTTGGCTATGATCGCCCTAACGAAACAATTCTCTAAGATCACACAGTCCACAGACAGAACTGCGGCAACACTTGACTCTGACGATTATTTGAGAAAGACACAAGTGAGATTAACGGAGACTTGAGATTTACTCCGACAACGTCGTAAGACACAGAGAAAAGGTTGAAATTTTAAAAAGGAAATCATGTATTCACTTAAGATGTTTGCTTATTATTTGAACTTGGTTACTTTAGTAAGATTTGTGAGATCTGCAATGACGTGAAGGGTACCTCGCCTCTGGGGCACTGGGGTGGCACCGGCGAGCCGACGAGGAAGGGTCGCAGCGTTCCGGTCTCCGAAACGCGGCGGAGCTAAGGGCGGCCCGGGGTCCCACCGCGCTAGGCGCCGCCGCAGAGCGTGCACGGGCCTCGCCAGCGTTCTGCAAGCTCCGGGGGGAGTTTGAAAGTGCCTCGGTCTTAAGCGCCTTTGGGCTCTGGCTCCACAGTCGGGCGCGGGCCGGCGGGCTAGGAGGTTCGGACGTTGGCGTGGCAGTTGCAGAAAAGCCCCACCCCGGAACTGGAGCCGGCCGCCGCCCCTCCTACCACCGGGCCCTGCGCGGCCACGCTGAAAACCCCTTCCAGTTCCCGGCCCCTCTCACACGCTCTCTTCCTCTGCCCGCTTTTACTTTTTAGCTGGAAAGCGGCCAGAGACTGTTGCTGCGTCCTCCCGCTCTCTCGGTGCTGCTGCTTGGTCCTCTGGCCCGCTGTTCAAATACAGGTCACAGCCGGAGGCCGTCCCGCCCCCGCGTGTTGCTCCGCGTGCCGGGAAACGCTCGCGGGGAGGCCCTACGGCCGGGGATCAGCGAAGGACCCGGAGACAAGCTCCTGGACCGAGGCCCTGTGGCCTCTAAGTGGGCTCCCCAGGCGCCCACTCCACTGGGGCCCGCTGGTCAGGAGAGGGGGAGTGACCGCCACCGAGCAATTCCGAGAGTCCGAAGGGGTGGGGAGGAGAGAGGAAGAGGGGAGTTGAGAAAAGGTGGGTAATGAGCCTCGGAGAGTTGGGGTGGAGGAAATGGACAAAATCCGGAGGGAAGCAGCTGAGTGCTTGTGCCTGAGCTTCGGCAAACAGTGGGGAACAGATACCAGGAATTGGGAAGGCCGAGGCTGGGCACTGAGTACCAAACACGTATGCTATGTCTATGGAGGAAGTAACGCAATCAGAGCAATCTGACCATTTTACTCTAACACGAAACCAAAAAGAAAAAAGAACAAAAAGAAAGAACAAAAACCCAAAATAGAAGTAACAGTCAGTGAAAATGGCAGATTAGGAAGCTGTAAAGGCCCATGCCTTTACAAAAATAGAAGAAAAAAGTAAATAGGCCAAAACTGTCAGAACTGACTTTGTGGTAACTGAAACAATCAACCGTTTACCACAACCAATTTAAAGCTGAACCAAGGAAAAGATGACGGGTAAACACAATATAACGGAGACATCAGTAGCAACCTTAAGGGGGGAAAAGGTTTATAAAGGAATACTAGTAGGGATCAGCAGGTTGCATGGTGGTTAAGATGCTGGACACTCCCACTATGGCTAACCATGGTTCGAGTCCTGGACCTGGTGGCTTGCTTTCTTACTTTCTCTCTCTTCTCTCTCTCTCTCTCTCTCTCTCTCTCTCTCTCTCTCTCTCTGTGTGTGTGTGTGTGTGTGTGTGTCTCTGGAAAATTTAAAAATAAATGAATAAATAAAATTAAGTAATTCTTTAAAAATAAAAATAATACTATTAATGGTTGTAAACCAATAAATCAGATTAAAAGGACAAATTTCTAGAAACATACAAACTACAAGACTGACTCCAAAAATAGGAAATCTGAACAGACTTAGTACAAATAAAAAAGCTGAATAAGTAGTCTAAAACCTCTTCAAAAGAAAAAGCCTGTACTGGAGAGCTTCACTAGTAAATTACATATCAAATGCTTAAAGAACAATTAGCATTAGTCCTTCTCAGACTCTTTCTAAACTTAGAAGGCTATGGAACACTTCCTAACTCACTCTGTGAGACCAGCGTTACTGTGATCCACAAAACCAGACCAAAACATTACAAGAAAGAAAGAAAAAACCTACAGAGCAATACTGTAGTCCATATAAAGGTACAGAAATCTTCAACAAAATATTACCAATTCAAATCTTGCATCGTATTAAAATGATCACACATCAGGCTAGCCCTTGGCCTGGTGGTTAAGGGAACTGGATCCCATATCATCGACTGCATGGCTGGAGTCCTGGGCCCAACGACTCTGAAAAATATGCTAAACATGTGGGTGCATGCCCAGCATCCTGAAAGGTGGGATAAGGGGAAAAAGAAGGAATTGCAGTGTGACCATTCCCCAAGAATGGTGCTTTCTCCTTCTCCCTTCTTCTCTGTCTCTCTCTGGCTGTTGTATGCTCCTTTTGGTAAAAGTTTAAAAATAAAAATAAACAAAATAATTATCATATGCAAGTGAGATTTAGTTCAGTTCAATTAATAAAATCAATGTAATAATTCATAGTAATAGAGTGAAAGAGAAAATATGACAATCTCAATGCAGAAAAATATTTTAACAGAATTAAACACCCTTTTATGATGAAAAGCATTCAAGACACTAGGACTAGGAAAAAAAAAAAACCCTCCTCAACCTGACAAAAGACATTTATGGAAAATCCGCAGCCAACATCATACTCAATGGTAAAAGATTGTCTTCTAAGATCTGGAATAAGACAAGGATGCCCACTTCTGATGATTTTCAAAATAGTACAAGAAACATTGTACTGAGAGTTCCAACCAGACCAACAAAACAACAACAATGAAGGCATTCTAATTGGAAAAGAACAAATAATATCCGTCTTTGAAGATATCATAATCTTAAACATAGGAAACCCTAAAGAACACACACACACACACACACATACACACACACACACACACAACTATTAAGGCTAATAACCAAGTTCAGGGAAGTTTCTGGACAAAAAAAAAAAAATCAACAGAAAAGAATCAGTTGTGGTTCCTCAAGAAGTTAAATGTAGAAGAATTATTGTATGACCCAGTAATTCCACTCCTTGATCTACCACAAAATAATTCAAAACAGGCATTCAAACAAATATCTGTACATTCATGTTTCTGGAAAAGGTGAAAACAATTCAACCAATGTTCACCATCCATCATTCATCACCAGATGAAAAAAACAAACTGCAGAGTATTCATATAATGGAACATGATTCAGCCATAAACACAAATGAAATACTGATACATCCTGTAACTTGGATAAGCCTCAGAAGCATTCAGCTCAGTGAAAGAAGCCAGACGGGAAAGGCCACATATTGCATAATCTCATTTATAAGTAATATCTGGAATAGGTAAATCCACAGAAGCAAAAGGAGATCTGTAGCTGACAAGGGCAAGGGATATGCTTAATGGGGACTCCTTTAGAGATGAGCAAAAAAAATGTGTCAGGACTAGCTAAGAGCAAAGGTTGCACAACGTTGTGAATAAACTGAATGCAATGGTCTGACTGAATTGTACAGGTAAAAAAACATCCATCTTACGTGATTGCACATCAATCAATACAGGAGGAGCGAGTGCTCCAGCGTGGAATCAGTGTGCACAGGAGCATCTCCCAGCTCCAGAAAGAGTCGGAGCCGCATCCCTGCAGCACCCCTGCTTTGACGAGAGGCAGAGAGATGTGATGTTGCTTTTGCTTTGGTGGAAGTCCGTGACAACTTCACAGCCCTCGGAGCCGCAGCCTGGGGGGTTCTAGAGCCTGGAGCATTGGGTAGCCAGCATGCATAGGCCCCGAGGCTGTGGTCCAAGTTCCATAGGGTTCTGTCACCTACTGGCTGCAGTGTCGGGGGCAAAATACCACACACCCAGCGACCTGGCAACCTCGGATGGCCAGGAGTATGAGATTTCTGTCATTCCGAGTTCTCCTTGGAGTTTTCACTCATTTTAAGCACATTTCATCATCCTAAGATCCAGCTTTTGGCATTTTATCGTCTCTGAGATTGGGACATGACTAACCGTAGCGTTTTTCTTTCTAAAAGGTACGGTAGAAAAAAACCCAGTGAACCTCAGAAACCATATTGTCTTCCAGTCAATTAAATTGAGGTGAAAAATTTGTGTGATGATTAATGACCCCCTCCAAACTGATGTGAGTAAAAACACCAACTTTTAAAAAGCCGACCTTTCCTTTACCACAGACTGGCAGTTTGACTCGAGTAAAGACAAGGGGCCCCTTTGAGCTCTCCTCGTGCACAAAATGGCTGTAATAAAGTGACACAGCTCCCAGCCAGCGCCAGGCTGGCAAGAGGAAGTGCCCACACAGATACGTACTTAGACAGGAGTACTCCCCAAACGCCGACACAGTAAGAAGGCAGGAATAGTGGGTTTTGTTCACTTTTTTTTTAATAATAGCATATAAATTGGACTACAACAGAAGGAAGTTTCGGGGAAGTTAATGGAACTATTTTAGAGGGGGGACTATGAAGGTAGGGAAAAACTGGGTGGGCTGGGTATGTTGTAGTCAAGCTTTAATGATTGTCTCCAAGTTTCAAGACTGTTGAAGTTGGAGAAATCTGCAGAGGACAGAAAGAAAATAGGCATTAGAAACCAGTCGTTTCTAGGTGTCAAAGATGTGCAACCATCTCAACTCTTGAAGTCCCCGAACCCCCCACCCTCGCTCTTCAGGCACTTAACTTACGGGAAAGGTTTCAGAATGGCTCCACCCGCATGTGGGAGGGACTTTAAACCGGTTATGGAGAAATAAAGTACGCGCGCGTTTACTTTGGTGCTACATCGATTTTGAAATCCACGAATACTAATTTTTCCTAATGTTTTCTATGAAGTTTTTTCAGCCTTCTAGTACATCTTTTCCCATATCCACCCATAATCGATACAGTGTCCGAGGACTCCAAACCTGCCAACCACCACTACGCTTCAGAACCTCCGCCAGAACGCGGGCTCTGAACTCTGGAACCGCGAAGGCGAAGGCGAAGGTAAGGAGAGCGCCCCTGCCGCGGGCCCTTTAGATTCCAAAAGGAAGATGATGAGTTTATAACGAGTGCCAAGTGCTTGTCCAGAGCTGTGAAGATGGCCTCGCCCTTCCGCGTTCCCCAGGCATCTCTTGCACCTGGTGGGACTTAGCTAGCGAGCTCGCAGTAACCAAAGGCGCTTCAGGCCCGGGTGCGCAGCTCGACAGTACCTGAAACTGCTTCCAGTCCCATTGTCTCCCTCCTCAGGCCTCCTTCAAACCTGCTAGCGGCTTCCTATCATTTCTAGAACAAAATGGATGCTCGGTACTTGGACATACAAGGCCCTTATACTGGATCTGGCTTCTGCCTTCCTCTAGAACTTCATGGCGTATACACGGCTCCTGCTCGCCTTTCTGTCCTCCCAACTGTCCACATTCATTCCTCCTAAGAGCAGCCTTTGCACCTGGATCTCTCTCCCATAGCTACTTTCTCATCATCAGTCAAATTTTTCTGACCGCTCTTTAGCTTCTCCTCTTCACACTTCACTCATCCATCACGTTGGTTTATTATACAAACTCACTCTCTCAAAACACATGGTGAATCTTGCTTAAAGTCTGTTTCCCAGAAGGTAAGCCCTAAGCGGTCATGACTCCTGTTTTGTCTTGTTCATCTTGGTGTCCCCAGTACCTAGACCAGAGCTGATCATATAGTGAAATCTTAACAAAGGAATTGTGGGACCAGCTGAAGGAGTCCGGACTGGCCCTTGAAAAACAACGGCTAGCCAGGTGGCTGTGATAAGGTGGCTGTATCTCACAGGGCCATCTTCACAGGGTGATGGTCTTGGACCAATGCCGCGAAAAATAGGCTATGCCCTAAATCCAGTGAAAGAATGGAGAAGGGATTGCAGCGTGGACATCTCCCCTGGGAGGGGGGCGATTTCTCCCTTTCCCTCCCTTCCTGTCTCTCTCCTATAAGCGCAAGCACTCTACAGGAAAAAATAAAGAAGAAAGGAAAAAGAAAAAGAAAGAAAGAAAGAAAAGAAGGAAGGAAGAAAGAAAAAGAAGGAAAGGAGGGAGAGATAGGAAAGGGAAAGGATTGCAGTGCGACCTTCCCAAGAAGGGGCGCTTTCTAGCTTTGCCGCTGGTTTCTCCAGGAGAGATTGCAAATTTTGCCAAAATGGAAAAAAAAAAAAAGTGCTTGGATCCGAGGACTTGAAGAGAAAGAGAAAGAAGGGCGAGCTTGTGTGCCTGGATTAAACATTTAGAGTTTTGTTATTACGGATCTCAGTTTATTCATTTCCCTGTTGACCAAATCAACAGACTTGCCAATTTTCCTCCTCTGGGTCTCTGGTTTCTTGCTCCGCCCTCTGCCCCGCAACAGCCCTGTGATTGGCCTACGCCGGGAAGCGGTGCAAGCTCCAATTGGAAGAGGAGGGAGGGTGCGCCAACTGAAGGACACAGCACCTCCCACTCCCAAGGCGCAGCGAGTTTTGCCTTAGGTATTCGCCTCACCTCCCAGCAGAGGGCCTCGAGCTAGGCTCTCGGCCAGGTCCTCCTGAGCTCCCATAAACCCCAGAGACTCTAGTAACCCAGTTTTGAGACAAAATGTCTAAATTTCACATTTTATGACTTTTAAGATACTGAAATTTAGTATCTGTTTTGTTAACAAAATAGAAAAACGCTGTTCTCCAGTAAAGAAATCTGAGTAAAGTTGATACCAGGCAGACAGGTCTGGAACTAGGGAGATTGGACTGAGGGAAAAGAAAGGCTTTGAGGTCGCAAAAGGGATAGGCAAGAAGGAGCACAATTCCATTCCCTTCACGCAGTGGCATCCTACAGAACCAGAAAGTTTAAGAGAAGAGAGGAGGGGCCTGTAGGTGGCATGGTGGTTAAGGACTGGATTCCAACATGGTGGACCATGGTTCAAGTCCTGAACTTGGCCCCTTGCTTTCTCACTTTCTCTCTTTCTCTCTCTGATGAGTGCATGTACCCTGTTGCAAGTTTTAAAACAATAATAATGATGATAAGTAAAATTAAATAAAAAAATTATTTTTTTTAAAGGAGAGAGAAGGGAAAGAAAGACCACAAGGACTGGTAAGGTCTCCACTCCAGCTGCCCTCAGAGTCCCTTAAAGGAGATGTGGAAAATTCCACCTTATAGAGTAGAGAACCAGATTTGGTAGAATTGTGCTATAAACCTGGGAATGACAGATCTCCAGATGATGCCACATACAACATGCTCTAGAAATCACCAGTTAAGTCCAGTTGCCTAGGTTTTCCAATAGGGAAACTGAGGCCTAGTGAGTGGATATGACTGGTTACCTAGTTTGGAGAAAGATGGGCAGTGAAGTATAAATTCCTGAGTCCTTAAAATGTCAAAGTTTAGGCCCTAAGCTGCATGCAAGGTGGCTAGGGGTTGGGAGAAGGCTTATGTGATGGTCTTCCTTTTTTTTTTTTTTTTACTTTAAGACAGCAGTGCCATTTTAAAAATTATTTTATTTTATTTATTTATTGGTATCCTTCAATATGATCGGAGAGAGAGAAAGGGAGAATGTGAAAGTCTATCACCAGGTCCAGCCTCCAACCTGTCAGCCATGTGGGAATCCAGCGCCTTAACCACCATGCCACCTGCTGGCCCCGTGGTGGACTTTCACGCACACAAGTTTATTTTGGGCTGTTTCCCCGTCTGTCGCCTTAGAGGGGAAGCGCAATCTGGAGACTGAGGCTGTCCCCTGGGCTGTCCTGTGAGCTGAGACACCAGAGACCCTGCACTTCCAAGAGCTTTCTCTTCGGGAAAAATTCCAGAAACATGCTGAGCGTTGGAAGTTTTCAGGGTTCAAATTCTTAGATAATCAGTCCTCACCTGGGGGGGCCTTACACGGTAGCGTCTGGGTGGGCAGGGCCCCCGCCTTCCGCGACCGCGCGCAGGTACTGGGCGACGTCGCGGTGGCCCCGCTCCTCAGCCAGGTCCACGGGCAGGCGGCCCCACGCATCGCGCACATCCAGCCGCGCCCCGGCCCGGTGCAGCGCCACCAGCGTGTCCAAGAAGCCCTCCCGGGCGGCGTCGTGCACGGGTTGGGTGAGGGTGGCGGGGTCGGCGCAGCTGGGCTCGGCGCCGTGGAGCAGCAGCAGCTCGGCCACGCGGGTGCTGCCCATCATCATGACCTGCCAGAGAGAGCAGAGTGGTCAGGGCCTGGCTGGGGGAGGGCAATGTGGCTGCGACATCTGTCACTCCCATTGATCGCCAGAGTTGATTTGGCTGATCTGGCTGGCGAGGCGGGTATCCCCTTTCTCCCTCACTTCTCCTCGAGCGTCCCTCCCGAAGCGGCGCGCTCGGTCGAAGAGGACGACCGGATAGAGGAGGGCCTTCTTCGGTCGAGGGTGTACGAGTAGGGGCGCTCTCCTGCTAGAACCTCCAAACAAGCTCTCAAGGAAAGAAATTCTATTTGTGAAGCCGCTCTCTACCCTAAGCAGACTCCTGGACAAACCACAGGCGTCTAACTAGCCGTCCTTTGCTTCCAGTTCCCAACTCCCTTCTCCAGTTCTGTGCATTCTCCAGTACACATTGAATTACATTGTATTTCCCAACCTTCCGCCAAGTTCTAGCCACACGCATAGGTTTCTAAATTATCTTAGAAAAAAAGCCATTCCCAAAGAGTAATTTTAAAATAGTGTCCACAATCAAATACGCTAACAACTTCAATGCTGCTTTGCAAGTGGTGGTGGTAGACAATTCCTTTTTAGGGTAATTAGTATTAGCACAGGGATAATAATTTTATAAAGATGAATTACAGGTACAGATGTATTTTTTGTTACATTTTGTACTGATTAAGCTCCAATACTTAATTTACCTAAATAAAGGAACCTAATAAAGTATGTTATTATTGTTGAGTCCTGTCCTGAAGAAAATGAAACCAACGTAATTATCACAAAGACAAAGAGAAAATATAACTGACACAAAAAGAAAAAAATGTTGTACTACATTGTTTTGTGTATACAATTAAGTCCTTCATCTTGGTCATAAAACTGGTCGTCAGCGTTTTTTCTTATATTTTATGATACGAAAAAGCTGAAAAGTAATCCCTATTTAAAAATTTAAATCATACTAGCAATCCAAAGCAAAAAGAAAATAAATTAACTAAATGAGAATTTGTGAAGTGCTTAAATCCATTTGATAAAAAATAAGTTGAGTTTAGTACTTAATTTTTTCAATCAGCTTTCTCCATATTAAACACCAATTGGTTATGGTTCTAAACCAGAATCATTTCCTCTTTTCCAGGTTCTTCTTCCACCACTAGAAAACTACCAAATTACCCAACTTTCCTTTTCCCTTTACTCTTTTTTTTTTTTTGGTGTTAGTTTTTAAAAATAATTTTGGTAACCAGGATATATAAAATATTATGGTTTGCTTGGTCAATCTTAATTGCGAAACAATTTTTTTCCTGCTGCGTTTGCTGCTTTTTCAGCCATGATCTCTGCATACTTCCTTCGGTTGTATCTTCTGAACTGGAATCAGCCAGCAGTTCTTCCACAATAGTTCTTTTCCTTTGCTTCTTGGGAACTCGTGAATGGTAGAAGTCAGCCGGGCTATCAACAACGGTTCCAATCTGGAAGTACTTGGGGAAGCCATTTCTATCATTTTTCTTATAAAATCTCTTTGGGTCCATGCTTGCTCTCATCTTCAGTGCTTTGAGATCATTTTTCAGTTCATCTGTCAATTCTGGGGCTTTCATACCAAACCAGCCATCACCAGCTGTTTTTTGTTGCTCCTTTCTGCATTTTTTCTGAAGTTGATGCTTTGATTCACTATATGGTGGGACACAGTAATTTTTTTCAAAATCAGGGGTAATGATGGCTTTCTGCAGAAGCGCATTTTTCCTTTTCTCCTTGATCTGTGTTAAGGTTCTCTTCTTAGACTGTGTAGTTTGTCTGCACTGAAATTAATATATAAACCACCCAACTGCTTGATACTCAGAGCAGGGTCTATGCTGCTGCTAGTCAACTTCAGAAGTTTAGACTTTGTGTTATTTAGTAAGTCATCTTCATATCTCATCTTTACTTCTGTCAAGGTCTGATGGTTCTTCACTTTTTTCATCCTCTTCCTCCTCTTCATTAGTGGCACTCTCACTAATTGCCTTTTTTTCCTCTTCCCAGTAAAAATTTTTATCAGAACTCAATCCAGGAGTTGTGTCAATTACAAACAATGCATTGTCATGTGACATATTTCCCGAGTGTCCACTTAAAGACTCCCTTTGGCCACTATCTTCAACAAAACGCAGAGTGTCCTCTTCATCCTCACTGTGTTCAGATTGCTGGCTTTCATCACTGCTGAGAACTCATAAAACAGAATCATCCTTATCCTGACATGTGTTGATCTCAGACTTGTATAGTGTGGTAGCACACTCAGCATCTACATTCCCTTTGCCGCCATGGTCTTCGCTGAAACCGATAATTATGGGGTCTTCATTATCATCATCATCACAATCACCAAACTTTGTCAAATCATTTTTTATAGTGCTCTTTCTTTCCTCATTCCATCTGTCCACTTCCACAACTGAAAATGTTTGAGCTAATGATTTCATTATGGCCTCACAGTTCAGATTTGAGGACTTTGATCCAGTTTTGTTCTTTTGGGGAGTTGAATACCTTTCAGAAGTTCACTGCTGACTGCTAGTGCCCTGAAGCTCAGAAAGACACTTCAACTGGGAATTTTCCTCATTAATTTCTTTCTCCTCATCTGTTACTCCATTGGCGTCTTCATCTAAATTATGCTTTTTTATTTCTTTAAAAGGTGCTACCTTGGTCTGTTTTTCCTCTCTTACATTAAAACATTGATTTTTTTTTCTTTTTTGGGGAGAGGTTTTTTGCTATAGGGCGTGTGCGCTCGCCAGACAGACAGAGAGAGACAGAGAGACAGAAAGCGAGAAATCACCCCCAGGGAGGATGGCCACGCCACAATCCCTTCTCCTCCATTCTCCTCTTGGGATCTTGGGCACACACGCACACGTGCCCGGTGTGAGTTTTAAGCCACCGGGTCCGGGACGCGAACCTCGGTTGACTACGTGGGAGTCCAGCGACATAGCCATTATGCTAACTGCTGGTCCCAAAAACATTGATGTTTTTGCATTGCTGGTATTTTTTCCAAATTTCTGTGGGAGGAATCACTATCGGTATCACAAATTTCATTATTACAAAAATCTGACTTAATTATCTGAGAAAGAGATTTTGCTTGTAAATCAGAAGTCTCTCTGGTGTTTGAATCCTCTGAACTTACAGTTGTATCCATGATATGCCTTTGATTTCTTGGTAAAATATTATCAACTTTCTTTTTGGTGTGTGCTTGTGATTTCCTCTGCATACTCCTGGTTCTTTTCCTAGATGCGACGGCAGAAAATGAACTGTCCAGGCATGAAGACTCAGCATTGGAAACAGCTTCTGTATATGATTCTTGGCTTGGTTCTGTTAGAGATTTAGCCTTATGCCTTTCGGTTATTGTAGTTATTTCTGGGGAAGGCACAATTCTAGAAATACCTGAAACGTGAGGTTCTGCTTCAGAGACAACTTCTTCAGTATGAGACTCATTTATTGAAGTTATTTTCAGTTTTTTCCTAATTTTGGACACTGGGGTACATGCAATTAAGATCTGCCTTCTCCTTGTTACTCTGAAAATGGGATCCTGGGGCTCAGACACAGAAGAACAATTTGACTCCGCTTCCGAGGTCTCTCCATTAGTACATGATTCAGTCATCTCTGACAATGAGCCTGTAGTTCTGTTCTTGTTTCTGCTCTTAGGCGCTCTAGGGATTGAACTTTGTTTCCCAGTTGTTTGTGGTTCAGCAACGGTTGGGTCAGATTATTTCTTGCTTTCTGGATGTGCTGGAATCCCTTTAGCAGTACTCTTCTCCTGGCAGCGTGGAGGCGACGAGGCGTGCCTCGCAGCCTGAGAGCGGGCGGACCTGGTGACCATCATCCTGGCGGCTGACGCTTCTAACTTCCCAATCCCTAGCAGGCACTCTCTTTTTCCCCCCCCCCCCCCCCCCCCCCCCGAGGTTTTCGCTATAGGGCAGGTGCGCTCGCCAGACAGACAGAGAGAGACATAGAGACAGAAAGAGAGAAATCACCCCCCAGGGGGGATGGCCACGCCACAATCCCTTCTCCTCCATTCTCCTCTCGGGGTCTTGGGCACGCGCACACGCGCCCGGCATGAGTTTAAGCCACGGGGTCCGAGACGCGAACCGCGGTCGACTATGTGGGAGTCCAGCGACATAGCCATTACGCTAACTGCTGGTCCCTCTTTTTCTTTTTTTTAAAGAGAGATTTTTGCCATAGGGTGAGGGCTCTCACCAGAGAGACAGAGTGAGAACTCACCCCCAGGCCACACTGAAAAATCCCTTCTCTATTCTCTCTGGATTTTGGATTTTGGGCACAAACGCGCCTGGTGTGAGTTTTAAGCCACCCGATCCCCATACTGAATCAAAGTCGACTATGTGGGAGTCCAGCAGCGACAGAACCATCTTGCCATTTGCGTCCCCTTTTTTCTTTTTTCTTTTATTGACAGGATTTTTACTTAAGGATGCGGGGCGCTCTCCAGAAAGACAGAGAGAGACAGAGAGACAACAAGCGAGAAAGGGGGGGGGGGCACACCGCAATCCCTTCTCCTCCATTCTCCTCTCCGGATCTTGGGCACTTATGCACTCACGCCAGGCGAGAGTTTAAGCCACCAGGTCGGGGACACCAACTGTAATCGACAACAAGGGAGTCCAGAGACATAGCCATTATGCCAATTACTGGTCCCCCTTTTTCACATAAACAAATAAGATTTCTTTTAACAAATTTTAGGATTCCAAAGCAGAACTCCTGGTCTCTAAGTTGTTGGCAAAATGTTAAAGATGTTAAATAAGGAAGCACGCATGCATTACTTTTAAGGATTCATGCTTGTTTTTATGCAGCCACTTAACCTAGTTTCTAAATCTCTCCACTTTTTGGATTTCAAATCATCTCCAGTTTTAAAGAATTTAGTATTAGTTTTAGATCACTCTCTTTTTAGAAATCTAAAACTAATAGTAAAATGGAGGTCTAAAACTAGTACTAGCAGCAAAGTTTCAGGAAAGAAAAGGTTCTTTCTGAAGTTTTAAGATTCTGAGTTATTTTCCTTTTTGTCCTGTTATGTTTGCAATGTGTATTCGTTTTATGTACATTTGCTTTTACAGAATTAGAAATTATTGTCCTCACTGGAAATAAACTATGGCGATGACTGCCAGAAAGAACTTTTTTTTTTTTTTAGTCTGAAATTTAGGAAGTTAGTGACGGCGAAAAAAAGAATAACGCAACTGAAAAACAAACAAACAAAAATATATGTATGTACCAACATCCCTACCTCCCTTCCACAGAACTGGAGTGGGGAGGAGAAAAAATGACATTCATCCACGATGAGGAACTGAAAACTCTCTCATATAGGTTAAACTGTAACAGGTAAGTTAAAAAGAGCAGAACTAATAGGAAATACTCCCAAGCGTCAAGTATATGATGTTATGGGAGGTGCTCCCACAGGAACGTCTTTCCCCATGTGTCCCACAGGAACGTCTTTCCCCATGTGTCCTTTCCTACGACAAGCATGAAATTTCCCTACTCAGAAAAATAAACACACTCTGTAGTTGCTTCTCAGTCATTTCGATCGGTATTTATCTCAACGTCCACGACAGTAGATTTCCACCGAAATTTCCCCGAGCAAGGAACAAGACACGGTCCATGAGAGGGTCTGCGATCGGACCTCAGAAACCCCAGCCATTATGATTTCTTTGAAATTCGCGTTTTATCCCAAACCTTCGAAAATGGCATTATCTGATGAAAAGCATACCTCTCTCTAAGGCAAGTCCCCATCCTCCCCACCCCCAGTCTCCACGGCATTCTAGAGATCAGCGCGCCCACTATCCCCTCATTCCTTCCGTGGCTCCCTGAACCCCCAGGGATGTCTCCAAGAGGTCTCTGATTCCAAACGCCCTCGGAAAACCCCCAGAAACCGCCGCCTTTTCCAGAAGGAAGCGCTACCTGCTGAGGATTCCCGACAAACCTCCTCCCCCAGAGTGGCCGACACCCGCTGCTCCGTTGCACACCCGCGGACCGACCTGAATCGGCTTCCGACCATAGCGGTTCGGGGCATTGGGCGACGCCCCCGCCTCCAGCAGCGCCCGCACCTCCTGCACCCGGCCCTGCGCAGCGGCGTTGGCCAGCCAGTCCGCGATGAGCTCCATGCTGCTCCCGGCCGCGAGTCCCGACCCCCTCTCGTCCTCCGCGGCCGCACCGCGCACGCTGCCCGCCCCACCCTCTCGGGATCAGCCCGCCCCTCCTCCTTTCTCCCCCGCAGGCGGAAGAGGCCCCCCCAGACTCAAGTCGCTCGGGGCCCTAGGTGCCTCCGCGTCATCCCCGTGCAGGGGGGCGCCCTTTGCTCAAGCGATTGCAATTCTCCTGAATTCGCCCCGAGTGGCTCGCTCGCTCGGGGGTGGGGGTGGGGGGCACCGGCCGGAAGCCGTCAGTGCCCAGAGCCTGAGGACATCATGGGGGGAGGGCGCCCTGGGCTCCTCCACCTGACCCCCTCCACGCGGCCGGCCTCCGCTCCTCAGCGCAGAGCGCCACTTCCTGCCCCGCAAAAGGGGCGCACTCTGCCAAAGCGAGATTTCTCCCCATTTTACTTCCTCCCGCGTGCAACCCCCTGGCGATAGAAATCTGCGCGGGATTCCTAACCGCCAAATTTGAACCAGGGTGTTTGGTGTCGGAGGCAAAGTATTGCTTCCTTTTTTCGTCCAAAGAAACGGCAGTTTTCCTCTCCCGGTGGTAAAAGTCTCATGGAGGATCTATACCGGGGTAAGGCTGGCTCAGAGGCATGTCCTCGCTCAGACGACACAGTCAGTCGCCCTTCCCGCACCCAGCCTCTGGCTTTCGTGTGTCGTGTCCACTATGCCAGAAATCCTAACAAAGAATTCACTGTGGATCGTCTGCCTGCGGCCTGCGCCGGCACCGCCCCAGCTCCTCCTGAGTGTGCAGCCTGTTTGCAGGGAGAGTCATCCTGGACACGTGCAGTGCCTGGCAGAAGGGCTGCCTCCTACAAAATGACGTGTATTTAACTCTAAGTAGACAGCGAAGTGGGGAAGGGCAGACTCCATTAGTTATTAATAAGTCACTTTTTCAAGACCACAGAAAGGGCTCAGGGTTCTAGACGCAGAGTTGCGCAGTGATTCAGAGGCGAGGCTTAGATGCTGCCCGGAGCGATCTTGAATCTCTTTCCATTCCCCACAGTCTCTTCCCTAATGGGAATATCTTACAGTATGCTTACTTTAAAATGGGGAGCCAAGAGTGTCCCCATAACTTTATAGGGCTAGTGTGAGGTTTAAATGGATTGATGAACATACAAGCATTAAGAACAGTGCCCCACTTCCTAAACTAGTTTGGCCATTTAATTATCCAGTTTGCAATATTTGGGGGAAGCACAGAGAAGAAAACCGTTTGGGTAGAATTACCAATGTTACATAAAGGTAAAGACCAAGAAGACCTTAATCACTGAAAAGACATGGCCCCCCTCCACCACCCTCACACAAAATGAAAAGCTAAACAGAATTAACAAGTTTAACAAGCTAAACAACTATATCAAGGTTCTGATTTTTTTCCATTTGACTATTACTTGTATGCTTTCTATGTGTGTGTGTGTGTGTGTGTGTGTGTACGCGCGCATATATACATATACGGTACACTTTAAAAATCAGATGGCTGGAAGCAACAGATGGTATAACAGTTATGTCACTGGACTCCCAGATGGCTGACCATGGTTTGAGTCCTGGGCCTGGAGGCTTCCAAATCATGCTGGGTGCACGTGTGTGTGCACCCAACATCCTGGGAGGAGAATGGAGAAGGGATTGCCGCATGGCCGCATGGCCATCTGCACTGAGGGATGATTTCTCACCTTCCCTCTCACTGTGCCTGTCTCTCTCCCTCTCCCCAGTGCACAGGCCCTAAGGCAAAAACCTCTTTTTTTTTTTTTTTTTGGAGAGGTTTACGTTATAGGGCGCTTGCGCTTGCCAGACAGACAGAGAGAGAACATAGAGACAGAAAGCGAGAAATCACCTTTCTCCTCCATTCTCCTCTCCGGATCTTGGGCACGCACGCATACGCGCCTGGCGTGAGTTTTAAGCCACCGGGTCTGGGACGCGAACCAAATCGACTACGTGGGAGTCCAGCGACATAGCCATTACGCTAACTGCTGGTTCCCAGGCAAAATCCTCTTAAAAAAATCGGATTGCTTAAATTTTGCTGACGCCATAAGCACATGCTTAATCTGGTCTCTGGTTAACCCAACTGTTTTAAAAGTTATGTTTCAAACCCTGGTTGGCTTCTCTTACCAACCTAGAATACCTTGTACCTTTAGTTTCTGTAAGGTCAAGTAAAACATGAGGTTTTAAGATTATACCAATTTTGGGGCCAGCAGGGTGGTGTGGTGGTTGAGATGCTGGAATCCCACATGGCTGACTGTGGTTTAAGTCCTGGACTTGGGGGCTGGCTTGCTTTCTCACTTTCCCTCTTGCTCTCTCTCTCTCTGTCTGTCTCTCTCTGGTGAGTGTATGCCTCCTCCTCATAGCACATTGGAAAACAATAATAATAAATAATTTAAATAATTATTTTTAAAATACCAGGGCCAGCAGGTGATGTGGTGGTTAAGGAGTTGGACTCCCATGTGGCCGACTACGGTTCAAGTCCTGGATCTGGTGGCTTGCTTTCTCACTTTCTCTTTTTCTCTCTCTCTCTGGTCAAATTTTAAAAATAATAAAAATAGGGGCAGGCAGATAGCATGGTGGTTAAGGCAGTTGGACTCCCACATGGCTGACCACAATTCGAGTCCTGGACCTGGCAGCTTTCTTTCTCACTTTCCTTCTCTTTCTCTCTCTCTCTAGTCAACTTAAAAATAAAATAAATGACAATGAATAAAATTAAATATAAAAAATAAATAAAATTGAACATATAATTCTTTTTTTAAATGATACCAATTTAAATATTTAGTGAATGTCAAATCTGTTCTTAAAAATCCACAATGTGGGCCAGCAGGTGGCATGGCGGTTAAATTGCAGGATCCCACTTAGATTTCACTTGTAGGACTCACAAATGTGGTGGCTTAAAAATCACGTGGGTGAGAGTGCATTTGTGCCCAAAATCTTTTTTTTTTTTTTTTTTTTTTGGAGAGGTTTTTGTTACAGGGCACGTGCGCTTGCCAGAAAGACAGAGAGAGACAGAGAGAAAGAAAGCGAGAAATCACCCCCCTGATGGCCAGGGTGCAATTCCTTCTCCTCCATTATCCTCTCGGGATCTTGGGCATGCACGCACATGCACCTGGCATGAGTTTAAGCCGCCGGGTCCGGGACTCGAACCACGGTCGACTACATGGGAGTCCAGCGACATAGCCATTACGTTAACTGCTGGTCCCCATTTGTGCCCCAAATCTAAGGAGACTGTGGAGGAAGAGATTGCCCCATGGCCAACCTCACAAAGGAGTGATTTCTCACTTTCCTTACCTCTTTCGTTCTGTTTTCTGCCTCTCTCTGGCAAGTGCACACGCTGTATGGCAAAAACAAAAACTAAACTAAACAATGAAAAAGAAAAGAAATCCACAATGCATTGGCTAAGGAAATGGAACTAGGAGATGGAATCATATATACTGCCAGAGGGAGTGAGAGACGCGCCCACATGGCAGTCTGTTTTCCTCCATTTCTCCTTTTCATCAGGATTTTGGGCAAGTACATACACAAGCCTCTGAGGCTGGGATTCAAGCTGTTGTGGGCCATGTGGGATTCAGCTCCCAATACACAGGACTTACCTACTGAGTTCGGGGAGCCAGCCCTGGAATCATAGAAAAGCACCCTGTGGCTGCACTGTATACAGAGGCCGAGGTTTGGCAATATTGCGAACAAGTTTTAAATAGACACTGGCTCTGGCACTTGCAGAAGAGCTCCTGCAAAGTGATGGCAACCTTGGGTGTGGCCCCTTTGTTTTGAAAATTGATCTTGTTATCTGTTGTGTAAACAAATAGTTAATAGTGTGAACATTTTCCATTTTTTTTAAAACTTACTGCACTTTCAATGTACTTATCCATTCAGCCTCACACCAGAAAGGCAAAACGCTAGAAGGACGAAGGTGAAAAGCCAGAGTCCTGGAACTGGTTATGCCAGCCTCAGGTTTCACATGTGTACAATGGGGTCATAATATACTTCAGTTTCATAAAACCACATGATGTTTGTCAAAGAGCTTTTGAAATTTTAAATTTTGTTGGTTATTGCTATTATCTCCTTACTTTTCCTCTTCACAGAGAATGTGTGGCCTTTCTTCAGTTTGTGCAAACAAACTTATCTCAAGTCTGATAAGTGTGTGTGTGTGTATTAAATTTTAACTTTACTTACTTCTTTATTTTTAATTTGACCAGAGAGGGACAGAGTGAAAGAGAGAGAGTGGGAAAGTGAAAAAGCAAGTCACCAGGTCCAGGACTTGAACCGTGGTCGGCCATGCGGGAGTCCAGCACCCTTAATCACCACACCACCTGCTGGCCCCTGCGTGTGGGTTCAAACCTGGACATCTCGACTGATTCACTCTCTAATTTTGAACAAATGTATTAACATCTTTGGACCTCCGTTTTCTTATTTGTATAATTTAGATAATAATAGTACTTGCTGGATCAGCCTGTGAGATGGTGATTAAGGCGACTGGATCTCACATGGCTGACTGCATGCTTAGAGTGCTGACACAGCAGCTTGAAAACATGCTAGGCACTGAGTGTGCGTGTCCAAGCTCCCTGGAGGAGAATGAAGGAGAAGGGAATGTGGCATGGCAATCCCCTCTAGGGGGTGCTTTCTTACTTGCCCTTTCTGTTTCTGGGGAGCACATGCCCCTAGCACATGCTTCATTAAAGAAAGAAAACAAACAGATCATACTTGCTTTAAATAGCTATTGTGGGGGTTCAATGAAGAACTACGTGTAATGTCCTCAGAAAAGCAGAGGAAGCATATGATAAAGCAAGAAAATGAAAAGGAATCCAAACTCATTCTAGTGACTTAGGTAAAGGCTCTCTGGATGCTGAGAGCTGGCGCCAGTGTTGAATAAGGGTGCAGAGGTGTAAAGACAGACAAGGAGAATGGAGTTCCAGCAGAGGTGAGAACAGGTGCAGAAGCATAGAGGTAAAAAACAAACAAAAAAAAACAAACAAACAAACAAAAAAAAACAAACAAACAAACCAAAAAAACTGGAAGCAATTCTCTGGATGAGAAGCTGGAACAATAAACCTCTGCAAGAAGGGTCTGAAAAGGAGCCTTCGAAGTTCTGCTCAGAGAGTCCTAAGGAAGACCAAGAGTGAATGGGATGGCAAGGACGGGGAGTGCTGTGTACTTAGACTACTCTTTCACAGCTTCACGGTGACAGTTCAAGGCCACGGATGTGAAGGCAGAAGAGACCTGAGTACACACATACCCCAAAAGGAAGAAGAAAAGAGAGGAACAGTGAGAAGGAAGAACAAGAGAGGTCGAGGTCACAGAAAAGATGGATTTCTGAGGACTCAAAGCCCCTAAAAAGTCAGGAAGACATGGTTCTAAGGTACACAGACAGTTAAGTTTTTGAATACAAAAGAAACAAGCAGATGAGAAGAGGGAGAAAAAGAGCAGGGAGGAAGTTGAGACACTTCCTCTCAAGAATGAAGAGGCTGACCTGTTTGCAGAATGGTAAATGGTGGGTTAGGAAGTTTGAGAATGGTGAAGATTTAGACTACTTCATATGACGAAAGAGGAAGGGTCCTGAGATGAACTTAAACACAGAAAGCCCTGTTCACTAGATGGGAGCACCCAGCTGAGGGTGGACCTGACTACTTTATTTCAATTAAAGGAAGCTTTGCAATGGTTCTACTCTACAGAAACCCTACAAATCAAAGAACAGTAACACTAAATGTCAACATTGGTTCACTATATGACCAGGAAAAGAATTGAGAAGGTACTGTTCTGAAATTAGGTTCTGGTTCTGGTAAGGAATCACAAGATTGGCAAGGTATAATAAGTATGCCATGTGAAAAGCAAGGTAATTTTGTTAGGAGAGTGAATGGAGTTGGAGAACTGCTCTGGACTGAAACCAAGTGACAGTCCTGTTGTATTTAATGAGCAATTGCCTTTTGACTATGAAATTCTTGGAGACTATTTTTAGCTTCAATGTCTGTAATCTTCAGAATGGCCTCTATCTTGTCCTATCATTTATGCCTCATGAGATTATTATGTCAAGTGAGATTATACACTCAAAACCTGTTTCAAAAGCATACATATATCTCTGCCATTTTCTTTTTGAGAGATTGTTGTTATAGGGAGCTCATGCTCACTGGAGAGACAGAGAAACAGAAAGTGAGAAATCACCCGCCAGGGGGAATGGCCATGCCACAATCCCTTCTCCATTTTCCTCTCAAGATCTTGGGCATGCATACACATGCACCTGGCATGAGTTGTAAGTTGCCGAGTCTGGGACTAGAACTGCAATCAACTAGGTGGGAGTCCAGCAATGTAACCATTACATCATCTGCTGGTCCCATCTTTACTATTTTTAATATTAGCATTGCTATTAAAACAATTGTTCAAAATGAAAATTGAGGTGGGGCCAGCATGTGGCGTGGTGGTTAAGGCGCAGGACATTCCCACATGGCCAACTGTGGTTTGAGTGCTGGACCTGATGGCTTGCTTTCTCACTTTCCCTCTCTCTTCCTCTGTGTATCTACCACTAGTCAAATTAAGATAAATGAATGAATAAAGTTAAATTTAAAAAGATTGAGGCAAAAATAAAGTATACATAGACTATTTCTGGAAAGATACTGTGGGGGGAGTAGACAAAGAGGATGGGCATGAGACTTGCTTTTCACATTCTGCAGTGAGAATTCTTTGATTTTTGTACTATGTACATTTATTAGTCTTTTTGTTTGTTTTTGCTCAAGAGCATGTGCACTCACTAGAGAAAGAGAGAGGGAAAATGAGAAGTAACCCCCCCCCCCCCCACGAGGGATGGCCATGTTGCAATCCCTTCTTGCTTCATTCTCCTTTCAGGATTTTGGGCATGCACGTGTACACACACACACATACACACACACACACACTCAGCATGATTTTCAATCTGCTGGGTCCAGGACTCAAACTGCAGTCAGCCATGTGGGAGTCCAGCAACTTAACCACCACACCACCTGCTGGTTCATATATTAGCCATTCTAATGAATTAAATAACATAATAACGTTAGCAAACAAATAAGAGTTGCTTTTCTCAGAACCATTGCTCTTATGTAACCCGACAAAGCATAACTGAGTAGTTGTCGTATTTCAAGCACTTGGGTGAAAGTGATGGATATAAAGAAAAAAAAAAAAAAAAGAAACAAAGAGCATGTATTAATAAGAACCATCAGCATATTTGCTTCTCTGGAGGAGGACAGTGGTGTTTAATTGGGATGAGCCCCTAGAGTAGAACCTGGTATTGGGAAGGAAGACTGGGTGATGTATTCTGATAAGGAATACCTAAGACCTGTGTTACTAGAGAAAAAAATCTATTTTGGGGTTTGGAAGGGTACCATAGTTAGGGAGACTTCCTTAGCCCATCAGAATAAGCTCGATGTCCTGTAGTGCACCAGCTAAGCACAGCTGCGTTGAGCAGCAGGGATGAGCTCAGCACCTTCGGTGTGACAGAGGATTATTCACAGGCAAAGGCAATGGAAGAACAATTGCATACACTCTCCTTAATTTAGAAAGACAATTTGGGACCAGCCCAGGGTGTGGTGGTGGGTTCCACATGACTGACTACACGGTTCAAGTCCTGGACCCAGAAGCTTGTGAAACACACACCAGGCAAATGTACATGCCCCAAATCCAGAATGGATTGTGATGTGGCTGTCTCCCATGGGAGTGGGCGCTTTATCTGTGTGTCTCTCTCTGATGAGAACATGCATCCTCTGGCAAGTTTTTTTTTTTTTTTTACAAAATTAAATGTTGGAACCAACAGTTGGCATAGTGGTTAAGGCTCTGGACTCCCAAACAGCCAACCGCGGTTCGGGTCCTGGACCGGGCAACTTGAAACTCACTCTGGGCATGTGTGCATGTGTGCCCAAAACCCCAAGAGAAGAATGGAGGAGGAATTGCAGAGTGACCAGTCACTGGGAGGTGATTTATCACCTTCTCGCTCTCCCTCCCTCTCTCTCGCTCTCTCTCTCTCTGGTGAGTGCATGTGCTCTATAGCAAAAATCTCAATAAATAAAAAATAAATAAATGTTTAAAAAAAGGAAAGAGGGACCAGTAGTTGGCATAATGGTTACAGTGCTGGACTCCCACATGGCTGACCATGGTTCTAGTCTCAGACCCGGCATCTTGAATATCACACCAGGCACATGTACATGGGTGCCCGGAATCCCAAGAGGAGAATGGAGGAGAAGGGGTTGTGTTGTGGCCACCCCCACTGTGGAGTGACTTCTTAATTTTCCTCTATCTGTTTTGCTCTGTTTTTCTCCAGTGAGCACATGCACTCTATGACAAAAACATAAACAAAGCAATCCAAAATAAACACACACACACACACCAAGGAAAGGTAATGTTGCTAGGAAACGGTTGCAGGATAGGTCTACCTTCTATTCTTCTGCCTTGAGCAAATGATCCTTTCTTCCAGCCTCAATGTCCTCATCTACAACAAGGGGACAATAACAACTGTGCCTCAGAAGATTGTCATTTGGCCCCACCAAGCAAAGTGCCCAGCAGGTAGCGTGGTGGTTGAGGCTCTGGACTCCCACATGGCTGACTGAGGTTTGAGTTTCAGATCTGGAGGCTTAAGACTCGGGCAGATGTTTGTATGTGCCCAAAATCCCAGGAGCAGAAGGGATTATGTTGTGGCCATAAATCCTGGGTGCTGATTTCTCACTTTCCATCTCACTGTCTCTGTCTCTCTTCCTGGCAAATGCATATGCCCTATGGCAAAAACCTTAAAGAAAAAAAAAGATAAAAAAAGAAAGAAAAAAAGAAAGAAAATACCCTTCAAAGTTCCCCTGTCCAATCTGGGTGACAGGAATATTTTAAATGGGAAAGAAGTACTTTCTTATGTGAAAAATGGCAAATAATTTTATTCTTCAAAAGGAGAAAAGTAGCTTTAGCGTGAAAGAGAGATCTCTGAGAAAGCACAGCAGATTTTGAAACAGGTTTGTAAAGAAAAGGTAACATATTCCCAAGGATAGATCTGTAGGAAGATGTTCCCTTCCCCCATCCCAACCTTTTTTGTTTGTTTGTTCAGAGAGAGAGAAAGTGAGAAAGCATCCCCCAGAGGGGATGGCCACAACACAACCCCTTCTTCATTCTCTTGGAATTTTGGGCATGCAAGCATGCATGCCTGGCATGTTTGACTCAAACTGAGGCATTGGTCATGTGGAATCCAGCTGCCTTAACCTCCATGCCACCTGGTGGCCCTCCCTCCTCCCTTTTATTATTCTTTATATAGCACTTGCTATCAGCAAAGCAAAATTTTAGTGCTTGCTATGAGTAAAGCTCTCTTTTAGAAACTATATTTTATCTCCGCTTGCTCAGAATTATTTAGAATTCCTCATCCTGATCAAGTAGGATCTTAGCAAGGAGCACAAAATAAAAATGTCTTAACTTATTATAGACTTAATGCATAATTATAGGTAAATCACAATTTTTCAACTTTAGTTTTCAAAGTATTAACTGCATATAGCATCTACAGAACCTATGATCATTTTACCAAGTTATTTTGAGGATAACTTGGGAGTGTATCACACGTTTTATATAGTAGATATCCTTTCTGAACTGTGTGCAAAACAAATCTGATTTAAATCTATATAAGGAATTTACTACTAAAAATATCTTGAATAGGCTCTTGTAAAATAAGAAACCTTTGCAGCTCATGAAAACAATCACCCTCTAACTTAAATACTTTGCTAATATATCCTTTTGTATGCTGAGAAATTTGTTTTTATTGGTTTCTGTCTTTCTTCCATGAAAGGGAAAGAGGGAGGGAAAGAGGGAGAGATGGAGAGAGAGAGAAAAAGAGAGACTCTCAATGGGATCTTCACGCTACAATCCACCCCCCCCCTCAGCCAACAGTGATCATAGGCACACTTGTGTACATAGGAAGCACTTGGGATGCAAACCTGGGACCCTTCCATTTGGCTTCAGCATCCTGGAGCATCGCATTACTGCTGCTGTATGTTGACAAGTTTCTTACGATGAATCATTTAGTTTTTTGTTTTTTGTTTTTGTTTTTTTGAGACTTTTTGCTATAGGGCACGTGGGTTTGCCAGAAAAAAAGAGAGAGAGACAGAGAGACAGAAAGCGAGAAATCACCTCTAGGGGGGATGGCCACACCACAATCCCTTCTCCTTCATTCTCCTCTCAGGATCTTGGGCATGCACGCACACACGCCCAGTGTGAGTTTAAACTACTGGGTCCGGGACTCGAACCGCGATCGACTACATGGGAGTCCAGCAACATAGCCATTACGCCAACTGTGGTCCCAGGATGAATTATTTATATCTATTTGTAGCTATTTGTTCAGATAAGAAAACTAAAATAGTAGCCCAGTTTGTTTGTATATACATATGCATATATTATATGTGTGTGTGAATGTATAATTTGTTTATATGCACAGATGTTTGAATTAGCCTCATTCTGAGGATCAACATAGGTAATGAGGCATATAACATATAATTAGAGGAGAGAGAAAAACAAGCAGAAATAGAGACCACAAAAAAATTTCATTCCAAATTGCCACAAAAATCATAAAGGTTACCATTTTATTAAACCTTAGCTATATAGCAAGTATTAAGCAGTTTTCCATATATCATTTCTAATCCCACCTTGTTCTGTGGGACAGAAAGTATTATGCTTCCACATAAGTCAGAAAAAGAGGAGCCCAGAGTGCTCAAGTAACAATGCACAAGGAAATGGAGTTCAGACTCACGATTTCCAGTTCTGCCTGATTCACTGATTCACTCTCCCTGCTATGACATCTGCTTCCCTGTTCACTGACTATACAACACATGGCAGACCGCTCAGTAATGGTTCCTTTTCTTTGCGCATTGTGCAGTTCACAAAACCTGGATCAAGGTGATAAGATCTCCTCTTTCAGGAACTAGCATGCATCTGTGCTTATTCTTCAGTAGTGACATATAGTGACAGAAATTCAGATCTTAAAGCCCCCTCAAAGCCAAGCCAGTAGGCTCATTTTTTTAATGTCCCCCCCCCAATTATAGTTCACATGTAAAACGTATTAAGAAAGAAGTCGCATAAAGAAAATTAAAAATTACACCACAGAAGCAGTAATGATGAACACTGAAAAATATTCCTTCCTGTCTTTTTCCTTCCTCACTCTTTACCTTACGGATATTACACAATTTTTAATTTTATGTTATTTTATTTTTAAAACATTATTTAATTGTAGTTTTTATTATTATTTTTAAAATTTGCTATGAGGCACATATGCTCACTAAAGAGAGTCAGAGAGAAAGAGAAAGTGAGAAAGCAAGCTGCCCAGGTCTGGGACTCAATCTGTAGTTGGCCACGTGGGAGTCCAGTGCCTAAACCACCACACCACCTACTGCCCCCTATACAATTTTTCTAAAAAAAAAAATTTATTTATTTAATTTCATTTGTTGTTATTATTATTATTATTTTAATTTGACCAGACAGAAAAAGAGAGAGAAGGAAAGTGAGAAAGCAAGCCACCAGGTCACGGCCTCAAACCGTGGTCGGCCATGTGGAAGTGTCCGGCGCCTTAGCCACCACGCCACCTGCTGGCCTCTATTATTATCATTTTAATTCGACCAGACAGAAAAAGAGAGAGAGAGAGAACGGGAAGGCAAGCGGGTCTGGGACTTGAAGTGCAGTTGGCCATGTGAGAATCCAGCACCTTCAACCACCACACCACCTGCCAGCCCCAGCCCCTATACAATTTTAAAATAAGCTTTTCCTCTCACTTATCATTAGAGATTTTCCGAATTCTCCAAGAACACGTCAGAAGCACTACTTTTAACAGCTGTAACATATTCCACTGAAAAAATATTATAGTTTACTTGGCAATGCTCTTGTGTCAGGCATTCTAGGTGTTTCCAATGGCTATTGTAAAAACTACTGCAGTTTTTCTGAGGGTGTAAGGTTCCTGACACATACTTAAAAGTTTCTTTTAAAAAGTCATCCATTTGATTTTATAGTTTAAAAAATGAAGTAGTACATTACCATAGTTACCCAAATAATAAATATTTGCTGCAGATCTTGAACTCAGCTCCTCTCTTCATATTCTTGTTCTGTCTATAGCTCTTTACTTAGACTTGAACAAAGGTGGGTGGTGAGAATGCCAAACATTTTTTTAAAGAATTATTTATTTAATTTAATGTATTATTATTATTATTATTATTATTATTAATTTGCTAAGAGCATGTGCACTCACCAGAGAGAAAAATTGAGAAAGCAAGCTGCCAGGTCCAGGACTTGAACCACAGTCAGACACATAGGAGACCAGTGCCTTAGTCACCAGTCCACCTGCTGGCCCACCAACCATATTCTTCCTCATAAATTCGAAGGAGATAGACATTCAGTATGGGATGATGGGAACAATCCAAGGTTAGATCAGAACTGATCTCTCATTTTTCTGCTCTGTGGACTTGAATTATGTAAACTTTCTGAGCCTCTGTTTCCTCATATCACAATGGATCAAAACTTAACTCAAAGATTATTGTGAGAAATGAATATCAGATCTCTCTCTCTCTCTCTCTCTCTATATATATATATATATATATATATATATATATACATATATTTGGGTGCACAGTTGGCTCTCTATAAATGGAACTTACCTTCTTCTTGAGAATATATATACAATCAAAGTCAATTTTCTCTTGCGTATTTTTTTGTTTACTATAGAATATTCAGGTCGGTATTTGCAAACTCCCCTTCCTAAAGGTGTAATCAATTCTGTCTTCTTTGAATTCTACTTCCCCGAAAATGGAGCTTCTTTGTAATCAAGTTGCCTGTGTTACAACAAAGGAACTTATACAAAAAACTTCATTAAATCAGGAGACGTGACTCTAAAGTGTGTCGCTGTGTTCAGTGTTTTCTCTGAATTCATGGACAGCAACCATCACTCCTTGGAGTGAATTTCAAGTGAAAGGTACTGTAGGGAAACTACAGTTAAAGCTGAGGAACTGCAGGGACCAGCAGTTAGCGTAATGGCTATGTCGCTGGACTCCCACGTAGTCGACCGCGGTTCGTGTCCCAAAACTGGTGGCTTAAACTCATGCCGGGCGTGTGTGCATGCGTGCCCAAGATCCCGAGAGGAGAATGGAGGAGAAGGGATTGTGGCGTGGATTTCTTGCTTTCTATCTCTCTGTCTCTCTCTGTCTATCTGGCGAGCGCACGTGCCCTATAGCAAAAAAACCTCTCAAAAAAAAAAAAAAAAAAAAAAAGCTGAGGAACTGCAGAATTTACCTTCTCTAAACTTCTATTCCCAGCCTCCCTCTTTTTTTTTTTAAATTTTATTTGACTTCATTTATTATCATCATTATTATTTGTTTCTAATTTGACCAAAGAGAGAGAGAGAGGCGAGTGAGAAAGCAAGCCATCAGGGCCAGGACCTGGTAGTCCACATAGTAGTCCAACACCTTTAACCAACGTGCCACCTGCTGGCCCCACAGCTTCCCTGTTTTTCCTCTTAAATATGGTAGATTTTCTCCTTTAAAACATGTGTTGCCTTCTTAATTGTTGACCACAGAGGGTATGATATTCACTATATTTTGTCTATTTAATATCCTACTTCTAGGACCAGCAGTTGGTGTGGTGGTTGAGGTGCTGAAGTCCCAAATTTTAAAATAATAATAATAATAATAATAATGATGATGAAGTAAACAATTTTAAAAATCCTACTTCTAATTGACTTCTTTAAATATGTGTAAGAAAAATTGAAGATTACATTCTATGGTAGATATTTTGAAGGTGTTAAGAATGAATGACTTCCAGGGTCCAGCAGTGGCATGGTTGGGGTGTTGGACTCTCACATGGCCTACTGCAGTTTGAGTCCTGGACCTGGTGGTTTGCTTTCTCTTTCTCTCTTTCTCTTACTGTCTGTCTCTGGTCAAATTAAAATAAAGAAAGAAAGACAAAAGAAAAGTTAAATAAAATAATCATGTTTCTACTCCTCTTTAGTTCTGTCACACACAAACACACACAATTTTTATACTAAAGAATTTTTAGAAAAATTCTTCTGACCTAGACTATTCAGATGTTCAGACTGTGACAATCATTCTAAAGGAATTAAGAATTCAATTACCTTTCATGCTCTCTGAAGTTACTGAATTAATTATTTATTATTGTTAGTACTCTCTGGGCTGATTTTTTTTTTTTGTAAGTTGAAGAGAGGTTAACAACTTTTTTTTAAAATTTTTAAAGGCTAGCTTGATTTTCTATCTTAGAAAATAGAGGTTTATGAATATTGTTTAATGTCTATTTAATGAGTATGGATCATAGAAAAGCTTAGAGTCACACCCTAAAGAACAATCATATGGGGCTTTCATACAGGTGTGGGTAAAGAAGTAGGCAAATTTCCACTAATTTTGTGGGATACCTTAAAATGTACCAGGGACTGGAATAAATAAATATGCATTTTTATTATGTGTGTATTTAAGGTAGAGTTCTGGAATTTTAAGATATTCTGAATAATTAAATAGTAATGAAGGAGACAGTTTATGTAAAAGTAAGCTACATGTGCTTTCTTCTGGGTACAGCTTAGACACTTTAACAATATCCAATAAATATATGTTACTTGAGAGTTTCCAATGAATCTTTACGTACACTATTTAATTTAGTTCTTGCTACCCGAATACTGTAGAGTACTGTCTAAGGTTTACAGAAGAGGAAACAGAAACACTGAGAGTTTCAAGTACTTAGTCCTAATACCATGGAGCTAGTAAGTGAAGGAAGTAGAATCTAATCACATCATGTGGATGCCAAGAAAGTGATCTTTCCATTATATGCTTTACATGAGCCCCATCTGGTACAGTCTTCCTATTTACAGCTTATGAAGTGAAGTAGGAATACGTACTTTATATTTGTATTTACAAGGGAATTTTCAATTAGTTTATCTTGGGCAAGAAATAAACTTCTGAACCTCCTTGTCTTATTATTAGATTCGATGATTTTTAGAGACAATAAGAAATTCAGTAATTCTTATAGTGCCTTATTTTTCAGAACTTGTGTACTCAATAAATAAATATTTACTGGGACACGTGTGGCTGATGCTGAGTACAAAAGAGGTACCATGGGGTTCAATGACTTATAAAACAACAGTTAGCTAGGAGACACAGAACTGCAACCATGCAGGGGCAACCAAATTCGATCATACACAAACTATACTAGTCAATGACTTTTGGCAGGCCACACAACCTGTCTGATCCTGTCTTCAGATCTACAAAATGAGAAAGCAAAATATTTAAAACATTAGAATATTGTGCTAGTTAAATGGGATAAGTGATGCTCTGTTACTGTTAAGCTCCTCACACATATTTTGAGGAAGAAGAAAATGCATTTAGGGGACCAGCAGGTGGCATGGTGGTTAAGGCGCTGGACACTCCCACATGGCCGACCAGGGTTCAAGTCCTGAATCTGGTGGCTTGCTTTCTCACTTTCTCTCTCGCTCTCACCCTCTGTTTCTCTCTGGTAAAATAAAAATAAATAAATAAATGAATGAATAAATAAAAAAATAATAATTTAAAAAATGCATTTAGAAGACTTACATGCTTTTGGAAGACAGTGTCAATAAACTTCTTTGGAAAATCAAAATGTTACATAAAATTTATTGAGCTATTCAAGCATAGAAATTGCATGAAGTAAAATTCAAAGTGTCCTGTGTTGTATAAGCATTTAATAATTATTCCAAATCTAAAAGATACTATTTATTTTACAGGATGGAAAAAATTTCCAATTGGGGAGGGTCATTGTCCTGTGAATAGCTGCTGTTTCTTTAAATTGGGTGAGAGAGAGTGATACAATTGCTGAGTCAGATGATCTGGCAGTCTGAAAGAATAAGAGCAAGAAAATGGTGGCACTCGAAAAAAGAAAGTAAAACATAAGCTTTTCCTTTAACATAACTGCAAAGTCCTGGTGTAGTAGCAGACCAACTAAAATTTAAAAGCAGAAAAGATTTTATTACAATTTGGAAGGTAACATATTTTAGTTTTTATCATCACCCATTATGCTTTAGCTTAGATTATTCATCTGTATTTTTCCCCCCTTTCCTTGCTTTTACAGGGAAACAGAGCCCATCATCTTTTCCGTATGTGTTTTATTGTTATGGGTACATATGGTTATTGCAATCTTGCCTTGAACTTAAATGAACATGATTTAAACCTGTGAAGCACTTTTGTTTTGCTCTATCTCTCACATACTTTCAGATTGTCACGTTTGTTACAGCCTGGTTTGGATGATGAAAATGAAATGGAAAAAAACCTTATTTTGCAACACAAACGTACATTATAATAAGGTTTTTTCACTTCATATATGTGTAGAGAGCGAGAGAGTACAAAAGAGAGATGAGAGATCTCTGTCTTGTATAAATTAACAGAAATGCATATAATATTTAATAAAGATAAGAGGACATACATGTCCTATGTGTGGGTCACACAGGTGCTGCAAGCATTAAAACACTAGTTATCCTGTTAGAGTCTTTTCCCCAAACTGTGTTGTAATTGTAAAAATCCAGCATCTACAAGATAATCTTTTCCAGTTCAGATGAAAAATTGCATAATAATAAATGGTCTATTTCATTTGGTGAAATGTTTCCTCCATTGATTACCCAGCCTCTCCGGTGACTTCCTTTCAGTCCAAAGTGTGATTCATTGAATCCTAAAATTTAAGTCTTACCTGAAACCTGGACCTCAGTTCAAAATTAAATAAGCAAAAATAAGCCTAAAAAAAAGTCTAAACATTGACCATATTTGGCAAATTATGTCCCATGGGCCACTTGTAACAGAATCTCCTTCACGTGTTTATTTAAAGTGAGGATTCCTGAGACCCACAGCAAATCTGCTGAATCAGATGTTTTTGTGAGTCCCAGAAATATATGTTTTTAATAGTATCCTAGGTAATGATGCTGCTGATAACTTTTGCCATAACTCCTTGATGCTTAAATCAAGAAAAAAGTTTTTATTTACTCTGATTGTACAATTTTAATAGTTTCAATTTGCTTTAGAGATTATGTATCTCTGTTCATGTAATTCTTAACCTCTATACAATTTTTCTCTCTTAGGAAAAGATTCTTACTGGCCTGGCAACCATTTAAATAAATTATTACATTTCATTTTGAAGGTGAAGGAGAACCTGAGAACCAGATGACGGAAAGGTCCTTTGTGATAAATTGCTGTGTCCATGAACAAAGCCAATATGTTAGTTATAGCAAGATAAAAATCAATTTACTCTTTTTAAAAGGACCTCTGATCCTTTAGGAATTTAAATTGTGTAGTTGATGGTTTTGATTTTTTTTTCTTTTTACTTCTTTCAGATTATATAGTTCTGTTCAAATGCAACCATCATCCCAGGGCTCATAAAATAAATTGCACTGAGAGAAAACAACAAGTACTGAGATTTTTTTTTCCAGTCCTTGCTTGATTAAAAAGCAAATGCTATTGACATTTGGTAACCTCCACAGTCATAAATACACCTGGCTTTGCAGACTACACATTGAAATAGCATGAGTTAGGATACAGTGAATCTGCTGTGGTCCTAAATGTGGGGACATTTTCTAGGAAGGGTTAGAGCCTGGAAAAGGACATTCCTTTCCCTACTGAAGAAAACTTTCATTTATTGCCAAGGTTTACTTCATTACTGGACTTTGCGTTGTGCAAGTGGATCTTGTTTTAATAGCTACTGATGCTTTTCATTCTCATGAATAATTTCTATTGAGTGTTTTAATTGAGGGGGTAACTTTTTCAAACATGGGAAAATCAAAATACAAAAAGAAAGCAGTTGAGAGGCATCATCGCTGGAAAAATACTACGGGTTACTTTCCATAGTATCCTGCACTCCCAAACAGAAACAGAGCTGGTGAGGCCTTTCTACACGCTGTGGTTTCCATCTGGCGTGGAAGGGAATCAAATGGCCGCTGAGTCGTGGAAGTGCACTTTCCCCGTGGTACTTCCAAAAGAACCTGACTAACCAGCTCTCCACTCATCCCCTCTGTAAAGACTAGTCTAGTCAGCTCCAAGCTTTGAGGTGACCTAGAGACTCCTCTTGTCAAAACCTGCCTCTTCTGGAATCCACGAGGCCCACTAGAGACGCTGCCTGCTTCCACCCTCTCGCCCTAGCAGTGAAGACTCAATCAGATCCCCATCAAACCCTTAGACTGCAGTTACTGTTACGTTACTATAAATCAAATCTTACCTGCGGACATAGGTGGGGGAAGGGCGAAGCCCAGAGGAGGCTGAATGAGGGGATGCTTGCGCGGGGTGGGGAGATGGGTGGGTCTAGCTTCTAAGCCGCAGCTTGGAGCTTCCTGCCCCTGCTACCAATTAAACCTCCGGTCAGCAGCGTCTCTAAGAATTGAGAAGGTGGGAGGTAGAAATCAGACACGTGTTCCAAGCTAGGGTGTGGGGTAGGCGAGATCCCAGCTGCGCAGGTCAGACTTTCTACCCGCCCGAGGACTTCCTCGGTTCCCCCAGTCAAGCTCTGAGAGATGTCCGGAAGCTGTCCTGGGCAGAGAAAAGTACCCGGGAGCGTTGGGCGGGGAGGAGTGCGGAGGTGGCAGAGAGGAGAGCGTTGTGACCAGAGGTCTAACTCCCAAGCGCTTTGGAGGCAGATACGAATTGGTCGTCTATTTTCCATTGATTTTAAAACAGAACTAGATGGTGAATAGGCACAGCCCTCTCTGGCTTGCCCAGAACTTAAAAACCACCTTTTTTATACATGACATTTGCTCAATTCAGTTTCCTCTCTCTTCTCTCTCTCCACCCAGCTAACACTAAAGCAATTTTTAATTTCTCTTGATGTATGATTATTAGTGTCAAAAGTTTTGAACATAGAATATAACTAGTTTACTGGGGATGGTCTTAGCATTTAGGAAAACTCAAAAGTGTAACCAAGAAAATAAGTAATCACTAGTCCACCAATCCCTTCCTTGTTAAGGAAACCATTATAAATATAAGCCCATGATAATTATGATGATGAGTGTGTGCGTAGAGATAAAGAAAAAGAAAGAATAAAAAATGTCCCCTGCTTTGAATATTGCTTTAAAAAATCCACCTAACTTTATAATACAATTATTTTACACTCCATTACATATATTTCAAAAAACACAATTGTCTTATATACCAGAGCATAGTTGTACCACAATTTAATACCGTTTTACTAGAATTTTAGGCAATTTTTCATTTTTTGCTACTATTTGTCCATCTGCATTGATCTGCGTCATTTCCCCCCTTAGGATGATGACCAGCTGGATGTAAGTATATGTGCACTTTTTTTTTTTTGGAGAGTTTTTTTGCTATAGGGCACATGCTCTCGCCAGACAGAGAGAGAGAGAGAGAGAGAGAGAGACATAGAGACAGAAAGCGAGAAATCACCCCCCCACAGGGGATGGTCACGCCACAATCCCTTCTCCTCCATTCTCCTCTTGGTATCTTGGGCCCAAGCACGCACACGCGCCCGGCGTGAGTTTTAAGCCACCGGGTCCAGGAAGCGAACCGGGCAAGACTATGTGGGAGTCCAGCGACATAGCCATTACGCTAACTGCTGGTTCCCAGTATATGTGCACTTTTAAAGTTCACGACACATGCTACAAAATTGTTTCTCTTACCCATGAAGAGTTTAGGAAGGTGTATTCATCTTATCAGGCAAAAAAGTAAGACAGATATTAGTGATTAGGCTTGTGGAAATTGGAATTTGGAGAACTATAGATTTTAAAAGTGCATATACAGCCTCATACTTTTCTATTTAGAGAATGAAACAGTACCTATTGTTGGTATAATTTAAACTGCAGAAGTAAAACACCAGGAAAACTTTGTATCACATTGGGTCTGGTAGCACTCAGAGTCTAGGATGTTTCAATATGGAGTTTCTGTTTTAGTTTGGCCAGGAGTATTTTAGTATGTGTGTGTGGAGGGGGAGGAGGTGAGATTTTTATGCTACTCATAAGGGACTAAAGTTTTTAAAAGAGTAAAACACTGGGGCAAATATTCAGCTTTGCTATGAAAAAACATTTTAAAATTCGTATCACTTTACTAACAGAAGTCTTAAGTTAGGAAAATGGGTTAGCTCAACTCTTGTCACCATAGTTCCTAGTGACGAACTACCATGTAGTAGCAGACTTGCAAAATATAATGGATGTGGGCAGCAATAGGCTGTTATTGCTGCCTTAGGATGACATTGGGCTTTTTGAAATTCAAGGGTCCTCAAAGAAATTAAATAAATATTGTCTTGATTTCCAGAAGCGTTATTATTGTTCACTTAAGACATAAAATGAAGGGGAAATCAGGTATGCACAGGGAATAATAGTTTATGCTAACTCCAGAGTGCTTACCTGGAATGAAAAAACCCTGAGAGTTCCCAAATAGCTATAAACAAATAAATATTCAACTTCATAAGGAAAATATGGCTATGTTATAAACACTGAAGTAGAAATAACAAAGGAATTTATGTAATGCATCAGGTACGTGTAGATAAGAAAGTAGTAATGTGGAATTTATGATACACATTTCTAATCATGTAAAATAAAAAGTCATAATGTGTTTTTAGAAAATTAAATATATGGTAAAATAATAATGCAGTACCTATTTTCATTAACATTAAATAATTCATACAAGCAATTTTTCACTAGTTGTGTCTCTCAAAGAATTGTACAAATCCCAACATAATTAGCATCCATATATATTCTTAAATCAATATTATCATAGGCATATATAGTAATATGAAATATATAATTACCTATTATTTATAATTAGCACCTTTAGATGTTTATAGTGTGTATGTAATTTGACATATGAAATCTGAAATTGCACATATTTTTAAGACATATTTTATTCTGCCTAAGCCTCATGTTCTATCTTCAGATACTTGCTGAAAATTGAGCTTTCTGCATTGTAATTAACTTTATGCATAATTTCTGAAAGTTGATTTATATATAAATAACAATAAAGGAATGGTTATTTTCAACATATCAACTATATATTTTAAACATTTTATAGTATGTACTTACTACATTTTATAGTATGTACTTACTATAAAATGAATATTATGTATTTATATACTTAGTATATTTTATATATTTATGTATTTACTATAAAATGAATAGTTTCTCTAAAAACATAACCAGTATCTTTTATTTTATATTCCTAAAATAGAAAATACATAATTACAGCATTTACATACATGAACATCTTTTTTGCTACTATGGATTTTCAGAAGCAACTTAATAATCTAAATAATTGTATATGGAAAAATATTAACTAGATTAATAAAATAACTATTTTATATAGAGATTAATATGAACAACTATATTCAAACACATGTCATAGTAGCTACACGTTTGATGACAGGGTTAAGCCACCATTTTAGAAAAAGACAACAGCGTATTGTTAATGTTTTAAAGTAAGCTTAAAATGGAATCCGGCAACAGGCGGTGAAATTCTTTACAAAATCCTTTAACTGATTTTTTTAAGTGAATTTTTTATGATAAAAACATTTTAAAATACAAGGTGCGTTTTTCCTATAATTTTTTTTGGTAGATTCTTGCTAGTAGAAATCAAAGCATCACATTAAACAGTGATAGTTTGGAAACTATCACAAGGAAAGTCACAAAAATGAGGCCTCACCTAAATTATTTTTAGACTTTGTATCCAAGTTCTGGTTAGGATCTGCCTATTGTAATGACTCTGTTTTCTGAGTTTACTGGCCACAGAAAATTACACCGACAGTGTAAAGATTTATCTGCTGTGAGGACAAATCTACCTCGGATTCTATTTTTAAAAAAGTAGGCCTCATTTTCAAATGTGTTAATTATGTTCTGAGAGGATTAAAATACGACGACTTGTGATTTGCCAGGGACATCACAGTAGTTTTATCATCTGTTAAACATACAAGCATTGTCCTTGGCAGTTTCACTTCGCTTTGTAAGAAACGTCCACCTTACTACGAACCCCTATCTCTCCACTGGCTGCAAAAGCCCTGAGAACCAAGTGTCTGCTCCTCATAGCAGTTACTGATCTTTCGATCAGTGTCAGTATTCAGGAACTAGTATTCACGAACGACATGGATGCCCACAGTCTCACGTGTCCTCCTCCTGGAAGGAGGCGGCGAGGCGGGCCGGGAGGCAGGGGGAAAAAGGCGGCCTCCAGAAAACTGAGACCGTTAGCAATCACTTCCCCCAGGGCGAAATACAGTGCACTAGAAACACACCACGAGGGGTGTGTGTGTGTTGTGTGCTCGGTCTGTTGACTCCCTTCCAGGAAATTCAGGAGTCACTGACTTCTAAGGTGTGTTTAGAAGCTCTTCTCTCTGCTCGCAGTTCACACAGCCCTAGAGATGCGTGAGGGGAGCTCCGGACCCGAGTGTTGGGAGAATCGCATCTCTAAGTAACCATAACCCGAATGGGGAAAGAGCCTCCACCCCCGGTAACCTCCTCCTCCTCCTTCCTTGACTGTAGGATGATTGATCTGTGCATTAAATCACACCAAACAAAGTCACCCAAGCGCCGATCTCGTGGTTGGGACTTTTCGAGGGCCTTTTTCCTACCTGGTCTTCTAGGATGCGGCTGTTGCCCGCGGCTCTGGCTCCTCGCTAGCATCAGCACGAGGGCCGCAGCAGCCGGCAAACCCCTCTCTGCCCACTCACCCGCGGGCCGCGAGATCAGCACCAAGAAAGCCCGCACTCGCGGCGGGCCGCAGGCTCTCCGAATCCGGACGGTCACCAAGAACCTGCGCAGCATATTCTCGCCGCCGCCACCTCCGAGCTCCGCAGCCGCTGCGCCTCCCTTTGGCACTAGAGGTAATCAGCCCGGACCCTGCCCCCCAATTGCAAATTGTGAACCACGCACCGCCCCCGACCCCTCTCCGCCCCGCAGGCGCGCACCCGCGTTCCTTGCGCGCGCCCGCCATTCGCCCTCCCCCCCCTCCCCGGCACCCCAAACTCCCAAGATCTCAGAACCGTTCGGTGCCCGGCGCGCGAAAAGCGAAGGTTGTCCCAGGCGCCCAGAGGGAGGCGCGCGCGCGAGTGGCGCGCGCCCCGGTTCCTCTCCCTCCCGCCTACCGCCGGTTTCCCGCCCTCTCCTCGCCCTCCCACCCCACCACCTTCCCACCCTCTGCGCGGGCGCCCCACGCGGTGACAGCCCGAGGGCCTGACGCCAGACGCATCTCCACCCCTAGCTGTGCTCGTCACCGACACGGCCCTACCAGGAACCGCCGCGCTCCCGCGTGTGCTGATCCTGCTCTCGTCCCTGGCCCCCTGTCTCCTCGCCTTTATTCCTCGCGTCCCTCCACGAAAGTCTGCCGTTTCTGCAAACCAGATTATCTAAAATTTAAAAAAAGAAAGAACAGCAAGGGCATTGCTCTCCTCGCCAATCCGGAGACTGACTGTCAATTTCAAGCGAAAAGGCCTCTCCGCCTCACTTCTACATTTGGGAAAAAGGGAAATTGAATGAAACCGCTGCATGCCGCCGAGTGACATCTGGACGACGTGTGGCGCTGGCGTCGCTGGAGTGCGGGCCGGGAGACAGACCAGGTAGGCGGGGCTGAACCCCGGGGTCTCGGCTGCGTCAAGGCGCCCATTTCCCTCCCAGCTCCCCTACAGCCCAGGGTGCCGGGCCGGGGCGAGAACCGAGCCCACTGCATCTAGGCCATTTTTATTTTCGGTTTAACGTCAACACACAGCGCAGCATCCGAGCACTTCTTTCTCTTTCGTCCTCCGGCGGCGCTTCGTTCCCCGCCGGCTCCCAGGCTGTCCGGTCTCGCGGCGTGACCGGGTCTCGCGCCCGCTGCGCTCGGCCGCCGCCGCCTTCGCTCCGCCCTGGCGCTCCGGCGCGCGGCGCCCTCTCGGCCCGACCCCGCGGCGTGCCGCCCTCCCTCCTCTGCCCTGCTCCGGCGTCCCGGCTTTCCATTCACAGCGCTAACCCTCGCCAGAGACACCCTTCCTCCCCCACCCCCGCGAGGTCCACTCGGGGCAGGAAAAGCGGGGGAAGGAAAGGAAGGAGCCGAGAGAGGAGGGGTGAGCCGAGGACACGGAGGCGGCCGCAGGACGCGGAGAAGCCGGGTCCCAGCGCGCAGCGGGATGAGTCTCCGCTCTCGGCCTAGAGCTCGGACGCGGGCTCGCCAGCTCCCCGAAAGCGAGCCACCGAGCCCAGGACGCCGCTTTCAGGCCGGAGGCGCTGCCCGGGTACCCGGACCTCCGGGGCCTGCGGTCGGTCTGGATCTGTCCAGAGCCTGGTGGGCTGGAGCCGCTGCCCGGGCGGCCGAGCGTGTGCAAGAGGATGTGGGGCCAGGCCTGCGGGGAGACGTGGTCCCCCGACGGTGACTTTCCGTCCAAGGGCTCAGGCCTACTGGCCTAGCGGCAGAAGTGGGACCGCGGCGATAGAGCCTGCGTGGATCAGAGGTCCAGGCGCTCCACTTTTAGGAGGAAGAGTGGGGCCCGATTGGCCAAGCCCCCTACCCAAGGCCGAGCTGTTACCAGGCCAGGCGGAGTAGCAGGCCTGTTCTTCCCCGCCCCCACCCGTCACGTGACGTTGCTGCAGAACCCCTGCCCGAATCCAGAACCGACTGGCGGGTTGGATGCAGTCAGTCTGCAGTCCCTCCTAATAGCCACCATAAACAGGAATCTAGATCTCTACAAAGCCGCCTTTCCTCCAGGATTTCTTCAGCATTTAACCCGACACAGGGCTCGGCGCTGGGGCCACTGGCCACCTCTGCGTCTGGCATGAATGCCCTTTCTCCTTCTTAAGGCTGGCTCCTTTTCCTTCAGGTGTCTTCTCAAGCATCCCGGCTGAGAAACCCCTTCCCTTTCAGGCACCGCCATACCACCGTATTTTTTCCCTTTCTGTCTGAGAGCACCTAGCGTACAGAAATGATCTAAATGACATGTTTGTTGTTATGTCTGTCTGTCACAGTAGAATGTAAGTTTCATGGGAACTCGATCTTGCTCTGAATTGCTCTGCCTCTGTGATCGTCACCCCCACCCCACATTCAACACACACACACACACACACACACACACACACACTGGAGTAAGGGACTAATAAAAACCTGCCGTTTAAAAACATACTGTTAAAATGAGAACATGTGGTTTTAAGGCCCACAGAGAAGGGCCACTGTAGGGAGGGCAGTTCTGGGTAAGCATCCTGGAGGGCAAAAGCTGCCTGACACCCCCATAGAGATGATGAGGGCTAACAAGCTGCTAATTTGCAGGACAGATTGGCAGGCTGGAGACCAGGGCAGAACAGATGCTGAAGGCTTGAGTCCAAAAGCAACCTAGAGGCAGAATTTCTTCCACAGTGAAGGACTTCAGTCTTTTCTCCTAAGCCCTTCAACTGACTGGATGAGGCCCACCCACATTAGGGAGTGTAATCTGCTTTATTCAAAGTCTACTATATATTAATCACATCTAAAAAAATACCTTCTCAGCAACATTTAGTCTGTGTTTGACCAAATAACTGGCCAAGATGACCCATGAATTTAACCATCACATTTTCCCATCAAGCTCAAGGGATTTGCGGACCCTTAATTTCCTATCCGAATTTAACTCAGAGATCTGTCCATATTTATTGGACTTACATAGTTTGAACTAAAATCCAGCACAAGGCTCGGTGCTGGGCCCACTGGCCAGCCCTGGGTCTGGAATGAACGCCCTTTCTCCTTCATAAGGTTGGTTCCTCTTCCCTCAAGTTTCTTCTCAAGTAAAACTTTTCTCTCCAGAGGAACTTGTCCTGGGAATAAAGACGATTTGCCCACTTCAGAGAAATGCTATTTGAGTAAGAGGATGATTATTTAGTAAGCTTTCTTTTCAAACTATGTCAATTTTAAGATAGGAACTTTAAAATTTCATATTGAATTCCCCCTGTGGCCCAACACCTATTTGCTTTCAGTTTTGGTATGCATTAAAATTCTAATTTTAATACAAATCTAAGGAAAATAGGTATGTAGATAATTTTCTGGCAGAACAACGTTATGTGGTCTTCACTCTTGGAATTCGGAGTGACTTCTGACTATGTGCTAAAATAGTAAACTTCAAAATGAAAATCTGAGTAGTGGTATGTGTGTGCACTTTCACTTTTATTACTTGTTGTATCCCTACGGTGGCCTTTTGCATTTGTATAATTTTATGGGTGAGATGACTGAGGCTTAGAGAGGCTCCAATTTTGCACACTTCATCGCCAGCACGTTCCAGGGCAGGACATAGTCACGAAGGTCTTTGGGCTACAAGTTTCATGTTCTTCCTGTTGTCCCAAAGGCCAGAGTTAACAGGGAGTGAGTTATCTGTGGGTCACATATACAGACAAGGTCCCTGAAAGGTGGATCTTCTCTTAATTCTCTTCCATTAGCCTAAAATAGTGACAGTGGCATTCCCAAGGTTTTTAACAGAGGAAAAGAGTTTTGTGTTGAATCAGTAAATTTATCCCATAAGCAGAGATAGGAGAGAAAACCTGACTACTCATTGTCTTTTTTTTTCTCTCTACACACAATGTCCTGGGATACCAGCTTTCTCTCTTAGGTAATTATCAACATTTCATGAGATATTGCCTAACACTGCATGTACTCAAACTTAAAATCCCAAAGGCATAAACAAAAGACACCATAACAAAGATTCAAAATAACTATTTCATCACATATGAAAAAAGATTAATTTCTAGAATATATAAGTAAATACATCAAACAGTAGAAAGACGGCCCAGTAGGAAAATGGGCACAGAATATATCTGGCAGCTTAGAGTATATACAAATGGTCAAAAATAAATGAATTAAAAAATGGTATTTGATGTCACTGAGTAAACAATGTAGATAGAAACAATGGCATATAACTACAAGTGTGTTCAAAAGAAAAAGGAGTGGTATTGTTGGCAAACTTGTCAGGAAATAATCATCCCCTACACACTATTTATTACAACTTTGTGTAATTGTTTTGGAAGGAAATTTACAGTCTATTAACATTTTATGTGCATATATGCACCCTTTGACCCAGATATTTCAGTGTTATAATTCACAGACATATGCAAAGATACATGCACACAAATAATGTATAAAAATATATATGTACATAATAGAAATACATGTTTGTGTATATGTGTGTGTGTGTGTATAATATATATGTATGTATATAGGTATAGAGATAGACATACACCTTTCAACTTAGCAATTCTCCTATAACTCATGCAACTATGAAAGATGTATATGTGTATATATATATATATATATCATCTAAAAATATGTAAATATACACCCATACACATTTATAGCAGTGTCTAGTAGCAAAAACATATGTGAGAAGATAAAAAGGAAACAACTGACATGTTTCTAATAGGAGACTAGTTTTTTTTTTTTTTTTTAAGAATTACTGTTTATTCAAAAATTACAAAGCTGTGCAGTCATAGAAAATAAAGTGCATTTTTATGTGCCGATAAGTTGTCAAAAATCATTTGCTAATCAAAGAAAGCAAATGATAGAATTCGTATTTCCCAAATGTGTGTGATAGGGAAGGGATGATTTTAAACTATATGTATCTGTATTTCTGAAAATATAATTTAAAAATTTTAAAATAATGTTTACCCTTGGGAAGTGAGAATGGTGAATGAGGAGGTTTTAGATTTTTTTCCTTAATACTTTCTGGACTGTTTGAAGGTATACTCTGAGCAAAAATTAACAGTAAAAGTTGACAAAAAAAAGAAACAGAAGTAGCAGTCACATAAATTTGGGGGCTCAAACTCAGAGATTCTAATTCTGTAAACATGGAGCTGATCAGTAAATTACAAATTTGAATTTTAAAACATCTCTGTGAGTGATTCTGACCTGGAGCCAGGGTTGAGAACCAAATTCCACAAGTGAAAAGTGGTTTTATTTATTTATTGTTATAGGGCATGTGCACTTGCCAAAGAGAGACATCGAGAGCAAAAGTGAAAGTGAGAAATCACCCCCCTGGGGGGGGGGCATGCTGCAATCCCCTCTCCTCCATTCTCTGCTCAGGATTTTGGAGACACACACACACACACACACACACACACACACACACACCACATTCAGAATGTTTTACAAGATGCCAAGTCAGGACTCAGAACACACATTTCACCCTGAAAGTGATATGAATCCCCCTTCCCTGAAGAGACTACTGGGCCAGGACTATCATTGTATATACAGGTACAGTACTTGGGGGCATATGTAGAATGAAGTGCTATTCCATATTTTCCTAGGAAGGAGGTAACATTAAAATGTTCTTTTAATAGAGGGATTTCAGAAGCCACCATAAAATCCTGCAGAAAGTTTATTGCAGTAACTCTAAATGTCAAATGCAGTCCAGAGATTAGAGAGTAGCAGAGGGTGATCAGATATTTTTCAGGCATGGCTGCAGTTTATGACTTTAGGTGGCATGAAGGGCACTCTGCCCTAGGGAAAGTAGTAGAACTTAGAGATTCATAATTCAAAGATGGAATGAGGAGCCATTTCATATAAAGCTTTCCAACAGTCACCTTTCAGAACACTCTAGGCGTTGACAATAATCTGCTGATCTGACTGTGGGTTTGTGAACAGAGTAAATTGCTCACTGATTTATGTTTTTGTATTATCTCTTATAAGCATCTCATAAAATAATAACATAAAATGACATTATTGGCAGTGTAGATACAGTAAATAAAATGCACTGACCTTATTGAAACTAAGAAGAGAAACTTAAGAATAGTGGATGATCCTTACATATTTGGTCTGACACTGCATTTTAAACTACCTAAACACCAGATGCTTGTTCTTGGTCTGACTCTTACTTTATTATTATTTTAAAAAGAATTATTTAATTTTTAAATTTATTCATTTATTTTGAATTTTTTTTTTGGGGGGGAGAGGTTTTTGCTATAGGGTGCATGCGCTTGCCAGAAAGACAGAGGCAGACAGAGAGACAGAAAGCAAGAAATCACCCCCTGGGGGGATGGCCAACGCTGCAATCCCTTCTCCTCCATTCTCCTCTTGGGATCTTGGGCACACATGCACACGTGCCCAGTGTGAGTTTAAGCCATGGGGTCTGGGACTCGAACTGTGGTCGACTACATGGGGAGTCCAGTGACATAGCCATTATGCCAACTGCTGGTCCCTATTTTTAAAATTTGACCACACACACACACACACACACACACACACACACAGAAAGAGAGAGAAAGAGAGAGGAAGAGAGAGAGGGAGAGGGAGAGAGAGAGAGAAAGAAAGAAAGCAAGCCATCAGGTCTGGGACTTGAACCATGGTTGGCCATGTAGGAGTGTCCAGTGCCTTAGCCACCATACCATCTGTTGCCCCCCACCCCATTTAATTATTCATAGGTCAGAACCTAGTTTATGGTGTAGAGAAAATGGAAATCTGAGGAAGATCCAGTTTTCAACCAAGGCGAGGAGATGGGGAGATTTGTGGACTGAATAAAGATACAGGTCAGTTTCTTTAAACTGGAATGGAAACCCAGAGGTCACACAAGATGGTGCAGAGGAAGTAGCCCCAAACACATTATAGTAGAGAGTATTATGATAATGAGTAAATAAATAATTAGAAGATTATGCATTTCAGGAGGAGGCCAAATATGAAAGGGAAGTGAGTCATGGTTTAATTACAGTAATTGGTCTTAATGTTTTGACTTGGACTCTGTTGTAAAATGTTTTGTGTGACAGGCTGACTCTACATATTTACTGGAAATCTAATGCCAGGGCCTTCTGAATGGGAAGGGGATTAATAAGTGTTTGGGGTCCTTTGTAAATTTCTACTATAATATGGAAAGCTGCAAGTAAATTAGAGTGATTTACTAATTTTTGATACACATGTTGATTTACATTGCTGTGCTTAATATATAATTTATGCCAGTTACATATGTCATTAGCAGCCCTGGAATCAGAGTAAATTGTCCTTTATTATTTAATTAACAGGGTTGCTATGTGAAAGTTTGCAAGTTTCTGTAAAATGAAGTATTTTTTTTTTCTTATGCAAGTAGTGACATTAAAATTTGAGTAGGGAATTCAAGAGACAAGAAAAGAGTAACCCCATTTGGATATCTGAAATTGACAAAAGCATGACAGAGAATCAGGATAACAATGATGAAAGAACATATTTTCATTCTTTTAGGCTTGGACATAGAGTTTTAAAAATATTTATTTAATTCTAGTTGCTATTATTATTTTTTAATTTGACCAGAGAAAGACAAAGAGAGTGAGAGAAAGGGAAAGTGAGAAAGCAAACCGCCAGGTCTGGGACTTGAACCACAGTTAGCCATGTGGGAATCCAGCACCTTTAACCATCACACCACTTGCCAGCCCCAAGCCTGGACATATTTTACAAATCCCATCAGCATGAAGACCAGATATAGTTTATGTGGATTTGATTAAGTCTGCCATAAAACACCACTAGGCTATTTCTTCTCTGTCCTGTTTCTTTTGTTGCTTTATTGTTCCTCTGTTTGTTTGTTTATTTGTTTATTTATTATTTAAGTTTTGTTATAGTATGCATGTGCTAACCAGAGAGAGACTAAGAGTTGGAGAGGGACAGTGAGAAATCACTCTCCAGGCGGAATGGCCATACCATAATTCCTTCTCCTCCATTTTCCTCAGGATTTTGGCCACACACACACACACACACACACAGACAAAGGCACTCCCAACGTACTTTTCAACCCACTGGGTCTGGGACTCAATCCGTGTAGCTGACCATGTGGGATTTAGCTGCCTTAACCTCCCCGTCACCTTAGTAATTAAATTCTGCTGGCCCTACACTTTCTAATTTACATATAACAGTTGGACATATTCATAGGGTACCATGTGGTTTTTCAGGGTGTGGATCTATTGTGTATTGATCAAATCAGGGCAGTAATCATATTTACCATCTCGAACACTCTTCATCACCCCGCGTTGTATACATTGAAAATCAACTCTTCTCTTGAAATATACATTGGATTGTCACCAACTCTCTTTACACTGTTACCACAATCCAGGACTCCGTCTGCCCACCAACCTAAACTTTATTCTCTGCCCTCTTGAAAGGCTAACATGTACACATTTAGCTGATAAAGACCTCTTCCTAATAAACTGGTTCCTACTATCACCCCAGGCAAAATTTAAGAACCTAAAGCTTCAAAGAATTCGATGAAAACAAACTAGTAAGTATGACCCTTGGAACGGGTCTGTAAAACCCATGACAGATACTCAGTTACTCAGCCTCTAATGATGTCTTTCATATACTTCAACTTCTCTTGATTTTGCTCTTTCTGTTCCTTCCAATATCCCCACTCTTTTCTCTTGGTCTTATTTCCTACACTAATGCAAATTACACGTTCACATAATTACCACTTTTTTCTCCCTACAAAATACTTACATTTGTTTGTACAATAAATATCCACCTTAACAGTGTGTTATAAATGTACTGAATTTACTTGTTTAGCCTGCTTCAAGAAACTAATTATTCTAGTGGTTTTAAGTGGCATGAGAAAATGGAAAAAGCAACAGAAAAAATCAGAAGTAAGATAAAGTGAGAAAGATCTTAAAAATTAAACTGAGGGACTAGCAGGTGGCATGGTGGTTAAGGTACTAGTTCCCATATGGCCAAGTGTATGGTTTAAGTCCCAGACCTGGTGGGTTGAAAATCATACTGGGTGGACTGTGTGCATGCGTGTGCCCAAAATCTTGAGAAGAAAATGAAGGAGAAGGGGCTGTGGTGTGGCTACTTCCCTGGGGGTGGGGGTGATTTCTCACTTTCCCTCTTTCTCTGGCAAGTGTGCGTGACCAAAATCTTTTGTAAAAAATTGAAATAAGAATATTGCACAGGAATTTTTTTCTGTCATAGTTCTCTCAAACTTGATTAACATTTTGATGGATTGGCAGAGGTGGTATAGGTCAAAAAAACTTTCTCTGCGGGCTCCAGAATGTAAAATTTGTTACTTCTCTCTCTCTTTATATTTTTCCTTGACTCATCCATGACAAAATTATTACTAATAAAATAAAAGATCCCACCCCACAGTCATGTATACAACAAATTTGCAAAGGTGTAGTACTTTGGTGGTGGTAGTAAACTTAGACATAATCTAGTCTGATATCCATGAGATATCTGATATGGATAAGAAAAATGAAGGCTAATCAAAGTTATATGACTTAGCAGTCATACATTGAATCAGTTCAAGAGCCAGTATAGGAAATTAGGTCTTCTGGGGGCTGGCAGGTGGTGTAATGGTTAAAGGCACTGGACTCCCACATGGCTGACTGTGGTTCGAGTCTCAGACCTGGCAGCTTGCTCTCTCACTTTCTCTCTCTCTCTCTCTCTGTCCCTCTCTAGTAAAATTAAAAGAAAGAAAGAAAGAAAGAAAGAAAGAAAGATAAATAAAATAATTCCTAAAAAAAGGAAATTAGGTCTGTCATCCAATCAAGCTCCAGTTTGTCTTCCATTTCCTTTTTTTTTTTTTTTTTTTTTTTTTTTATCTGGAGTTGTAAACAGAAATGGAGATGATATCTAGGGACCAGCAGTTAGCATAATGGCTATGTTGCTGGACTCCCATGTAGCCGACCGCGGTTTGAGTCCCGGACCCCGTGGCTTAAACTCACTCAGGGTGCGTGTGCATGGGTACCCAAGATCCTGAGAGGAGAATGGAGGAGAAGGGATTGTGGTATGGCCATCCCCGCTGGGGAGTGATTTCTCACTTTCTGTCTGTCTGTCTCTGTCTTTCTGGCGAGCTCATGCACCCTATACAAAAAAAAAAAAAAAAAAAAAAAAAATGAAGACGATATAAAAAGTATTGAGGTTCAATGACTGTTTCTCCTTCAAATAACTTCTTTTTTAAAAAAAGAATGATTTATTTAATTATTATCATTATTATTATTATTTTTTATTTGACCAGAGAAAGAGAGAAAGAGAAAGGAAAGGAAGAAAGCAAGCCGCCCGGTCTGGGCCTCAAACCAGTCTGCCATGTGGAAGTCCAGCACTTTAACCACCATGCCACCTGCCAGCCCCCAATAACTTTTTTTTTTTTTTTGGAGAGGTTTTCGCTATAGGACAGAAAGCGAGAAATCACCCCCCAGAGGGGATGGTCACGCTGCAATCCCTTCTCCTCCATTCTCCTCTCGGGATCCTGGGCACGCACGCACACGCGCCCGGCGTGAGTTTTAAGCCACCGGGTCCAGGATGCGAACCGCGGTCGACTACGTGGGAGTCCAGCGACATAGCCATTATGCTAACTGCTGGTTCCCGACCCCCAATAACTTCTAAAAATAAAATTTTCTGATTTTCTTATATGTATGAATCTATCAGTCAGTCTGTCTATAGCTTAGTAATTAAGTTCTGTGAAATTACACCAACCTACAAATTATGCTTCAAGTTTTCACTGAACAGTTTCTGTTAACAATAAGAATCTAGAAAGCCTGTCAGTATTTGGTTATGAGTAGCCACTAACATAAACATGAGAGCAGATCTCACTGTGGTTTGTTATTTATTTATTTATTTTTGCTATAAGGCATGCACACTCACAAGAAAGAGAGAGACAGAGAGACAGAAAGTGAGAAATCACCTCCCGGGGGGATGGCCACACTGCAATCCCTTCTCCTCCATTCTTCTCTTGGGATCTTGGGCACACACATACATGTGCCCAGCATGAGTTTAAGCTGGGTCTGGGACTTGAACCACAGTCCACTACATGGGAGTCCCGTGATGTATAGCCATTGCACCAACTGCCGGTCCCTCACTGTGGTTGTGTACAAAACACTAGCTTTTGTATTTGTCTCAGAAGAAAATCCAGGAAAGTGCTTCTTCAGATGACTTCTGTAATTTTGCAGATGATTAATTTGACTTACTCTTCTTTAGAAGTGGCGATACATTGAACATTAGAAAAATTATGCTGTATCATAAAAATTATCAGCATCCAATAAAGCATTTAAGGAAAATGAGCATGTCTTTCCCTCTTTAAAATAATTGAGGGTAATCACAGACATGGTAAAAAGAATTCCTATCGATTATTAGATGTTAATACTCACATAGTTTGTTTCTTAACATTTCTGATAAAGTCAATAGGGAATCTCAATATGTAAATGTAAGTGAAATTAGTTATATGTATTTGATGACAGTTACCTAGCTTCGTAAGATAACTGATTTGATCCTGGACACTATGTTGTATTTTCCATGCTATGGAAATAAAATACCATCTTTCCTAGAAGTAAGCTTATTTCTTCTAGAAGAAGAAATGAAGAAGAAATCAACTTTCTGCTGAGAGAGCATGAGAAAGGGAGTGAGGTGGGATGCCTTCAGGGTCTCAGCACAGTGACCAAGCGAACCCCGGCCTCAACCAGCCCACATCATGGACAGCAGCTCACACCACCGGGCATGCACAGGACACCTCAGGGAATTTAACCTTCCTGTGTGGCGGCAGCATGGCAAACTGTTGCATTAACTGCTGTGCCGCTGCGGCTGGCCTGCAACAGCATCTTCCCGGACACACTTCTCCAGACGTGCCTGGGGGTTTATGGAGCTCGAGCTCTCCTTTGGTATGTCTCATTCCTTAGTTCTGAAATGACTAACTGTAGCCATTAGAGCACAGGCCATGTTAAACAGATTTTGCTTTCACAGTACATCTCCTTTGTTTTTTCATCCATTCACTTAGCTGAAAAAAGAAAGATAAAAATGTGGCCACATGAGTTAATGAATTTCTGAATGTACGTAACTTTTAGATCTCAGCATGAAGGTCAGGTATAGATTTTTTATACAAATCTTGGTAATGTTTTAGATACAGAAATCAGATATATTTATTTTCTGTAACTCTATAATGGAGACAGAAACAGGGCTCATGAATATATTAGCTATATTTGTTGGCATGTGTCCTACGAAGTGAAATCCTTAACACATTTAACAGTGTGTATCTCCTTGTGTTGCTAATACAACACGACAGCCAAACCTGCCTGCCAGGTGGCTTTGAAAACGGACTGAACTTCCGTGGCATTAATAAGTTACTATTTTAGTACAACCAAATGGTCATTGATTTCCAGTAATGTTTTGGTTTTGCTCTATAGCCAAACCAAAAACACCCACACCTAATAAAACAAATAACAATGTAGTATAGCATTATATGATCCACAACCACATTTTCCTTAGTTTCCCTTCATATCAACTTGTCATTAGGAAAAATACTCCAGTTTCCTTACATTAGGAAAGAAATAAATGTCTCATGTGTATTTCAAGAGGTGCTCCTTAGTCATGACTCAGCCTCATGGTACATGCAAATTTAAACCTCTTGGAACTTATGAAATAGGAGACAAATCAAGGGATTTTTGAAATCAAATAGGAGATATGAAACTATCGATTGACCTCTTTTATGCAGGATGTTTCTTAGTAACTATAAAAGAATATAAACTTCGAAAATATTACTCTTATAGCTAGTAATGATCAAGTGCTTTAGTAATAACTGAAATGGCATTTTCTGTCCTTGTGGCTTAATTTGAAAATCGCAATTCTATTATTTTTGTTCCAGAAATTTGTTTTATTATTAATTGTAGATTTTTTTGGGGGCTTGTTTCCATATTGTTGACATTTAAGATAGATTTAAAATAATCTGTTTATATTTGCTAGATGTTATAGAAAGGGAAGCCACCCTAAGAATTTATGGGGGGGGGGGCAGCAGGTGGCATAGTGGTTAAGGTGATTGGACTCCTACATGGCTGACTATGGTTTGGGTCCCAGACCTGGCAGCTTGCTTTCTCACTTTCCTTCTCTGTCTCTCTCTGTCTCTCTCTGGTCAACTTCAATAAAATAATAATAAAAATAATGACAATAAATAAAGTTAAATAAAATAATTCTAAAAAAAGAATTTATAGGGGAGATCACCATTATTTCTGCTAAAAAAAAAAGTTAGTTACCTTCCTCTGTATTGCTAATAATTTTGGAGGAAAAAAAAAAGTCATACTGGAAAAACCAAATGAAACACTTTGTGGTTGAAACATAAACACTTGAAACTTACTCTTAACCATTTTTAAATGCACAATACTTTATTATATAGAGCATACAATTACATAATATATAACTTATTGTTATTCACCATGCTGTGAAATAAAAAAAACAAGCCCCCCCAAATATTCCATATCCCTCCTGAGGTTTTGTACTCTTTAATCATCTCACCATCGTCCCCACCTACCAGGCTCCGTACCACCATCCAATTCTCTGCTTCTACAAGTTCCATGTTTAAAGTTCCATAGGCTTGAGAACATGTGGTATTTATTTTTCTGTACCTGACTTATTTCACTTAGTATAATAATGTTAAGTATTTGAGGTGATCAATATGTTAACTACCTCCATTTAATTGTTCCACATATATTCATAAATAATAACATCATTCTGTAGCCCAGAAATGTATGCAATTATAAATTCTCAATTTACAATATAAAAAGAAGAAAAAGAAGAAATGAAAAATACTTTTTGTAAGTGTATTCTACATGTTTTGAAATCCCATATTATTTCACAGGTTCCAAAGAAATTCCCAGGAGCTCAGTCTTTTCTCAAGGCACTAAACAATGATCAACCTAGCAATTCACCTGGGCTGATGGGCTGTTTTCTACAGCTTATTTGTATCTTCTCTTTGGTTAAATTAATACTGACTACAAAATCAGCAGTTACAACCATAAGTAAATTATCTTTTCTTCACCATGTCCTCAATACACTTGAAAATCTCACACACTGGAGAGAATTATGTAAAAGATATTTTCAGAACTGCAGTGTCAGAAAGGGTGCATTCAATTTTCTGAATTATGGCCCAATTCCCTCTCCTAATGTTCTGTGAATTCAACATCCTTGTGAAACTAAGTTTTTAAAAAATGCAAAAGACTCACATGAAGAATGTTTTAGACTTGTTGTAATTAAACATTTCTTCTTAGTATCCTGCATCTGATACACAAAAATTAATCAAAATTTTACATCACCAACTCTCTCAGCAAATAAACTGCTTTTAGATTCCTAATGTGACTTTTATGAACTGTCTTAAAAAACAGTTGATGCAATAAAAACTGTGTTTCAAGGCAAAAGGGGCAAATCAGCCTTTGATTAGAAAGCAAATAATGAATCATTCTTTCTTTACATTTCATCTTTATAAGTAAACACTGATGTTTACATCAATATTTAAAAATGACTTTCTTTGAAACTAGTCATAATATGATAATAGCATGTGACGTTTCTCTTTTTATAGTTATCTTTGTACCCAGTGGTCCTGCTGGGTCCCAGACAGTGTTTGAGGCGCCTGGGCTACAAATGAGTTCTTGCTATTGGTGGGCTTACAGTATCATAAGAGAAAAGAAATGATCTATTATTAGGCAGCTCGATCAGTTCCATGTTAGGAGACAAGTAGGAATCATAGAGGAGAAGTACTCACTTCAGTTTAGGATGAGATGAAGGTCATTCGGGTAAGTTATTTAGCACAATAATTATTTAGTCAACATTTTTTAGCACTTATTGAAAGATTTCCTGGAAAACATGTTTTAAGAGCAGAGCCCAGCAGGATACATAAAATATGACCTGACTGACTGATCAAAGAATTGAGAGAAGACTGAATGTGAAGGCATAGGGGGTAGATTATGGCGTGTTTAGGTGACTCCAAAAAGATCACACCACTGGAAGATAAAGTGGTCTATATGACAAAAGTCACTGCCATGGTTTGACTGTGGCTCCTCAAAAGCATGTGTGTGAAACTCAATACCCAATGTAATCTTGTTAGGTGGCAGAGCATCATGGAAGGTTTTTGATCAGAAGGGTTCCCCCTTTACGAATGGATTAATGCCAGTTACAAAAGGATTGAGGCTGTGAGTTCAATCTCTCAATATTTTCTGAGCTCTCTTACTACGTGAAGTCTTCAGCCACATTGCAAGGCACCAAGAAACCTGTCAGGAAGAGTGACCCTTCCATCTTGGACTTCCTAGCCTCTAGGTCATAAGCCAAATAAACTTCTACTGTTTAGAATGAAAGCAACAAGAAACACCAGAAGCTACGGAGCCAGAGGGATTTACTTTACACATTCATAAAATGAATGTCTTGTGACCCTGGGCAAGTTATTCGCTATTTCTCTACCTTACCAGCCTTCATCTGGGAAACAGTACCCATCTCTCAGGTCTAAGTGTTAAATGAACAAACGTATTTTTTGAAATTCTTAATATTTTTATTTTTATTGCAATTTCTGATTTACATATAATAGTTGTACATATTTATGGAGTATAGTTTTTTTTTCAAAACATACACACAATGGATAATAATCAAATCAGGGCAATAAGCATTTTAAAACATGCCTGTACAAATGTGTCAATAAACACATATCTTTCTCCAATAGGATGCTCTGATTCTCAAGTAACCTTTCCCACTAATAATATTAGTTAGGGGAGTAAGGAATTCACAGAGAAGTAAAGAAGTAAAGACTTTGCATTGAGCTCAAAGTCATCACTTCTTCTAAGTCTGTACTCTCCACTTGTGTTGTTTCCTCTTCTCTCTTTTAAATGCACATATATCTAGTCATTGGACACGTAGAAGCATAACAGATACATAAATCTATGTTTTACTTTCAGTAGTTTATGTAAACTTTTATGAACTGTTGGTATTGTTTACTGACAATTATTACAAAGGGTGAGAGAAGTGAACCACTTTGAACTTCTAACTCCTCTCAGCAGTTAGTGGTAAATCTGTCTATGAACATACATTTTTAAAACAAATTACCTACATCTTGGCGTTCAGTCTCTACTGTTTATTCTTTATTAAAGCAGTGAAACAGCAGTTGTTTCAATGCTACAATGAATCAGCCACTGGAAATTAAATCCCAAAGCAGTGCACCATTAGTTCGTTCAGTACATATTAAGAACCTACAAGCCATCATATATTTTTAGCAGTTTCATCCTCGGTTGACTTTTCGGAAATGTCTAAAGAAAATTAAGTGAATAAGTGCATGTATCTTCTAAAAGATATCTGTAGTATTTTACAGTGTGACACCCCCCCACACACACTTTAGAAAGAAGACAAGCAGAAAAAAGTCACGAAGAAATAAATAGGTAAAGGATTAAGCGGCCTAGGAAGTGACACTGAGTTGGCCAGAGCGCAGCTTCATTTAAGACTAGTTTTTCCTTACCTCTTTCTGGGAAGGTCACAGAGTAATATTGTTACTTAAACTCTCCCCATTAAATAAGACTTTACTGAAGAACTCAAAAGTACAAAGTATCACAAAACATTTTCAAGTGGAAATAACCTGGGGAGGGGGTTTCTGTATCCTAGGGAATGTAGGTGAAGCAAATCGGTAACTGCAACAGTTGCTCTGATTACAATGCGCCACTTCATTTTCTGCACTGTCTCATTCCAGCTGCCTACCCGGTGGAAATCTTGTCTCTGTGGAATAAAAGCAAGAGCCAGCAACTTTCCGAGAGCTTTTCTGTATCACTGAGATCCAGGGATCTTTGGATACGGGCGGGCGCAGTTTTGCCATGGCTCCCACGTTCTCGCCTCCCGCTCTGCTATCTGGGGGAGCTGGGTTCCAGCGTCCTAGGCTTCCAGTGAGTATCATTTGGCACCTGACTTGCCGCATAAAGCGTCGGGCATCAAGGGAAGCCCACCTCGACCCTCGTCGTCGTCCTCCTCTCGTCGTCGTAGTCTTCGTCCTCTACTCCACAGTCTTCAGATTTCCCCGCTAATCTCAGGGCCTAACGCTCACAGCCAGGGTTCACAGAGGGCTCCTCCGTGGTCAGCAGCGCAGGGAGCGCACTGACTGCGCCCACCCCAAAGCCTACCACTGCGGTCTGCCACTCCGGCCCCAGCGTCACCACGTGATGATCCTTAAGCACCCTGGACCCTTCAAAGGCTTCACAAGCACTTTCCATCAGAAAACTGAGAAAAGTAAACTACACCTGGAACTTGGCACACTGGCTGGAAACCCATCTGCCCCACCTCTGCGTCTGGCTTCAAGGTGAGTGAGGCTGATCCAGAGTTTCTAAAAGTCTGTATTTATTCTCCTTGGGTTCCCCCTCCTCTGGCGGTGGAATCACACAAGACTTGCAAAGGCTCTTAGCTGCTCCAGGTAAGCAGTCTTCATTGAACTAGTTGGGGGTGGGGAACCGGGGAGAAAAAGAGTCATCCTGGCAGGCTTGGCGAACCTACCGTCAGTCCCCTGTGGCTGCGCGCAGGTACCGGGCGATGTCTAGGTGGCCCCGCTCCTCAGCCAGGTCCACGGGCAGGCGGCCCCACGCATCGCGCACATCCAGCCGCGCCCCGGCCCGGTGCAGCGCCACCAGCGTGTCCAAGAAGCCCTCCCGGGCGGCGTCGTGCACGGGTTGGGTGAGGGTGGCGGGGTCGGCGCAGTTGGGCTCGGCGCCGTGGAGCAGCAGCAGCTCGGCCACGCGGGTGCTGCCCATCATCATGACCTGCCAGAGAGAGCAGAGTGGTCAGGGCCTGGCTGGGGGCACTGAGATGCCCGCAGGGGCAGGTAGAGCCATTTAAAAGAAATACCTATTTGGTAAGTATCCACCCAAGGCAGAGCCAAGTGCAAGCTTCAGGTGTCCGGTTACTCTTTATTTGCTGAATCTGTTCACACGCCCCACCCTCGCACCAGGGCTCCACCAAGTGATTCTTTACTGAGATTCAATTAACCTCCATTTTAACTTAAATTTAAATTTATCTAAACGTCTGGAGGTGAGAAATAACTAAGGGTAGTGATTAAGGTCATTGTGGGAAAAAAAATCTTTTTTTAAAGCATTTCCAGTAGAACCTAGGAATCTATCTTGTTAAATGATTTATGGTGGGAGTTAAGATGAAATGACTTTAAAAGTCTTATTTTTGTCAGTCACTTAGACCTAGGAATCCGGGTCTCAAAACATTAATTAGGTAACAATTTTGTTTAGAAGTTGCAATAATTCTTTGGGGGAGAAAATAAGAAAAGTCTTAAGTTTTGAAGGTTTGCTTTGTTTAGTTCTCATAGTAAATCCCGTGTGGAAAGCTTCGCTTTTTCATTGTCATGTTTTTGCTCATAAATGAATTGTAACTTGCTCATTTAAACCCAAATTGTAAATTAGATGGGAAAAGGCAAATCAAGTCATGCACAGTCATTTCAGATGATAAAAACAAATGGTTTATTTTGAATAAATGATTATTTTAAATGTAATATATTTAATATTACATTAATGTTTTAGATACAGGCTAAAATTAAGTGTGTCATACACATAATGTAACAGGTAAAAGTAACATGGTATTTATATTATAGCAAATATATATATATATATATATATAGCAGATTTGTAATTGCCAAGATTTTATAATGTTAAATAGTAAATATTTTGCTATATTAAAAGAGATTGGATGTTAGTAGTCAAATCAGAATGCTACATAACTCATAAACGTTTTGGAGGAGTAACAGCAGCCATTTGTGTATGTGTACCTTATGCAAATATTCGCTTTCATATTTTTAAGTTAACAATAAAACACTTTTTGGCAACTAAATGTCTAAAACAAAGCTTTTTTATTTTTGTGGGTGTATGTGGTCTAAAATGTACTGTGTAATTGTAAGCTAGTATACCTGTAGTGCTTTTTGTTTCACGACTATTAGAAACATTCACATTTCTTCCTCTAAAACCACTATAATTAAACTGATCATTTTCACTAATAACACAAATGAAATTTTACATATAGACAAAAGGGGAAGCAGTCTCTCTTAATATCTCAGAAAATGATGGATTAAATTCTAAGTAAGAAAATTTATTTTAAGTTTTTAGGAACCATGAGTTTTAAGTCTTTAAGAATCACGTAATAATATTTTGCTGCTTTAATAATTGTCTTTAGGCAACATTTAACAGTATTTTTACTGCTTTAAAATATATTATGTGTCCTATCACTTTTCTAAGAATTTGACAGGAATAAAAACTTATTTTCTTAAAAACATAAACTGTTGACAAGGTTGCTTCCTATTGGACTAGTTCTTAAGGATGGTTGGTGGTGAGCAGAATACTAAATATGACCATAATAGTCAACAGTACAGAACGAATCACCATCATCTTAGCGTTCAAAGGAATTTAAAAACATCCGTACAACTCAAAGCATGAGTAGTATCTAAACATTGGATAAGTGTCTTTTAACAACGAAGAGACTTCTGCCATTCAAAAAGGACCTAACAGTTGCTGCAGGAATACTTTGGTATATCAAACATAAATGATAAGTTAAATGGTAAAAATATAGAAGCGTTAAAAAAAATCATTGCTCAAAAAACGCTGCAATACAAGTAGTGTGACTGAGGAACGCTCCTCATTCTTTCGAGTGCAATTTACTTCTACGAAGAAAAGAGCACACAAGATTTCCTATAGCAGCTGAAAAGATCACAGTGAATTTTTTCCATGGACTCTGATTTCAGAGAATTCTCGATTACGTAACTTGTAATGCATTTATCTTTATCGCTGAGAGTAGACAGACAACACTAACCCTCCTATCCCAATAAGCCCTCTTTTCCCCATTTGCTCCGCATTGGATAGATCCTTCGCATGTCTGATCATGAGATGGCTGAACACATTTTGGCATTTCCCCACCTTTAAAAAGAAAACCAAACCGAAGTGATGTGTTTTTTCAATCCCTTTTTTTGTGGGAGTTTTTTTTTTTTCCTGGATAAAAACCCGTCTTAACGCCTGGACTACCGCTCCCACAGGAGTGACAGCGGTCCAGGTCTAAGTCGGCGATCTCGGTCCCTGCCCTCCTGCGCCGAGGCCGCGCCCCGCGCCCCGCACTCGCGCGCCCCCTGCCGGCGAGGCCCCGGGGCCCCAGCTACCTGAATCGGGCGCCTCCCGAAGCAGTTGACTCCGTTGGGATCTGCGCCGACTTCCAGGAGCTGCCGCACCTTCTCCACTTGCCCTCGCGCTGCGGCGCTAGCCAGGCCCGCATCGCTGCTGCCACCGCCCAGCATGCTCTTGTCTTCCTCACGCATTCCGCAGCCCCGAGACACTGGGCGGCCGGGACAATGCACCACAGGCGGCGAGCTTGGCGACACTCCCTCTTGCCCAACCGCGTCCCGGTGCACTTTCCTCTTCCCAGAAGAGCTCAGCTCAGCTCCTGGGCGCTCTCGCCGTACTTGTGCGGCTGTGCGACTCGGGGACCAGTGCTGTGGCCGGAAGGTTGGCTCTAGGCTTTTCCTGGCGCCTGAGAAGCAGAGGACGCGTTCGGCTCCCTCCCGGGAAAAAGCCCCCAGCGCGGCTGCAGCGGAGCGCAGACTGGCTCTGGCCGCAAGGTGCGGGCGCGGCGCAGCGTCCACGCCGCCCGGCCTCCTTCTGGCTCAGTCGGGAGCCAGCTGGGAATGAATCCTGTTTCCAGCTGGGCTGCGAAGCCCGCTTTCCCCACCCCCTTAAGGTCCGCCCCTTGCCGGTCAGTCCAGCCCGGCCGCGTCCAACAATGTTCGCTACGAGGCCAGGCCCACGGCCTGTGACGTCACAGAGGAAGGGTAGGGGCAGAAGGTGCTGGAACGCCTGCACCCGGGATTTGGCTAGGGAGCGAGCCGCCTGGAACGCCAGCTGGTGCTACTCCCCGGGCGTGCGGAAAAACCGAGGCTAGCTTTTTGGAAGTGTTCGCCCACTGCACTCAGCTCCTAATCCCAGCCGTCGGAGCACAGGGCTTTGCCTCCTTCAGCTCTCGACCAGCCGGTTTCGCTAGAGAGACCTTAGCCGCCCCCTGTGTAATGGAAGTGGCAGAGAGAAAGGCGTTGAAAATACCCTGGGCTCGGGTAAGATGTGTGAAAGTGACCTCTGCATCTATCATACAGGCTAAATTCATCTACTTTAACTTCAAAGTTGCACATCTAGCATCAGCCTTAGCAATTTTCTTGTGGATGAACCTATTTGAATTAGTCAACCAGAAAAATGGTGCAAAGTCCCGAGAATGCTGTTTTGCATGTGCCTTTTAATTATTTTTATCTTTAAATTACGGATACAATCCTAAAACAAACAAAAAGGACCCAAACTGTATCTTGAGACAGAGTGACAGCCGGCACTTGTAGGCACATAAAGATTTAAAAAATTTGAAATCCCAGTTGCATGATATTTGCATATCTTTGACCTCTTACCGATTTAAACCCATCTCAGCAGTATTTGCTTTTAATTTATCATGAGTAATAAAAGGACATTTATGCAGTAATAATGAAGCTTAATAAAACATGGGTGTGGTGCTGGGCCTGTCATTAAACAGGCTGAACCTGTCATTAAATCTTCTGAAGATTTAAAGGCCAAGCACTTTCTTTCTAATATTCCTAGGTGAGTTTGTATTAACACATTTATTGCTTTAAAAGAGTTTTAAAAATATAGCTGGTGTCAAATTGAAATAAGAGAACCTCAAATTTTGTCACTGTCGCCTGAAGTTTTGGTAAGGAGCTCTGATAGTGAGCCTCCCCTGACACTGACCAGCTCTTGTTTACAAACTCATTTTGGTTTAGAATGCTGACAGAGAAGAAGTGGTTTTCCCAACTGCTTGCTTAATCAAAAATGAAAGACCCCACAAAAGGTTTCTTCCAGCAGAGCTTGGCTCTGCTCCCCTCCCCCCACAGTGGGGCCTAGGAATGTGAGAGAGTTGACCATCTACTGACTGATCCTCAACAGGGCAGAAACTCACCTGACCGGGAAAGGCAGCGACAACACTAACAACTTCTTAATTTCTTTCTCTTTTCTTTTTCACTTCCATTTCTTAGTTTATAGTTTCTTAGTTCCTCTACTTTTTACATTTATTTGAAATTTCACTTTTTTCTTTTCTTTTCTTTTCTTTTCTTTTCTTTTCTTTTCTTTTCTTTTTTCTTTTCTTTTCTTTTCTTTCTCTCTCTCCCTCCCTCTTTCTTTCTTTCTTTCTTTCTTTCTTTCTTTCTTTCTTTCTTTCTTTCTTTCTTTCTTTTTCTTTCTTTCTTTCTTTCTGAGAGACTTTTGCTATTGAGTGTGTGCATTCACCAGAGAGACAGAGAGAGACATTAAGTGAGGAACCACCCCTCCCCCCCCAGGGGGGATGGCCCCACCATAATAATCCCTTCTCCTCCAATCTCTTCTCAGGATTTCAGGCATTCATGCACACATGCCTGGCATGAGTTTTAAGCCACCGGGTTCGGGACTCAAACCGCAGTTGACTGTGTGATTGTCCAGTGATGTAATCATTATGCCACTTTCTGGCCCCTCAAAATCCCTTTTTTTTCTGATGCCCACTCCATTCTTAGATTTGCCAGAGGAATAGAAGTCTACAGTCAGGTGAAACACATGGATAAGCTGTTTTATATAGTCCCAGAAACCTGTCCCCGTGTCCAGTGTCTGGGGGATTATAGTTGTGTAGGTAAAATGGGAGGAGGAAGACTGGGTAGTGGGAAGCCAGATCCTTGAAATGAGTGTGGTGGTTCTTTGCCTGTCACCCAGGGGTAGGGAGACAGGTTCGATGTTGGTGTATGTGGTGTCAAATGGCAAATGGACTCAATCCAGACTGTCTTTATCAGATGAGCCTAACTACTCTGAAATTTAGTGTGGGTCAAATGCAGCAAGGAAAGTTGCCTTCTAAGCAGTGTTGTTGGGGCTTCTGTCAAGTACCAGTAGGTTAAGTTCAACAAAACCATGTATTCTAGGGATCTACTGTTGAGGAAGGTACGGGTCCTAGTTTGTAAGAAAGTCTAGTAGCACTCAGAACTAACAAATAGGTGCTTTCATTTTTTTGAAAGAATTATTTTATTTACCTTTATTATTTATTTTGATTTGACCAGAGAGGGACAAAGTGAGAGAGAGAGGGAAAGTGAGAAAGCAAGCCATCAGGTCTGGGACTCAAACCACAGTTGGCCATGTGAGAGTCTAGCACCTTTAACCACCTGTCAGCCTCAGATGGTTTCAATTTAATATGATGACACTAATATGTATCTACAGGGTGCGTGGAAGTAACAAAGAAGAGGAGTTACTTCAGGGTGGAGGTGCAGGGAAGGTTTCTTAGAGAAGGTGCTAACTGAAGAGAGTCTTTAAAGGATATATCAGAAAGAACTATTTCTTGTGCTCTTGTTTTGAATCTTGAGTTTCTCTGAAATTCATCTAAAAGAGTAGGAAAAGACAATCTGAGCTAATTAATTTTTTTTAGAATTATTATTTATTTATTTATTCATTCATCTAATTTGACCACACACACACACACACACACACACACACACACAGAAAACGTGAGAAAGCAGCCACCAGGTCCAGGACTCGAACCGTGGTTGACCATGTGGGAGTGTCCAGTGCCTTAACCATCACGCCACCTGCTGGTCCCAACCTGAACTAATTTCTGAGCCACTTTCTTAAGTGATAAGCATGGCCAATGTGTCTAGTTAAAAAAATGTTGGGGACCAGAAGATGGCATAATTGTTATGTTGCTGGACTCCCATGCAGTCAACTGTGGTTCAAGTTCCATCTCCAGGGGCTTAAAACTCATGCTGGGTGCTGTGCATAAGTGCCCAAGATCCTGAGATGAGAATGGAGGAGAAGGGATTGTGGCATGGCCATCCCCTGGGGGGGTGATTTGTCATGTTCTGTCTCTGTCTGTTCGGTGAGCACACATGCCCTATAAACACAAATCTCTCTTAAAAATTGGAATTGAGGGACCGGCGGTTAGTGTAATGGCTATGTCGCTGACCACGACACGTAGTTGACTGCGGTTCGAGTCCCAGACCCGGTGGCTTAAACTCACACCGGGCGCGTGTGCGTGCGCGCCCAAGATCCCGAGAGGAGAATGGAGGAGTAGGGATTGCGGCGTGGCCATCCCCCCTGGGTGGCGATTTCTTGCTTTCTGTCTCTCTGTCTCTCTGTCTGGCGAGTGCACACGCCCTGTAGCAAAAATCTCTCCAAAAAAAGAAAAAAAAATTGGAATCGAAAAGGAACTGGAACAATTATTTTTCTTTGAAGGGGCCATAAATAAAGAGCACCAATATAGGGACAAAGCTGCTGAACAGAAAAACTGGGAATCTTTACCGGAGCAGATATGTGAGCGTCACTTATCAAATTGACTGAAAAAGAACTTCTGGCGGAGAAAATGTTTCCAGGGGCGTTTGCGGTTACTAGCACCACGGACAGCGCTTCTCCAGTCCGCAGGTCTGGGTGGTCCTAACCTGATTCAGACCGGGAATTCTAGAAGCTTCAAACTTTATCTTCCGAAGTTTTTTTTTTTTTTTTTTTTTTTTTTTTTTTTCCTCTCCTGAAATCAAAGGGAAAGCCTACAGGAGCTCAATGAACTTTGCAAAACCAACATGTTCAGTCTGGTTTCCAGATATTATTGAATTGTCTAACATTCTATAAAGAATAATATTAAATATTCTCTATATTTTAAAACAGAGGAGAAATCACACTTATTGCCTACTCTGTTATAAGTGCTTTACAAATATTCTTTTGTTTAGCCCTCATGAAGCTGTTATCTGACATATATTAGTATCTCAGTTTTACAGACAATACACAAATATCAGGGAAGATGAGCAACTTGTAAACCACCTAATCATTGTGGGAGGTTAAGGTCTACCCGTGTGGCTTCAGAGCCTCTGTCCTTTTCACCGCAAGCGTACTCAGAAGCAGTCATGGCAGGCCTGGAAAAAGAAAGCAACAAACTGCCTTATAATTATTTCCCATTCTACGTTGTGTTTTCCAGATGGCTCACCTCACAGCACATGCTTAATAGACTTCAAAGATGACACTTCATATGTAGTACAATAGCACATTTGTCTTGGACAATAGAGTGAGATAATGAAACTTCTCCCTGAAACCCAGCTGTCTCTATGGTGAAAAACAAACCATTTGTCAATGCTTTGAACACATTTAAGAGATGAAGTAGATGGGAACATAGTGGGCAGCTGAAACTTGAAATGGCACAGCCACCTCTAAGGGCGGAGAATTGATAAGTGAGAAGAAAGAGAGTAAATCAGCCTAATATTTTGGAGGTAAATGGAAGGCAGTGGGTAAGATTATTGATAGTTCCAGTGTTGTACGTATTGCAGATCACTAGTGATAGTGCTTATATTCTTTTTTGTTTTTGAGAGGTTTCTGCTATAGGGCGTGTGCACTTGCCAGAAAGACAGAGAGGGACAGAGAGACAGAAAGCGAGAAATCACCCCCCAGGGTGGATGGCCACGCCACAGTCCCTTCTCCTCCATTCTCCTCTCGGGATCTTGGGCACTCACGCACATGTGCCCAGCGTGAGTTTAAGCCACTGGGTCTGGGACTTGAACCGTGGTCAACTACATGGGAGTTCAGCGACATAGCCATTACGCTAACTGCTGGTCCCATGCTTATATTCTTATATTCAGTTGGTGCAACTCACTACAGGAACTCACTATAAAAATGTGACTAGGGGGCCAGCAGGTGGTGTGGAAGTTATAGTGACTAGATCTCACATGACTGACTGCGTGATTGGAGTCCTGGACTAGGTGGCTTGAAAAACACACTGGCCCCCAGGTGTATACATGCCCAAAAATTTTGAGAGAAGATGGAGGAGAAGGAATTGTGGCATGGCCAGCCCCCTTGGAAGGGGGGCTCATTTCTCACATTCTGTCTCTATCTCTCTCCATTTCTCTCTGGTGAGTGCATGTGCCCTATAGCAAACTTTTTTTAAAAAAAGTGTGAATAAAATTAGTTAAGCAGCAAGGAATAGCGACCTAGCCATGTCTTCATTTATGTGCTTTTTTTTTTTTTTTTTTTTTTTTTTTTTTTTTTGTATATTTTAGAGTCCAAGACAATGTTTCTAAGTGGGGAAAAGAGGAATTTCAGAATTGCTTTTGGGGCTTTCTCAAATTACCTACTTACTTTCAAATCACTTGCTCACCAGGAGACTTGATTTTTCTCTATTTCATTGAGCATTATAGCACTGGAATTCACAGTGTTTTTCCTTTATGGATCCCAATGTATGTTTCTCGATTCTAACTGAATGGTGAACATGACAGAGTCTTCATTTTAGCATCTGTATCAGTTTGCTAGGGCCGCCATAACAGTTTACCACAGACTGGATGGCTTAAAGATCAGAAATTTATATGGTCTCTTCTTGACTTTTCCCTTCTGCTACCTCATCTCATGATCATCCCACTGGACACACTTGTCCCTGGCATCTCTTTGTCTATCTATATTTCCTTTCCTTTAAAAAATTATTTATCTTTACTTATTATTATTACTTAATTTGCTATAGGGCATGCGTGCTCACCAGGGAGAGACAGAGGGAAAGTGAGAAAGCAAGCTGTCAGGTCCAGGACTGGAATCGTGGTCAGCCATGTAGGAGTCCAGCACTTTAACCACCATACCACCTGCTAGCCCTTAAGTTTCCCTTTCTCATAGGGACACTAGTTAGATTAAAGTAGAGCCCACCCTAATGACTTCATTTTAATTCAGTCAAGTATTTAAAGACTCAGTCTCCAATGACAGTCACGTTCTTATGTACTGGAGGTTAGGACTATAGCAGTAGTGAAATTTGAGGGGATACAATTTAGCACATAATGATGTCTCTTCCTTTTTTTTTTTTTTAATCAGAGGGAGTTTGGAGAGAACACTGGAGGGAAGAGAAGGACGAGATAAGGAGGAGACAGGAACATAGAGGTTTTTTTTTTTTTTTTTTTTTTTTTTTTTTTTTTTTTTTTTGAGAGGTTTTTCACTATAGGGCGCGTGTGCTCACCAGACAGACAGAGAGAGACATAGAGACAGAAAGCGAGAAATCACCCCCCTGGGGGGATGGTCACGCTGCAATCCCTTCTCCTCTAATCTCCTCTCGGGATCTTGGACATGCACTCACACGCGCCTGGCGTGAGTTTTAAGCCACCGGGTCCGGGACGCGAACCGCGGTCAACTATGTGGGAGTCCAGTGACATAGCCATTACTCTAACTGCTGGTTCCCCGGGACTTAGAGGTATTTTTGACATGATCTCACCATGTCCCACTTCTCCTGTTCCAGCCTCCCAGTCAACCAAGACTACAGTGCATGCAGTCATGCTGGGCCTGTTGAGGCTGGGCCAGGAACTGAACCTGGGCTTCCCCTGCTACACAGTGCCACCCTTTCTGTTGTACCACTGTGACCGAGCCTGCTCATTTTTATATATGCTTTTCATTTCTTTTAAAACTGGTATTTAATGATTGTATTTATTTGAATAAGGGTCAAAATAAGGTTAACACATTGAAATTGGTGGAAATTGATACCAGTCTCATAATCTATAGTTTCCCCCATTGTCTTTTTAATTTTTTCAATTAATTTGTTGCAGAAATTAGGTTGTACTATAGTTTTCTGAAGTCTAGATTTTCTAGTATCCTTCATGATGACATTTCACATTTTTCTCTGTCACTTGTACTTGTTATCACATATTATTTAGATCTAGAATCTGGACATGATTCAGACTTGTTTTTGTTTTTTTTTTAAAGAATTATTTTATTTAACTTTATGTATTTATTGAAATTTGACCAGAGAGTGACAGAGTGTGTGTGTGCATGTGTGCATGTGTGTGTGTGCATGTGTGTGTGTGTGTGAGAGAGAGAGAGAGAGAGAGAGAAAGAGAGAGAGAGAGAGAGAGAGAGAGAGAGAGAGAGAGAGAGAGAGAGAGAAAGTGAGAAAGCAAGTTGCCAGGGGTCTGGGACTTGAACTGCAGTCAGCTATGTGGGAGTCCAGCGCTGTTAACCACCCCACTACCTGCTGGCCCTGCTTTTTTTTCCTTTGTTTTGGAGGGGTTTTTGCTTTAGGGCCTGTGTGCTTGCCAGAAAGACGGAGAGAGAGACAGAGAGACAGAAAGCAAGAAATCACCCCCCAGGAGGGATGGCCACACTGCAATCCCTTCTCCTCCATTCTCCTCTTGGGATCTTGGGCATGCACACACACATGCCCGGCGTGAGTTTAAGCCACTGAGTCTGGGACTCAAACAGTGTCAACTCTGTGGGAGTCCAGCAACATAGACATTATGCCAACTGCTGGTCCCTTTTTTTACTTTTTTAGGAGAGTTTTGTTTGTTTGTTTTTGCTATAGGGCATATGTGCTAGCTGGAGAGACACAGAGAGACAGTGCAAAAGCACCTCCTTGGGGGATGGCCACATTGCAATCCCTTCTTCTCCATTCTCCATTTGGGATTTTGGACACACATGCATGAGTTTTAAGCTGCTGGGTCTGGGACTCGCTCAACCTGCAGTCGACTACATGGGAGTCCAGTAGCATAACCATTACACCATCTGCTGGTGCCCAGGCTTGATATTTTGGCAAAAATATTTAATAAGTGGCATAATGTACTTCCACCAAAAGGCACATAATCTGGTTGTCTATCTTTCCATGATTCTAGCAGCCACTGATAATTATTTCTTTTCTTTCTCTGTTACTTTTTTTGAGGGGGGAGAGGTTATTGCTATAGGGCGCTTGCGTTCACCAGAAAGACAGAGACAGAGAGACAGAACGCGAGAAATCACCGCCCAGTAGAGACGACCATGCCGCAATCCATTCTCCTCTCAGCATCTTGGGCACGCATGCACACGCGCTCGGCGTGAGTTTAAGCCACCGGGTCCGGGACTCGAACCGCGGTTGACTACATGGAAGTCCAGCGACATAGCCATTACTCTAACTGCTGGTCTCCTGAATACGATTTCTAAGATTATTTATTATTACTTCTGAGAAAGAGCAAGGGGGAGACATTCCCAGTGGGCTCTTCATACTATGGCCCACTCCCAGTCTCAGCAGGCCTAGGTCATGGACATGTATGTGCAGGCACATTTTTCTCTTTGTGTGCCTGGCTTATTTCCCTTACTATAATGTCTTTCAGGTTCATCTATGTTATCTCAAATGACAAGATTTTAATCTTTAACTTGCCAAATGATATTCCATTGTGTCTATATACCACATTTTCTTCATGCATTCGTCTGTAGGCATTTAGGATGATTGCATATCTGGGCTTTTGTGCATAGCGCTATAGTAAATGTCAGCACAGGTATCTCTCCAACAACCTGATCTCCTTTTCTTCAGCTCTATGCCTAGTAGTAGTAGGTTTGTTGGATCACAGAGCAGCTCTATTTTTAGTTTTTGAGAAGCCTCCATACTGTTTTCCATAAGGACTGTACTTAGTTATATTTCTACTTCTAGATAATTGTTATTGTGCCTACTTCTTTCTGTTTGCTTTTGCTTTTACGTTTTCTAGAGGGCGGATTCACTCACTGGAGAGAAAGGAAGAGAGGGAGAGACAGAGAAAGTAAGAAAGCACCCCTCCATGAGGGATGCTAATGCTGCAATCCTTACACCTCCATTTTTTTTCTCTTTTTAGGATTTTGGTGATAAACCAAGGTATAATTAAAATGAAAGTTTCAGGAGACCAGCAGTTAGCGTAATGGCTATGTCACTGGACTCCCATGTAGTCGACCGCGGTTCACATCCCGGACCTGGTGGCTTAAAACTCACACCGGGTGCATGTGCATGCGTGCTCAACATCTCCAGAGGAGAATGAAGGAGAAGGAATTGCGGCGTAGCCATCCCCCTGGAGGGTGACTTCTTGCTTTCTGTCTCTCTGTCTGTCTCTGTCTGGCGAGTGCACGTGCCCTATAGCAAAAAAAAAAAAAAAAAAAAAAAAAAAAAAAAAAAAAGAAAAAAGAAAAAAAAACACCTCTCCAAAAAAAAAAAAAAAAGAAAGTTTCAAAAAATGTATTGTAAACCAAACTTCAGTATCATTATGATGGCAGTTTTAGGATTCAAATTTTGACGCCCTAGTCTCACGTTGGTTTTTGATGTGGTTATACATCTGAGCAGAGCCAAAGTGAAAGTTTCAAAACAAATTAAAATTGAGAATGTACAAAAATGTAATATGAAGACAATTTTAGGACTTTTTCTTTTCTTATTATTTTCTTACAATCACTGTATACCATTACAGCATACAAAATGAATTTTCCCAGCATGAATACACAATATATAGTTCAGTCAAAGGTATTACCATACACGTTCTCATCAACAGATCATTTTCCATTTTTGTGTCCCTCAAATGTTTTGTTTCTTTCTTTTCTCCTGATTTATTCTCTCTCACCCTCCCTCATTTCCCCTCTTCATCCCACACTGTCTCTAGTATCCACAGTTTCTCTCCATACTTTTGTACCTTCCAATCTTTTTGTTTCTGCCACAGAGTGTAGATATTATGTATACATTAGGTGGGGACATACAGTGTTGCTCTTTGATGGTCTGGCTTGATTCACTTAGCAATATATTGTCCATATTCGTCCACTTTCTATCAAATGCCAAGGTCTCATTTTTTTTATGGCCAAGTAGTATTCCATAGTGTATATTTGGCACACTTTTTTTTTCCTTTGGGAGATTCTTGCTATAGGGTGTGTGTGCTCGCCAGATGGACAGAGACAGAGAGATAGAAAGTGAGAAATGGCCCCCCAGGAGGGATGCTCATGCTGCAGTCCCTTCTCCTCCAGTGTCCTCTTGAAATTTTGGGCATGCATGCAAATGTGCCTGGCATGAGTTTCAAGCCTCCAGGTCGGGATTCGAACCATGACTGGCCATTTGAGAGACCAGTGATGTATCTACTACACCATCTGGTGGTTCTAATGACTCACATTTTCAATCCATTCATCTGCTTGTGGACATTTGGATTGGTTCCTTGCCTTAGCAATTGTGAATAATGCCTCAATAAACATGAATGTGCAAGTGTTTTATGACTGATTGTATTACTGTCCTTTGGGTAGATACACAGGAGTGGAATTACTGTGTCATATGGTAGTTCTACTTGTAGGTCTTTGAGGAACCTCATATTGTTCTCCACAGTAGCTGTATATTCCCACCAACAGTGTAGGAGAATTCCGTTTTTATCACAGCCTTGCCAACATTTATCATTCTTTTTTTGTTGGAGAGGTTTTTGCTATAGGCCGTGTGTGCTCGCCAGACAGACAGAGACAGACAGAGAGACAGAAAGCGAGAAATCATCCCCCCGGGGGGATGGCCATGCCGCATTCCCTTCTCTTCCATTTTCCTCTTGGGATCTTGGGCACACATGCACACGTGCCCGGCGTAAGTTTTAAGTCACTGGGTCCGGGACACGAACCATGGTCAACTACATGGGAGTCCAGTGACATAGCCATTACACTAACTGCTGGTCCCATCATTCTTTATTTTTTTAATCTTAGCCCTTCTGACTGGGATTAGGTGATATCTCAGTGTGATTTTAATACTTATGGTAAGGGATGTTGAGCATTTTTAAATAAGCTTTTTGTCTATTTGTATGTCTTCCTTAGAGAGTTGTCTGTTCAGCTTATTTGCCCAGTTTTTAATTAGGTTGATTTTTTTCCTGGTAAACTGCTTTAGTTCCCTGTGTATTCTGGTTATCAGTCCCTTATCTGAGGCATAATTTTATGATTTTTGATTTGTTATTTTCATTTCAAATTAGTACTTGAAATGTAACAGTGATATATTGGACGTATCTATGAAACCATGTTACTGATTTTGATCTGTGGTTTGTGGAACAATTTATAGTTATGTGCAATATCACTTCAGAAACCTGTGACATTGTCAACTTGAATTAATTAAAGCTATTCACTTCTTTTCTTGGCATGGCAAAATAAATGACTAAATAATAATAACAATGACAAATTTTTTAAAAGAATTATTTTATTTTAACTTTATTTATTATTATTGTTACTTTCCAGTTTTATCAGACAGACAGAGAGAGAGAGGGAAAGTGAGAAAGCAAGCCACCTGATTCAGGACTTGAACCACGGTTGGCCATGTGGGAGTCCAGCGCCTTCAACCACCATGCCAACTGCCAGCCCCGCAATGACAGATATTAAGTGACAATATCACCACACACTTATAAACCTCTTACAGATGGTTTATGGCATAATACACTAACATTGCCATACTTTTTTTTTTTTTTTTTTTGACCAGCCAGTTTTGTGTTTTATTGAGGCTGGCGCTCAGGCCTTGACCGCGAACTTGTGCAGCGGGTACAGCCGCTCCTTCCGCTGCTTCTTGGTCTTCAGGCTCTCCTGCTTGTTGAGCCGCCGGCGCATGGCACGAGTCTTCTTGGGCCGCACGTCCAGGGGCTTGTAATTCTTGCCCTTGTAGAATTTCCTGAGGTTTTCTTTCTTAGTCTGGTTAAGGACGGTGAGAACACCGGCAATAGATTTGCGGACAACTGGATCTTGGACAACTTGGACACAGCTCCGCCTGTTACTTTGGCGATGCGCAGCTGGGACAGCTCCACCTTCAGGTTGTCCAGCTGTTTCAACAGTTCCTCTTTCTTCTTGCCGCGCAAATCCCGAGCCTTAATTTTGTCCATAGCTGCCCAACGCTGCTGCCACCTGTGCCTGCTTGGATGGAAAGAGCCATTGCCATATTTTTCACAATTAACTTTTTTGTCCAACTGAAGAAATTTGGGACCATTTGAACAACAAAAGGAATGATGATGCCATTTAGACCACACTAAATTTAAAAATAATTCAATGAATGGGGAAGGTTTCTTTATAGAAGAATGGTAGATAATAGAATATATCTTAGAATTAGAAAGTCATCATATTGTGACATTCACCCACCTTGCCCAGGGGTGATGAAATTTGTAGACTGTGGCCAGGGAACAGACTAGCCCATGATCGTATTCCACAGGTTTATTTATTTTTAATTTTATTAATTTTTTTGGAGAGGTTTTTGCTGTAGAGTATGTGTGCTCGCCAGAAAGACAGAGAGAGACAGACAGAAAGCGAGAAATCACCCCCCAGGGAGGATGGCCACGCTGCAATCCCTTCTCTTCCATTCTCCTCTTGGGATCTTGGGCACGCACGCACACGCGCCCGGTGTGAGTTTAAGCCACTGGGTCCAGGACTCGTGCGAGTCCAGTGACATAGTCATTATGCCGACTGCTGGTCTCCCACAGATTTATTTATTACTTAAAAAAGGAAAATGAATTTAGAGAGAGATGCCAGTTAAAACCTCAACCATATGCCATATGCAGTTGAAGTTTATCTAAATGGGGTTTTGATGAAATGTTTGATCTGAATCTAACCAGAGAAACTGGTCTGACAAATCCCCACTGTGGGGTATTTTACAGGACTGTTGTGGCTGGCACACTTCAAAGGACTCAAAGAGGAGGATGTTGGTGACCATGTCGTGATGCTTCCCCTCCACTTGCGTGACTCTGGTAGATGGGGTGATACATACCACAGAGGCACACACCTACTGCCACCTGTGCTGTGCGGAGGGATGGTCCCCTTCCAGGTTTGTGTAAAAGGGAAGAGCAATGGGAAAACATCTTTTCTAAATGTAATCTGTACGTTATTAGAATATATTCCAATGGCTTGTTGAAATCTTTACTTTTAGTTTTCTATACTCATGTATTTTCTCTCACAGTCCATTTTACCTCATGTTTGTAATCAGTAAGATCTGAGTATTACGATGTTATTACCACATGATTCAAATAAGTACAAACTTGTTTTCTTTTACAAAATGGATAATGGGCAACCTGAGTACAAAAAATAGTGTTTTCTATATGGAACCATTCCACTCTTTGCAAGCTCCTGAATTCTAATTTTTGCTGGCTAGTGCACTATAGCTTTAATAATCAGATTTGTTGAAATATTCTTTTAAGTCTTTTTTTTTTCTAGATGTAAAGATATAAAGCTTAAAGCTCTTGAAAGAAAATGAAACACATTTCAGCTCTGCTTATCACTTGGAATATCTGGTTCCAGCCAAAACTCACATGTCATACTGAAAGAGCACACGGGAGATGTTGTCTTTTCTTGAGGAAAGACTTCTTTGCAGTTAAACTGCTCCCTGAGTGTTTGGAGCCCACAGATAATACGTTTCTCCTTTTCTTGTAGGATTATTCTTGTTAGGGAGGTCATACAGGGGAAGAATTGAGAAATGTAGCTGACACCCTTGCCTGGGCGGAATTTTACAGTGTCTGAACTTTATGTTTGTTCCTCTGCCCTCGGGGATGAGTGAGGTGTAAGAGTTTGCATCTCCTATTCTAGTTAGCATGCATCTCCTGTCTGGGCATTTGGCAAAATATGACTCATTCTCTGACCTTGTTCTCAATGCCTTGATATATTTTCCCACATTCCAGAGGGAAAAATACGTATACCGCTGTAATGTAACAGTGTTAAAAGGGAAAAAGATGTGGTCTGGGCACAGTGAATGGAATTTCAGTCTTTTAAAACTTTATTGGCAGTGTAAAATTTACATATGTTTTGGAGTCACATAGACCTGAGTTTAACTTCTAGCTTTGCTAGTTACTAACTGAGTGCTGTTAGTCACTCAATTTAACTGCTTAAGACTCAGTTTCTTCATTATAAGATCTAATAATACAATTTTTCTTACCAAGTGAGTTTTAATCAAAATGCACATTCTAGCATACAGTAAGCTCTCAACAAATGAAATCATTGCTAACATTTTGCCTGGGAAAGAAAATAAGGAACAAATAATATAAATATCTTGTTAAGTATAGGGAAAGATTCTTTGCAGACAAAATGTTTAGGATTGAATTTTCAAGTGGTGTATCTTTCACCAGATTTACCTTGCTGGTACTTAAGAACGTTTGTTCTTAAACCAGCATAAATTAATAAACAGGATTCAATCTAATTAGGGAGCATTTCATATTCTCTGCAGTCATTTGTACATCAACATCAATGCTTGCTGCATTCTTACACCACTTACTACATTATTTTCTTAATATTTTTCTTTGAATCGATTCGCCTGTTCAAAACTTTACTGAAGTGTCAGTGAAGCAACATTATCTGTAAAATCATGGGTTTGTTGTGCAAGTTATGTTTTTCTAATGCACTCTAAAGTGAATATCTTAAATACCTTTTACCAGTACCCCTGTACCTATAGTCTATAATTATCTCAAGTACTTCCAGTGCTACTACTGCACTTTGGAAAACACTGATATATGTTGTTCTCCTCATTCCTCATAATAGGTATATGAAGTAAACAGGGCTGGAATCTCAGCTTTAAAGAGGAGAAAATAAGGTTCATGGATCATAGTTGATAAATTGCCTGGTACTTCATGCTGTGTATCAACCCAATGCTCCTACTGTGACACCAACTCTTTGGAGGGATGCAAACTTAGAACTAAAAGTAAAATTTTATATATTGAAACCTGACTAGTTTGGGCTCTTGTACTAAGACAAATATAGACCAGATACAAAAAAGAAAAAAAAGTGAACAAATAAATGAGAGCCAATAAGTAAATAAAACAAATGAACAGAGGAAACAGCGGATCATGTTTGTGGTAGGCAACTTCTACAATAGCTCCTGATTATCTCAGCCACCTAATATCCATGGTAACCCCCTCCACTTGAATAACTTGCTTCTAACCAACAGAATATGAAAGCCTTGAGAAGATGTTACTGCCCTAAGTTTGCAAAAGATGGTGCCTTTCATCTTGATATAAGACTCTCTCTTTCACTTTCTCTTTCTTTCACAGGCTTTGATAAAATACGCTGCTATAGGAGAGAGGCTCAGAGAGCAAAGGACCTGAATGCAGCCTCCGGTTAACAGTAAGCAGTGAATGGAGGCCCTCATTTCAACATCCCTTGAGGACCTGAGTCCTGTCAGCAGTTGCCTGTGTTAGACTGGAAGGAGACCTGTTTCTAGGTGAGCCTTTGAATGTCCACCAGCCTTGGTGGACACCTTGACTGAAGCCTTGTCAGAGACCGAGAAATAGGGTCTTCTCAGAATCCTGATCTGGGGACCAGCAGCTGGCATAATGACTGTGTCACTGGACTCCCATATAGTTGACCATGATTCGAATCCTGGACCCGGTGGCTTAAATTCACGCTGGGTGCATGTGCATGTGTGCCCAAGATCCTGAGAGGAGAATGGAGGAGAAGGGATTGCGGTGTGTCCATCCCCCGTGGGGGGTGATTTCTCGCTTTCTGTCTCTCTGTCTTTCTGGCGAATGCACGTGCCCTATAACAAAAAAACCTCTCCAAAAAAAGAAAAAAACAAGAAAAGAATTCTGATCCATAGGTATTTAACCTCAGTTTTTAAGTTGTAGGAGGGTAAATTGTTATTCAGCAATACAGGAAGGGGGAAGTCTTCAAAAAATTTGTCTCAAATTATGAATATAGAAGACTTAATGTTGAGTGAAATGAGCAAAACTAAAACACACACACACACACACACACACACACACACACATTTATTATTTATTTGTTTTGATTGCAAGCTGCAGGGTCCAGGTCTTGAACCACAGTCAGTCATGTGGGAATCTAGTGTTGTAATCACTGCACCACCTGCTAGCTCATGAGCCAGACTTTGAAAGATACACACTGTGTATTCCTACTCAATTTGTACTGAGTGCTATGGCAGAGATTGAGAGACTTGAAAATGTGATGGTGGAGAAGATGGGGTAAATGCTGGAGACTGTAAGTGGGGAGAGTGGATGAGAGGGTGGGTGGTGCCCGGTGGATGTGAGGTGCAAGGGAGGGAACATTTGACAGATGCAAAAAGATAAAGTTCACTGTTGAAAAGGAAAGAAATAATGTATTTGTGTCACCAGGAGAGTTTAGAGATTAAACAAAAATTTACATGTATGATCTCACTATCCTGATTTTAAAAAGTAAAATAAAAAGGGGATAGTTGTAAAAAAAAAGTTCATGGAAAATGTGTATGATGACAAAACTATGCAGGGATTTCAAAATTTTCTAAACCAAAAATCCTTGTACTTTAATCCCATTTTCTACTATCTTTTTGAAGTCTCCTTGTATAACATAAGTCCACAAGAGTCATTTCCAGGAGTCATTCAGTGGAGGTGTAACCAAGTGAAATTGTTGGCCGAAGGCCCCAGGTGCTTGCAATTCTAACAGACTGTGACATCTAACAATGGGTACCTTTTTAAAAATTTTTTATTCTCCCATTCTCTCTGATCTTCCTTTCTCATTACCTCCTTACTTCCTTTCATTTCTTGTAGTGTTTCTAGTACTCTTAATCAGTAGAACAGCTGGAAACCTAAAGTTAATAACCACATACAGAATGTCTTCCACAGTCACAAACTACTATCCTTTAAACTTTGTATCTGCAGTGCTCTGCTTGGCAAAGAGTTTGACTTGGTAGTTTTGAATCATTGTGGAGTTATTTCATTGCTGTCCATGTCATTTAAATTTTTCTGTTTTCTACTTATAGGAGTGTTTCTATTCTTTTAAAGAGGTTTATATACTTACGTTTTCTCTTTTCCCCTGCAGGTAATTTGTAGCACTGATCAGTAAATTGCCATTTACTGATTTGGTTGTGAAAATTTCCTTCAGGTAGTCTCTTTACAAATGTAAAGACTCTGGGCATATGGAAATCACATCCATACCTTATGTTGTCTTACTCATTTCCTCTAGTTTTCTATCCACTATGCTACCTAAAAGATTTTCACAGTCAAAGTCATGCTTGCTTCTATTTCACGTGCACAAGTAGCTAAAGCCAGTCCTTTGATAAATAGAAGGACAGATCGGGTGATGGGGGAGATATTTTTGTGGACAGATTTGAGCATAAATCCCTCACTGTATGCCAACAAAATTTAATAATAGCACTCTTAAACACAAACACACATATGTAAATGAGTCACACTATAAAAACTTTTAACAAGTGCGGGCAGGTCAGGTGGCAGACTTACCCCGAAACCTGCCTCTCCAATAAAAACCTCATAATTAAAAACAAGGTTGTCCATAAAGCATAACATATAATAACAATGATTTGAAATGGGTACAAGGCTTGATTAAAAAGTTAAGCATTAGCTTTTTGTAGGTAAAATTCTTTATCTCTACCGTACGTAACCAGCAGGTTGTCCTCTGTATTTGAATGGTGAGATGCTATTTGCTCCAGCAATCAACACCTGCTGACTTTGGCCCAAGAGCAGTCTGAGGAGAGACAGTTTTACCTGTCCTATAAGATCAGCAGTAGAGTTCGCCAGATATTGACAGAGTGCCTACTACTGGGATGTCAGGAAAGTCATGGCACATTTTTGTGGAGAAAAACATTGGGAAATACAGCATGCCTTTCCCGATGACCTAATGGATGCCAGATGCTTTGTTAGGCACATGATTTTTCTATTGAAGGTGTAGCCTAGAAAGGATGTGAAATGAATAAATATATGGAAGCTGAGGAATAGGATACAGCTGTGGCCATAGACAAGATTCTGTTGAACATGTGGTAGAAAGGATGACGGAAGAGTCTCCGTTGCTACTTGGTTCTCATTTGGTTATTACCTGAGGAGTCTTCCATACTGACATCCTGTTACCTGCTCTTTACATTCACCCACCGCAGCTTACATCAACCTAACAAATCTAAATTAATGAAACCTTGAGATTCGGTGTGCCCTTCCTTCATAGTGCACCAACAGCAGGTGAGAAGAGTCTGAAGATGGGATGGAGGTTCCATAAAACGACAGCACTGCTTTTTCATTGTGTTTCTCCTTGTCTGTCTTTCTTAACTGCCTACTTTGGTGAACCATCCTGTGAAAAATTGGTGGGTGAATAGAAACTGGAGGTAGAATTGGAGAACATGAAAAAATTAGGCAATAAAATTAATATTTTTGTATTCTGAACTCATATATTCTTTCTCTGACTCAGCTTTTAAGGAGTGAAAGAAAGCTCGACGCTTGGGCAGAATGCCTTAGGGTGGTTGTTAAGAAAGAAATTGATTGCAGTGAACTCCCATTTCTTAGAATTTCATAATTCTCTGAACATACTCATTATGCTCAACCTTTAAAAAAATCCTAAGTGGCATACTGCAGTGTAGAGGTTGGCAAACTTTTGCTGTGGATGGCCAGAGAGTAGATTGTTTTGCCTTTGGGGGTGGAGCATATCATTTCTGTCACAACTACTCACAATTATTTCTGGTATTATAGGACTGAAGCAACCATAGACAATACATGAACAAATGATTGTCCTTGTTCCAATATAACGGTTTTAAAATTTTTATTTATTATTATTTCTAATTTGACCAGAGAAAGAAAGGGAAAGTGAGAAAGAAAGCCACTAGGCCTAAGACTCAAACCGTGGTTAGCCATATGGGAGTCCAGTGCCTTAACCACCAGGTCACCTGCCAGCCCCTCCAATAAATCTTTTTTTTTTTTTTTTTTTTTTTTTTGAGGGGTTTTCACTATAGGGCGCGTGCGCTCGCCAGACAGACAGAGAGAGACATAGAGACAGAAAGTGAGAAATCACCCCCCAGGGGGGATGGTCACGCCGCAATCCCTTCTCCTCCATTCTCCTCTCGGGATCTTGGGCATGCACGCACACGCGCCCGGCGTGACTTTTAAGCCACTGGGTCCGGGACGTGAACCGCGGTCGACTACGTGAGAGTCCAGCGACATAGCCATTACGCTAACTGCTGGTTCCCTCCAATAAATCTTTATAAAATCAGGCAGCAGCATAGATTTGACTCGAGAGTCATAGTTCATTGACCTCTGGTAAAGTAGAAAGAGTTTAATTGGAATTTAATCACGGTTTTGCCTTTTTAGCTGAATATTCTTCTTCTTTTTTTTTTTTGGAGAGGTTTTATGCTATAGGGCGCGTGCGCTCGCCAGACAGACAGAGAGAGACATAGAGACAGAAAGCGAGAAATCACCCCCCAGAGGGGATGGTCACGCCACAATCCCTTCTCCTCCATTCTCCTCTTGGGATCTTGGGCACACACGCACACGCGCACGGCGTGAGTTTTAAGCCACTGGGTCCGGGATGTGAACCGCAGTCGACTACGTGGGAGACCAGCGACATAGCCATTACGCTAACTGCTGGTTCCCATTAGCTGAATATTCTTGGGAAAGATATTAATTTAGATTTGACGTAGTTTCTTTACATGTAAAATGGAAATAATAAAACATACTTTACAAGGCTTTTACAGGTTAGGCTGTGTTAATCTATGTAGCTAAACACAGTAAACTGCCTGAGACCTAATAGGTGCCTAGTAAGTTGTAACCATAAAAAGTATCATCATTATTGTATTATTATTTTAGTTTCTTTTCATTGTTTAGGTGGTTGTTATCTAACTATTATGTTTACAGTAAATTAATAAGTGCCATTGAGGCCAACTGGAACTGTATGCTGGTTTATCATTGAAGTTCTAGTTCTGGAACTAGAAAATTGCTTTATAGGTGTTTGGTGCTTATTTTATACTCATTGAGCTAATATTATTTGCTCTCAGTTCTAGTTTCTCTACTTTCCTTAGTCCATTTCAAAAGAATTGTATATATACATGTGTGTGCATGTGTTTGCTTTTCTTTACCATCTTCCTTGTTGGGTAATCATGCATATGTTGATTGGCGCCAAACATGGCTCTCACCTATCCCCACGGCAATTAGCTTCTGTTGACTTGAATTCAGACGAGTCCTGGTGGTGGCCTTGTGAGTGGGAAGGTCTGGGTGTGTCTAGCTTGGTCTGTGGCGCCAGGCAGGGGTGGAGGCACCTGTTCTACCTGTGGAACTTTGGCACCAATGTAATGGCTGCTTCTCTGCATGTTTGCCTTTGTCTTCTCTGCAAAAGGTCACTGGCTGATTTGAGTTGCCAGGCTGAGTCCCACATCCTGTATATGTCACAACTAGCTTTCTGTGGCACTCTGCCTCATTTCTAGAGATGAGTTTGGCTGCTAGAAGTGTCTCTAGCTTATTATCTCTATGAACTTTTTTAGGAGGAGAGAGGCCATGCTCACATCTGAGGGTCCTGAATCACTGTAGATATGAACTTACTTAAAGAAAATCTTGCGATCAAAGAAAATGTACCAATCAAAATAAAGGAGGGGATCAGCAGATGACATGGTGGTTAAAGTTTTGGACTCTCATGTGGCTGACAGTGGTTTGAGTCCTGGACCTGGCAGCTTGAAAATCATGTCGGGCATATGTGTGTTGATGCCCGAAATCCCGGAGAAGGATGGAGGAGAAGAAATTGAGTTGTAGCCATCCACTTGAGTGGGTGATTTTTCACTTCCATCTCTGTCTCTCTCTAAGGCAAAAACCTTAAAAAAAATAAGGGAGAAAGCATAAAACATGGTCTGGGTTGTTGGTGTAACCAAAAATATAAGAGCTACAGTGAACATACTACTTTAATTCCTGCTGTTGGAAGGTGTCTCCAGTCTTTCCCTCTTCTCTTTTCTTGAACCCCCTTCCCACCTTTTTTTATAATGAAGAATAAAGAGAAATAGTAACAGATTTGCCTTGGGCTAGTATGGGGGCAGGAAATCAATTTAAAAACAAAAGTTGGACCAAAATTCACATTGAAGTTATAGAGTGCATGGGCTACTTAGCTTTAGAACTCTAAACATAAAGATAAAGTGTATAATAGTGGTACAGAGAAAGGGCCTAAATCAAATATTAATACTTAAAGATAATAGTGTAAGTTTTCTCACATAGCACCTATCAGTACTACAAGACAAATATATATGTGTATATACATAAATATAGTTTTTTGGGGTAGGTAAAATAGCCAATACAAGCATTTTTTAAATTAAATTTTATTTATTATTATCATTTTTTAGTTTGGTGAGAGACAGGGAGAGAGAAAGTGAGAATGCAAGCCTCCAGATATGGGGCTCGAACCACGTTCAGCCATGTGGGAGTCCAGCACCTTAACCACCATACCACCTGTCAGCCCACAAATACAAACTTTTTTAAAGTAAGGTAAAATACAAGCTAAATATCCACTAATAAAGGAATATATATAAGTTACAAAATATCTCATAATTTTAAAAGAATGAGAAAGCATGAAACATGGATGGCACTGAAATATCTCCATATATGCAGAAGTGAAAGAAACAGCAAGAAGGAAACAATTTAGGCTGTAGACTAACAATGTTATTTGATGCAACTTAAGTTTCTCTCTGTTATATCTCCAGAATTACAGTGATTAAAAAATGAATTTTTTATTAAAATAATTACAGGGGGCAGCAGGTGGCATGGTAGTTAAGGGCACTGGACTCCCACATGACTGACTGGTTTGAGTCCCAGACCTGGTGGCTTGCTTTCTCACTTTCTCTCTCTCTCTAGTCAAATTAAAATAAATAAATAAATAAATAAATAAATAAATAAATAAGGTTAAATGAACTAATTCTTTTTTGAAAAAGTTTTTATTTGCTGCCTCACGACAAAGTTAGGAGTCACACATCCATTTAATGAATGGTGTTTTTTTTTCCATATTTCCCTGGCTTCATGCATATATTTAAGAATGATCTTCCAAGCAAGCCTAAAATGCCTTTGGAGAGGATTACAGACATTCACATTTACCTGGGGTCTGTTTCATACATAGCTGCATTCAAGACCCAGTTATATAGATGTCATTTTAAATCCAGCAAAAACTACTGCCATAGTTAGATACTGGTAGATGTCGCTGTTAATTCAGGTGTATCATGATTTTTAAAAAAATTACTTAAAAATTTAAAATATTTATTTTATTTATCAGTATTATTATTTTTACATTTTCTATAGGGCATGTGCACTCACCAGAGAGAGAGAGAGAAAGTGAGAAAGCAAGCCGCCAGGTCCTGATCTCAAATCGCAGTTGGTTACATGGAAATCTAGTGCCTTAACCACCATGCTACCTACTGTCCTCTAATTAATTACTTTATTTATTGCTTGAAGATGTGTCTGCTGGCCAGAGAGGGTGTGCACCCCCAATAAAATGTGAGCATGTCACAATCCTTTTTCCTGCATTTCTCCTTGTCAGGATTTTGGGCACACACACACACACACACACACACACACTTTTTTCAAGTTTTCAGGGCTTGGACTCTAACTGTGGTTGGCCACGTGGGTTCTAGCTCCCTTATCCACTATGCTATGGGGCCTACACACAAAGAGATTGAAAGGTGGCTCTTCACACTCTAACATCAGTGTACCAATTTGGCCATAGCTTGGTCCCTCCCTCCCACCCTTCCTCTCTTCCTTTTTTTTTTTTTTTAATATTTTTAATTCTCATGAATTTTCTTTTTTCTTATAGATTTTTTTAAAGAATTATTTATTCAATTTTATTTATTCATTCACTTATTTTAATTTGACCAGAAAGAGAGAGAGAGCAGAGGGAAAGTGGGAAAGCAAGCCTCCAGATACAGGACTCAAAGGGAATATCCAGCTCCTTAACCACCACACCACCTGCTGGTCTCCCCTCCCTTCCTTTCTTTCCTCCCTTCCTTCCTCCTCTGCTTTTATAACTCATGCAATTATTTGTGTACATGTCTAACTTTTTTGCTTCTTTGAGGGTAGAAACCATACCTTATTTATCTTTGCATTATTCAAGACTTCCACTGCAGGGTTTAGTCTAGAGCAATTGCTCAAGCAATATATGTTAGAGAAATAATTAAACATAAGCTAGACATTCATATACCTGTACTTGAACAACTGACTTTTGGCGTTTTGGGTGGGATAAAGAAGAAATGGGGGTTTAAGTTATGTACTATACTTTTTTAATATTTGAAGTTTCTTTATTATGATTATTTTTTAATTCACCAGTGAGAGACAGAGAAAGAGAGGGAAAGTTAAAAGCAAGCCAAGACTGGGACTTGAACTGTGGTTGGTTATATGAGAGTCCAGAGCCTTAACCACCTAGCCATACTATACTTTTTAAAAATTGAATTTTAGGGGCCGGCAGGTGGTGTGGTGGTTAAGGGTACTGGACTTTTACGTGGCTGATTGCGGTTCATGTCCTGGACCTGGTGGCTTGCTTTCTCACTTTCTCTCTCTCACTTTCACTCTGTCCCTCTCTGGTCAAATGAAAATAAATAAAGTTAAATTTTAAAATATTTCCTTAAAATATTAATTTTATTTTGTATATTTGAAGTTTACTACCCATATGTATTTAAAACATACATATGGGCAGTAAAGTAGCTACTCTAATGAATCAGATTAACATTTACCAACATTATTTCACATACTTACTTTTTGTGTGATAAGAATAGCTGAAATCTAATTATTTCATAAAAATCCATAAAAGAGAACAATATATATATATATTTTTTTTTTGGAGAGGTTTTTGCTATAGGGCGCGTGCACTCGCCAGACAGACAGAGAGAGACAGAGAGACAGAAAGCGAGGAATCATCCCCCAGGGGGATGGCCACGCCGCAATCCCTTCTCCTCCTTTCTCCTCTTGGGATTTTGGGCACACACGCACACGTGCCCGGCATGAGTTTAAGCCACCGGGTCTGGGATGCGAACCGTGGTTGACTATGTGGGAGTCCAGCGATATAGCCATTACGCTAACTGCTGGTCCCGAGAACAATATTTTTTTAGAGAGATACTTTGCTATAGGATGTCTGCACTCATGGAGAGACAGACAGACAGAGAGACATAAAGTGAGAAGTCTCCCCTCAGTAGGGATGGCCATGCTGCACTGCAATCCCTTTTCTTCCATTCTCCTCTTGGGATTTTGGACACACACACACACATGTACACACACTCACACCGGCATGAGTTTTAAGTTGCCGGGTCTGAGATTCGAATCGTGGTCAACTCCATGGAAGTCCAGCAACGTAAGCATTATGCCACCTGCTGGTCCCCAAATAGAACACTTTTATTAGCTGTAGTCTTCATCTACACAGATCTCTAAAATTGTTTATCCCACACATCTGCTATTTTGTGTTCTTTAATATTTTAATGTGGAATTTAGTAACCATCATGCAGGTTCAGAACTCTCTGTGGTTTTCAGTGTCACCCTCCCTTCTAGCACTACCCATGTCGCAATGCTGGGTGACTCTTACTCTGGCATGTTTTGACAAGATTCTACCTGGTTTGCGTAATCTACGTTGGCTTCAAGTTTCAACAAGAATTGTTTACATGCATTTAATTTTAGCTCTTGGGCTACAACATGTCATTGTTCTTTTTACTTATCTCCCTCCTTACTTTTGGAAACAGGACAAGCATCTTTAATTCTTGTTGTTCCTGTTTGGTGTGCTCTTAGATTAATTTTAGCTTTGCTCTTTAGCTTTCATGACACTTTAAGATATATCCCAGTCATATTTCCTGTATAAGAAAAGAGAGACTATGTCATCATAAAGGGAAGTGGAACTTGGGGGGCATTAATGAAACAATTCAGGGAACTCATAAAGCAAGGCATTTGTATTTAGCTCATTTAATTGTCTTATATTCTGGTGTCAGGATAATGAATCCAACTCTTATTCAATAAATATCTGTTCCTGTCATAGTGAATCTGAAAAGCAGCATATATATTTGGGGCTTAGTTTTAAAAGACCACATTTAGTGGAACCCTCTCCCCATTTTTTAAGGGAAATGAGTAATAATAAACTTTTAGCAAAGCATCTTTTTCTTAGTAGACCATGAAAATTGAAAATGTTCAAAATGGTCTTGCACAAGTGATTTGAAAAGTTTCTTGCACAATTCTATTTCTTTATAGTACTTACCCAATCACATTTCTTAATAACTTTCTGTAATTGATTTTTTAAATAAAATAAGAAGCTTAAAGATGTAAGAATAAAGGAAGCACTTTTTGGAGAAAAAGTAAGTAGTTGCTTATTTCTGCACTAAAACAGACATAGCATTATGGGTTTACTTCAGCATAATGTTCTTATGTCAGTTTAAGAAACAGGAAATGGAATACACTGTAGGAGGGATGAGTTTGCCACCTAGAGGAAATATGTGAAATTCAACTTTTCTCCACATTACTTCAGTGGAATTCATGAGTTCATTTACTTACATACTTATTTATTAAAACAATTAAGTCTCTGCTAGTTTAATTATTGTGCCAGTACCAATTTAATAAGCCTATTCTAGAGCTATGACCTTAAAGAAATCAAAAGGTGGATCCTACTTAAATTGGCCATCTGCCTGTTTTTAAAGAGATTTACCTACCTCAGTCTCTTGAGTTGTTTGGATTCTAGAAGCAAACCACTGTGCCCAGCCTTTGGATTGAGCCAATGTTTGAGCCTGGGCCTCCCATGTGGTCCCAGCCTGGTAACCATAGCATCCAAAATCTTTTCTTTTTAAGAGAGTGTAACTCAAATACCTGACTTATTCTATATGTTTGTGATTGGGATAAATTCTACTTTTACCTCTTGGGCTACAATAAGACTGTTATTTTAAGTTTATCCTATTCTTTTTTAATCTTTGAGAAACAAGTTTGATATAATGAGATATAATTTCTTCTGTTAACAACTCATAAGATCATAGATTAGTGTTAGAGGTTAACAATTCTGATACAGTTAAATGACAGAAATAGTATCTAGAGTAAATCCATCATTTGGTAAAGGCAGAGTTTGTGAATGTATGTAATCTATTTCTAAAGTTAAAAACCAATTATTTCAGGCTGGCAGGTGGCATTGTGGTTAAGGCAGCAGGATTCCCACATGACTGACTCCAGTTTGAGTCCTGGACCTGGCAGCTTGCTTTCTTACTTTCTTTCTCTCTCTGGTCAACTTCAAAATAAAATAAAATACAATAAAATAATAAAATGAAATAAAATTCTTAAAAAACTCCCCAAATACTTCAATTATAAATTAAAAAAAATAATTTCACTCTTTTTTATTATAAGCAATATCTGGCATAGTATATGCATAGTCAGTATTTAAGAAATAGTGATTTCATTGTTGACCTGATTACTTTGGACTAGAACTTGCTTTGGAAGAGATCCTGACATTTATTTTTCTGAGAATATTTCCAATAAAAGCATGAATATTTTTTGTTGTCAATATTCTTAATGAGTTTTAGAATTTCTTTGACAGATAATTCTAGGAGAGAAGACATTGAAAATATTTACAATGTCAAAAACCAGAAAGCCACATCTAATTTATTAAGGCAAAGATCTATAAAAGGGATCTAGAGCCAATAAGTGATGTGGTGATTAAGGTGATGGATTCCACATGACTGCTGCACAGTTCAAGTCCTGGACCTGGTGGCTTGAAAATCATGCCAGATGCATATGCTTGGATGCCCAAGTTCCCAAGAAGAGAATGGAGAAGGGATTGTAGCCTGGCCATCCCCCTTGGGAATGATTTATAACTTTCTATTTCTCTCTCTTTCTCTGAGGGCACACATGCCCTATGGCAAAATTAAAAAAAAAATAAAAAAGGAAAAAAGATCTAAAGCTTTAGATTTTTGTTGTGTTTAATGGAACTAAAATCATGAATATCTCACCCAAAAGAGGCCATGCCATTTTAGCAGTTTAACTTCTTCTGAGCTTATCCTTTTCTCTCTCTGCAAGAACCTCTTCAAATGCCACCAGTAAATATGTCTTTGTGGAACCAGTATGATTTTTCTTTCAGCTCTTGTACCACTCACATCCACGTAACACATGATTCAACTGTTACTTCTTTGGTATATATCTTAATTGTGAGATAGCTGTTCAGTCTATCTTTTAACATTTGTGTGGGTAGCGTTGTTATTATAATCTTGATTGTAAGCTTTTAGGTGGTAGAAGTCATCATTATTTTCTCTACTTTTTTTTTTTTTTTTTTGGAGAGATTTTCGCTATAGGGCACGTGCACTCGCCAGCCAGACAGAGAGACATAGAGACAGAAAGCTAGAAATCATCCCCCAGAGGGGATGGTCATGCTGCAGTCCCTTCTCCTCCATTCTCCTCTCGGGATCTTGGGCACGCACGCACACGCGCCCAGCGTGAGTTTTAAGCCACCGGGTCCAGGACGTGAACCGCGGTCTACTACGTGGGAGTCCAGCGACATAGCCATTACGCTAACTGCTGGTTCACTCTACTTTTTGGATAAGGAAATATAGGTAACCCAAATCAATGTGAAATAGAAGGTTGTGGTAGATATTTGGATAATATATAGCCTCATCAAAGAACAGATTATAGAAAGAGATGACTAAGTAATTAGGTATGGCATACTGCATGGTTTATCTGGATTTTTAGCCCCTAAGTGAAACTTACCAAATAGTTAGGCCTTCAAAATGTTCTCAGTTCATTTGTTTTACGTCAAAATTCGTATGTGGCAATCCTAACCACCTGTTCCTCAGAATGTGACCTTATATTGAAATAAGATTATTGCAGACGTAATTAGTTAAAATAAGGTCATACTGAAGTAAGATGAGCCCCTCATCCGATATGACTGATGTTTTTATAAGAAGGAGAATTTTGTCCACAGAGACATGCATAGGAAGAATGCCATGTAAAGACTGGACTTAGGCTGTCACAGCCAAAAAGTTACCAGGAACTAGGAAAGAGGCCTGGAACAGTTTCTTCTCTAGAACCTTGAGGGCGACCGTGACTCTGCCAATGCCTTGACCTCATACTTCTAGCCTCCGGAACTGCGAGATGATACATTTCTGTTTTTGAAGACATTCAGTTTGCAATACTTTGCTATCGCAGCTGTAGGGAATGAACACACCATCTTAACTGTAATGATGAAGGCAAAATTCTATGACCATGTAGAATCTCTTTTACTCCTCCTGAGCAGCCTACAATGTAGATTCTAATGCCTCTCCTGTACAAATTAGGAAATGGAGTCCCAGAGAAGTAAAACAACAAATTCAAGGTATCGTACCTATTTCATTCTAGTGCCAGTGTTTAGAAAGTCACCCTGATCCCAAAAGTTATTACCCTATTCAATTCTAGTCGGATCCAGATGCAAACAACCAGTCTAGTTGGGGCTGTGAGGCTTGCTTATGGGGTGAAGAGATCATGGCCAGCATGAAACTGTTAACGAAGCAGACAGGAAGAAATGTTATGAATCTGAGTAACCGCACAGAGTACAGTAAAGATGGCAGGATTGTTCACAGGTGTGAACTGTTTACACTGAGGCATGAACCCCAGAATATTCCTCGGTTAGTCCGGGTCAGGCAGGAATACAAAGAATGTTAAAGGCGGCAGGTACGCATGAATGCCTCCCTTGCGACTGGGTGTCTAACATCATCAGCCAACACATTTACATTAATCCAGTTACACAGTTTGCGAATTAATGCAGCATAAAACTCTTGGGAAGTCTGATTTGATCTTATCGATGTTTCAGTCAGATAGACAGCGCTCATATTAGCGCTCATATTAGCTCCCTTATTATGTAGAACAGGAAACTGAGTCAAGAATCCCCTGACATCCAGGCCACAAGGAAAGCCTTAGTCCCAGAGTGGATTTCCAGGCTTTCTGCTTTTTACTCCAGCATTTTTTTCTACTGATTCTCACTGACAGTAGAATCAACTTTGCTTTTTCTACCTGTTATCAGTCACTCCTGTTTTTTTCGTGCTGCTTCTTTTCTTCCACTAAATATCTGACTGCCAGAGCAAAACATGCTCATGGAAACAGAAAACAAATGTAGCAGAGAGGTTGATGGTCTAAGCGAGGGAACAGATAAAGAGAAGGTACGTTGCAAAGTGATTTCCTCTGATGCAAATGAGAAAAGAGGTACACCAGGAGGAAAAGAAAAGAAAGTCGAAGATAATCTGAGGCGGTGAGGAGAGGACATGTTGGAGTGGACCCGAATCTCTTCAGGAGTTGTGATCCTACAGTCGTGTCAAAGGTTAACACAGTTGTAATGCACATGGAAATTGTCCAGCTGTTGAGAACAGCTAATGGTTTCTACTGTGAACCATTTTCAAAGTAAGAAAAAAACTCCAGTCAACCCTTGGTTTGTTTATATAGAGGACTTGGCCCCAGTGTACCCAGAAAGCTTCTCAACAATATCCTAGAAGCATAATAACCCTAAGACAAATCGTGTTTCCCAGGAAAATCTGACTCAAAAGGAGAGTGAAAATACAGTTGGTTGTGCATGAACATGTGACACTGTGTGGCCTTCTGTTGTAAATGGATCTACTGGATCTACTGGATCTGCTGCTGCAGGAGGGAAGATAACTTTCTTAGGGCTTTGAACTTAGTCAGTTAAAATTTGACTGAAAAAAAAAAAAGCACCAGAAATTGCATTATATTTATTTTGTATCTTTTGCTGTACATCACTTAAAAATGCTTATTAAAGGGTGCTGTATTTTATTTCTATTCCAGATATTATTATGCAGTAAATTGCAATTATTTCAAGAAAAACATTTGAAGACCGTTTACATTAACGAACTGAACCAATTTGTCTTATTTCCTTCTACTTGAAAAGAAAGTTAAAGCAGACTCTAGTGCAACTGTTTTTGTTTTGAAAAAAAAATTCAAAAATTATCCAGAAGCAATAAGGAGTGGCCTTGATCCTAATGCTTTTATTTATGGGTGAGTAAAGTTCGAATTTCTCAACATGCTATAATCTCAGTGTAGCTGGCCAAATTCCATGGTGCATAATTAGATCTAGTTTACCGGGGCAGATCTGGATGAAGCGAGCAGTCGCACAGTTCTGGGAATCCATTAGCCAAGTTTACCGTGTTTTACACGAGTCATCAGACTCACCTCACTTGCTGACTGGACTAGCCCAGCAGGTTCTGCAGGTGACATCACTGCTGGCTGGTTGCCTGCTGGGCTTGGTCGGCAGAAGAAGCCAGGGAATAAATGGCCTGACTTAGATCTCAGAAGTTTTCTTTTTTATTTCCTCTTCTAACGCTTTTTCTAACAACTCTTGAGGGGTTGAAACATTTATTTCTAAGTTCCTAAGCTCATTTATTCATTCAACAAACATTTACTGAATGCTGGCAGTATTTCAGGCATGACCTAGACAACTAGAAATGGAATATGAACTAGGCATTTCCTGCCTTCAAGGGCCTGTAACCAAATAATTATAATACTCAGTGAAAAATGTCATAATTCACAGAGCTCTGTAATCCAAATCCTCAATATTTCTGTCTTTGAAAAATAGAAAATGTGCACAGATGTTCTTTGGGAGGGGATAGCATAAAAATGTACTTGTGCCTTTGAGCACATGCAGTTAGTGAATGCATGAAGACTGGCTTGTCTGTTTCATTGTGAGTGTAGAGTAACCCCACCCTCCTTGCAGAACCCAGACTCCACTTGGCCCCGCCACCACTGCAGTGCTATGGAAGTGCCGCTCCAGGAGGTCACCAGCTACGCTGCCTTTGAGTGTCTTCAGAATGTTATACAAGTACTCACACCCAGTAGGAATCTTTTTTAAAAAAATTCACCATAATATTAACCTTGGCTTTATCATGTTAAAGAAAGAAAAATAAATATTGAATTTACTTTTCAAAAATCTCTGAATTCTGACTTTTTTGTCATACAATCATACAAGAATGACTATATTGTACTCTCCTAATCAATTATATCCATAATATACATGACTGGGTAATATGTTGCCATGGCTATAAAATATACACATGCTTTGAAAATCTTTCCTCCATAGAGTTTTGTGACATTCCTATTAATAGGCTGTTATTGTAACTCTATTTTAGCACCATTTATATAGAAATCTTAATTGTCCATTGTTATTGTTGACTCTTCTCCCCTACTGCAGAGCTGTAAGGGCTCTTAAGTCTATATTTTCTGTGATTATGAAGCTTTCGGTTATTTGTAGGAATAACATCCATATCAACTCTTCATTTAAAATTAAAAAAAATTATTGAGTGTTACTGTGCACTTGAACTTTTTCAGTGTTGTGAAGGGAGATTGGCTAAAGTTTTTTCATCTTTACTAGTAATTTGACTTTTTTTTCCTGTATGAATTTTAAGTACTGGTAAAGACTGTCTCATATTTATAAATTTTTCTCTACAATAAGAAAACATTGATGCTGAGTAAGGTATAAATGACAGTTTAAGGGTTTCTTTCTTTTTTTTTTTAAAAAGGAAGTATTTACTTAATTTTATTTATTATCATTATTTTAGTTCACCATCAAGAGATGGGGGGGAGGACCAGCAGTTGGTGTAATGGCTATGTTGCGGGACTCCCACATAGTAGACCGTGGCTCGAGTTCTGAACCCAGTGGCTCAAACTCATGCTGGGTGCGTGTGCATGCATGCCCAAGATCTCAAGAGGAGAATGGAGGAGAAGGGATTGAGATGTGGCCATTCCCCCTTCTTGGGGATGATTTCTCACTTTCTGTTTCTCTTTCTTTTTCTGGTGAGCTCATGCTCCCTATAGTAAAAACCTCCAAAAAAAAAAAAAAAAAAATGAATGGGGGGAGGGGAGAGAGTGAGAGAGGGAGAGAGAGAGAAAGTGAAAAACCAAGCCACCAGGTCCCGAACTTGAGCCACAGTTGGTCCTGTGAGAATCCAATGCCCTAACCACTATGCCAGTTGCTGTCCCTTAAGGGGTTTTCTACATTTGCTCCTCCATCACACTTTTTTTTCTTCATCAAGAACTACCTGAATAAGGGGACTATATAGCCTAAAGAGTTTCATATCCATGTGCGTGCATGCGTGCACGCGCACACACACACACACACACACACACACGCAAATGTACACTGACATGCTGTTTTAGTTTTCTCCAGATCTATGTAGGGTTCAATTTTGGGCAGATGAAGACTATTTGCCCTCAAAGAATTTATAATCTAGTAGGTGAGAGATTTGCCTCTTCCAAAATGTGATACTACTTCCTCACTCTTTAGGTTGTGAAGCCATTGCTTATGCTTTATTTCACTGTTTCCCAAACTTCAGTTATTCGTGTACCATCTTCATGATTTTTGTTATAGTCACATACCACCTGTACTATATGCTTCTGAAAATATACTATTTTAATTAATTTTTAAAATAGTAGTAACATACTTATTAAATCATTAGATTGACCTATTAGTTATACAATATTCAAATATACCTTAGTATAAATATATGACAGTGAAATTAAGTATTTTTTGTCTGTGTACATCCCCTGGTCCTGCTATCGGTACTTCACGCATTTACTTTGGAAAGATCTAGCTGTATGACCCATCTTTGAGAGTGAGGAATGGCAGAGGGAAGTAAATGCTGAAATAATGATACTAAGTGCCATTATTTATTGAGGATTTTATGTATATCATTTAACTTAATTTTATCTCTACAGAAGATAAATTCTTCACTTCCACAGAAACCTGTAGATCATGAAAATATGAGGCAAAAGGACTTCAGGCATGAGGACACGGAAGAGGAAGCTTTATTTTGCCTGGAGCAGCTGTAACTAACTTGTCTGGATGCTTTAGTATTTGTTCTTTTTCTTTAGTCAGCTGAGATTTCACACCTGATTATTTTATAAAAATCAGAGTGGAATGGTGGCAGATTAAACATTTTAAAAAATCATACATGTTTGCTGTTAGTCAAACAAAATAATAATCTCCAAAAAAAAGAATGCCTGTCAATTTATACCTGTTCCAGAAATACTGACTCTTCTTTCACCAGGATAGAACAGAGAGAAATCAGATTTAAGCACATCCTTCCCTCCCTGCCCCCCCCCCCCCCCAGGGTATAGTCGTTTTAATGTTTTTTAGGCTTAAAAATAATTAAAATGTTAGAAGTTAAAATGGGACAAAATTTTAGTAAACTACAAATCTCATCTCCTCTTGCAGTTCTTTTTCTTTTTTAAGCCACCAGGTCCAGGACTTGAACCGCGGTGGACTACGTGGGAGTCCAGCGACATAGCCATTACGCTAACTGCTGGTCCCCTCTTGCAGTTCTTGATAAAAGAAAAGGATGAGACATTTTAACTGTTGTGAAAATTTTTTTGCAATTAAAAAGAAGTCTTGCCTTCTGTGTAAGGGCTTCTTTTTTCTTTTTTATTATAATTTATACATTCAATCATTATACATCATTTAGTTTGTAAAGAGAATTTACCCAACTTGATATATGCCACACAGCAGACAAGTTGAAAATACAATACATGACATTGCCAACAGGCAACAAACCATATCTGTGTCCCACAGATGTCTTTTTTTTTTTTTTTTTTTTTTTTTTTTAAAGAGGTTTTTGCTATAGGGTGCATGTGCTTCCAGAAAAGACAGAGAGAGACAGAGAAATAGAAAGCGAGGAATCACCCCCCCCCCCGGGGGGATGGCCATACCACAGTCCCTTCTCCTCCATTCTTCTCTTGGGATCTTGGGCATGCACACACACACACACACTGGTGTGAGTTTAAGCCACCGGGTCTGGGACTCTAACTGTGGTCGGCTACATGGGAGTCCAGTGACACAGCCATTACGCTATCTGCTGGTCCCCCCGACAAATGTCTTACTTCTCAATTTTTTCCCAAATTTCCCTTCCTGCTCTCTTCCCCTCTCTCACTCTCCTTTCACTTTGTCCCCAGTGTCCATAACAATTTTTGGTGCTTTTATGTCCTCCAGTCTTTTAGTCTCTACCATAGAGTGTAGACAGACAGTATATATTAAGTGGAGACATTAACAGAAACAATGTCTCTGTTTCATAGCCTGACTTGCTTCACTCAGTCATAAATATTCCATGTTCATCCACTTTCTATCAAATGCCAGGGTCTTTTTTTTGTTTTTTTTTTTTAATAGCTAAATAGTATTCCATGGAGTATATGTGCCACAATTTTCAACCCATTCATCTGTGGACATTTGAATTAGTTCCATGTTTTAGCAATTGTGAATAATGCCACCATAAATATAGTTGTGCAAATGCTTTACTGACTGAGCATTCTCCTGTTCTTTGGGTAGAGACCCAGGAGTAGAATTGCTGGATCATATGGTAGTTTTATTTGAAGATCTTTGAGGAACTTCCATATCGTTCTCCACAGTGGCTAGACCAATTTACATTCCCACCAACAATGTAGGAGAGTTCCCCTTTCACCACATCCCCACCAGCACTTATTTATTTATTTATTTTTTAATCTTTTTCATTCTTACAGGTTAGTTGGTATCTCATTGTGGTTTTCATCTGCATCTTCCTCGTGATGAAGAATGTTGAGCATTTTTTCGTATGCTTTTTGGCTGTTTGTATGTCTTCCTTAGAGAGTTGTTTATTCAGCTCATTTTCCCAGCTTTTAATTGAGTTAATAATTTTCTTCTATGTAAGCTACTTGAGTTCCCTGTGTATTCTGGTTATCAGTCCCTTATCAGAGGCATAGTTAACAAAAATTCTCTCCCATTCCAAGGGTTGTCGATTCACACTAATTGCTGTGTCCTTTGTTGTGCAGAAACTTCTTAATCTAATGTAATCCCACCTGTCTATTTTGGGGATTATTGCCTTAAGCACACTTTGTTTTAGCTAATGGTTTTCTGTCTTCCCCAATTGCTAATCAGCAAAAATATCTTTGTCCTGCTAAACACAGGCATTTGAATGCTCAAAAGCTTTTGCTTTCTCTGACACAAGTGTCTAACATATTAGAGGCAAAGATCTTTCAGCTCTCTGTTGACAAAATAATGAAATAAATCGCTTAAAATACATAGTATTATAAAATATTAGAGTTTGAAGGGACCTTAGGGATCCAAGACAGCTTCTTCACTTTACAGAAGGAAAAATTAAAACTTGGGGATCATTAGGAAAGATTTCCCTGTGTTTTCATAGTTGGTATCTACATAATAAGGTTTATGACCTGCACTTGTTTTCATTTACGTGACTGAGTTTTGTTTCCAGTATATGGCCAATTCCAAGTAAAAGCTGTGCCTTAATCATTTCTCACTCTGTATTCTTAGTAGAGTGTCTTGTACCTAGTTGGTGCAAAATAATTATTTTTTAAACTATTAAGTGGTAGAGTATATGCCATAAACCTGCCTTTAAATTTTTCTTTGGTGTAAACTTTCTAAATTCTAGCTTCATTTTGCATTATACTATTTACCTTCCTTAAGACAGTGTTAAAAATATTGTTGTCAGGGCCAGTGGGTGATGTGGTGGTTAAGGCACTGGATTCCCATATGGATGGCTGCAGTTTGAGTCCCAGACCCAGTGGCTTGAAAACCACAACAAATAAATAGATACATAGATAAATAAATGAGTAAATGTTAAAACAAAACATTGTTGTCTGAAAGATATTTTAATGATTGATAAAGGCTTGGATAGGTGGAATAGTATGCTACCCATTGTCATCTTTTTCTTATTATTTTTAAAATTATGATTTCTGGTTTATATATAATCAGTGTATGTCTTTGTGGGCTACATTGTGTGTGTGTGTGTGTGTGTGTGCTTGATAGAGTGACAGAGAGAGAGAAGGGGAAAGTGAGACAGAGAGAGAGGGAAAGTGAGAAAAACTCCCCAGAGACAGATGGCTATGCCACAATCCCTTCTCTATTTTCTTTGCAGGATTTTGGGTATGCCTTCATACAAACCTGGCATGTTTTTCAGTTTGCCTGGTCCAGGACTCAAACTGTGCTATCGGCCATGTGAGATTCAGCTGTCTCAACCACCATACTACTGGCTGGCTCCATTTTCATTTTTATATATTATGGGCATAGACAATACATTTTAGAATGGTCAAAGTAAGAAAGATGAAAACACAGGGCTAGCAGGTGGCATGGTGGTTAAGGGCGCTGGACTCCCATGTGGTTGACTGTGGTTTGAGTCCCAAACCTGGCGGCTTGCTTTCTCACTTTCTTGCTCTCTCGCTCTGCCCTCTCTGGTCAAATTAAAATAAATAAATAAAGTTAAATAAAATAATTCTTTTTTTAAAAAAGAAAGATGAAAGCTCTAAGTGTATAGACTGTGTTAATTAGTCATATTTTCATTAGGTATTTGCATAGGTAACAGGAGCTATAGGATATAATGAATTTATCTTTAACAATTATTATAGAATAGATCAGCTAAAGAATATAAATGCTTAAAGATTAAATATGCCATTTGCTTTATATAAATAAATAAGCAATTCTTCAATTATTATTATTATTATTTGTGTTTTAGTTTGCTATAGGGTGCATGTGCTCATCAGAAAGAGAGAGAGAGAAAATGAGAAATCATCCCTCTTGGGGGATGACTACACCCCAATCCCTTCTCCTTCATTCTCTTGGGATTTTGGGAATGCATGTACACATACCTGGCATGTTTTTCAAACCACTGGGTTTTCCAGGGCTCAAATCACACAGTCAGCCAGGTGAGATCCAGCCATTTTCACCAGCATGAAAATGATTGGCCTTATTATTACTTTTTAAAGTTGATTTATTTATTTCTTCCATGAATGAGAAACAGAGACAAAGAGAGAAGAGAGGGGGGAAAGAGAGAGACAGAATCCTCTCCCCAACCAATAGCATGGTTTTGACACTGTGACCCATGACCAGACTCAGCCAGCCCAGACCATGGGCACGCATGTGCCTGGTATAATCAGGAAGATCTCCAGACACAAATCCGGAACCTTCCTATGTGGGTCAGCCTGGTAGAGCATCCTGTTTTACCACTGCACTGCCCTGTAGCCCCCAGATCCTCTTATTTTTGCAAGGAGTCTAATTAACTTACAGTTTTGCCCCTGTCAGAATACTTAAGTGTGAGTATTTTGGAGGCTGTATCCTTGGTTTTCCTGTGGAAGTGGAGATTATATATATATATATATATATATATATATATCCATAGTTATTCTGTTGATAACAGAATTATTGCACAGTAATCCTGTAAAGCGAAAATACTTTAGTATTAATACTCTTCGGTGTGACGTTCACTTTAAGGAGGGTTGAATTTCCAGTGCATGATTGTTACCTGTGAAGGTCAATGCATCCTCTTTTTAGTCTTCCGGATTGGTTTTTCACAGCTTGACAAAATATGACATGCTTCTCCTTCCTCCCCCTCCTTCCTGTACTTCTTTCCCACCAGTTTTTATTTTTTTCCTATTCTTCTTGGCATCTGGACTTCTTTTTCTGCCAAATGAGTCAGTTAGAGAGGAAATGTTTAACCCACATTTTTCATCTTGCCTGGGAAAGAGGTTTGAAGGCGAAAGGTGCCAGAGTAGGTTTCCTTAGCACCCTGACACAGCCGTTCTGACCGTCTCCTGAGAACACACCAGTCAGCATTCAAGCTAGAAAGTGCTAAATGCCCCATTGCCAATGTGCACACGCTTCACAAAATTACCTAGAATTCTTTTTTCTTTGAGGAAAAATATTATTTGTGTTGTTTGTGTATTTTTTTCTTAATATTCAATCTCTCTGGACAAAAAAATTTAGTTTTACCAACACAAAGAATACAGGAAGATTAGGAGTAAAAAGAGAGGGGTAGCCAGGTGATGTGGGTGATTGAGGCAACTGGATCCCACATGGCTGACTGTGTGGTTCAAGTATCAAAAAAGCTGGATGTGTGTGTGTGTGTGTGTGTGTGTGTGTGCCTGCCCAGAATCACGAGAGAAGAGTGAAGGCTAAGGGATTATAGTGTGGTCATCCCCTTTGAGAGTGTTTTTCCCTTTTTCTCTCTCTTTCTCTCTCTTTTCCTGGTGAGCACCTGTACTCTATAGGAAATTAAAAAAAATTTTTTTTAAAGTGAAAAGAAAAAGTAGGTAGTTTTTTCTTTTCATTTTTTTAAGAGAAGGGGAAATATTAGGATTATAAAGTGGGAAAGAACCTTTTTGTATTTTATCAGAATAGCTACTAGCTCTTGGGTGTTTATTATATATCAGGCATTTAATACTAATAAAAATATCTAACTTAATCTCAGGAAATAGTCACTGTTTTTAATCTATTTATATTTTGCAGAGAGAGAAACTGAGGCTTAGGATAATTCACTCAGCTCCACACTGCTAGTTAGTGATGGAAGTGGGATTTGAGACCTCTGGTAGTCTCATGAGGAGTATTACCACGATAATCTATATAGTTTGCTTTTTGGCACAAGTTTTTATTATTAATGATAATTGCACAGGAGTATTTTAGCCAATGTAAAAATAGCTTAACTTCTTTAAAATTAGCCATTTTTCTCAGTCACCAGTGCTTAGGAAGCAAAATAATTTGGGGAGCAGTTAATTGGTGGTTGTGGCGTTGATAGAAGAAGTAATGAAATACATAAGCCATCCATGCTCTTTGTCACAATGCAAGTCAAAAAGAGGATCCTTTAAAGGCCGAAGTTGTCTTTGGGGGTGTATTCTTCACCAAGAATGTGGTGTTACTTAACTATATAGACTTATCAATATGCTATAAAAGTGAAGATACACTATAAGTTCTGTCACAATTAAATTACTCAAAATTATGATCCAAGTCCTTGAAATGCATATAAATTAGCATGCACATTCACTAAAGAATATTTTATATATACATACAATTCTTCAATACCTTACGACAGTGCCACAAACTAGACCCAAAATAAATTTACTGACTACATTAAACATCAGACATTACATAAGCAGCAATTTTATTTACATTGGATTTAGAACATAGGAATAAAATTTGGGACAATATGAGTTAATGCAAGTCTACTGAGTGGCTCTCCGCTTCTTTCAATAGCTTCTGTTCCTCCAGATAAATGCCCTGGTAGCAAATGGAAACTGTCAGAATGATTCACTAGACCTTAAAGCTAACTCAAAGTACTGTAATTTTTCTGCAAATTAGTTTATTAAGCTAGATCATTAATTAAAAAATAGTACATTGTAATTAAAAATAATACATTGACTTCCATTATCTTACACTATGCCAAGAACTTCATCCATATCATTTTGTTTGATTTTAGTAGCAACTCTATGAAATAAAACATGCTAATAAATCACCATCTTAGAGGTTGAGAAACCACAGAAAGATGAGAAAAGCAAAAACATTTGCTCTTTTGAGGCCACATTAATATTGAACCAGAATTCGAACCTGCATACTTAACCATTAGACTGTCTACCTGCCCCCTGAAAGAACTGCTAACAGTGTCATAGAGAATTGACTGTGTGTAGATCATTGCTTCAAGAGAGGAAAAAGCGGGAGGATCTGGTTCATAGGTTTAAACTAGGCGTATGTACTAGAATTAAAAGATGAAACTGTTGTATTCTACTTATTGAGTACAGGTATATTAGATTCAGTATATTCCCAGCTCTACACACCATTAGAGGTGATAAAAGGGTCTATGAAGGGGGATTTCGAAGTATCTGCTATGTTTGGGTCATAACCAGACACATGATTAATGTCTGCCTCTTCTTTCTCTTACATTCATTTTCTCTTTTGATGAGAAGAAAAACAGGCCTCATTCTGATTCAGAAGCAGAGATGAAAGAAAAGTCTGCTGTCCTCGTTCCACCAGATTTGTGTTATCTGTGTTTAAAGAATTGAAATGCACACATCAAAGGAGCATTCCCTTAGAAAGAGAGGTAATGAGATACAATGAAAGAATATTAAGATTTTTTTTTTTTGGTAATTTTGCTATAGGTTGTGTGCTAGCTGGAGAGACAGAGAGAGAGAGAGAAAGAAAGAGAGAGGGAACCAGCAGTTAGTGTAATGGCTATGTCGCTGGACTCCCACGTAGTTGACCGTGGTTCGTGTCCTGGACCTGGTGGCTTAAAACTCACGCTGGGCACGTGTGTGTGTGTGCCCAAGATTCCGAGAGGAGAATGGAGGAGAAGGGATTGCAGTGTGACCATCCCCCCTGGGGGGGTGATTTCTCGCTTTCTGTTTCTAATGTCTCTCTCTGTCTGTCTGGCGAGTGCACGTGCCCTATAGCGAAAATCTCTCCAAAAAATAAATAAATAAAGAAAGAAAGAAAGAGAGAGAGAGAGAGAGAGAAGAACTGCCCAGGGTAGATGGTCACATCACAATCCTTTCTCCTCCATTCTCCTTTCAGGAGCCTACACACACACACACACACACACACACACACACACAGACACACACACACTTGGTGTGCCATGGAGTCTGGGACTTGAACTGCGTAGTTGGCCACTTACCTAGCTGACTTAATCACCATGGCACCTCACTGGCCTCTGTAAACAAAGATTTTATTTTTAAAAAATTTTTATTTAAAAAATTTGCTATAGGGTGTGTGTACTCGCCATAGACAAAGAAGAGAGAGAGAGAAAGTGAAAAAGCACATCCCAGGGTGTGTGTCACTGCACTGTCTAGTCACATCACAATCCCTTCTCCTCCACTTTTTCTTGGGATTTTAGACACACATGCGCAATGCACCTGGTGTGTTTGTTTATTTATTTATTAACATAATCTTGTTTCTATTACATTGAATCTCATATAACTTTACAGTGTATTACATTTCTTTTACCAGAAAGAATACGTTGCATATCTGTTAATACAGAGACATTAAAATCCCCATCTTCATCATCCAATAGCTTTTCATTCTTTTCCCGATTATTATTTTTTATTATTCCAATTTTTTTGAGAGGTTTTTGCTATAGGGTGGGTGCGCTCACTGGAAAGACAGAGACAGAGAGACAGAAAGCGAGAGATCACCCCCCCCCCCCCCCGGGGGGGAATGGCCATGCTGCAATCTCTTCTCCTCCATTCTCCTCTTGGGATCTTGGGCACGCACACACACACACCTGGCGTGAGTTTAAGCCACTGGGTCCAGTACTCCAACCGCAGTCAACTACATGGGAGTTCAGTGACATAGCTATTACACTAACTGCTGATGCCCCAATTTTTTTTTTAAACAATCACTATTGTTTAAACAATCACAATAGTCAATCACTATTTCTCATTTTGCTTGTAAGAAGACTTTACCGGGACCAGCAGTTAGCGTAATGGCTATGTCGCTGGACTCCCACGTAGTCAACCGCGGTTCGAGTCCCGGACCCGGTGGCTTAAACTCACAAGATCCCGAGAGGAGAATGGAGGAGAAGGGATTGCGGCGTGGCCATCCCCCCTGGGGGGTGATTTCCTGCTTTCTATCTCTCTGTCTCTCTCTGTCTGTCTGGTGAGCGCACGCGCCCTATAGCAAAAACCTCTCCAAAAAAAAAAAGAAAAAAAAAAAAAAAAAAAAAAAAAAAAGAAGAAGACTTTACCCAACATGAAATACTTCTCAGACCAATCCAGTTGAGAAAACTATACATGTTATCATCTACCAGTAATAAACCATATCTGTGTCCCACTAATGTCATGCCTCTCTATTTGGCATCTGGTGTGCTTTTCAAGCCAGCAGATTTGGAACACAGATTATGCAGTCAGCCATGTGGGATCCAGCTGCATCAACTACCACATCACCTGGCTGCCCCCAAAATTCAGGATTTTGCACTTATTAAGACCTAGGATCAGATCCTGGAATCAACACTTTTTTGACATCATGTGTGGTATAGGCCTTCCTCTGATTTGTGGGTTGTCCACTTCACAAGCTACATTACTTCTTCAATCCCTGATTTATTTTTCTGAAAAAAATGGGGGCAATTTTAATTATCCCCAAGGTTGTAATAAAGATATGCATACAATGTAGGTAAACCCATGACATTAACAGACACAAAACGCATGAAGAGAATCTTTTCATCCCCTGTACTGATCTGATGGCTGTGGAAGTGAAATGCACTGAACTTGGCCTCCAAAGAAGTCCCAGCCGAAAGGTAACCGAAGAAGAGGATTTGGAGGCAGCCTGGCTAAAATCCAGTTAAAAGTTAAAATCCCATTGTGCAATTTCTCCCTGACTGACAACAGGAATTGCTGTCACCGCGCTGTCTAGCCACTCTGCACACAGCAGAGATGTTAGCAAGAGCTCCTGGCGAATGTTTCCTGCGGGAGCAGTGATTGCTTTGGCTGAGTTCTAGTGTAGCAGTTTTCTGGCGGCGAAGAGACTTTAGTCAGACAATTGGAGGTGGTAACCATTTTCTAATAACCACCTCAGGCTTTGGCACCTGGTTCTCTGGCACTGTCTAGGGAAGATCTTTATACTACCTCACGCTACTTGTCAAGTCAAACTTCTTGTCTCGTTTTGCTGGGAAATGCAATACCACCATCAAAGAGTTCCCTTGGGTGAGATCCAGTGTGTGCCCTGCAAAGTGCTCTGATACTGGTCGTCTCATCTGACAAACAGCAGAGAGAAGTGTGAAAGACATATCTCCATGCTTGCAGCTTTTCCACTCGTGGGTCCACGATGTTTAAAATCAGGATGTGGTGCCGAGTTAATGACACAAGGAAACACTTGGATGCTCATATTGTCTATTTGGTTTTCTTGAACCTCACATGGACTGGCTTCATCCTGTTTCAGAAACCATAGCACTGAATTTTCTTCTCCATTTCCGGTGCAGGCCTTCCTTTGGTTTGTGGGTTGTATACTTCATGTTGCTCCTTTAAGGGGTACAGTGAGTTGAGGGTGAAAAGACTTTTTGTTGTTTTTGCTGTCTGCCTATCATCCAACCCCAATCTTAAGTTTTTCCCCCTATTTTTAAAAATCAGCACTAGTTGTTTTCCAAGTTGCCTATAGCTTTCTCTTTCAACTCTTAACAGCAATTTTGCAGAAGTTAGGCTCCTTTTCTAAACCTTGACTTTGTAATGCGTTTATTTCTGAAGGGTTATACTTACAGGACTAACATTAATATGGTAAACTTGGTATTGATTTGATGACTTCATAAACCCCAGATTCCTTGGCAGTTTACAGGTTTTTTGTCAAAGGGCTTGCTTTAAATCTCTGCTAATCTACTTGAATTTCCTTCTAAAGGCAGTTACATATAATGCTTCTTAAAATTAATTCTCAAAATTTGCAGTTTGGCAGCTTCCTATTGAGATTCTGGAGGGTTAATAAATCATAGAGATTAGATCTTCACATGAGAAGTATGAAAGTTCTGTTGGTGAAGACTACTTAAGAAGGTTGCAGATTTTTGAGGAGACCCATAAAATGCTTTCTTTACCTAGTGAAGCTTTTTTCCTATATTATAGTCATTTTGAAATTGTTCAAAGATTTTGTTTTCAGCCTGCATATACCATATATGTTTGTATCTTGATAGATAAGCCATTCTTGTACATGTAAAGGAGATTGCATCAGCTGCTTCTTGGAAGTCTTGAATTAGATAAGGTCCCATGAATAGCTTTGAATATTTCATTAGCTGTAATACATAGTAAAACCTGCAGTTAAATGATGACTGTGGTTCTTGCAGCGTGATGAGGGATCCTGGTTGCCAGATAATGTAAAAACCTATTATTTTTATTCCTGACTTCACTACAAACTTACATTGTGACCTTAGTTGAAAGACTTATTTCCACCTGTTAAAAAATTCTAAGTCTTAGTATTTTCCTCCCAAAAAGAAAGAAAAGCATTAAGGTATTTTATTACTCTTTCTAGTGCCCTAGAAATTATTAAGGCTGGCCTAGGGGATGCCTAAGGGCATGGGTTATATCCTACTCGGACACTATTTTCTCTTCAGAGCCCTTCCATGGTCTCTAGTCCATAGTAGATACTCAATGAATGAAATGAATGAATGAATGAATGAAAAGATAGAATAAGAGTCACATTTTAGTGGCCTAACTGTATATACTCTTCTCTCAATATTCATGGATTAGTTCCAGGAACCCCACACAGAAATCAAAATTTGAGGATGCTCTAGTGTCTCATATAATATGGCAGAGAACTTGCATATAACCTATACACATCCCTTCGTATTCTGTAAATCATCTCTAGATTACTTATAATACCTAATATGATGTAAGTGCTATGTAGATTCTTGGTACACTGTATTATTATTATTCAAAGATTTATTTATTTATTTATTTATTATTTTAAAAATTTGCTATAGAGCATGTGTGCTCACCAGGGAGAACAGAGAGAGAGAGAGAGAGAGAGAGAGAGAGAGAGAGCGAGCAAAAGTGAGCCAGCAAGCCGCCAGGTCTGGACCTCAAACCGCGGTCAACCATGTGGGAGTTTAGCACCCCAACCACCATGCCACTTGCTGACCTCCACTGTATTATTTTAAAATTTGCATTATTTTTATTGTTGAGTTGTTATTTAATTTTCTTCCTTTTAAACATTTTCCATCTATGGCTGGTCGGATCTATGGATGTAAAACCGATGATTATGGAAGGTTGTATTTTCAGAGTAGTATTTAAACAGTATTTAAAAAGGGATAGTGATAACATTTCTCTGACTGTAGCTGGATGACAAATGTATTTAACACTTCCCAAGAAGAAGGAATTCAGCTTCTATCACTTGATCTAGGTTTTTAATGACAGAAGCATTGAGAATTCTCTGCTGCTGAATACCAGTGAATCTTTAAGACAAGTTAAAGGCCCAGGCTGCCCTTGTGGACATCAATACTCCCACAGAGCATTTTCCATGAAGAGAAGTGTGGGTTTGCTGTCTTTTCATCAAAACTCCTAGAATTTGGCTGACTGCCTGGTTTATCCCAGGACATTAGTCAGCCCACAAATCCCACATTTGTTTATTCAGTCCAGAGCAAGTGAATGCTGCCATTCTCTCATCTCCTTTTGTTGGCAAATGCTTTGTTAACCTGAATTAAGTTCTGCGACATAAAATGAAGTGACTAATCTTTGGGGGGTTCCCCCCACCCAGGTTCTTGTATGAGCAACTAAAAATCTAGACCACACAGCCCCATGTTGTCGTTTTCCCTCATGCTGCCCTTTTATTTTCATGGTTCCACATCGTACTTAATGAAACCAATACCTTCCAGAGTGTGATTGAACTGGCGCCACCGTTAAGAAAAGGAGGTTACTGGATTTTTTTAATGTTGTGAGAAAATGTTAGAGGCAAAGGAAGATTGTTTGATTATTTCTACTTACATAGTCTTGTAAGTATGCATTTGTAGGAGTCATCACCTTGCATTCTCAAAAAGTGTTCTAGCCCTGAATAACACATAAGTCGAAAGTGCAGAAAGTTGCAACCCAACACAAAATGACCAGTTGGGATAATCACATAGTTAATATGTGGTAAATCTGAAATATGAATGTAAACAGAATGTATGTTCTGCATCACTGGGCTGTTTACCTATATATGTCTAGAAGGACCTGGACTTTTCAGCAAAAGTTTGAAAATCTATGTTTCTGAATTTTCACTGATCATGAGAGAGTGATTAGTTTTGCAAGATAGCTGTGAGGCAACTTAATACAGACAAATAAGGTGAAAGGAAATCAGAAAGCTTAACATTCTTGCCATAAACCTTAGTCATTTTTATAGCGTGTTACACGTAGACACATGGCAACAATAATTATTAATCATTAGGCCTGTGAAAATTCTGTTCAGTTCCTAAAGTTTGATTCTGACTATGTTTATTATTGATAACTTATTTTTCTCTTTTTTCCTCTTTTCTTTTTCTAACTCTTAGCCAGAAAAACCTTCTAGTTGACTTCATGTACCATTCTCCTTTTCCCTGGAGTAAGAGGATGCAAGTATGTCCTGATGTTTGAAGCAAGAACATTCTAGAATTTTACTATTAACCTAACTTCTAGTGGAAATATGCTAGTAAGAGAAAACAAAGACAAAACTGAGCAACGTGTATTTTTTTTTTTGGAGATGTTTTTGCTATAGGGTGCGTGCGCTCGCCAGACAGACAGAGAGAGACAGAGAGACAGAAAGCGAGAAATCACCCCCCAGGGGGGATGGTCACGCCACAATCCCTTCTCCTCCATTCTCTCGGGATCTTGAGCACGCACGCACACGTGCCCGGTGTGAGTTTTAAGCCACCGGGTCCGGGACGCGAACCGCGGTCAACTACGTGGGAGTCCAGCGACATAGCCATTACGCTAACTGCTGGTTCCCGACACATATTTATTTTAGATATGATTATTTTTTGTTCCTTAGGCTCCCCCTTGATGTCTTCTAGACTGTTAATAGCCAATTGTCACAGCCAACAAAGAAGAACATAAGGAATTTTTTTGTAACCGAGTATATACATAACAGAAGAGGAGCTGGTGTGAGAAGACTACAGGCTTTAGAATCAGGCAACCCTGGATTTGGAAAAAAAAGTTAATCTATGACTATCTGTATAATCCAGAATGAATTATTTGCCTTCTTTAAGAGGTTACTAATCTGTAAAATAGAAATAATAGTCGTAATTTTTTTAAAATTTATTTATTTACATTCATTCACTGTACATCACTATAGCATACAAAATGAGATTTTTCCATTCACAGTGCACTGTATATTGTCTCAATCAAGCACATCAAGATGTGTGTTATTGTCAACACATAATTTTCCATTTCTTGTTTTAATAATAGTTGTAATATTCAGTGACATTTTTTGTTCACATACTACATGCTGATGATGAACAATTTGTATGCACTGTTGCATTTAATGAGATAGGTTCTGTTTTGATTTCCAGTTACAGATGAAGAAGTCAGTTATAAAGAGAGAAGTTACATTTTCCCAACGTCACAGAGCTTCTATGTGGTAGTCTGGAATATGAATCACTACAATTCGATGTCAAGGCACATGCTTAGTCACTGTCTTATTTGTTTACAGACCTAGAACATATAAGACACACTGGAGGTGACTGGTAAGTGGTATTCATTACTAAATCAGATTTATAAATAATCACCAGGTATTGCTTAAAAAGTCACACACAAATTTCTTAGGACTCATTGTAGTACTAATAGCTGTAACCAATTACGAGCCCACTTTGTGCCAACACTTCTTTTGTAATAATTCATTGAATTATTTTGTTTTAAATTTGTGAGAGGGCTAGAGAGAGAGGAAAATTGAAAAAGCAAGCCCCGTGGGAAATGGTCATGCTGCAATCCCTTCTCCTCCATTTGGGATTTTGGGCATGCACAAACAAGTGCCCAGTATGTTTCTCAAGCAACTGGATCTGGGACTTGAACCATGTAATCAGTTGTGTAGGATCCAGCTACTCCAACCACCATGCCACAGGCTGGCCCATTGAGAAAGTATCCTTCATGGGGAATAGTCAAACCACAATCCCTTATCTTCTATTTCTCCGTTCTGTTGTGATTTGGGGTACTGAGTTATTATTAAAGGGAGCTGTTCTTTTTTCTTTTTTCCTTTTAATTAATTAATTAATTATTTATTTATTTTTTGTGCTATAGGGCACATCCACTCACCAAAGAGAAAAAGGGGGGGGGAGGGAGAGATGAAGTGAGAAAACACTTCCAGGGGAGTTGGCTACACCACAATTCCTTCTCCATTCTCTTCTTGGGATTTTGGGTATGCATGCACACATGCCTGGCATGTTTTTCAGGTCCCAGTCCGGGACTTGGACTGCACAATCAGCCACGTTAGTTCCAGGTGCCCAACCATCTCACTACCAGCTGGCCCAAGAATTTTTCTTACTTTTATTTTTCCCATGAGGAAACTGAAGCTCAGAAAGACTTAGAAATTACTTTAGAATTATAAAAAGAGCAAATTATGGAGTCAAGAACCAAATCCAGATTTGCCCTGTGTAAAAAAAGCCTATATACTTTTTTTGCTCTGTTGACATTTTTTTAACGATTAAACTTATATTTATTACCAGATGCCTCTGCCACTGTATTTTTAATTTAATTTATTAATTTTTATTAAAATGTAATTGACAAATAAAACTTTTAACATATTCTCATATACAATATGATGTTTTGATACACATATTCATTGTAAAATGGTTAAATCAAGCTACTTAACATATTTGTCACATCACATACTTACCTTTTTTTGTTTTTTGGTGGTGAGAACATTTATGATCTACTTTTTTAGCAACTTTCAAACAATTTGCTGCCTGACCTCTAACCCAGGGCTTGGATTAGGACAGTTTTTGTAGCTTTTTAGTTTGAAGTTCAGGGATCACAAAGGTTGTTTCATCCACGAGGCTTTTGCAACTTGCTACTTTCATACTTGAGATCTGGCAAAGATTAGTCAGAATGGTTTTTAAAATAGCCATGAGCTCAGGACACATTCAGCCAAGGCATGTGACAGGAGCTTTGCCTGCTTTACCCTAGTTTTTCATTTGCTTTCCGTTGTCTTTAATAAAACAGCTTTTAAAAAACTTTGTTTTCTGGAAATGAGCACTCCCACTATTTTTCTATAGAGGGCCAAGAAAATGTGTAAATAATTCCTGGGCTTGGGTGCAGACCACCCATATGCTATGAATCAGAGATATGAAAGAGGTTGTCCTTTGAAGATACATTTTTTTTGGAGAGGTTTTTGCGCTTGCCAGAGAGAGAGAGAGAGACAGAGAGATAGAAAGCAAGAAATCACCCCCAGGGGGATGGCCATGCCGCAATCCCTTCTCCTCCAGTCTCCTCTTGGGATCTTGGGCATGCATGCACATGCTCCCGGCGTGAGTTTAAGCCACCGGGTCCGGGACTCGAACTGTGGTCGGCTACATGGGAGTTGAGCGATATAGCCATTACACTAACTGCTGATCCCTGAAGATGCTTTTTGAGGCTCGAGTTCTATGCTTTTGAATTTAAGTTCAGTAAGAAATCTTTACTGATCACCTAGTGTGTGCCAGGCACTCTGCTACATTATGAGAAATTAAGTTGGGGCCTATAATACAATCCAAATGGGATACAAGAAGGGTGTAGAAAGAATACATACACTTATAGTACACAGCAGAATAAAATTCAGTATACAGTGGGCTATCAGATATTATGAAGGAGAGTATATTTTAATAGTGGCGTTAGGAAATGCATTACAGAGTTGATGACATTCTTGCTGTGTCTTGAAGGACAGATTGGATTTTGCTAGGTGAGGAGACATTCGAGCAAAAGAACAGTAGGAGCAAAAGCCCAGTGAGAAAGTATGTGCTGTCATTTACTTATTTTTCATTTTAGGTTTTTGCCTTAGGACACAGGTACTCACCAGAGAGACAGAGATGTAAAGAGACAGAAATATCCCTGAGGGGATGGCCATGCTACAATTCCTTCCCCTCCAGTCTCCTCTCAGGATTTTGGGTACACACACACCTGCCTGACATGGTTTTCAAGTCACTAGGTCCAAGACTTGAACCATGGTTGGCCATATGGGAGCCTAGCACCTTAACCGCCATGCCACTTGCTAGTTCCAGAGGATTGCCGTTTAGGCTCGGCTTATAGGGTGAACAGTGAGCCACACTGGACCTTTTCTGAACCACTGCTTGTCCTTCAGCATCACGCCTTCCTGGCCCTCCACTTACTGGCTACTGTTTTCTTTTTCTTTTTTTTTTTTTTCCCACCTTTTTAATGACTGAAACATAAAACATCTAAAACCGCAGCTGCTGGAAGAACCACTTATTCTTGCCTGTCTTGTACCTCTCTTCGAACTTGACCTTTGCCTCCCCCCGGGCCTTGCGTTTAAGAGCAGGGTCTCTAAGACATCCTTGTTGACCACAGTTTTGTCCAAGGGAATATCCGCAGAGTACCCTGTGGGCCTGAGGTGATTGTAGTTATAAACCTTCACAAAAGACTCGATCTTTGACCTCTTGGCGATTTTCTTCTTGCCCATGGCAGCTGTCACTTTGCGGGGATAGCAGTCGATTCCAGCCACAAGAGCGTGGCTGTAGGGGCGATCTGAGGTGCCATCATCAATGTTCTTCACAATGACGGCTTTGCGTCCGGAGTAGCATCCGGCCAGCACCAGCACCACTTTCCTGGGTTTCATGAACTTGCCCATTTCTTAGGTTCTACTCACCGACAGCAACCGCTACTGTTTTCTTTTGACCTTATTGGCTTTAGTTTTCTTTCCTAGCTCCTCTTCCTTGGCCTCCACTCCATATATTGAATGGCATCAGCATCAGTTCTTTTTTTTTAAAGCACTCTTCTAAATTTTCTAATGAATATTTAGCTATACGCTGTTGAAAAGGATATCTTTATAACCTTTATAGGTCTACAATCCCAGCACCTAATTTCTGGGTACAGCTTGACTTGGAGGTGGTAAACAATTTATATGCACTGTTGCATCTGAGGTAGATTTAAGTTGACATCATGTTTGGGTTTGGCTTGCTGAAATCATTGTTTTCCTTTCTATTGGAACAGGGGTTGTAGAATTGTGTTACTTGTGACTTGGCATCTCTTATTGGTGTTTCATGGAGCATGTGTTTTTGCTGGAGACAGCTAGAGACAGAGAGGGAGAGTGAGAAATCACCCCCCGCAATCCCTTCTCTTCCATTTCTTCCTCCTTTTGGGATTTTGGGCACACACGCACACACACCCTTGGCATGATTTTCAAGCTGCCAGGTTTGGGACTTGAATTGTGGTTGGCCGTGTGGAAATCCAGTACTTTAATCATACCACCTGCTGTCCCCAAGGAGACTCTTCTATACATGGCTCCAAGCATCCTTCCCTTGGGTTTTGGACCATCCTGGAGTTAAGATAGCCTCATTTATATTGGGTTGTTGGCAAAGTTATGCTGCATTTTTGCATTGAAAAATATAGAAAGATGTGTCATGATTTTCCCAACAACCCAATATGTCTCATGGAGACATGTTTGGCTCTGAAAATTTCCTCAAGTAGGTGGTATTTTAAAACTTCAATCATGAGTTTCTGAAGCAGATGTGAGTCTAAACGACTCTGCCACTTAATAGTTACGTGACTTTGTGCAATTTTTACACTTCTTTTTCACTTTTGTTTCCTTATTTGAAAAGGGTTGTTGTTCATTATTTAAAGGGGCGAAAGGGATTGAACATGAGAAAAGTTTAGGAGATGATTTTAATAGGTATTGCCAGTGAATTGGATGAAGCAGAGGGAGGAGGCTAGGATGACTACCGGTTTTCTATCTCAAGCAACTGAGTGGTGATGCCTTTTATTGAAGAGAAGATATGAGAATTGATTGTGTGGTATGTGTGTGTGTCAGAGAGAGAGAGGGAGACAGGGACAGAGATCAGTTTTGGATGTGTTTTTGAGGCACTTTCTAGATAAATAGAAATGTTGAGTTGAAGTTTTAATGGTGCTTAGGAAAGAGGTCTGGACTGATAATACAGATTTTAAAGCCCTTTGAATAAAAAGAGTAATTGAAGCTATAGGAGCAGATAAGGTTTCCTCTGGAGAGTGAGTAGAGAACAGACCCTAGGGTAGGCTTTGAGGCTTTGAGAATCTTTCTATTTAATAGTCTGATAGAGAGGGTAGGGGAGTTGTTAAAAAAAAGTTCATTATTATACTACCGCTTTCTCCTGATTTTCCTCTTAGGACACCATTTTTTTTTTCTTGTTTTAACTAAGAAGAAAATTGTGTCGTCTGTTTAGAATAAGTGGACCAGGCTTTAGAAGGGTTTCTCAACAGAGGTATATATGTTTCAAATACTTGCCAAAGAGAATAAGGCATAGAGTTATTCAAGTAAAGTGATTGAGGAGCTTATTGAAGTCCTAAGATCAGAGACCATATCTTTTTGATAAACTGGATGGTTATAACATTTTACTAGGGAGTGGTTAGCCTTCCAGGTGCCAAGACAGCATTGACCCTGTGTTGGGAGTTTGCCAAGTGAGTGCATATATATAAAGAAACATGAATGGATTTGAGGGTGTGGTGAGTGAATAGTTTGGATGGCCAAACTATTGTAGTCTACTTTGGGGAAGACTAATAGACTGTGAGGAAAGGAAGACCCAGGAGTTAGAGGACTCAATGCATTTGAAGAGCAGGTGTGTACAGGTGATGGTCCTGAGAGCACCAGAGGAAAGCAGCTGGGTCAGAAAGGGAGCACTTATGACTGGGCGTGGAGCTATTCTTGATGATGACAAAGTTCAGAATGTGTCCTTGGCCATGTGGAGGAGTATAAATCAAGTGGAGGTGAGGTTTGTTACTGTATACTTGAGGTCAAGAAATAAGAATGAGGATGGATTGCTTACAAAGACACCAAAGTTTTCTAGAACAATGGTGGAAGTTGGGATTGAGGGGAGAAGAGGATTGTTACACTGAAAAAAATGTGACCAGGAAGTCAATAGATGATAGAAACTTCTATGTGTAGACAGTGGTATAGTCAGATGGCAAGAGTGCCAAGGTGGAAGTGTGGTGATTCCAAAGAGACACTAAAGAGCCAGTAAACTGTCATCCCTACTTTAGTTCTATGGCAGGAGAAATTCAGTATAATGTGGGGAGAAAACGTTAAACTAATGGGAGAGGGGTTCTTTTACACGAAGGAAGATACCAGAGGGAATAGTGATTTGAAGAGAGGAGAAGCCAAAGAGGGGAAGGACAGAGTAATAAGCAGTTAAGAACAGGGAACGTGTACTGACTTTCTTTTCAGAGATGAGGATTATAGGAATGGAAGCATTGAGTGGTATTAGTTGGCCACAGATATTGTAAAAATAGAATGAGTCACTTAGTGATACAGATGTCTGAGGGTTTGAGGTCAGTGTAGCCCAGTCATGTGTGGGTCATGTGTGGCTCATGCAGGATCTGAACATGGGTTGCTTCTAGTGTGCAGAATGGAGAGATCAGGCCTGTTCTTCCTGGGTGGTCTCAAGATGTGCCTAGTGAGTGACCATTTTCAGGATACTTTCTAGTCAGCATCTTGTTTCTAGCCTCCTGATAAACTTGAAAGGCAAGCAAAGCAATCACAATAATAAAATACCTTTCTTCCATCCCCAAAGTTGTGAAGATTCAACATAATCATTTGTGGGAAAGCACTTCACTAAGGGAAGATCCCTATGTGCATGCTATGTTTTATTATTACCCACACCTTTGATGAATTTCTTTTTGTGCTCAGTGTATCTGTACCACATTCCCTAGGATAATTAGGGGTTCCCTTTAACAAAGCCAAGACTCTATTTGTAGAGTTAGGCTGGCACCTGGGCTGATTCTCCTTCGATTATGTTGGTTTGATGTGGACTGGCATCTTTCCCTGGAGTTTGGAGTACCTCCCTCCGCAGCTTCTCATAGCCAGAAGCTCTAGTTTGATGTCTTTCTATTACAAAGCACAGACATCCATTCAGGCCACCCATCAGGCTGCTCTTACCAGTCTTAAGGACGCCTCCAGTTCCTGACTTGTTTCTGAACTGTGCTAACACACACACCACACCTGGTCTAGTTCTCCATATCCCCTTGATGATCGAACAGGAGGGTAACTACTAGACTCTGAGAATTGCAGTTTTACAATGTCCAAAGTCCTTTAGAATTTTGTGAAGATTGTCAAGTATGACTCTGACCAAGAAAAAAGCATTCTTTCTTTTAATACCCCCACCACCTTTTGAAATTTAACCGAGACTGTACTTGAGATTTTATAAGTTAGATTTATTTATTTATTTATTTATTTATGGCAAGTGGAAAGAAAGCTTTTGTGATGAAATAAACTTAAGGGTAGTTCCCAAGCAGTTTTATTAATGAACTTAATAGTTCATTCTGTCATCAATTTTCTACTGACATTGACCTTTTCTTCTTTCTTTTTTTTCCCCGTGGCCTGGAACATGTAGACTGTTCTTCAGAGACCACATCCCTTGGAGTGATGAAGGTCACTTCTCTCAATTGTGCATTGCACTATACCATACCTGGTCAGCCATTAAGAGGAACACACTATTTTTAGTAGAATGTGATTTAATCTGGGGGAAAAAAACTATTCTATCTGTTCTACTTACATGGTTTAAGACATTCTGTGACATATTCTTCTGCTCAGTATCTGTTGTACGCTCCTATTTCTTTATTCCAGGCATAAAGGCCAACTTTTGTATTTAGATAGAAACTCTGTCTCAGGAGCACCCCTTGGACACAGACATGTTTTGAATTATTGCTAATTTTGTTTGAGGCTTTACATGCTTCTCTGGAATGCCGGTTCACCCCAATGCCTTCTTTTCCAATATGTCACATTGAATTATTTCCAGCTTTCTGATCTTACACATTTGGATGGCCCCCAGTTCCCATACTTGTCTAGAATTAGCATCAGCTGGATGATGAAGAGCTTATGTCTAGGTGAACATTAACTTGTTAAGAATTCTTATCTTGAGGCTGGCAGGTGGCATGGTGGTTGGGGCACTGGACTCTCACAAGGCTGACCACAGTTTGAATCCTGGACCTGGCAGCTTGCTTTCTCATTCTCCCTTTCTCTCTCTCTCTCTGGTCAAATTGGAGAATAACAATAAATAAATAAATAAAATTAAATAAATAATTGTTTTAAAAAAGAGTTCTTATTTGACTTACATTTTCTGCCTTGGTAATTCTACTTTCCTGGCTTCTTGAGACTTTCCAAAGCCCTGTAACCCTTATTGTGTCACGCCAAACTTCATGGGATGTTCCCATCATAGTGTCGACATTTGGAAGGAGAGAATTTTTGTTTCAGTCCATTTCTCCAGAGCCAGCACCTGTTAGAATACTCCAATTGTTAAGGATAAACAAATTTCTGAATTATCTTCCTTTTTTTCCCCATCGGCCAGTCAAAACTTAAAGTATGAGTGTTCTTTGTAGAGATGTACAAGCTCTAATATTCATATTGAGAGTAGCATGGTTTTTCTCACCGCAGGAAAACAAACCTAGAAGGTTGAATCTTTTATTCAGGAGATTGGATTTAGTCATTGTCTTCTTCACTACTGAATGGGGCAGTCAGAGTGAGAGTGGGATGTCAAATAAATTAAACTTCGTAGAACACAAGCAGGATTGAGTCAAATAAATAACTCTCTCAGCTTCCTCTACTATCTCAGAACCAGAATGTGTAACTGTGATCACAGGGTGCAGACTTAAAAATACAACACACACACACACACACACACACACACACACAGAGTTATGTGTCTGGGAAGAATATGAAGAGCTGACCTAAAAAGACAGGATAAAGCAACTTTATTTTAGAGTACACAACCTACAGTGCTTACCACACTGCTGGACGCTTACAGGGATTCCATAAATGTGTGCTCATTGTTCTCTTTAGAAAGAATATATGGATGGGGACCAGCAGTTAGCATAATGGCTATGTCGCTGGACTACCACATAGTCGACCATGGTTCGAGTCTCGGACCTGGCAGCTTAAACTCACGCCAGGTGCATGTGCGTGCATGCCCAAGATCCTGAGAGGAGAATGGAGGAGAAGGGATTGCGGCCTGGCTATCCCCCCTGGGGGGTGATTTCTCGCTTTCTGTGTCTCTGTCTCTCTCTGTCTTTCTGGCGAGTGCACACACCCTATAGCAAAAACTTTTCCAAAAAAAGAAGAAAAAAAGAACATATGGATATACCAAGCAAAAAGCCCACAATGTTTTAAGGAATTTTAAAAATTAGGCCTGGATTGGTTCCATGTCACAGAGTGGTGCAATGCTCAAAGACAAACCAGGTCCCACATGGTGACCATAGTTTCAGTCCTGAGGCTCGTCAGCCTGAAACATACTGGATGTGCTTGTGAGTGTCAAAATCCAACAGGCTGGAGGACAGGAGGGAAGGGATTGTGGTGTGCCCAGATCCTGGGAAGGATGCCCACCCCCCATCCTTGCATGTGTACACATGAATAAAGAAGAAAAGTAGGCTCTTATGTTCCAATTTAGCTTTTATTCACACAAATCCAAAAACAGATTATATGCTAAGGTGTAGGTGAAGAAAGTAAAGGAATCTGGGGCCAGCAAGTAGTGTGGTGGTTAAGGGTGCTGGACTCCAACATGGCCCGACTGAGGTTCGAATCTCGGACCTGTCAGCTTACTTTCTCACTTTCAGTCTCTTTCTCTGTCCCTCTCTGGTCAAATGAAAATAAATATAAATAAGTAAATAAAGTTAAAATCATGATTTAATACTAAAAAAAGTAAAGGAATCAGTGAAATTGAGAAAGTGTTCAAAATCTGTCTTTTTCTTTCCAATTCATCTTTCTCTCATTCTCCTCTTCCTATTTCAGGAATTCAAATATCTTATTTTATCAACCTCTTATTTTCTGATTCAAATAAGGTAACAAGTAAAGTTGTTGACTAGTTGGTCTTTGAAGTCCCTAAATATAATAGTGCCTGCCACATTAGAGGAGCTTACATCTGTCTATCACTATCTATCATCTATTAATCATCTCTTGTCTGTGTATATATTTGCCAGAGTGACGTGCTCATCAGAGAGAGACAAGACAGAGAGAGAGGGAGAAATCATCCCCCAGTGGTCATACCACAATCCCTTCTATTCCATTTCTCCATCCTGTTGGGATGTTGGGCACATATGCATATACGCCTGGCATGTTTTTCAAGTCACTGGGGCTGGAATTTGAATTGTGCAGTTGACCATATGGCATTAGCTCCCATAACCACCAGGCCATGGGGCTGGCCCTTTACTATATATTTAAATGTTAGTTTTTTCTTCACTTCACCTCCCCCCTGCCCCCACCCCCCAGATATCGACCCCTCTTCCCTACTTTCATGAGCACAAGGAAAACTTTTTCTTCATTTTCCCCAGGAAATCACATTACTTCACACAACTTTGAATCGAGACAGAAAGGGAGCTAGGCCTCATGGACTTTATAATCAATCATGGAAAGCAGATGGTGAACAGAATTGCAAGTCTGAAGTATTAGGAAAAGAAAAGCCAAGGGTGCAAGGGCGTATCATCTAATCTAGGAATTCATGGCATGTATTGGTGAGGAGCTGTAAATTGAATACGGAAAAATAAGACTTGGCTAGGGTAAATAGGGGTATCAGGGAGGCAGTGAGTGAAAAGCATTTGAGGTAGATGGGACAGCTTGTATAAAGCCTGGATCTGAGAGCATGCATGGTATATCTGAGGAACCTAAAAAGCTCAGTTTCCTAAGCAGGAGTGTAAGTGTCTTCTTTTTAAAAAATCTATTCATTTCTTTCCTCCAAGAAAGAGACACTCTAATAAGGTCTCATGCTGCGATCTACCCCCCGCCCAAGGCAGTCTGGGATCATGGGCACACGAGTCCTTGATGTGTCCAGGGAGATCTCCAGACATGAAACACATGGTCAGCCTTGCACAGGGTTGCGCCATTGCTATGCCACCAAGGGTGTTACTCTTAAGAGGCTTCTACTGGCCTATTTCCAGTGGCATCATGTGTGGTCCTTAAGTGGTTTTACAATGACAGTAACATAAGAATTGAAATACTGAATGGACTCTTTTAGTAAACATGGACACACACTTTCTGAATCTGTTTGTTTTCCAAGTCATGGGCAGTGAGTCAAGCAAATGAAACATCATCAAACTTGCATAGTATCTGCTACTAAGTGCTTTGTCTTAAGCAATACTGGCAGTAAACTGGTGGTCAACCTATTAAGTGAGCTCTAACAAGTAGTGGCAACCGTCAGGCCAGTGTGCTTACCCAGGTCCCTGTGCTACAGTCAATTATGGAAATTGTATTAGGGACCCCTGCTTTGGGGGCTTGTCTTTGCTAGTGGTTGTAGATGTCATCAAAAGTTCATGTACACATACCTGTAACCAAGACAAGGGCCATGACCTGCCCTTCTTTGTTGCATGTTACTTTTCTTTCTTTTTTCGGAAGAATTTTTTTTTTTTTTTGGAGAGGTTTTTGCTATAGGGCGCATGCGCTTGCCAGACAGACAGAGACATAGAGACAGAAAGCGAGAAATCACCCCCTAGGGGGGATAGTCACGCCGCAATCCCTTCTCCTCCATTCTCCTCTTGGGATCTTGGGCACGCATGTACATGCGCCCAGCGTGAGTTTTAAGCCACCGGGTCCGGGACGCGAACCGCGGTCGACTACGTGGGAGTCCAGCGACATAGCCATTACGCTAACTGCTGGTTCCCTTGGAGGGATTTTTACTAGAGGGCATGTGTGCTCACCAGAGAGACAGAAACAGAAAGCAAGAAATCATCCCTCAGGGGGGATTGCCACACCACAATCCCTTCTCTTCTATTCTCCTCTAGGGATTTCAGGCATGCATGCACATGTGCCTGGTGTGAGTTTCAAGTCTGTTGGGTCTGGGACTCAAACTGTGGTCCATTACATAGGAGTCCAGCAATGTAACCATATGCTAGTTACAATGCGTTACTTTTTGTTTTCTATACTTTTTCAGATGCTTCTTTCAAGTTTTATTTTTCCATGTAAAATTAATTAAATGGGAGACAGGTAGGTAGGCCATACAGAGTGATAACCCTACACCTGAGCCCATGTCCTATAGTTCTTTCAGTGAAGTTTTGCACCCTGGACTCCTCTGGCACAATAATCTCTGGAAAGCCCATAAGTAATGAACTAGCAGGAATATTATAATTAGCAAACAAATTCTCATAGCCCACAGATTTTTTTCCCTCAGATTAACCACTATGAGTAATATCTATCTGTGATACAAATTGTATACTGAACTAACTCCATTTAAATGATTCTTTAAATTTTTTTTTTCCTTCTAGAGGGCACATGTGCTTACCAGAGAGAGACAGAGAAAGAGAAGGAAAGTGAGAAAGCAGCCCCCATGGGGAATGATCATACTTCAATCCCTTCTCTTCCATTTCTCATTTCAGGATTTTGGGCACCTACACACACACACTTGGTGTGTTTTTCAAGCCAGGTCTGGGACTCGAATCACACGGATCCAGGCTCTCAAACCACCATGCAACTGACTGACACTATTAAAAGTATTCTATGTACCACAACTAAATGACAAAAAAAGATATCACAAATCTTAAATCTATCTATCTATCTATAAATATCTATATTTCAGAAAGAAAAGAAGAAAGAAAAACTGGTAGAGCAAAAATAAGTGGTATACATCATGATGTAGTTTTCATAGCTGAAAACATTGAATATGGTATTATCCTTTATTTGATTATTACATACTGCATGTATGCTTTGGAAATCCATATTCTCTACAAAGATGTATAGCAATTAATTGTAAATAATTATAAATAAAATAGAAAACAAAAAAAGCATTCTAGAAATGTCATTAAAGACCTCCCATAATTTTATATATATATATATATATATACACACACATATATATATATATATATATATTTGTATATACATTTATGTGTGTGTGCATATGCATATGTGTACACACACACATATTTATATATTAACATGGTGGAATCTCATTCATTGTATAAATACCAAATGAACACTCTTGTCCTGACAATGGTTAGATAGCAAGATCAACCCTACTTTAGAAACTATAGGATTATACAACTACCTATTATTTCCAGGGGGTTAGAGTCGGGTATGAAAGGGAGATGCATTAATTTAAATTGTGTTAGAGCTGACAAAATGAGAGGGAGTAATATTCCAGTTCCAAGGAACCAGATTTCATTGATTGAGTCATTCAAACCTGTTGAATGACCTCTGTTTGGGGCCCTGTATTAGTCTAGCAAACACATTCATTTTGCAGTTTAGGAGATGTACTCGGTACAGTAAAGTTCCTTGCCACCAGATGGCTAGTTAAAAACTGAGACTGGGACTCATGCCTTTTGACTCAAAGGCCAAGCTTAGAAATAACCAGCAATTTTTTTTTTCATTTTTTATTTCATTTTCTTTTATACATTCAATCACATTATTTAGCTTACAAAATGAATATTTCAACAGGTGAACATTATCTAGCACTTTTTTAAGCAGTTGCTTGTGAGGGCTAAGATATACAAATACCTAGATCTATTCTCTAGTAACCACATATTTGGGACTGTGACGGCATGTAGTGTACAAATGACATTTTTCAATACACAAAGAGCACTGAATCAAGAGTCTGGCATGCTAGACTCATGGCCTACTTTTGAGACTAATTATCTTTGTGACCTTTGGGATTTCTCTCTGAGACTCAGTTTGTTCATCAGACACAAGTATCTCTAAATCTGCTTTCACTCCTTTGATTCTAAACATAAGAATTCTCATGTCAACTATCCATTGTGGATTTTATATATGGCTACATAGTATAAGCAAATCCTCTTTTTGAATTATTTTTTTAGATGACTGATTTACCTCCACAAGTGTGACTGAATACCAATTACAGCCTAAATGTTGCAAAGGTGAATGGTTATTTCTACACAGCATTGCTTATCTGGTTTTGTATTCTCAAAGGCAGGTTGATATTGTTTATAGTTCCAAAGCTTCTAATTTAGGGGATATGTGAACTCAAATAAGAGTAGGACAGAGAGAGGGTTTTACTGTTACTTTGCATCAATTTGAGAGGCAATACCAAAGTGTCCAGCAGTTAGAGGAAGGAATAGAGCTTCTTTAGAAGAGCTGTGCCATCGCTATGAAAAATTTTGGGCTCATTCAGAGTGAGCATTGCTGAGTGTAATAACAATCTACTAACAAATTTCTCTGCTTGGCATTATAAGCACTTAATTGGTTGATGAGGTGTTTTTAATTTTTTTTAATAATTCTTTTGTAACGTAGTCATTAATTTGATTCACCAACGTGATTGTCTAGCTTGTATAAAGACCAGCCCTGGTCTGTTTCTTAGCTTGTCTACATCTGAGCAGTTCCATGGAATTGTGGGAACTTGCAGCTCTACAGCCTCATTGAGTTTTAGAGAGGGACAAAAGGGCAGAGATTTGAGATCTGTTGTATCCTAGACCCAGTGTCTATTTCCTCCCTTATCATTTTTCCCTGTGTGGCCCTACACTCACAACTTAAACTTTCTAAACCTTAGTTTTGTCATCATTAAGATGGAATAATGATCTCTGCCCCCAAGGTTTGCCCCAAATAGTATTTATTTATTTTTACAGAGGTTTTGCTATAGGGAGCATGTATTCGCCAGAGAGACAAAACAAGAAATTACTCCCTGGGGGCATGGCTACTTCACAATCCCTTTTCCATTCTCTTCTCAATACTTTGGGAATGCATGCACACATGCTTGGTGTGTTTCAAGCCGCTGGATCCAGGACTTGAACCACAGTTGACCATGTGGGAGTCTAGCGACATAACCATTACGCCATCTGCTGGTCCCCCAAATGGTAATTATTTACAGCATAACCTAAATAAGTGTTATGAGATGAGATAGTCCCAGTAAACTTTTCCTTGGGCTGTGTTCAAGTGGTGTGGTATATTAGATAACAAGCAAAATGGCAAGAATGCAAGACGGTCTAAGGTATAAGGTTGATGTACTGTGTGAAGATGTACCCAGCTGACCAAACCAGAAAATGAAGTGGTAGGGTTTGTCCCTACTTACCTATCATTTTGCTTTGTAACTGTGGGAAAATTATTTAACTTCTATTGACTTCTATTTCCTCATGACTAAATTGGGTATAATATTCCTATCTTTTTTCATAGAAACTGAAAAAAGATAATAAATATAGACATACTTATGAAAGTAGAAAACGTGTGTGAGGGCCGGCAAGTGGCACGGTGATTGAAGGTGCTGGATTTCCACATGGCCAACCACAGTTTGAGTCCCATACTTGGCGCTTGCTTTCTTGCTTTCCCTTTCTCTCTCTTTTTGGTCAAATAAAAAAATAATAATAACAAATGGAATAAAATAAATAAGCGATTCTTTTTAAAAAAGTGTGTTAATGTCTTTGCTAGTGTGTCACAATTGACATCGAAAGCCAATATTATTACAGACCATTTCTTTTTTGGATACTGTAGATGGTTTTATACCCATATTGGCCCATCTCATTTATTAAAACATTGTTTCCTCTACTTACTAATTTCTGTGAGACTAAAATTGCCTTCATATTAGGAACTCAGGAAAAATGCCTGTTTGATGCTTCAGGCAAAAGAGTAAAAAGGAACAGCTACACAATTGAAAATCGATAAACATTTGTCATTCTTTTTTTTTTAACCAAGAGAATAATCCCTTCCCTCTAGAGAGCTATTAATTCGGAGGGGATCAAACCATTACTTCTGAAAAAACATTTCTAAGAATATGTATGTGTCTAGACTGAGAAAGTATGAAAAAACTAGCAAAAAAAAAATCCCCATCTTCACATCAAGCAATGTGTATTTTACATACACCACCTCAAAGAGGAACATTACCACCATAACATTATGCAGTGCGAAGAAAACAAAGAGATTTCTCAGAATATATGGGTGTAATTTTCTGTTAACTCTGAGTGATTGACAGTTCGTGGAAATCTGCCTCCAAAATAAACGGCTTGCAGCAACCCTAGTTTTATTTGTACCAAGGAAACTTTGTTGACCCATTTAGCTACCAGACACTCCCTAATTACTACACTAACTACCTAAGTAGTGGATGTATTAGGCAAAAATCGACATTTATTTTCATTTTTTTAAACAGCATTCCTTTGACTATTCTGATTATTTTATTTGAGAGTTAATTGCTATAAGACCATGTAAGTAAAAATGCAGTGTGGTTTAGATATAAAGTTATTGTGTCTTCCTAGGGGATTTTAATAAAATTTGAGGTCCTAGAATTTTAAGGTCAGATTTCTAAAAAAGGAATTTTAATTCATTTTATGTGCATGGATAATGAGGAACTATATTGTATTCATAAAATTGTAGTCCCAAATAAGAAAGAGGACTTATAAGGAAAAAACAAGCCATATTTATTCCATCTGCAGAACTTGGTTTATGGGAGATGAGGAAACCATCACTAAATAAAGTCTCTGATGGAGGACCACTTCAGAGGCATCTGGTCACTCTGGGATACATAAGACACTGTAAGTCAACTTCAGACTAGATATTTGCATCCTTTTGCTTCCCCGTTAAAATCTTGATCCGTTACAACAATCTTAGCATGCTGGTCACACAGATGCCACTGCTGAGAGCTGGATGCCAAGAATAGAATGAAGCGGGGAATGAGGTTTTGGGGCCATTTTGCTTTTCTTGGACTTTATTAGGTTACTGTGCTTTTTCCTTCCCCACCCCTTCACAGGCTCAGAATCCAGAGAATTGATCTGTGTATCTGTGGACCACATTTCAGAGGAAGTCTTTGTTCTGAAAGGCTATATCTGAGATAGACCTGTTTACTATGAAGGTTTTCATTGGTTCCTGTCCATACTTTGGACCTACATCTGGTTTGCCACTGGTGCTCTAGAACACTGTTCCTTATGTAATTGGTGGCTACATCATTGATGGTAAAAGAGATAATTTTTAGGTAGTACATGGGCAGATTTTTGCTTTGTTTTGTTTTGATTACTATCTTTTTTTTTTTTTTTTTTTTTTTTTTTTTTTTTTTTTTTTTTTTTTAGATTTTTGCTATAGGACGCATGTGCATACCAGAGAGACAGAAAGTGAGAAATCACTCCTTGGGGAGATGGCCACGACACAATCTCTTCTCCATTCTCCTCTCAGGAGTTTGGGCACTCATGCACACACACCCAGCATGAGTTTCAAGTTGCCAGGTCTGGGACTTGAACCATGGTCGACTATATGAGAGTCCAGTACCTTAATCACTATGGCACCTCCTGTCCCCAATTGTTACCTATTTTTAATGCATATGAAAAAATGTTAGTTTTTCATTTATGATAGTGACGTAAGCTTTCTTTTTTTAATAATATACTTACTTAAAAATGTTAGTTGATCTAAAGACAAATATTAGTAAGAGCTCTGTAGAAACTCAGTAATAGCAAAAAGCATGAAGATGGCATGTGCACAGTTGAGATTTGAGAAATGCTGCACTGCTATAGACTCTCGGCCAGCCCCTTATTTTTAAATAAACTGTTGGGGTGTTGGAAAAGTCATGCAAATTTTTCTGTGTTCTTCAGAAGGTCATTTATTTATATAAAGAAGAAAGATCAATCAATGATATATTGCCTGTTTTGTTCAAGAACCTTTTGTCATCTTTCAGTGGGCTTCATAGAAGGACCTGTCTTTATTGGTGAAAAACTGAACAAGGTGGTGGTTTACAGTCTCATCTTAATTGAATGTGATACAACACAGGGGTTTGGAAGAGAGCGAAACAAGGGGAAGTCTGACTGTGCAAAGTCAGGAGAGGGAGGTAGGTGTGGCAACACATCCCATCCAAGCTCCAATAATTTTTTTTTTTTTTTCTTTTTTTTTTGGAGAGGTTTTTTTTTTTTTTTTGCTATAGGGCGCGTGCGCTCGCCAGACAGACAGAGAGAGACAGAGAGATAGAAAGCAGGAAATCACCCCCCAGGGGGGATGGCCACGCCGCAATCCCTTCTCCTCCATTCTCCTCTGGGGATCTTGGGCACGCACGCACACGCGCCCGGCGTGAGTTTAAGCCGCCGGGTCCGGGACTCGAACCGCGGTCGACTACGTGGGAGTCCAGCGACATAGCCATTACGCTAACTGCTGGTCCCCCAAGCTCCAATAATTTTTGACAGGTGATCAGACTTGTGTGTGGTCTCATGTTGTCGTGATGGAACACAACTCTTTATGATGAGCAAGCTCTGGACATTTCTGGATGATGGACTCATTCAGAATTTCCAGTTGCCGACAGTACACATTTGAATTGTTTGGTTCTTTGTTATGAGCGTGAAAAACACGACACCATTAAAATCCCACCACACTGAGAGCATAGCCTTCCTCTGAAGAATATCTGTTTTCCATATCATTTGAGGTGAGTCATCACATTGGGACCAAGACCATTTGTGCACCACAGTGTTGTGAACAACCCACTTCTCATCAGCAGTTACCAGTTGCTTCCAAAATGGATCATTTTCGTCACGTATAATGAGCATATCACAGATATGTATATGTACCATCAAAGGAATTTCTTTGAGTTCTTAAGGGACCCAAATATCGAGCTTGCTTACGTCTCCCGGCTTCTTCAGGTGATTGTGAACACATGAATGATGAATGTTCTGCAATTTATCGTGTCATTGGCACTGATGTTCTTGTAGAGCATGGTCACTGTAAACTTTATGCAACTTTTCATAAGTTTAACGTGCATTCTTCCCTTTACTGAAGTAAGACAGTAAAATATGGTAAAAATGGTCTTCCATCTTCAACTTACTATAAAATCTTTAAAAATTCAATCAAATTGCTTAGGTTTTTTTAAAACTTTTTTTATTTTTCAATTTTTTTTAGAATGAAGCTAGAACTGTCAGGTATCAAGTGACATAGCAATAACTTAGATGCAAGTGACTAGTACTAGCAAAAATGGACTAGCACCACCTGTTGCAAAAACATCATGACTTTTTTGTCAACCTGATAGTTGGACTCTCTCAAGAATCAGGATGTCCCTTGGCTGATGGTCTTTATCTTAAGAATGTCTGGCAGTGAGAGGAATTACAGTTCAGGGGATTCTAGGAGAACTTGAATTTAGAGAGTGGTGATGAATATGAATAAAAGAGGCATATGACATGACTAAAGTAGAGAAAAGGACTCTGAGACTCAGTGGTTGGGATTTAGGAAGGATTCCTGTAAAAGGAAATTCTTAGGTCAGCTTGTGGCATGGTGGTTAAGGGAGCTGGGTCCCACATAGCCGACAGCATGGTTGGAGTCCCAGACCCAGCAGCCTGGAAAACATGTGAGGTGCTTATGCATGCATGCCTAAAATCCTGAAGAGAAAAGTGGAGGAAAAGGGATTGTGGTGTAAACATCCCCCATGGGGAGTGCTTTCTCTCTCATTCTCATTCTCTCTCTCTCTCTCTCTCTCTCTCCTCTCCATTAGGCTCACATATTCTCTAGCAACATTTAAAAAAAAGGTAAGAGGGAATTCTTAACTGGGTCTCAAAGGAGGAGCAGCAGTTGTCAGGTGAAGGGGAGAAAAGGAATGATAGATTTCAAGCTTACCTCTTAGAACAACTGAAGTTGTGAACTTGGCAGCAGGGGTTCATCTGTAAATTCATTGCTGACGCAAGCTGCAGATGTACAGCTTGACATTTACTGTTTCCCTTGTGAAAGAAGGAAGAAGCAGAATGAGGGTCCCTTCCATGGCCAGTCCCACTGTGGGCAACAGCAAAAGAAGTGGAGTGCCCACGGGACCACCGCCCACTGGAAAGAAAGGAGCAGGATCAAGGAGCAATTTCTCTTTGTACTTCACATATTTCAGAAATGTCCCATTTTTCTGGGAATGAATGAGGACACAAAACTACATTTCTAAGAATAGGGCTTATTTTATTTATCTATTTTTAAAATAAGGTTTTTACCATAGCGCACGCACTCACCAGAGAGACAGACAGAGAGAAGGAAAAAGAAATCATCTCCCAGGGAGGATGGCCACAGTGCAATCCCTTCTCCATTCTTCTGTTCTAAGTTTGGTCATGTACTCATACATGTCTAGTGTGATTTTTTAAGCCACTGAGTCAGGGACTTGGACCTATGCTCAAATCTCTTAGGGGTGTGGGGGATAATGGTGATCTTGCTCTACTTGAAGAGTTTGTTTTTCCTTCTCAAGTCAGATATGTTTGATAGAAAAATCAGATTTTTGCAATAAGGTGCATGAACTTGCCAGAGAGACAGAAAGCTAGAAATCAGTCCTCATGGGGGATGGCCATGCTGCAATCCCTTCTCCTCCTTTCTCCTCTCAGGATTTTGGGCACTCATGCACTTGCACATGGCTTGAATTTTAAGCCACCAAGTCCAGGACTCAAACCGTAGTCAACTACGTTGGGAGTCCAGCGACATAACCATTACACCATCTGCCGGTGACTTGAATTCCTTTTTGAATATAAACAAAGAAAAATAGTATGCTTTCTGAACAGCATACAACAGGGCTGCCTAACAGAAATAAAATGTGAACTACATATATAATTTTAACATTTTTAATAGCCATATTACAATAGTTAATAAAAAAAGGGTGAAATTACTTTTTTTTTTCTTGAAGAGGTTTTTGCTATAGGGTGCATGTTCTAGACAGACAGAGAGAGACAGAGAGACAGAAAGTGAGAAATCACTCCCCAGGGGTGATGGACACGCTGCAATCCCTTCTCCTCCATTCTCCTCTCAGGACCTTGGGCACACATGCACATGTGCCCAGTGTGAGTTTAAGCCACTGGGTCCAGAACTTGAACCACAGATGACTACGTGGGAGTCTAGCAATGTAGCCATTATAACATCTGCTTGGTCCCAAAATTAATTTTTTAAAAACAAATTTTATTCTATAAATATAAGGTAGATAACATCATGCCATTTTATACACACACACACACAAACACACACACACACACACGCACACATTCAGAGTAAAATGTCTGTTAGAGTGAAATAAATTAACATATTCATAATCTCAGAGTTATCCATTGTTTCTTTCTGTGACAAGAGAAGTTATAGTTTATTCATTAGCAAAAATCTGAAGTACAATACACTTCTATTAACTGTAGTTCTCTTATTGTATGTTAGATCTCTAGACCTGTTCATTTTAGGTATCTGTTACTTTGTATTCTTTGACCTCCATCTCCTCCTTTTCTTCACTCCCATCCCTGGTAGCCACTGTTTTATTCTCTATTTATGTATATTTTAAAAAAAATTTACGTATAGGTGAGAGCATGCAATATTTTTCTTTTTTGTTTCTGGCTTATTTCACCTAGTATAATTTTAATAATAGGTTTTATTGAACTCAATATATTAAAAACATTATTTTAACATTAATACATATAAAAATATTGAAGTGATTTGTACTCCTTTTTGTACAGATATTTAATATCTAGCATACATTTTCCATTTACAGTATATAGCATTAGGATGCTCAATTGTCACTGAGAGGAATGCTAAGATTTTACAGTTGCAGTTTGAAAAGTAGACTCATATATCCAAGTTGTTCTCAGCATTCTTAAAGTTTTCCCATCCCTGAACTGCATAAATACAGTATAAATAATTAAGTATAAATAATAATAATATAATTATAATAATACAGTATAAATAATTAAGTTACATGAAAATCAAAATTTCAGTTCTTCAGTTCCACAAGCCACATTTCAGATGCAGAGTAGTCATAAGAGGCAAGCATGCCAGATCACAAGGTAGAAGAAAGAACCAAAATCATTTTTTTCAGTTCTTTTTTTTTTTTCCCTCTTCATAGAGTACTTTTTCCCCCTTGCCCAAATACTCTCTGGGCTTGCTAGAGAGATAGAGACAGAGAGAGGAGAAGTGAGAAATCAGTCCCCAGGGGAATGGCAGCGCCATAATCCCTCCTCCTCTAGTCTCCTCCTGGGATTTTGGGAACGGGTGCACACAGACTCAGTGCGTTTATCAAGCTGCTGGGTCTGGAACTCAGTAACCCATGTGGGATCCAGTGCCTTAACCTCCATTCCACTTGCGGGCCCATCATTTTTTTCCTTTCATTTTCTTGGTAGTCATAGTCACTTGATTCATATCAAGTATATCAGTAACCGAAACCCCCCTTTCTTCTCTTCCTGTACTTGTTTGACTAGTTTTATTGCACTTTCAGCGATGCCTCGCTTTTTTTGACCACCACCTATGAAAACCGTTGATCCTGTTTCTCTACTATTTGAAGCAGTTTGGCTTTTAAAGCCATATTGCATTCAATTTGAATAGGGGAGAAAAAGAGTTTGGGGACTCTTAAGGCAGTGTTTGTCAAATTTCAGCAAACACCAGATCTGCTATATCAGTATCCCTTAGGGTGTTGTTACAATGCAAATTCTAATTCAGTAGATGGGGTAGGGGCCAAGATTTCATATTTCTCGTAAACTCCATGAATGATACTCGAGTAACACATTCTTAGGGTATCTGAAGGGTTTCGTCATAAATATCCCTTTCACATTTTCTTCATTATCAGCTGAATATTTTCTTATGTTGTAAATAAGCTCTGAGATTTTTCTAGATCTTTGGTGGGGACTTATGTATGCAGAGTTTTGAGACTAATTTCCTGAAAGGAAGGAGAGATGTATAGTCTTTTTTTTTTTTTTTTTTTGGTACTCCCTATGGTCTGGTGAAATGAACGATGTTAATAAATGGTACTGACTTTTACTGAGTTTGTTTGGATCCTCTGAGAGAGCTTGAATAAAACCACAGCTATGGAAGCCTTAGCAAGGAAACAGGGACAATTAACAGCAAAGCAGTTGTCAGTCTCAGGAAAATATTTTTTCAATTAGCCTTTTATCTTATTTTATTTTATTTTCCTCAGTTCTGATTGATGTTGTCAAAATGAAAAGTAAATCAATGAAAACCACAAATATTAGAGATCATTTAATTTCACTGGAGGTAGTAGCATGGAGGGGAAGGCTGACATAAGGTGTGGTGGTCCCTGTTTTAGGTGAGGAAACAATTTGTAGAAACGTGAATTTGGGTGCCAGCAGGTGGTGTGGTGATAGGGGCGCTGGACTCCCACACAGACAATCATAGTTTGAGTCCTGGACTTGGTGTCTTGCTTTCTCATTTTCTATCTCTGTTTCTCTCTGGTGAGCACTCATGCCCTATAGCAAATTTTAAAAAAGAAAAAAATAATAATAAATAAAATTAAATGAATAATTCTTCATAAAAGAAAGGTAAATTTTGTCCTATTTGAATCTTTGGGCTTCTCAATATTGTTTACATCCTCAGATGCAGACCCAAAGGGAAATAAAATGTGAGTTTCTTTTATTCAGAATAGAAATGTACTAGAGATTTTCTTATTCTTCTCTTTATTTACCATCCCTACATCTACCTTCTCCTTAAATGATCCCATCTCTCCATGACTCCAGTTTTTTTCTTCTTAATCCTATGTTCATCTAGCCTCACATGGCTTTTGTCACACTTCTTTGAAAACCTACTGTTCATCAAAGCGTCTTTCTAGTAACCCAGATACCTTTTACCAGATGCCTTTGATATGGTTTTGTAGAGTCATATTGAGTAACTTTGCTTTATGGAAATGAATTTGACGCAATCTGTCCTGTTCGCCAAAGCAGGGTTGACAGGAGGTGGGGAAAAACAGGTGTGCCACACACCAATAGGTCTGAAAGCAGCTGGTTCTACTTAATTTTGTGACTGAAAACAGAAAATACCTGACTGAGTAATTTATGAAACTACAGGTTTATTCAGTCCACATTTGTAGGTCTGTAGGTCCAAGGTCCAGAGGCCCTGTCTGGTGTAGTTCTTCAAGCTGCATCCCAATATGATAGTGGGCAGGAGAACATGTATTCCATGTGCTCAGTTGAAGCCAAAAACCTATTGAGGCTCTCTCTAAGGTAGTTGAGAAAAATGGCAACCCTGAAAACCTCAGGGAAGTTACTTAATTCTTTCTGCTTACAACTCCATCAGGAATCAATTGAGTCCTAATCTCTTCCCCTTACCCCCCTTCAACACCATAATTGGATCAGATTGTCACCCTGTTAATCCCACCACAGTGGCTCAACACCTGCATTCTTGGGGACACACTGAAACCATAGCAAAACCCCTTCGGGTGTCTCATGAGTGCAACGACATCTCAGAGGAGGTGCTGAGTGAATAACCACGAGGCACGGGCTGATCAGGAATCCGTTTGGCTGCTCTGTGCAGTCAGATGTAGCCAGCCCTGTTTGTGTATGAGAGGATTGGGTTTTCCCCAAGCTATTGGTAATGTTGCAAGAACAGACTTTTCCCGTCCTGGCTCCCTGGAGTAAAATGGCTGCCAAGGTATTTTGAAACAGAAACTTAAAACAGTACCGACCACTGGAGGACAGTAACAACGATCCTTTGATATTTTCCGTGTTCACTGTGATCAAGCTGGCCGCTGTTGCCTTCTTAGGTAGGGATTCTGAGAGACTGTTGGCTGATGCAAGCTGGTGACCTATTTCTTGTCAGTTCACACTGTGTGGGGGCAGCCCTATTTGGACTGGGAGTCCTTAAGGAACAGCCTTTGAGTTCTACTGGAGTCCACCAGGGGGAGGGGAACCAAACATAACGGGAAATGTTTAACAATCACAGCCAGCCATTGCCTGTGTGGTCCTGAGTTTCACTACATCACTCTATGGAAATGAACTATTGGGAGGAACACTAGATTTCTGACAGTTTATGAAACCAAAAACCCGTTGAGGCTCTTTCTAGGTAGTAGAGAAAAATGGCAACCCTTGAAAACCTCAGGGAAGTTACTTAATGACTCTGATGACCACACTCCGCCAGATTGCTGGGTCAAGGGCTCATGGCTACATGATGAAGAAAATAGAAGGATGGGCTGTGCCGGCTTCAGAACTAATTGCAAAATGTCCAATGACTTTCCAGAAAGCTAGTTCTTTTTATTTAAAACACATTTTTTTTTTTGCATTGAGAATTAGCCCATGTTTATTAAAAATATGCATAAAATGTCAACAACACAAAAAGAAACAGTTCAACCTCCACTGTCACCACCTAGAGTTACTCCTTGTTTGTACTGATATGTATTCTTTTTTTCTTTTAGTTTATTTCTATGCTTTAAGTAAAAACATAATATCCATATGGTAGACATAATTTTGATTCTTTTTGAACATCACCTTATAAGTAAATTTCATATTGTTTCAAGGTTGATATGTATGTTTTTTCATGTAAGTTTTTAAAAAAATATTATTAATTTAATTTTATTAATTATTATTATTAATTTTGCTACAGGGCACATGCACTCACCCTGAGAGACAGAGAGAGAGAGAGAGAGAGAGAGAGCAAGAGCGAGCGAGCCGCCAAGTCTAGGACTCAAAATGTGGTTGGCCATGTGGATGTCCAGAACCTTATCCACCACCACACCACCTGCTAGTCCCCATTGTCATGTAAGTTTTAGTAGCTGCTTTTGTGGGTTGTACACCAAATTACTTATTCATTCCCGTGTTATTAGGTTTCTTTTTTCTTTTTTTTTTTTAACTATAGGATGTATGTACTTGTCAGAGAGAGTGAGAGATAAAGGCCCCCCCCCCCTCCAGCCAGGTGAGATGGCCACACCACAATCCCCTCTCTTTCCTTCTCCTCTTCGCACACATGTCCATTGTGTTTTCAAGTTTTCCTATCTGGCACCCAACCTCTTATCGGGTTGTTGTGACGATTAGAGAAAATATGAAAGGACTGATGTAACACCCAACTCATAATAAATATTCAATAGAAGTTATCTTCATCATTATCATTATTTTTTTGTTGTGTCTTATTAGTCTATTTTCTGAGAAGTTTTACTCTGCCTCTTCTTGTCCTCTCAATGGTCCCAGCCACTGGTAGGGTCCTTTTTCAACCACAGTGTACCTTTTTAGAATCAAAAATATTTTACCCCATGATAAAGATAGTGACACTTTGCTCATCTGACTCACTGAACCCACTTACCCCCAGAAGATCTCTCCAGATTGGTCCAGAGTGCTTGTTTCTCCTGAACATTTCAGCGTACAGGATCAGTCACCTTTTTTATAGATTAGCCCTGCTGCAGGGTTGATTTTTATAGTTCTGTCTTGCTGGTTTGGTTGTAACTCTCTTCTTGTTCTGCTAGTTGCAACATGTTTTGAAAGCAGTGACATGGCATTGTCTTCACCATTGTTACTGTTCTTTCTATCACGATAGCAGCACAACTGTTGACCAAACATCTCTTGTGCACCTGGCACACAAGTGTGCTTGGGGCTCACAATTCACATCAATCTCATGAGGGAGTATTATCCTTTCCTTTTACGGTTATGATATGGAGGCTCAGAGACATCAAATGACTTAAGATCACACGTGTGGAAAGTGGCAGAGCCAGAGTCAGAACTGCCCATTATATCTGAATCCCACTGCATTCTGTAATGTGTCAAATACAGGAATGAATGGGTGTGTTATTATTTTGAATTAGAATCTTTACTTCTATCTGAACTTAAATGCTAGGTATTGGCTAAGTCAAGAATCACAAAGAACTTTATGTTTAGGGAGGAACATATAATTAGGCATATGATACTCCTGTGGAAGATCAGGCACTCTATAACACAACAGAAGATTGTTTCTTAACTTCATTTAGGGTCAGGACACAGGACACCCAACTCCATCAGTTGGTAGTTGGATATGTCAGATTTGAACAGGGAATGAACCAAATCAGACCACATATTTCTATTTGGCTAAACCACGTAATCTGGGCAGGCCTCAGGTGTGAGCCATGGAAAGAATCTGGAAGAACAGGTGCAACATCAGAGAATGCTTTATGACAGCAATCATTGGTGGTCCAGGCTGGAAAAAGGCAACCTAACCATGGGGTCTGCTCACTGAAGAGGCATTGGGTCTGCTCACTGAAGAGGAGGCTGGTAGCAGGAAGAAGACATAACATGTAGAAATCACATAATTAAATTTGTTCCATAATAACAAAATGAATAATGGTTATAATACTAACAACTTGCTATATGCCAGGTCCTGTATAAAGAACTTTACAGATGTTATTCCATCTAAACCTCTTTTAAGAGATTCTAATTTTCTTGTTGAGTATTTCAGAGGTGAATCAGCTTGCCAAGGTTATTGACTTGGTAATTAGCAGAACAGGGATTTGAATTTGGATCTGCTTTTCTCTAAAACCTGGGTTCAGATAAATGGTTTGGTGGCACTGGGAAGGATAGATGAATAGGACTGAGGAAGGGAGACCAGATGTGGAGTACCTATTTATGGAGTAATTTTAGTATTCAAGAGAGTTAGGAGTGTCTGAGGAAAAGGGGCTACAGTGGGACAGAGAGGAAGGTATAGATGTGAGATATGGTAAAAATGCACACCACAAAAGTGACTCCCAAATATCAATGAGTATCCCATTCTTGTGGAAGTTTTATTTATTTTTGAATTTTGATTCCCATGCCACACCTTCTGGATGAGAATCTTTGGGTTAGGGCTTGGTGTTGTTACAAAGCATCCTAAATGATACTGAAGCTCCGCCAAGTTCAAGAACCACAGCTCTATGGACTTTGATTTAGATGGTTAGGGTGGAGCATGAAAGAAAATGTTTTAGAATGGCATCCAGGTAGCTGAATTTTGTGATTGAGTAAATTGTGATATCCTCCACTAAGTTAGGAAATAAAGGTTTTGGGGACCAAAATGTTGAGTTCAGTTTTGAACATGTTGAGATAGACCTGTGAGGAGTGGGAGATCAGAGATTAAAGTTTGGAATAGAAGTCAAGTTTGTAGATTCAGATATGGAAGACATTGGTATTTGGGGATTGGTTGATATACTCTTCACATGAAATTTTCAAAATATTCGAACCTTTAATTTTCTCAACCTCTAATTTTCTCTCAATAATCATATATTACTACAGGGCTAGCCAGGTGGGGTGGTGGTTAAGGCCTCTGGATCCCACATGGCCGACTGTATAGGTTGAGTACCGGACTGGTGACTTGAAGCACATGCTGGGAGAGTGTGCGTGCGTGCCCAAGATCCCAAGAGGAGAATGGAGGAGAAGGGTTTGTGGTATGGCCATTTCCCCTTGGGGGTGATTTCTCAATCTCTCTCTCTTTCTCTCCTTGTCTCTTCCTGGTGAGCACATGTGTCCTATAGCAAACTAATAAAAAAAAAAAAAAGGAAAGAATGAATGAATGAATAACGACTCTACATCTTTTTTTTTTTTTTTTTTGAGAGATTTTTGCTAGAGTGCATGTGCACTTGCTGAAGAAACAGAGATGGAGAGACGGAAAGCGAGAAAGCACCCCCAGGGGGGATTGCCACACCACAATCCCTTCTCCTCCATTCTCTTCTTGGGATCTTGAGCATGCACACACACACACACACACACACACACGCGTGCCTGGTGTGAGTTTTAGGTCACTAGGTCTGGTACTCAAACTGGGGACAACTGCATAGGAGTCCAGCAACGTAACTATTACTCCACCTGCTGGTCCCATCCACTCTACATCTTCAGTACACTCCCTTTTAGACTTTTATTGAGTCTATGGTTTTTAAAATTTAAATTACTATTTCTTTATAGTCCCTTAAGAGTCATACACTACTATAATTACTCATTAACACCATTTCACTGAATTCAAATAACTTGTTAAAATAACATGTATTATCCCTAGATGAAGAGATTTTGAGAGGTTACACAAATTGCCAAGCTAACAAAGAATCAAATAGTTGAATTGGGTTTTGAACACAAACCTCTGTATCTGATCCAGGCTCAGAGATTTTGGGCTATTTCATAATGGGGCTATTCCCAGGTCATATCTTTATAAAAGCAGCAACACAATCTACTACCAGTAAATTTTGCAATGAAATTCCCAAGTACGTTTAAATACAGAAACATTCTGTTTGAAAATAAGCTTAATGCTTTTTGAGAAATGGGCCACTTAGTAAATTATATTTAGTAAACAAATTTGTCTAGCAATCAGTGGGATTGGACAGATCAAAGAGAACTTTATTGACCTTTGTCCAATAGCATGTCTGTATTTTCTGAACTCTCGGTAAAAGGAGGTGAAGAGAGACATGGCCCTGGTTTCTGTCTCTGCAAGTTCTTATGCATGGTGTGACCTGTCAGTTTGCTTTTTGGGTATATCCAACTTTTGGTTGAAACAAAAAGCTCAGACTGGGAATAAGTTTTTAGCAGTAGTACTGTTTTTATTAAGGTTTGGATAAATATAAACATTTGCCATGTCTTCTTGGTAGTAGTGGAAAGAAGGGGAAGGACTTCCAACAAATATGCAGGCCATTATGAAGACTGGCAGGTTAAAGCTGACACACTAAAAGAAACTGCATTCTTTTCCAAAAGACAAGTCACACATGTGAAACTGATACCAACTGGACCCACAGTCATACTAATACTCCCATTTAATAAGCGAGATACCTAAGATGACACTGACACCCAGATGACAACTCAGGGAACACTATCCTGGCTTTTTGGTCTATGAACAGAAAACATGTTGGTAGGGTGATCATTTTTCAGAAGGGATCTCAAATTTGGTAACATGATTATGCCTAAAATAATCCCCAGTAAGCTATAGTTGCTAAAATTCATGATGGAAGTAATCAGGTCACATAGGGTACACTGGTTGATATCTGTCACTTGGCAGGTTGAGATCACAAGGGGGACTTGGGTTTGATTCTCTGTTTGTAGTCCCAGTTATTCAGGAGGCTGAGGCAGGAGGATCACAGCATAGCAAGACCCTGTTTAAGATAAAAAACAAAATCAGGGAACTTCTACTAATGTATAAAACACAAACAGATTTGGGCTATGTCCAGAAGAAAAAGGTTTATCCGAAAGAATTTACCAGCAACAGACTAGATCTCCAAGAAATTCTCAAGGGATTGCCACACCAGGAAAATTAAATACAGACACCCAAAAATAAGGGTTGAAAACTAAGAAAATGGCCAACTTAATCGTAGAGACAAGTCTAGAGTTGAATATTATATCCCAGAATTTAATTGGGAAGATTGAACCACAACTGAAGATTAAGTACATGAGGCTGAACTGGTGAAATCACATTTTATGACTTTTGACTAAAACATTGCTGATTTTCCTCTAGGCTTTGTTTTCCGGTTTCAAGGACTTTTGTCCTGTCTTGAGTTGTCGATAGGTTCATGTACCTACTATTTGAACAGAATCCTAACATATTTCCTGGCTTTAAGTTTTAAGCAAAGTTCCTTAGCATTACTTTGATTTATTAAAGTTAAAACTGCTTTTCTTGAAATTACCAGAAATTCAAGAAATTCTTGGAATTTCTTCAATACCAGCTGAACTTGCTATTGAAAGTATTTAGATTATTTAAGAAATTATGTGATCAATAAAATGTGGGGGGGGGGGAAAGGAATGGAAGACAACTGTAGACACCAGAGATAGTGTGAGAAGAGGGTGGGAAAGGGCAGAGGGTCAGAAATAGGATATATATATATATATATATATATAATATATATGTATATGTGTGTGTGTATATATATATATATACACACACACATATGAAACTAGAAATGGAAAGTTATTGATGATAACACGCATGATTAAGCCACCATGCAGTATATTCTGGATGGGAGATCACATTTTGTACACTGTGATGATGCTTAGGGAATGAATGTAAATTAATTAATTAAAAAATGTTTCAGAAAAAAAAAAGCTCATGGAAATACGTGCAATGGGAAAACTATGTATGAATTTCAAAAAGTTTTTATACCAAAATAAATTCATACTTTAATTGTAAAATAAATTAAAAAAAGAAAGAGTCAGGTAGTGAGTTTGGGTCCAGGTTCATGTAAGTGTGAGCTAAGAGAAAGCTTACCTAACTGGGAAAAGTCAACTTTACAATAAAGGTATGCTTTCCCCAACCCCGCCCTGCTGAGTGCATTCCTTATTCCTCAGGTGTGCCTGTTTATCCCGAGTCTCAGTCACACCTACTCCCTGTTCTGGCCCCATACCAAGGAATAAACAAAAAGCTCCTCCCATTTGATCTCAGGGTATCTCAGAGTCACTATTGATCCCTGAGCTGCCTCCCTCACTTCTCCCACGACAAGACAGGTATCCCAGTCTCTTGTCTGTTCTATGCCTGGCACATGATAGGTACGAAATGTCTCTTTTATTGCCTGGATTCAATATTGACTCTTGTTTTTCTGTTTCTCCTTATCGGTTAGTCCATTCCTTTATTTTCAGTTCATAATCTCTTTATTTTGCCCTTCCTTACTTGGCTGCACAGATACTCAGGATGTAGAACTGTTCAATGGGAATGGCATGGATTTTGGGGTCAGGAAGATCTGAGTTCAACTCTTTGTTCCATTATTTACTGGCTTCATAAACCCTAGTAAATCACTCACCTTCTTTGGGACTTAATCCTCCATCTTTGGAAGTGGCTATTGGAAAAAAAAACATGTTCATATCATAGTTACTGTTGTGACGAAAATCAGAATAGAGGCAAGTAACTTGGCACCATTTAGATGCTCAATCAATCTTTGTTGAATGGCCTTTTTCAGTTCCTCATATCTCCATCTAGATCCTACCTAGCCATTTATTTGATTCTGTTCATTCCGAAGTTGGGAATTAAGCCAAGAATTGTGCTTTGAAAGCATTTAAAACACAAGTAACTTGAGAGAAGAGAAAATAACCCAGCTCATCCTTGAGAGCTAAATTTGACGGTCAGGGACAGATTAAAACATCTTTTTAAAAATTATTTAGGGCCAGTAGATGGTATAGTGGTTACATTGCTGGACTCGTACATGGTCAACCATGGTTCGAATCCCAAACCTGGTGGTTGAAACTCATATCAGTCAGGTGTGTGTGCATGCCCACCCAAGATCCCAGGAGGATGGAAGGAGAAGGGATTGTGGCATGGCTATACTCCCTGGAGGTGATTTCTCACTTTCCTTCTCACTGTCACTGTCTCTGTCTCTCTCTCTCTCTCTCTGGTGAGCACACACAGCCTAAAGCCAAAAAAAAAAAAAAAACCCTCTGGAAAAAAATAATTATCTATTTAATTTTATTTATTATAGATGAAAACATTTGTAAGCACTATGCTCAGGAGAGATGCCTCATAGCACATGTCCCACATGTAAGTTAAAATAAAAAGGTAAAAATGTCTAACAATGTTTTTTTTTTTTCATAGCAACTAGTCCAAGCTTTAAAAAAAATGTTGAAAACAATAATAATGGGACCAGCTGATAGCATAATAGCTACATCACTGGACTCCCATGTAGTTGACCATGGTTTGAGTCCCGGACCTGGTGGCTTAAACTCATGCCAGGTACATGTGCGTGTGTGCCAAGATACCGAGAGGAGAATGGAGGAGAAGGGATTGTGGTGTGGCCATCTTCCTTGGGGGGTGATTTCTCGCTTTCTGTCTCTCTGTCTCTCTGTCTTTCTGGCTAGGGCACATGCCCTATAGCATAAACCTCTCAAAAAACACCCCCCTCCCCCCAAAAAAAAACAATAATGACAAAACACTTTTTTATTGTCCTGGTTTGCTGTTGTACCTTTCTCTTGTTCACAGGATCTGAGTGGAGTGTGGCATGAGGAAAAAGATGATCAGCCAATGTTTTCTTTCTTTCTTTTTTTTTTTAAGTTTCCTTTTCTCTTCCTCCCTTCCTTTCATTCTTTTTTTCTTCCTTCCTTTCTTTTTCTTTCTTTCTTTTTCTTCTTTCTCTTTTTTTGTTCTCTTTTTCTTCCTTTCCTTCCTTCCATTCTCTTGATACCCTTAATGGGGTCTCACATGCTGTGCTCCCCTCCCTATAAGCCTTACAGCCAGTCAGGATTATAGTTGCTCCTCCCAGAGTGCCAGGCATGCTCAGGTCAAACCAGAATTCAAACCCAGGGCCTTCCCACAAGACTCACTAGCGTACGGTGGCATCCTACTGCCTTTGTCAACAAGGCTAGACCTAGCTATCTGCCAATGCCTTTGAGTTATTTATTTATCTTACTATGTATGTATGGAACTTACAAAAACAAAAACAAAAACTCATCTTAGTTCCTAAACTCCATCTTCTGTGTGTATTTGGTCAATATGGCCCAGGTTTATATTATTTTTTGTGAATTAATGTTTTTCTCCAACTTTAGTCCTTAGCCTCTTTGAATCCCCCATAAGTGTTTTAACTGTGTTTCAATGTGGATGGGAAGCGATGTAAAATGCCTACCCAGCAGCTGTCTCCTTCAGATTTTGTTGCCAAAAGAACCCTCGTATCGTTCAGTTATTCAGCACATGTTCTTCAACAGCCTTTTCTTAACTCCAGTAGGCAAATCAGATTAAGCCAAAGCAGTTTTGGTCCTTCTTTTTTTCTTGTCACTGTTTGATTTAGATGTGGACATGAAGTACAGCCTTCCTTATGAAATAGGAGGGCAAACATGGGATATTTTGTTTTGTTTTTCTCAAAAAGGACAAAAGACAATGGTTCACACCTTCTTGAGTCTGGCTATTTTTTGGTGAGGAGTGGTGCCAGGAAAGTCATCTCAAGACCATGGGTGGACAAGTCTGCAGACAAACTTGACATGCTAAGGATAGCAGAGGGAAATATGGCAAGAGCCTGTGTCCTCCGTCATGTCCTGGAACTGTCGAGTGAATCTCTCTCTGGAAACCATCAGGAGATAATCTTTATCATTTAAGATATTTTCAGTTGTGGGATCAGCAGTTAGCATAATGGCTATGTCGCTGGACTCCCACGTAGTTGACTGTGGTTCAAGTCCCGGACCCGGCGGCTTAAACTCACGCTGGGTGCATGTGCGTGTGTGCCCAAGATCCCTAGAGGAGAACGGAGGAGAAGGGATTGTGGCGTGGCTATCCCCGCTGGGGGGTGATTTCTCCCTTTCTATCTCTCTGTCTCTGTCTTTCTGGTGAGTGCACGCACCCTATAGCAAAAACCTCTCCAAAAAAAAAAATATATATATATATATATATTTTCAGTTGTGTTTTATACTTCATGCATCTGAAAACATCCTAACTAATCAATATTATCTGCATGTCTCACAATTTATATTGTTTTCAGAAATATTTGGTAGAAATTTTTATTGTTCATTATAGTATTTGTCATAAGTATGTGAAATTTTTCAAAGGGCTGTCAGCCTTTTCTTTTAAAAAAAGCCTGAGGGCAGCTGGTGGCATGTCAGTTAAAGTGGCTCGATGCTACATGGCTGATTGTGTTTTTTTTTTTATTTTTTTTTTATTTTTTTTTTATTTTATTAATTACTTTATTTATTTTTGTATATACTTTCAATCATATTGTTTGGCTTACAGTGAGACCATTTCGATATGTGAACATTTCTCCCCAGACCCGTTGATTGAAATATCTTCAATTTGAGTCCTGGACCTGGCAAGTTGAAAAACCTGCCAGGTACTTGTGTGTACATGCTCAAAATCCCAAAAGGAGGCTGGAGGAGAAGGGACTAAGGGGTGGCTTTCCCCCGCTGGGATGGTCCTTTCTCACTTTCACTCTTTTTTCTTCTCTCTCTCTGGCAAGTGCATGTGCCCTATAGCAAATTAAAAAAACAAAAACCAAAAAACCGTGACTGGATTAGCAATTGTTCAGTCTATGTTTTCCCTAAATTTCTGTCATTTACATACCACTTTTGTGACTTTGTCATATTCTTATATATCACCAGTACTAGTGGAAATATTTTTCCTTAATTTGGCTCTCCTTTTTAAAATTAAACCTATTTGTCTCAAAACCTTTTTGCATTGGCTACTTATTAAGAATTTGTATTAAATAGAATGTTATCATAGAAAAGTGCCAGGAACAAAGTAATGTTATTAAATTCTTGCCAGGCACAGTTACCTGTGAAGACTCTGAACCGGAGGTCACTTTCTCTGTGGAAAGGGGAGGCCAGAGTGTGTTAGAAAAGAGATAAATGAAATGAAATGATCCCATTACCAACTAAGACTACTTCCTTGTCATAATCAAATCAAAGAAAAGGCCGGACAGTAACACAGAGGTACAATGTAATTCTCGGCAGGGCTGACTCAGGTTGGAAAGCTCTGAGTTCATGCCCAGAATCTTCCCTGAGTTATGCTGGGCACATAGATGCCCATGATCGGGGTTCACTGAGGATGAAGGTGGGTCAAGGTGTATAGAACCTGGTGGGGTGCTGCCTCTCCGTCTGTCTCTCCTTCATGGAAAAAAAAACAACATAAACAAAATAATAAAGAAAGGGCACATCAAGTCCTGGCAGTTTAAGGACTTGACCTAGGCAGAGAGCCCTTTCAAAGGGCCTGGCATGTGAATGGTACCTACTGGAGTGAAGCTTGCAGTAACTTTGAGGAGAGGGGAAAGGCCTAAGAATTATCCTTTGATTGTTGAGATTTTATAAGGTCATAAGAAATGAATGTTGCAATGATTTATTAGACTTCATATTAAAGCAAAAACAAGTAATTTTTTGTTTGTTTCTTTTTAGGTTTTCTATAGGGTGCATACCCTTGCCAGAGAGAGACAGGGAGGGAAAGTGAGAAATCACCTCCCAGGAGGAATGGTCACACCATAATCCCTTCTCCATTCTCCTTTTGGGATTTTGGCCATGCACGCACACACACCTGCTGTGATTTTCAAGTTGCCAGGTTCAGGACTTGAACTATGCAGTAGGCCATGAAGGGTCCATCTGCTTCAACCTCTATGCCACCTGCTGGCCTTGACAAGTAACCATTTATTACTAGTCTCATGTCAGTGGTGTTTAACTTTTTGGAACCACATGTCCCATTGAGAATTTCTGGAATGCCGTGATTCTTCTCAGGAGGTTCATAGCACACACTCGCACCCATAAGAACACACACACACACACACAGAATTTTCACTGAAGTTCAGAAGGTCCATAGGCCTATGCTAAGAACCAGCATTATGTATATTTCGCATGCATCCTCTACCGCTCACTGTTTGATTCATTTCACTGCAAACTGTGGTTAAGTGCGAAACATGGCTTTGAGTAAGAGTGTGTAAATTTAAATGCCTGAAACTGGAGAATTGTGCTGCCTTCAACAGCTGCTTTGAATAGACAGCTTATACTGATATTGCCTTCAGGAGGCTTTGACAGATGAGGTCAGTCTCTATAAAAAAGGAAATTGACTCTATAAAGTCATCCTTGTGAACTTTGAAACACCACTGAATGTACCTAGTAAAATTGTCCCTGGGTAAGCAGACTTCCAGGCCTGGGTGGAGTTCACGTTGGTTCTTTAGCTAAAACAAACAAAAGTGACTGGGAACTTTGGATTGCTTTTGCCTGAACTTGAGTATCAGGATGGATCATTTGCAACAGCATCCCAGAAACTGTTGTCCAACTGAAGAGAAACCCCCAAAAGCACTTGTTTCTTTCATTCTCAACAGAGCAAAAGTACCACGTGATTCTAATTAATGATGCCCATTAATCTTTGAAAACATCCCCACACATTTTTCTATCTAAGTAATTTTTCCTATAAAAGGCATAGGACAAGTAACATGATAAAGGAGACTTTTTTTTTTTTGAGAGTATTTTTTGCTTTAGGACATGTGTGTTCCCTGGAGAGACAGAGAAAGAGAGAGAGAGAGAGAGAGAGAGATCACCCCCTGGAGGGATGGCCATGCCTCCATCCCTTCTTCTCCATTCTTCTCTTGGGATGTTGGGCATGCTAAGAGGGCATGCACCAGGGCATGCACACACATGTGCCTGGTGTGAGTTTTAAGCCTCTGTGTCTGGGACCTGAACTGCTGCCAACTACATGGGAGTCCAATGATGTAACCATTGTACCATCTGCTGGTCCTGAAGGAGATTATTTTACTCTCTAATTTTGAAAGATAACAATTGAAAATTCAAATGTAGGGCTAATACATCAAATATATATTAAGATTCAGAATCATTTTTTGAACAGAATTCAATGGGCTATGAAAATTTAGAAAATCAAATATTAAACTTCTCAAGTTTTTTTTCCTCTTTAAATTTAATATTAGATTGAGACATGGTTAATTTAAAACATGTATAAATGGTTTAAATCAAACATGTTACTTCCAAATATTGAAAGAAATGTCTGAATTAAGAGTATTAAAGTAATGTACAAGGGGAGACCTTGAATTGGTGATATTCATCTGATATAATTCTTTAAATAACAAATGTTAGAAAAATATTACACAAACTTTACAGAAAGTTAGGTGTTTATTATGTCCAAATGAAGTTGTTTTATTTTAAAAATTACTGATTATTTTGGTTTAGTTTTTAATTTACTCCAGGACATCTAAAACTTATCAATTGCATCAAAATTCCTAGGTTGTGGGCTTAAACTGCCTCTGGAAGGATTTTAGGTGTGATTTTTTTTTTTACTAATCTACTAATATTCATACTAATGAAACAGTAATAGTAGCCATGAGTAAAATTTTAAAATTTCATGTTTTTTTTTAACTTTTTTTGAGAGGTTTTTGCTATAGGGCACGTGCACTTGCCAGACAGACAGAGAGAGACAGAAAGACAGAAAGAGAGAAATCACCCCCCAGGAGGGATGGCCACACTGCAATCCCTTCTCTTCCATTCTCCTCGGTGTGAGTTTAAGCCACCAGGTCCGGGACTCGAACCACGGTCGACTACATGGGAGTCCAGCGACATAGCCATTATGCTAACTGCTGGTCCCAAAATTTCATGTTTTTATCTTTGAAAACATTTTTCCAAGCAAACATAGATAGACCAAATTTTGTTGATAGTCATTATGTTTACTCCTGGCCTGTGAAGATATCAACTTTCGCCCTTCAGTTTCTTAATTTATGACGTGGGAATACACATGCATAAATTTTCTTTACTAATGTGGGAGGTGTTCATTGGGTGAACTTTATGCAGTGTGTTAAAACGTTCCAGATGAATGTGCGAGGAACAGAGTTTGAATAAAACAAGGTTAGCCCTTTCTGGGTGGCAGAAAACACATGTTCATTGTTGTTTATGTAACATGGGTAAATATGTGACATGATCATGTACTGTCTAGGAGAGACTGAAGTTTAATACTAGTCTGTATGAGATCATGAAAACATACTGCAAGTTCTTTTAAGGAAACTTCCAACTTCTGAGACCAATGTTCTCACAGAATATATACACGTCTATGTAGTTGTCTGTGTTAATTTACATATTTGCAAAAAGGAGTGTCTACTTTGTTATTGGTATTCATTCAATGATTAATTCTCAATAATGAAACTGTGTGATATGTGCATAAATTCTTTGAGTTGGTGAGCAATGGTAAGTATTTCCTAATAAATAATCCCCTTACAGCAAAAAGTCAATCTTAGAAATCTCACTAGAAAACCCCCTTTAGATGATTAGATGTAATGCTGGTCCAAGGCAATAAATACATTGATTTAAACTCAAGGCAATGTTTTTAGGGTAGTCCTGGGGCCACCAACTCAAAATTACCTGAGAATCAGTTCAAAGTCTAGATCTCTGTGTCTCTGGGTTACTTGACTTTCCTATTAACCAGAATTTCTGAGTAATTCCCTGTTAGCTAAAAATTTAATCAATGGCCCAGACTATTTCATGCACTAGAAGATTGAAACCTGTTTCTTAGAGCATTCTTCCCTGGAGACTCAAGCCATTTTCTTCCCTGAAGGAAGTAACAATGAACAGCTTTTCCGTTTCTTACCCTGGGAGGTAGGTGGTAGTTTTGTTCAGGTGAGTAGGGAAAATCGAGTTGAAAACATCATCCTCTTAATCCTTCACAGTCCCCTCCTCTTCTTATCATCGCCATTACCATAGCTGCTGCCATTTATTGAACATTTACCATATGCCATCCACTGTGTTAATTGCCTTTTCAACATGATCTCATTTAATCCTCATAATGGGTTTTATGATTGACAATTTACAGTAAAGGAAACAGGAGCTTCAGTTCGTACAGCTGGTACAGGACAGGGACAGGAAGTTGAAACCTTACAATTTTCAACGATGGTTCTTAAATGGTTGTGTGACCTAAAAGTAGTCAGAGGACTAACTGCGTGGTGGAGAGAGAAGCTTCTTACACACTGTCAGCTAGATACTTTACATGTGCGGTTATATTTACTACACTCAGCAAACCCTGATGTATCTATTTCTATCTTCACATTACAGATGTCAAAATAGGCTCAGAAGGCTTAAATACCCACCCAAAGTCACGCTGCTAGAAAAGGAAAAGCTCAGATAAAACCATCTTTCTTATCCCTCCTTCTCTACCAACTCCCGGCTCTAGGCAGGGAGTCAGACTTCACAGGTGAACATCACCTTTCTGACGCATGCTAGTTTTGTGATTTATGGAAAATTAGTTTTTTGTGTGTCTAAGTTTATTAATGTATAAACCAGGGATAATATAGTATAGATATAAGAGGGATTTGTGAGAATTAAATGACTGTATGTATGCAATATAGCTTACTAAAACAGTGCCTCACAAATCTTGCACTCCAAGAGTACTGAATTATTATCACACCTTGAGAGTAGAAATTAGATGTAAAATGAAAAATGATTAATTTTAGAGAAAACAGAAAGAGCATTAGTTTCTCGGTTTTTTACACATTCGAGTTGGGAGGAGTCAGTTGTCCATCATATCTTGTGGGACAGGATGCTCATAGCCAGGACTGGAAAAAACCCTGGCAGGTAGTGAGGGTTGGCAATGATCAAACTCAGGAAAAATGATACACTGGGAAAAGAACCTACTGCACTGGCTACTCAGCTTCTGTACATAAAAAGAAGGAGACTAAGGGACCAGCAGTTAGCGTAATGGCTATGTTGCTGGACTCCCATGTAGTCGACCGTGGTTCGAGTCCCGGACCCGGTGGCTTAAACTCATGCCAGGTGTGTGTGTGTGCATGCCCAGGATCCCTAGAGGAGAATGGAGGAGAAGGGACTGCAGTGTGGCCAGCTCCCTGGGGGGTGATTTCTCGCTTTCTGTCTCTGTCTTTCTGGCGAGCACATGTGCCCTATAGCAAAAACCTCTCCAAAAGAAAAAAAAAAAAAAGACTAAGAGGTCATTGCAAGGATTCTTATTTGAACTATTGCTTCTAATTCAAAAGTTAACAAAATCATGACCATCACTGAAACATTTTGAAAATGAGACAAATACACATTGTCCTTCATTTGTACAATGATAGGAAGCTTGTGTTTGTCCCTGGAATACTATGTACAGTCTACAAAATTCCTAAAAGGAAGTTTGGGTAAAAATAAGATATAAAGGGAAAATAATAATTTAAAAAAAGAAAGGGGTTACTTCCTAATACTCAAGATTCTTCAATCTGCAGATATACAAGTTGAGAGGAAGAAAAGAAATCAGGAAGGCAATGGATTTATGAACATAATTATTTGCTAACTCCCAAAACACCTGCTAAAGGTGGTGTGAAGGGACTTTTGGATATGGAAAGGAAGAACTGTTTTACAGTAAATCATGAAAATAATCAATTGCAGAAGTGATCAAATGTAAATGGCTTCAAGAAATAAAACCTAAATTTCACAAGGATGTTCCAGCAGATGGTGTATTGGCTATGTTGCTGGACTCCATGTAGTCGACCACGGTTCAAGTCCTGGACTTGGTGGCTTAAACTCACGCCGGGCGTGTGTGCGTGCATGTCCCAGATCCTGAGAGAAGAAGGGATTGTGGCATGGCCATCTCCCCTGGGGGGTAATTTCTCGCTTTCTGTCTCTCTGTCTCTCTTTGTCTTTCTGGTGAGTGTATGCGCCCCATAGCAAAAACCTCTCCAAAAATAAATAAATAAATAAATAAATAAATTTCACAGAGATGTTATTTGAATCTCCCTTATGTTCACAGTCTAGACTGGGATTTGTGTTGAAGAAGCAAAATGGAACAGCCCCAGTCCTCTGGAAGCTCCAGATCCAGAGTTATACATGAATAAATTGTAGATAAAAATGTGACGGATACAATAAAACCCATATAAACAAGAATTTACACAACCAGAAACAAAGAACAAGTGAGTGAGGAGGAAGCTTAGGAAGGTCACATGGTGGGAAACAATACTGGAATTACCGAAAACTTCACCCCAGTGGGTAAAATCTGAGCTGAATGTTGAGCTAGAATTGGAATTCACAAGATAGACAGGATATAGGGGCAGGGAATTCTTTGTTTAAGGATTATTTATTTAATTTTATTTATTATTGTTATTTATTTTTTTTAGTTTTTCCAGAGAGCAACAGAGAGAGAGCAAGTGAAAGTGAGAAAGTAAGCTGCCAGGTCTTGGACTCAAACCATGGTCAGCCATCTGGGAGTCCAGCACCTTAACCACCATGTCACTTGCTGGCCCCAAGGAGCAGGGAATTCTAATTAGATGGAGTAGCATATGAAAAGAAAATTTGAGAAAATGATGTAATTTTATTCTTCTAGGACAAATCTTGGAGAATGTTCTATAAGAATGGAGATAAGTCTGAAGAGTGAGGCAGAAGTCAGCATTCATTCATTTCTTTAAGAGACCTCCGTTCATTACCCACATTGTACTGAATGCCATGTGTTAGACAAAGAGGGAATGAAATTGGATAATAACATTCATTCATTTATTCATCCAGATTAACTAAGTACCAGGCAACGACTAGGTATTAGAGCTATCGTAGCGAGAAAGCACAAGCACGCTTTACCCTTATTAAGGTTATAGTACAGTGTGAGACATACACAGTGTAATACGCTATAATACCACAGCTGTTACGAAAATAGCACTCAAATCCACCCATCTACATGCCTATGAGAGTGTCCTTTCTACAACTTAAATATAGTCTTGTTATTCCTTCTATAAAATCCTGCAGTGGCTTCCAGTAGCGTCTTCGAGTTAAAATCCAAGATTCACTGGATGACCTCACCAGGCCTTTCATCTCCTGGCTCTGGCCATTTCTGTAGCCTCATTTTGTCTCTCACATGACCTCTGTCTGTCCCACTGGTATCCTCACTCCAATCACACTGGGCTATGTAAAGATATTAAAATCCCTGCGTCTCTGCAAGACTCCGAGATTTAGTGCTATCGCATGTCACGTTGCCTTTGCCCACCTTCACTGGCCCATCTTTAGCTCACACATCAGTCCAACAGACTCAGGCATAACTTGGTTGCCCTTATGGCCCTTCCCACTCCCGTGACCTTGCTGGCTTTTGTGCCTTTGCTTGCTGGCTCTCATCACTCCTGCACTTCTCTTTCTTTGCCAGCTGAGTTTTCCGTGTTCATGGCCTGTACAGTGTAGAAAATCACTTCAGGCTCTTACTCCTCTAGACTTGTACGTTCAGACACAGTCCTGTCTTCCAGCCCTGTGAAAGACCATCGAGAGTTCCTATCACATTCCTTCCCCAGCCCATTCTTAATCTTCCTGCTAAATTGTCTCCAGTGTGTTTATATGACGAATTGGTCAGGGTAAAACTAATCTACTGTAAGATGGTAAACCCCATGCCTGTAGTAACTGACCCATTGGCTTTCTCCTAACTAGTCTGTTTTCTCACCCATGTGGAGAATTTCAGTAAAGGCAGTGACAGGGATTTGGGAGTGGGGAGCGTAGTGATTGAACTGGGGCTATTCATTCACAGAAGAGATTAAGAACTCCAGGTCATCAACTCAGGTGATGTCTGAGAAAACCATCAAAGGGAGAGTGGATATTAGCAACTAGGTCATAATTAAACTTGCCATGAAACACAGATCTGTTATTCTAATATCTACATTTTGTCAAAACTTCAACAACCTGGTGCTTGCAGCTCTATCATTGCTAGGTTCCACAAAACGGAAAGAAAAACAACTACTGAAATCGCAAACCATCTCTGCACACTACCAGCTCTTGATTTCTATACAGACATTGCCTTACAAGATCGCAGATCCTGTTCTGTACCTGAACCACAGCCCTAAAATGGAATTTAGTTCCACATCTAAAAATATGTTTTCTTTAAAAAGTGAAGGCTCACTGCAGAACATGTCATTCAAGTGATGAAAAACAGGACACAGTAGTGCTAAAGACTTACTAGCCTGCGCGTTTGTGATCTGTGCAGCGTTCTTCTGACTCGAGGAAATATAGTGAGATAAGATCTCTGCAGCCCTTTCAGTCTGGTTGCAATCTCTTTGACCATGGCCTGATATAACAGGCAGATTCAGTTTTTCACTGTTAGTCATACAGTTTCTTTGTGGTTCCCTTTAGAAAGAGTTGCTGCTGTGAGTCAGAGCTTTTACCTCTCTCACAGTTCAGAGTTGTGATGTGAAGCCATAATGAAACTCCTCCTTCCACATAACTTGCCTTTTTGATTGGAATCCTTTTGGGCAAACTTGGAGGGCCACAAAATCCATTTATAATAGATGTTAAGTGAAAAAGAAAAATGACAACAGTATATGTGTGACATGGTACATTCTGCGCAAAAAAAAAGAGAGGGATATAATATATCTTTATGTGTATTTAAAAATAAAATGCCTGAATGAATCTCAAAGAAATTAAAGTTAATTACCGACAAGGATTAGGGGTAAATGACTTGGGCAAGAATGGAGTGGTTTTATTTTTATTTTTATTTTTATTTATTTATTTATTTTTAATTTTTTTTTAATCTGCTTGATTTCTGAAACATGGTACCTATCACCTTTTCAAAAATAAAATAACAGAGAAACAAAGTCCATTTGATATTGCAACACATGTCAGTGGTGTGTTTGCTTTCAGGGCACATAAATCTATTCTACAGCCCCACGGGTTCCTGTCACTTTAGTGAGAGCTGCCATGTTTAGAACACCAGCTCTGCCAGTTCTTTCAGATGCTCTTTCTCATTTAATCCCTTCAGCAGCAATTCTGGGAAGGTAACACTGCTCATGCTTTTAGATGAGAAAAACAAGTGTTGGGAACATTAACTGACCAAACCAGGATCAGAGAGACGTGTCAGAGCCCATCCCTGGCATCTTCTGACTTCTGAGCCAGTGTACTTTCCCCTCGGTGTGCTGACCACGCCTTACTGTAGATGTGCTGATTACAACCAGGGGCCAAAGTACCCAATCGTTCATTAAATACTACTGACTCCTTTCCATGTTCTGGGCACTAGGGTGATCTTTTGTAAGAAAAATAAGAGTAGTGAAGATAGGCAAGGAAACGAAAAGTTCTAGTATGAGGCAAGACATGCTTTTGATGGAATTAAGCACAGTTAGAGTGGCAGGACAGAACTTCCAACGGAACTGGGGCAGACCATGGTGCTTTTCCTGGAGATGAGTCTTGTAGGATAGTTGGTATTTAGTTGGGAGGAAAAGGGTTCAGGTGTCCTCTAAGCAGAGGGAGCAACATACACAAAATCACGATATTTTGAATGGGTACTCCATTCTTGAGAAATGACCAATAGTTGGGCATGTTGAGAGCACAGAAATTAGACCAGAAATGAGAAGGTGATACATGCTAAACTCAGTTGTCTGGACTTCATCTGTAGCAGTGTGCGACCATAAAGGATTTCAAGTAGAGGAATTAAAAGAGTCAATCTAAAGCTTAGGAAAATGATACTGACTATGAATAAAAGGGAGCTGGTTGATGTTGGAAAACTAGTTGGGAGACTATTGTAATAATTCTGTTTATTTTCAGATGCATATGCATGTATCTTCCTTTTTTAGAAGAGATTTATACTATAGGGCGCATTTGCTTGCTGGAGAGACATAGAGAAACAGAGAAACAGAAAGCAAAAAAAAATCACCCCTCCCCCCCAGGGATATGGACACACCACAGTCTCTTCTCTTCCATTGTCCTCCCAGGGTTTTGAGCAAGCATGCACACATACCTGGTATAAGTTTCAAGCTCTGGGTTTGGGACTTGAACCTCAGTTGGCCATGTGGGAATTCAGCAACATAACAATTATGCCATCTGCTGGTCCCCATATACTTATTTTTTCTAAAATTGGAATGTATCTTATAATCAGGAATATGTCATAATTTAAATGATAACATTATTTCCTCTCTCAATGCTTCCAAATAACTGGGTGTCTTATAATCGGTGGCATCTCAAATTAGATGAAATATAATGGTCCAGGTAAAATGTATTGAGGATCTGACCAATGGCCCTGGGAGTGGGCAGTAAAGAGGTGATTTGAGACATACTTATGTCCTGGTATGGTATTGATTATTATTATTATTGTTATTGTTTTTTTTTTTTTTATTAGTGGGCATGCGTGTTTGCCAGAGAGGAAGGGAGAGGAGAAAGCACCCCTATGGGGAATGGTCATGACACAAACATTTATGCCTTCTTCTCTCTTTCCTTACAGGGCTTTGGGCATTTCTTAAACCACTGGGTCCAGGACACACATTGCATTGTGTAGTCAGCCATGGGGGATTTGGCTGTTTTAACCACCAGGCCATAGAGCTGCATTGATTATTATTATTATTTTCTCTCATAGACCAGAAGTGGGGCTTTATTATTTTTTTTAATTGTAATTTCCATTGGAGATTACTCAAAAATGTAAAAGTAGTATTGATTACTAAGTAAAAGAAGAAATGTGTAGAATACTGTGTAGAGTATGAAATAAGTTATGGAAAAAACGTGTATGTGTGTGTGGCCAAGTATTTATACTTATATTCATAAAATGTCTCTAGACTGATACACAAGAAACTGAAACTTCTTGGAAGGGGCTTGGGTGTCTGAGGACGAGTAGTGGTAGAAACATTTTGCATTGTTTTCTACTTTCGTATATGTTATATTTTGAACTATGTATTGTGCACTTGAAATATGTAAAAATAAGAGCTACTTGGTAGGGACAACTGGCAAATTTGTTGACAAATTGGTTATAGAGTAGAGAGACCGTTTTATGGGCATGCTTTATTCTTTTAATAATTTCTCTAAGGTCAACTTAATAACTTTATTAAAGTAGAACTTAAATTCTATAAGTTCCCCCATTATAAAGGCACAATCCAATGATTTTTAGTGAATTTACTGAGTAGTGTAACTATCATCCTAATAGTTTTAAAACATTTTAGTCACCCAATCAGATCCCCATGCCTATTCAGATAATCCTCATTCCCACACCTGGCCTCGGGCAACCAGTAATTTACAGTGTTATTATAGCTTTGCCTTCTCTTGACATTTCATATAAATGGAGTCATATAACATGTGCTGTTATGTATCCAATTTCTTTCCCTTAGTCTATCTTTTTTTTAGGCTAGTAAATGTTGTAAGTATAAGTACTTCATTTTTTTTTATAGCCGAATAACATTCTATTGCATAGATATACCGTATTTTGTTTACCCATTCACCAGCTGATGGACATTTCAATTGTTCCTACTTTATGCCTATTATGAATAACACTGCTATAAGCATTCATGTGCAAGTATTTGTGTAGAAGTATTTCTTCCTTTCTTTTGGATAGATATCTAGGAACAGAATTGCTATGTTGTAGGGAAAATTAATATTTGACTTTTTAAGAAACTGTTAAACTGCTTTCCAAAGTGTCTTGTCCATTTCCACCAACAAGGTATGAGGGTTTCCACTTCTTGCAGACACTTTTTATTGTCTGTCTTTTTGATGACTTGACTCTAGTGTGTATGAAGTAGTACCTCATTAGCATTTCTCTAATGACTAGTATTATGAGCATTTTTTCATATGTATATTTAGCCATTTGCCTGTCTTCCTTAGTGAAATGTCTATTCAAATCTTTTGTCTACTTTAAAATTGGGTCATTTTCTTATTATTGAGTTGTTAGAATTATATGGATCTTTAATTTGACTGAGAATAATTGTCCACAAGTAAACTGAGTCCTTTCGCTATATATTCCTGAAAATCTTTTAAATTCCTATGCTCTTTAGATGAATCCTTCAAGGGTCTCCCCTACTTATTTTGCATTATTTCTATGAGAACACAAGGACTGATTATGAAAACTTTCCTGAGTCTGCAGACTCAGGCAAGAGTTACAATATAAATCTTTGCACTACTTTTGCATTTGTTTCAATATTCGTAAGTCATTTTCTTAATGACTGTTGTACAGTAGAAAAAATCGCCCTAGCTGAGCTGTATTTTACTTTCTAACTCTCTGTAGGACTTCTGTGGTCTTAAGTTGGGAGGTAGGTAATCCTAGATATGTGATACGTAGCCAGAGGAAAGAAAGACCTTTAATAAATTAAATATAGAGGTTATGACAATTTTGAGTTATATCTCAGTTTTATATTTTACATGTTACTTGATCTAAATCCCAACCCTTTTAATAAAATATATTTTAATGCTTTATGATAAAATAAAAACAAGAAAAATGGTTTTTGATTTTTCTCAAGAATAATTTGTCATCTTTTATTTTTTCTTCTAAAGTAATTACACTTTACATTGAAAGCCTGTATTCCTAACCCTTTTCTACATACACACACACAACTTCTGGATTCCAAGTGGACAGAATGCAAATTAAATCCCCATAGAGAAGCTGAAAGGAGAAGTCTAGAAGGAAGAAGCAGATGTACAGTCTTAGGTTTTGAGGAAATCTTTAATTTTGCCTACACCAAGGCTGAGGGAGAGCTTGTGGCCTGGGCTGGCAACCCAGGGTAAAGAGGAGGAAATTAGGGCCCTGTTCTTGGGTCTGTTGTGAGTCGTGTTTGACACAAGCCCTAAACACTGTTTGGAGGGTCAGTTGGCACCAGAGGTTTTAACTGACCACTTATGGTCATAATTCACTGGGGTGTGCCCACAGAGTACTGTTTTCCTGTTTGGTTTTTGAATCAAATACTATGCTTAAAAGGCATAATATTTAAAATAAAAAATATGATAAAAATGTGAGAATTTGGTCATATAGGACTCACGTTTTCACCTGGTATCAGTGACATGGATCTGAATGATGGGCACATTTTCTTGGATAGGACATTTGCTGTCACTTTTGCGACAGCCCATATGCACTTTCTGTTTTTTCTCTGCCTTTAAGACCATCAGTTTTAATACTGAAAAATGACAGGGAATGGTAAAAGCAGAATTTTTCCACCTAGACTGCTCATTCAGTTCATGATTCCTTATAAGGCATTTGAGTGTGACACTTAGTTTTCTATGGCTGTTGTAACAAAAGACCACAAACATGGATTTAAAAGAACAGAGGTGTATTCACAGTTCTAGGGGCAGGAAGTTTGAAATCAAGATGTTAGCGGGGCCCTGCTCCTGGTAGAGGCTCTAGGGGAGAGTTCGTTTCCAGATTCTTACAGCTTCTGGGGGCTCCAAGTGTTTCTCAGCTTGCGGCTGTGTCTCTCCAATCCCTGTCTCTGATTTCACGTGGCCGCCTCTCTCTGTCTCCTCTTCAGTCTCTGTTCTCCAGAAGGAGAAGAAGTGTTTCCTCCTCCTCCTCCTTTTTTTTAAATTTTCTATAGGATGCATGTGCTCACTAGTGAGAGAAAGGGAGAGGGAAGGGAGAGAGAGAAAAATTGAGAAGCACCTCCTCCTCACCCCCACAAAGAGGATGACCATGTCACAATCCTCTTTCCTCCAATCTCCTCTTGGGATTTTGAGCATGCACACACATAAGGTAGGTGTATGTTTTAAACTGCCAGGTTTGGGACTTGAACCACGTAGTCGGTCATGTGGGATCCAGGCACCTTAACCATCATGCCAACTGGTGGGCCACTCTGTGTTTCTCATAAGGACACTTGTGATTAGATTTAGGGCTGACACTGATCATCCAGATGATCTCATTTCCAAATCGTTAACTTTTTCCAAATAAGGCCATAGTCACAGTTCCTGGGGATTAGAACATGGGCATATCTTTTGGAGACCAACATTTAGCTCACTACAGCAACCACGCTGGAGAATCCTGGAGGTCATTCGAACAGAATGGAGGAGTTGAGGTTGTACCATTCATCAAGATTAAGAAACAAAATAAGGACAAGATGGTAGAGAGTAAATCTATCTCAAATCTTAGTGTACCAAGGAGTCAGAACTCTGGGAGTCCCATACTATATCAAGTTGAATTAAGAAGGACTTAGCTTCTATGACTCATCAATTCTACCTTGGCCTATTGTACTGGTGTAACTGCTTTCTTGACCTTGGCGATGATCCTTAACTGAGGGTATTATCTACCATCTGCTTACTGCCTTCAGTTGCTCAATACCATAAGAACCATCTAAAAGGTGCTTGCAAATATGAACATTTTAATTAGCTTAGAGTTAAGACCTTCTTTCCTGCTAAATGAAAGGAGGACGCAGAGAGAAGAAAAGATGCGAAACTAAGCAATATACAAGAATAGGCGCCCACAGAGCTAGGTCATGCCTCATGAGCATCAGAAAGCCAGTTCTCTTAGAAAGCTCTCAGTTGTCTAAGTTCATGAGATCATAGACTATTAGGATCAAAAAAAATCTCAGATATGCTCCTAGCTCTCTTGTGAGGTTTCAACTAGAGTAGTCAGAAATGTGGGGGAAATTAGGACAGATCAAGTTAGCAGAGGTGCAAACAGTACACAGTCTATACAGAAGCTAGAAATCCTATTAGTGCCTTTTTATTGATCACTTGGTGCATTCTAAGGTTTTCCTTCTAGGAGAGATGTATTTGTGTGTGTGTGTGATGAAAAAGGGTGCCCAGAAAATCATGCCCAATCCCTCACATATCTCAGCTAGGAAATCTATCATCTTGTTACCTCCAAAGACATAGCTGGAGGAGTTCAGTGTTGTCTTTCTAAGATCTAAACTTTCTTTGCTAGAGAATGGTCACTAGGACAGCAACAAACCCCATCAAGGGACTGGTCAAAGGGTAACTCAAACAGCTTTGCTTAAGTCTGTACTGAAGCTAAGTGTTGCCAGAGAGAAGCGCCTGGCATTCTTGCCTGCTGACATAAAGCTCCGAAGTTGGTGCCCTCGGTGAGTCAACAGCAGAAAGCCCACATCGTTCGAGGGCTGCTGCCCAATCAGAGGAGGTGGTGCCACACCTCAGAAATTTTTCCAAACCTCAGTATTCTACAGACTTCAGGCAGCTCCTTCTGAGAAAAAAAATGTCGAAATGATCAAAGTTGTAAGAGTCATAGAACATAAAAGTAACAACAACGAGACAAACTCTGTATTTGCTTTTAGAGCAATTTAGGACTGCAGCCAACCCTCTGGATTTTACTCATTCAAAACATATTTTAAACTTTTCCATTTTTTCCTCAGGCAAGAAGGCGAACTGTTTTCTAGATATCGAAATAAAGATGTATTAGAATGATTTGGGATCAAAGGCTGGGATAAACATTGATTTTCAAGAACAGTCAGAACTTAGTCAACATACCCATTGATTGTTCACTGTTGTCATGAAATTTTATGCCTAAATATGCATAGGTGTAAGTTCTACAATGAAATAACAATTAAATATGGAACACCTCTTCTTATTTTCTTAGTCAACATCATGCTGGTATTAATATTTTCTCTTTAGAGCATAAATCAGTGGGGAAATATTACACATGAGGCCAGAGGTAAATTGTTTGTTTAGTGCAGTACAAACCTGCTTGCCAGGTAAGAGCAGAGTCCTTTCCCCAGCAGTGGCACCATATGGCATTGCTGTTATCATGGAGTCCATAAAGGCGAATGGCATTGTAAAGATTAACTGGGTTTTACTTGGCGAGGTCAGGCATCTAGATGGCATGCTATAAAATGGTTAGAAGTGGAAAGGGAGTCGTAGCTGGAGACCTTGGGAGACCTTGGCACTGCCTTCCTTTACTATCCCACCATCAGATTGGGACGGATGAGAACAAAGTGTGCACTTCTCCAAGTGAGAAGCCCTCTGCACGCCTTTGGGCATAAGGGAGTCTCAGAAATAATGTCTTTGGTACTGTAGCACCACCAGGAAAAGAGAATTGGATCTGATAGAAGGAAAATCATATAGCTAGCACTAAGATTGTTTCTCGTAGGGCTAGGGATCCAGTGTGTGCAGTGGTTTATTTATTTATTTTTTTAAACCATGTTTCCTTTCCTATATGTGGGGTATAAGGAATTGGAAGGAGGCTAGATTATATTGCCTACTCATTCATTTATTCATGTATTTGTGTGTTTATTCACTCAGAATATATTTTGCATATGTTAGGTGCCAGATATTGACTAACAGTTTAAAGAAGGAAACTAAGAAATAAATAGATGATTGCATTATAATATAATTAGTTAATAGATCAATATTTATTAAACACTAAATAGCAGGAATTTTCTTTCTTTCTTTTTTTTTGGAGAGGTTTTAGCTATAGGGTTCGTGTGCTCACCAGAAAGACAGAGGCAGAGAGTGAGAACCTCCATTCTCCTCTTGGGATCTTGAGTATGCACGCACAATGAGTTTAAGCCACCGGGTCTAGGACTCGAACCGTGGTCGATTACATGGGAGTCCAGCGACATAGCTGTTATACCAACTGCTGGTCCCAATAGCAGGAACTTCCTAGGAGCTAGACATGAGTCTACACTACTGCTAAGTTGGGAGTTTCATTCGCTTTTGGAGGAAAAAGAGATTTCTAGTGAGATTAAGTCTAAAAGCCTGAAAGTAGTGAACAACAAGAAAATAGCTAAGCCTAGATATTTCGACCACCCACCTGCAAATTTGAGGAAACGTGACTAAAACTGTAACATCTACAATGACTTGCAAGCAAAGTAACTTTAAATGATGGTATGTGCATCCTGACTGGGCTATTGCAGGCCAAGGCAGCTGCACATGTGAAGAGGATGGAAGATGCTTCAGCAGAGGAAATGAAAGTGATTAAATAGTGCTGGAGGTTTCTGTGGGTGTTCTGGTTTTCTGTTACTGCATAAGACAACATTCCAAACTTTAGTGACTTGCTACTCATGATCATGGATCTGCAATTTGGGCAGGCCTTTGCTGGGATGGCTATTTCATGCAGTGTCTGCTGGGTTGCTTGAAGCATGGCCAGGCAGCTGGGCTCTTCATGCATCTCCATCTTTATGTGATCTCTTTATATGGTCTCTCAAGCATGGCAGCCTTAGGTAACAGAACTTCTTTCATGCAGCTTCAGCCCCCAAAAGTGCACGCTCCAAAGATTTAGCTAGACAACAGCTATGTTGTCTTTTGTGACCTATACTCAAATATCACATAGCCTCACTTCTGCAGGACTCAATAAGTTAGGGCAGTCATAAGATCTTGCTTGAGTTCAAGAGGAGGCATAGATTCGATCTCTGAATGGAGATGTAGCAAGGGTCTGGAAGAGCACACAGGACCAGAAATACTGCTGAGGCAATACTTTGGAAATCGAGTGGGATAAAGGCAGCATGGTGAAGTCATGAAAAATGGTTTGGGATATGACAGGCTTTGGTTTCAGCTATGGTCTCTCCTGCTTACTGGTTGGGTTACTTTGGCTAAACTGCTTAACTCTTTTTGCATCTCAGTTTTCTTGTCTGTAAAATGAAAATATGATTACTGATCTTGCTGAGTTAAAGATTATTGCATGTAAATCCCTTGGCATAGAGGGCTGCCACAAAGTAGTGACTTTATGTATAAGAGATGTAATTATTGGTAGGCCAGTTGTAAGACAGACAACTAGAGAGGGAAAGAGGGACAGGTTATGGGAGAATTTTTGTAGCTAATAATAGTAGGTTGGTAAAATAATAGTAATAATAGCCCCAAATCACTGAAACTCAGCATGGGGCTAAGCTCTTAAATGGATTTCTCTTTTAGTATATATATAAAAAAAAAATCAGGCTAGCAGGTAGCTTGGTGGTTAGATCTGGATTCCCATGTGGCCAACCACTGTTCAAGTCCCAGACCTGATGACTTGCTTTCTCAGTTTCTCTCTCTTTCTTGCTCTCTGTCTCTTTCTGGCCAAATTAAAAATTAATTAATTAATTAATTAAATTAAATGATTATTTAAAAAAATCTATGAAGGGGCCTTAACAAATCTATTGTTGTCCCATTTTATAGATGAAGAAAATTGAGATCAAAGAGTTTAAGAAATTTCCCAAGTTGGTAAGTACCAAAGATAGGACTTGAACCAATCTAGTGGTTTTATCAGAAATGTACAAATATAATCTGCATTTTATTCTGAAAGCTATCAGAAGTGGCTAAAATTTTTTAAACAGGGCTGTCCTGGGATCAATATTGCTCTTAATAAAGCAATGTAGAGACTGGATCAGGGGGTGGCAGCAAGGACAGCAGCTAGAAGAAGGTTGCTCTAATCCAGGTGAGAAGTATCAAGACATCTGAAAAACTGAAGACATCAGTAGTATGGGGGACGTGGAGGAGGTCCTAAGGAAGTTATGGCACTCATCCTTGACTACCAATTGGGTGTGAAGAGAGAAAGGGAACATCTGTAGCCATTAGTCAGTTTTGAGTACAGGCACTGGCATGTGTGTTATTACCCAGAGCTCTAAGTGGAGAAAGACAACAACCCCAGGGTGTCTTCTAGCCTAAAGCATGTTTCCTAAGCCTTACCACTCAGTCTAGACTGAAAACAAACAAAGCAGTCTTCTCTGAAATGCTGGAAACCCTGCCCACTTGAAGCTCTCAGATCTCTTACCTTGCAATTCTAGCTTTTAAATTTCATGCTGAGCTTCCTTTCCCACACCCCAAGTCCTTGGACTGGGGATTACAATGATCGTTTGTGTCCTAGATGATTGTTCCTCCACATCACGGGCTTTGAGAAGGATGACTTATAGCTGCTTTCTCCTGCCTGTGTCCTCTACCCAGCCCTGCAATAACACGTATAGTTTGCTGGTTCTTCTAGAGGTGACTGACTGATCATCCTAGTTTTCAATGGGATCAGACATTGGTGCCATGAGGTGTCTTTAGGCATGAGGAGAATCTCCATATGAGAGACTTGTTGCCTGTGCCATTTAGTTTCATGATGAACTTCTGCTCAGAAGATCAGAGAAGGAATATGTGTCACTAGGTAGGACATTCCACAGCTCAGATTAAGAATTCAATCTATTGTTGGGTGAAGGTCTAAGAAACAAATCAGCCCTTGATGAAAAAGTTAACTGAAATGAGCAAAGAACTCAACAGACATTGCAAAAAAAACCCCTAATATTTTTACTATGAGAATACTTGCCTTTTCAACTTATTTTCTTTTAAAAATAGACTTATTTGTTCAGAGATGGGGACCCCTTCCAGGGTCTTGCTACTTTGTGATAATCCCCTCAGTCTTCCAGCCAGCAAAGATCATGGACACGCCCACAGGTGTGTGCCTGGCATGTTCAGGTCAAACTGGGATCAGAACCTGGGGCCTTTCTACGTGGCTCCAGAATCTCTTGGCCACCAGTGGCTCAAAGTGATTATTTTCTTAAATTGGAATGATTTCTGAGATTAAAAAATAAAATTGCCATGACCTTGTCTAATGTGTATCCTGTTATTTGTTTATACCCCTTATTTCTTTCTTAGTTTTTTTTATTAGGATTAATCCTTGAAAATAAATTTTATTTTATGCTGATGCTACATTCGGAATAAGTCACTGCCTCTTCCAGTGGGTTATGGAGACTGGCATTTCATTAGACTGTTTTGTCCACTGACTGTTTCCCTTGGGTTTTATGGGTATTTCCCTTACTTCAGTGTTCTGAAAAATCGGTGGAGCAGGGAGTAGTACTGTAATTCTTTGAACACGTGCCTATGCACATTACGTGGTCATTCGGTAACAGCTACTGTCTGAGCCTTTTGCTGTGCCAGTCTTCGAAGTTATAAGGTAGTTGTGTTTCACAGGGTTGGGCCTGGTCCTGCTTGAGTATCTCAAACTTAGCTTTGCTTCACTAACAAGGAGGCTTAAACTTGTTTTGTATGCTGAACTGTTCCTTTAGAGAAATCAGCCCCTAGACCTTGGTGATAACTCAACTTTTTCACTCACAAAGGAACAGAGTTGGTCAACTTTATGATTTAGAAATTCTCCACAAACAAATTATATTTAATTGTGCATTTCCAAAAAATCTCAATTGGTGAGTGGCATTGAGTGAAAAACTGAGGTCATGTCTCCCTGATACAGCTGCAGATAACACTGTGAACAGCAACAACTTAGAACATAGAGAAGGTTCTGGATTTTGTTCAGAGACTTTTTCTGTTTATTAAAGAGGTTCCCCAAAGAACTATTATACCAAAAAAAAAAAAAAAAAAAATGTAGCAACAAAAATCCCCGAAAACCAAAGAAATCCCCCCCAAACCAAAAAACATAGTTTGATGATAAAAGCTATTCTTCTTTGAGTTAATTCTTATATTTAGGGGACTATTTCTCTCCCTCTCTCTCTCTCTCTCTCTCTCTCATTTTTTTTTTTCCAGAAGGAAACCTCTTGCTTGGGACAGCTTCAGCAATTTAGCTCCATTTTCCAAGCATATAGAGCAAATAAGGGGCAATCATTCGTCAGTCATAAAGATAAGCTGAGGAAGGGAAATACTTTTGTAGGTCACGTCACCTGACAGAAACTTTGGACTGATCCTTTCCTGGTTCAAGAGTTCAGCCATAAGACCTACTTTCCCTATCAGCTGTCTGAAGCTGATAAGGTCCTGAAGCAAGTACATTTTCTTTATGAGCTTTTATTTGATTTTCCTTGTGACATAAGTATTGGGGGGGGTCAGTCTGTACAGAGTTACTTCTGGTTGGTCAATTCTTCTTTAAAATAAATTGCTGTTTTCTCTGATTGGACAGGGTAAATATGATTTGTTGAAACACTTTTCATCAAGTTCTCAGTGCCTAGTACAGAGCTTTTATTTCTACAAGCTTACTGTGAGTATTTTTTGAAGGAATGATTAGAAGTCCAGTCTTAGATGGTAAGGAATAAACATGACAGGAGCAGAGTAATCAGGTCGCAGTAGGTATTGTGTTTATGCCCATCACACATATTAGATGTAAGTGATAGAAGAGGGGAACTCAGGGTATTAGAATCCTGTGAAATTGCTTGTGAGATGGTATTTGTTATTCAGTATTAGTTAAGTCTATTTTCTTCCTAGGACTTTGGCCCGAAATAGGCCCATGTTCTGGGGAAGCACTGATGGAAGAGAACCGAGTGCTGGCTCTCCCATGCCTCACATTCCCTTCTACTCCTACCCACTTCCCATCTTCCCTTCTGCTCGGTTTGGTAACACGATAGTAGCACTCCTTCTGCAGCTTCCATCCTGACTTGTGTTCTAATCATGACCTTGCCACAAATGCACTGTTAACCTAGAAGAAGTCAACTGATTTTCCGGAACCTTAGCTTCTTCATCTGCAAATAAGTAATTGAATGACATGATGGTCAGGGTACTTTACTAATTCTACAGTTCTATTAAATTGTGACTAGGCCCTGGTAAAGATAATTTAATGCAGATACATGATCCACTGCCTATTATTTGCCCTACTGAGATGTAGTTACTAAATGAGTATTTTTTTCTTAAAGGCTAAGCATGAGCCAGCTGCTGGCATGGAGATTTAAGCAGCAGGATCCTACATAGTGCACCACATGGTTTGAGTCCTGGGCTCAGTGGCTTGAAAGTTATGCAGGGTGCGTGCATTTGTGTGCCCAAAATTCCAAGAGGAGAATGGAGGAAAAGGGACTGCCACATGCCCATTCCCCCACAGGTGATTTCTTACTTTCCCTCCTGATTGTTCTGTCTGTCTCCAAGTGCATGAGCCCTATAGCAAAAACTACAAAAACTACCAAAAAAAAAAAAAAAAAAAAAAAAAAAAAAAAAGGCTAGGCTTACTTCTCTGACATCGGGTAACCAAACACCTCATATTTATCAGGACAGCTATCCACTGGGAGTTTGATAGTTATTTATGTAGAATTCTTAGATGTGACTAAGAATCTAAGTATCCCTTTTGGTACTGTCTCTTATGAGGTGAAGTAGGAAAACCATCAAGTTGGAGACTCTAGTAGGACTGTGGATCTCACATGGATTTTTCAGAGGTCTTACAATACAATAATGTACACAAAGATGTACTTTTTGGGAATCTTTTCTTCCAATTGGTACAAATACCTGCATGTCACAATATCACAGACAGCTCATATATGCTAAACATGTAGGATCTCATTGGATTATTTGAAAATGTGGTATTTAGTACTATTGATATATTATTTTTATTTTTAAGTGATCATATTTAAGGGCATAAGATAACATGGACAGTTTATAGACGAATCAGAAAGCAAACACCCTATATATACCTCTCAGGTTTTAGCTCTTGCTGTGAGCGGCCTGAAGTGATCTTTGGAAGTGGTTTGCTGTTTTCTTGACTCAGAGAACCCAATAAAGTCCTGCAGATCAAGAGATTCAAATAACCATGTGCACTTTAAGAACACCTGTGAAAATACCCAGGCCATCTGGGGTATGCATAGCCGAAAAACCACCAAGTATCTGGAGGAAGTCACTTTACAGAAGCCATGTATGCCATTCCATCATTACAATGGTAGAATTGGTGGATGTGCCCAGGCCAAACGGGGCTGGACACAGGGTTGATGGCCCAAAAAGAGTGCTGAGTTTTTGCTGCACATGCTTAAAAATGGACTCAGGGATTAGATGTAGGTTCTCCGGTCATCGAGCATACTGAGGTGAACAAGGCACCAAAGATGCGCTGTTGTACTTTCAGAACTCATGGGCAGATGAACCCACACGTGAGCTCTCCCGCAGCCACATCAAGATGATCCTCATTGAAAAGGAACAAATTGTTCCTAAACCAGAAGAGGAGGTTGCATAAAAGGATATCCCAGGAGAAGTTGAAGAAACAAATCTTACAGCATGAGAATAAATTCAGCATAAAATAAATGTAGACGAAAGTAAAAATGAAACCAGAAATGGTTTCCTCAGTCCTTAGATAGCTTTGCATGCTCTCCTGAGTCTCATCCCTCTCTTACCTACGGGAGTAATCGCTATCTTAAATTTTGAGTGAGCCATTACTTTGTTTTCTTTAGTTCTGTCATCTGTGTATCTCTAGATAATGTAGGATTTAATTTTACTTGTTTTTGAAGCTGGAAAATTGCATCCTGTAGTATGAATTCTTATACAACTTAATTAATCACCATTTTATTTTGAGATTTGTCAATAGTGATGTGTTTATAGTTATTACTGGCTGAACAACTTTCCATTATACGGCTTTGCTACAATTTATTCTACCATTGGTGGATATTTATGTTTTTCTTTTTTTTTTCAGTTTATTTTATTTTTTGCTGTTATAAACAATGTGGCCTTGCACATTCTTACGCATGCCTGGTGTATGTACATACATATCCGTTGTACATATATATGTGTATGCCTGTCTATCTATGTATCTTAAGATACAGTAGAGGGGTTGGTAGGTGATGTGGTGGTTAAGGGCACTGGACTCCCACATGACTGACCGTGGTTCGAGTCCTGGACCTGGTGGCTTGCTTTCTCACTCTTTCTCTCTCTCTCTTACTCTGTCCCTCTCTGGTCAAATTAAAATAAATGATAAATAAATAAATAAAGTTAAATTACATTAATTAAAAAAAAGATACAGTAGAAAACCAAGGCCCAGAGTCACCATGCAACTTGTTTAAGACCAGAGTAAGTTGGCGATGAGGCCAAACTCTGAGCCTAGTAGTCTGTTACCAGAGTTTGCATCCTTAATTACAATACGGTAAGGATCCTCATTAAAAATATTCAGTTAAAAATATTAAAAGTGGTTAACTAGATAAGTGACACAGGTACCCAATATATTTATGATGTGACATGATCAAATTATAGGTTACTATAATCAAGACAGCACTAATAATTTAAAAGTGTGAGCCCATTCCATGACTCGGTGTTTAAGGCAGCTGGATCCCACATGGATGAGTGTTAATTCAAGTCCCAGACCTGAAGGGTGGAGAAATACACAGGGCATGTGTGCTCAAAATCCAGAAAGGCAAGGGACCAGCAGTTAGCGTAATGGCTATGTCGCTGGACTCCCACGTAGTCGACCTTGGTTTGAGTCCTGGACCCGGTGTCTTAAATTCACGCCGGGCGTGTGTGCGTGCGTGCCCAAGATCCCGAGAGGAGAATGGAGGAGAAGGGATTGTGGTGTGGCCATTCCCCCTGGGAGGTGATTTCTCACTTTCTGTCTCTCTGTCTCTCTGGTGAGCACACGCGCCCTATAGCAAAAATAAAAACCTCTCCAAAAAAAGAAAAAAAAATCCAGAAAGGCGGGAGAAATGAAGGAGAAGCAATTGAGGTTTGATGATTGCCTTTGGAGGGGAGAGAGATGCTTTCTCCTCTCCCTCTCTATCTCTCCCTGGCAAGTGCACGTCACCTCTAGCACACACGCTTGTGTGCACACACACAGGGAAGTGTTTGCATGTACAAAGCATTTGGGAAGGAGTATCTGGTGTGGTGGTGAGCAAAAAGAACCCAATGAGTGAGGCAGTTGATGATAAAGCCCTGGTTTTGACATGAAAGGAATAAAAATGGAAGCCCTGCTGAATCACCAGTGTCTTGGAGAAACTTGAATAAGTTTCTTGGCTGGGAGTTTTTTCCATCACATGATGATAAGTAATTTCAAAGGGAGGCAAAATAAAGTTTCTCTGCTATATGAGCCACATCTCTGTTGGTCGCAAGTGTCTGAAACGTCTCTTGAACTGGCTTGGATAAAAGGAGAAAAATGCTGGTTCCCAGAATGCTAGGAAGCCTGAACCATCTAGCCCGGGGAAGGCAAGGATACAGGTGGACTCCGGAAATGAAGTAAGGGGTTGAACACTATCAGGGCTCTCCAACTGGGGACCCTGCTTTCTCCCTGGGTGGACTCCCTTCTCTTTTACTATAGGCTGGTTTCTTCTCTATGGCGAGGAACATTGCTGCTAACACTTCCTGAGTTCTACGTCTTTGGTGTGGCTTAATTTGTACTTTCTCTGGTGAAAAGTTAAGTTACCAGGGGAAGGTCTCAGATGGGAGACATTGTTCATCCCTGGGAAAACTTACTGTTGTCTGGGTGTGGGGGGCTATATTAAAAACAGGGACATTTTCTCAGAACCCCCTGGTTCTACTGAGGGAAGATCATCTCCCCTACCCCTACCAAGGGAAGTGTAGTTTACAGAAAGAGGTAGAGTAGACAGATAAAGCAAAAGTTCCTCAATATGTTACTCGAATAATCTCTACAATATATTCAATATATTAGAGTTTTATAATGTTTCCCAATGGTCATAGCAAAGTGAATCTTACAATATTTCATAACATAATATTTTATTAGATTATTTTATTTATACATTACTGAAATATTTTCAAGCAATCAATCAACAAGAGTACTGCCTCTTTTTTTTTTTTTTTTTTTTTTTTTTGAGAGGTTTTTGCTATAGGGCACGTGCACTCGCCAGAAAGACAGAGAGAGACTGAGAGACAGAAAGCGAGAGATCATCCCCCAGGGGGGATGGCCACGCCGCAATCCCTTCTCCTTCATTCTCCTCTCGGGATCTTGGGCACGCACGCACTCACGCCCGGCGTGAATTTAAGCCGCTGGGTCTGAGATGAGAACTGCGTTCGACTACATGGGAGTCCAGCGACATAGCCATTACGCTAGCTGTTGGTCCCCAAGAGTACTGCCTTTTTGAAAAATGAGTTTAAGGGGTGGGATGGTGGTACAACAATAAAACATGAGACTCTGTGAGGCCGATTCACATAAGAAGGTTCTGGGTTTATGTGTGGAGAACTCCCTGAGCTCACTGGCACACCTGTGCCCACGATCTGAGGCTGGTTGAAACTCGATGTGGATTGTGCCATTGAGACCCTGTTGGAAGTGCTGTCCCTCTGGGTGTCTTGCTCATGGAAGAGAAAAGTAAATGATCTTAAAAAAAAAAAAAAGAAAAAAAAATGACTTGAAGCACACAGACTCAGAAGCAAAGGAAATGAGGTAAGGTTTAAGATAAGTCACTCTGAGAAAGGTAAAATTTTAATCAAAATAAAATTAAACAAACTAGAAGTCTAGTTCTTTGTCTTTTCAGTTTACTGTTCTTTATTTGATTAGTATTGGTTAAAAATAATGGGGCAAAGAAATGTGGCATTATCTGTTGAAGATATTTTATAGTTTTAACAACTGGACTAGGGAGAAATGTTTACCTGTTGAAATATTCACTTTGTAGGCTAAATAATGTGATGGAATGTATAAAAGAAAATGAAATAAAAATGTAAAAATAAAAATAATAAGGGTGATATGGTGAAAAAGCGATGGAATCAAAAAAGTTACATTAGTTTTCTGTTGCTGTATAATAAAGTTGGCACAAACCTACTGTCTTAAAATAATGCCAGTTTATTATCTCACCCTTCCCATGGGCTGGAAGTCTAGGTACGTTGTGACTCAGCTGGTTTCTCTTACAGTCCCACAAGGTAAAAATCACAGGTGGGGCAGAAGCTGCAGTTCTCAGCTGAAGTTCGGGTCCCCTTCTGAGCGCCCCAGTTGTCAGCAGAATTAATTTCCTTCTCACAGCTTCCACATGGGCCCCTCCATATTCAAGTCAGCAACGGTACATGGTCCATCAAATCCTTCTCATACTTCAGAACCCTCTGACTTCCCTTTCTGCCATCTCTCTCTGACTTCTCCTTCTCCCTTCCACCGCCAGCAGAAGATGCTTAAAGAGCTTATGTGATTAGATTACAACAATCTGAGTAATCTATCTATCTATCTTTCTTTCTTTTTTCTTTTTTTTTCTTTCTTTCTTTCTTTCTTTCTTTCTTTCTTTTTTTTTTTTGGAGAGGTTTTCGCTATAGGACGCGTGCGCTCGCCAGACAGACAGACAGAGAGAGGCAGAGAGACAGAAAGCGAGAAATCACCCCCCAGGGGGGATGTTCACGCTGCAATCCCTTCTCCTCCATTCTCCTCTTGGGATCTTGGGCACGCACGCACACACGCCCGGCGTGAGTTTAAAGCCACTGGGTCTGGGACGGGAACCGTGGTCAACTATGTGGGAGTCCAGCGACATAGCCATTATGCTAACTGCTGGTTCGTTCTTTCTTTCTTTCTTTCTTTCTTTCTTTCTTTCTTTCTTTCTTTCTCTCTCTCTCTCTCTCTCTCTCTCTCTCTCTCTCTCTCTCTCCCCTTCCTCCCTCCTTCCCTCTCTCCCTCTTTCTTCCTTCCTTTCTTTTCTTTTCTTTTCTTTTCTTTTCTTTTCTTTTCTTTCTCTTTCTCTCCTCTTTCTCTCTTTCTTTCTTTCTCTGTCTTCTCTCTATAACATTATTGTACTATATGCAAGATGGCATAGTTCCTGACCTGCTAATCCTCAGTGAGCAGTAAATGGTGACTCTAGATTCCATACTGTAGACTTATTTCAGACAAAGGAAACCATAGTACTAGGAGCCAAAGTTTGGACCCCCTAATACCTTCATGTGGTCCTTGGTGGGTGAATTGGATGTCTGATCTGAGTCACAAGGGCGCCTTTTCCTTGGTGGCTTGAAGTTACTCTGGAAGATTTATACCATGTTGTCAATGACTCCTTTAGTTTGCTTCTGGTTGTCCTTATATAGAAGGAAGAGTGGGAAAGGTATCCCTTAGAGTGACCATATATTTTACAAATGAAAAGAGAGTACTTTGAGCCAGCAGATGGTGTTGCTGTTAGGTTGCTGGACCCGCACATGTCTGACTATGGTTCAAATCCTGGACCCAGTGGCTTGAAACTTACGCCAGGTGCGTGTGTGTGCAGGCCCAAGATCTCAAGAGAAGAATGGAGAAGAAGGGATTGTGGCATGGTGTGTTCATTTTCCTAGGGGGATGACTTCTTACTTTCCATTTCTCACCAGTGAGCACACATGCCCTAAGGCAAAATTCTCTTTAATAAAAAATAAGAGAGTACTTTAACACTTATGCTGGGATGCATGCATAAATAAGATGGTACTGAGAAAACTGGAACATATAGTCATGCTAGGGTCTCTCCTCTTAGAAGTAAGAAGGACTCACACCTCTATCTCAGTGGTAGAGAGATTCAAAAGGCAGGCCTGGTGGACCAACAGATGGTGTAATGGTTATGTTGCTAGACTCCCACATAGTTGACTGTGGTTTGAGTCCTGGACCTGGTGGCTTAAAACTCACGCTGGGTGTGTGTGTGTGTGCGCGCATTTCCTAAATCCCAAGAGGAGAATGGAGGGGAAGAGATTGTGGCATGGCCATCCCCCCCACGGGTGGGGGGTGATTTCTTGCTTCCTATGTCTGTCTTTCTCTGTCCCTACAGGGCATGCTCCCTGTAGCAAAAGTTTCTCTCTCTAAAAAAAAAAAATTAAATAAATAAAAGGCAGGTCTGAAAAGAGACTGATGCAAAAATACAGAACTTTTAGACATTCTTAATTCTCAAACTCTACCTCCCCTTTCATTCTGGGTTCACTTAATGTTGTTTTTGTTCCAGAGCTCTTCTTCCTTCGGGTGAATATGGGGGCAAGAAAGGAGCAAGACGGTGAGGCAGCAAAGGGTAAAGAGGGGGCTGTGATTCCTTTAAGATTCCTCCAGAATAATTTCTCGATGATTATCAGCTTGGACCACATGTACTTGGGGATTCTTGGTGGATTTCCAGAGTAAACAGGGCATGTCTTCTTGGAGACACATTTTTTCCTCCAACAATTTGAGAGGAAATTTCTTTTATATTAAATAAGACCCAGATAGGTAATGAATTAAAATACAAGTCATTTGAAGTTTTAAAATAAATCATGAGACTTCAAAGATAGTTTGGTTTTGGGGGCGACTTTATACTCCATATCTCCCATGAAGCACTATCACTCAGTTATTTTCAGTTATGTTGGAAAAGTTTGAAAGAGCTGCCCCAGGAATGAAAGTGTGCACTCAACATTCTTCTATTTTTTTTTGCCTCTTTCCATAACTTGGTCAAGTGGCACTGAATATTATCAGCTTCTTACTGTTTTTACAGTGATCTGAGGATAACATAATTGATGATTCAGATTAGATTACCCTATATGAGTCCAACTCAAGGCAGCCGGAATGCCCCATTAGAGGTACAGATTTAGCCAAATAGTAAAATCATCTCTTCCTGAATAACTTGGCCAGAAGGATATTATGGATGTAGATTTGCATGGAGATGAAATAGAACATGGAATTAAAATTGCTCACACTTTAATGTGGAAGAGGAACCAAATGGAAGCTGAGAGTGTTAAAAGGATGCATGGAGGTCAGCAGGTGGTGTGAAGGTTAAGGTGACTGAAACCTGTATTGCTGACTTTGCAGTTTCAAGTCTTGGATGTGGCAGCTTGAAAATCAAACTGGGCATATATGTGTGTGTGTGTGTTTGCCCAAAACCTCGAGAGAAGAGATTGTGGCATGGTTATTCTTCCTGGGGGGGTGATTTCTTGCATTCCCTCTCTCTATCCTTTTCACTCTCTACCTCTGGCAAGTGCACACTCTCATAGCAAAAGCTTAAAAAAAAAAAAGATGTGTGGATGTTGCCTTTTAGTAATCAACCAAAAGCTATTAAGAAGAAAAATGTTATGCATGTTATACATACAGAAATAATTCTCATTTGAATTAATTGGAAAAAGCCATGAGTGGTTACAATAATAAACGTTTCAAGACAGAAAGTTTATATACCTAGGGCCTGATTTCTAAAGAACCCAGACTTTATTGCATATATTATATGCTGTAAAATTTTATGTATAATTTAATCTACCTTTGTTTGAAAGTACAAGGAGTTTGAAGAATATAAATTACCATTTAAAATGGCCATTTAAATAGAGTTGTTCCTTGACCTCTGATGGTCCAGTCAAAAATATCTTAAGTGGGGGCCAGCAGATTGTGTAATGGTTATTCACTGGATTCCCATGTAGTTGATCGTGGTTCAAGTCCTGAACCCAGAAGCTTGAGACTCACGCTGGGCATGTGTGCATGCATGTCCAAGATCTTGGGAGGAGAATGGGGAAGAGAAGATTGTGGTGTGGCCGTCCCCTCTGGGGGATGATTTTTTGCTTTCTGTCTCTCTGGTGAGTGCATGCACCCTATAACAAAATAAATAAAATAAATATTAAGTGGGAAATACATTTAATATCCTGAAAAACCCACAATCAAGTAAAAAAATTAGAAGTTGAACCATTGTAAATCACGGAGTGTCTGTATTTCAAAGTTAAGAGAATTAGCAAAGTGGTGTCAGGATGCAGGAGGAGTTGGTGGTCTCTGCAGGAGGGGATGGTGATCTCCACAGGAGTTAAAGTTCCTTTTAACTTTTGCTTGTTGGAAGAACTTGAAGTACAAAAAGGAGTAGGCGATGGTCTGTGAAGATGATGAAGACATGACAGTTATAAGGTGGGCAGGCATGATTATTGGGCAGCCAAGGACAAATTATGAAAACAGAATATATAGCGTGACATTAGAACGTGGACCTAAATACCCAGAAGCTCCATCAGTTAAATTTGTAACAAAAACTAATAGGGATGGAATAAATAATTCCAGTGGGATGGTGGATGCATGGAGCATACCAGTGTTAGCAAAATGGCAAAACTCTTATAGCATTCAAGTTGTCCCTCAAGAACTACAACATCTAATGATGTCCAAAGAAAATATGAAGCTTCCACAGCCACCAGAAGGACAAACATACAACAATACATTTTAGTAGACTCTCAAATTTGTCTAAATCACCAACTTTCTACTCATATAAATGTCTCAATTAAATATCACAATGCAAATACCTGCACATTAAATAAAAGAATTCCAGCTGGTAAACATGACTGGACACTTGTAAGAATATATTTAATATACGTACATCATTATGTTTTCAGGTAACAAGAGGAAAAATGCAGCACTTTTTTCCCCCTCTTATTAAGGCACTGTCATTTAAATGTAAGCCTCAAAATAGAATTTGAGTTTTCAAGACAAAAGCATGGGGAGAAGTGTCAGATGGCAGTGGTGTAAGCATACGTGTTTCTGAAAAATCTCAAAAAGGAAAAACAGAAATGACATACTTTGTCCATCTCACTTAGTGAAAGAGCTACAGTCGAAATTGTTTAAGGTAGTAGATTCAATGAATATTGTCACAAATTGTGTTAGTTTTTGAAGCAGTGTGGGGGCTGACTACTAGTAGTATCAAAATAAATTTAGAATTGTTTAGCTCTCTGTATTTATAATAAAAAATGTTGGAGGGTTGTATGAATGAATTTCAGTTAAAAGCTTTTCCTGTGTGTTACACATAACAGACATAGTGAATATTTGTTTACAGTTTTGTTTAACAAACCATGCATTTTAGTGAAGTCAGCAAAAGGAAATAGGTGTATGGATATGTGATTTTGAGATTAAAATTAGTCTTAAAATGTAAATAAAATGTGGAACTTGTCCTCAGGGTGTGGGGGGGGGGAGGAAATTAGTACAGTATTTCTTTGTTATGACAAGCCTTCCTTCAAGGGCATTTGAATGACAGGAGATGGGGGACCCTCAACCTGAAATGGCAAACTCTGGAATCATTCCCAAGATAAATGAAAAAGGAAAAAACAAAAACAAAAAACGCCTACTCATTTTGAAGCTCATGAGAAAGGCAAAGGAGTTCACACATTTCAGACTGATTTGCCTCAGCAAGTTGAATCATTTAAAGGAAAAAACACCAACCTGACTCAGCCTGAGCAATTTGTAGCTATCCTTTCTGAGGTCTTCGATTGGTGTGGCCCCTGCCACTCTCCTCCGACCTTGCTTCCCTCCTGCTTTGTCATGTGGAGGAACAGGAAGGAGTGTTCATTAACAAGACTGGCCTGGGCCACTCACACCCAAGGCAATATCAGATCTTTACCTCTTCTGGGTCTGGGAAGAGGTTCAAAGATCAAGGACAAGCTCTTGGCTAGTGAGAGGCAAGACCAAACCTTTGAAAAATAAACTCATGACCAGCATTTAACACAGACCCTCTAGGGTTTAACCCAAAGCATATTTGCCTGAGTGTTGTCTCATCAGTTCCTCTCAACCATCTGGTGAGGGTCTTCCCCTTATAACAGGGGAGCAACTGGAGTCTCAACAGGGGAAAGAGCTTGCCCAAGGATACAGGGCGAGTAGCACCTGGATCTGGACCATCTGACTCCTGGTGCTGTGAGTTCTTTAGGTCATTCCACGGCTTCGTGGCAGACACTGGTAACAATGCGGGAGTTGCTATGAAATGGATAACCAGCAGAATAGGTGTCACCCAGTTTGAAGAATCTCAGATATGTCAGTTAGCCACTTGAGACGACAAGGCACCTGCTTTTATGTTCTCATTGCTTATCAGTCCTTGGCTTTGGGAAGAGGAACTTTCTGGAAGGAGAAGGATTTCTGTGGAGTTAAAAGGAGATGAAGATTTGTGAACCTCAGCCTCTGAAAAAATAATCAGTGATAGCTGATTTACAGAATAACAATTTTCCTTTATTTTTTTTCATAGCAGTTCATCTTATAGTCAAAGGTTTGGAGTACAAGTAATAACAAGAATGAAACTTGATCCCTAAGTGTATTCACTAAAGGTCAGCTTGGTGAGCCTATGTCACAGTATAGGGCCCTATTGGTCATCCCTTATGTCTTTCAGCAGCACTTACCTCTAGGTCCAGATCATAGATCAGCCTGTAAGTAACTGCTGCTGAATAGGCATGATCACAGGGACCTTTGCTTTGTAAAACACAAATTGTGTGCCGATTTTCTTTTGCTTTTTTTTTTTTTTTTTTTTTTGTTTTGTTTTGTTTTGTTTTTTTTTTTGGAGAGGTTTTTGCTATAGGGCGCGTGCGCTCGCCACACAAAGACAGAGAGACAGAAAGCAAGAAATCACCCCCTAGGGAGGATGGCCACGCCGCAATCCCTTCTCCTCCATTCTCCTCTTGGGATCTTGGGCATGCACGCACACGCGCCTGGTGTGAGTTTTAAGCCACCGAGTCCAGGACGCGAACCGTGGTTGACTACATGGGAGTCCAGCGACATAGCCATTATGCTAACTGCTGGTCCCCTCCATTTTCTTCAAACCAACCACTTAATATAGGATTGTATAAGTGGGCTGGAAATATAAAAACGTGCCTGTCTACCTGACCATTTTCCAGAGGCAATCGGAAACCTGCTTTGAGAAAATATGGGTGTCAGGGACCAGCAGTTAGCGTAATGGCTATATCACTGGACTCCCACGTAGTTGACTGCGGTTCGAGTCTTGGACCCGGTGGCTTAAACTCACGCCGGGCGCGTGTGCGTGTGTGCCCAAGATCCTGAGAGGAGAATGGAGGAGAAGGGATTGTGGCGTGGCCATCACCCCTGGGGGGTGATTTCTCACTTTCTGTCTCTCTGTCTCTCTCTGTCTGTCTGGCGAGCGCACACGACCTATAGCAAAAAAAAAAAAAAAAAAAAAAAAAAAAAGAAAAGAAAATGTGGGTGTCAGAGTCAAGCTTGTTGAGGTATGAATCATTATGCTGCTTTTTTTTTTAATCTGTTACTTTGGAAAAGTTAACATTTCTCTATCTTGGTTTTCTCACTAAATATGGGTATAACTGTGGCTATCTCAGGATTTTTGTGAGGCCCAAGCATAATAATAGTTAGTATATTATGGTTGGCAACTAGTAAATGTCTATTAAGATGACAATGAAGATAATGAAGCTGTATCTTAACATGTAATTATAATTTTGCTTATTCAAGGCCAAGTATTTCGATTTAGTGGAGTTGGCTGAACGTAATAAAATCTCCTGAATTTCAGGAGCATGGTTTCTTTGTTCTCTCATTTTTTGTGCTACTTCCCTTGAACAGGTAAACAAGTTCCAATTGACTGACTCAAGACTTTTTATCAATGTATATTATGCTGACTTCACTCTCACATGCTCTCAGGACTATAATTCATCAAATCAAGAGAGCCAAAAATGTGTTGGTGGAAAAGAAATGAGGAAGAACTGGAGGAAAAAGGGTCCCAAGTTTATTCACTGCTAATATTTATTACATAAAACAATGACCACCCTTCAGACATGTTTGTTCTCTGCACTACTGGAGACACAGAAGATGATATTGCTTAGTTGCTGTTTTAGTCATTTACTAGGTAGACTTAAGAGGTATGGCTATTTCAGGGTGCTTTCAGCATGCAGTGACATTTTTGCCTTAAAACATTCATGAGTGTAAGTCTGGGCAGGTCATGATTGAAAGACAGCGCCATCTATAGGTGAGTGGTTTGTAAGAAAATCAATTCCCTCACTGCATCGTGTTCTGGGTAACATTTATGAGGCAGAGCCGGTCAAAGGGGCTTGAGGTTTAGCAGTGAAGCTAAAACAATAACTAACATTGCAATACCAGGGGATCTCAAATCTCATCCACGCAGTGTGGGACTTTAGCGTGAACAGGGGCTTCGGGCTCAACTAGACTTTCATTCCTGTCCTGATTTGAGTTAGCAACTGTGTGACCTTGGGCCTGATACTGAACCTTTATGAGAAATCCTTTCTGAAATATGAGCATGAAACCCTCTGCCCAAGTGGTAATGAGAACACGATGAGATTAACGTGATAGTGATCTGTACTGTAGATGCTTTGTACATATAAATGTGTTTGTTTTATTCTTTCCTTGTCTTTCTCCCCAGTCTTGTAAGGTCATTAGGGAGATCAGCTTTTAGAGGCCTAATCAATTTTATAGATAGCAAGTCATATGCTGGGGGAGGTGTATTGAGGACTTGGAAGCTTTTTGGTAAGTGGAGGTCAGGGCAAGAGCCAGTATTTATATTTTGTGACACATTGGTCAGCTGTTCCAGTGAATCAGGCTGGCTGAGAGCATAGGAGATACTAATGAGCTACTGCATATGGAAGTAATTTGTAAAGTGTCAAGGGCTCTAGGACCATATGGTGTTTACCATCACCATGGCCAGTGCTTACGCCTTTCTTTCTCATTTACATATTAGATCATTGAAATATCAAGACTATAACCTATATATCTCTTATTTTCTCTTTCTCTCTCTCTCTCTTTGGGGCGGGGGTAAGGATAATTGTGCTTACTGGAGGGAGACAGAGTAAGAGAGGGAGAGAGAGGGAAACTGAAAAATTATTTCCTCAGGAGGGATGGCCACTCTGCAATCCACTCCATTCTCTTGGCATTTTGAACACACACACACACACACACACACACCCCTAGCATGTTTTTCAAGCTGCCAGGTAATCGGCCATGTGCGATCCAGTTGCCTTAACCTCCACACCACCTCCTGGCCCTCAACTTTCTTCTTTAAAAAAAATCCTATCATTTAAAATGTCACAAATATTAAAAAGTCACTGTAAGAAAGGTATACATGTGGATAAACAAAATGAAAATAATAATCACCTAACAATAATATGTCGACTAATATCCTTTCGGTAATTTTTCTTGTGTTGTAGTCATCATTAACATCATCATCATTCTCTCTGCTATCATTGAAGCAAGCATATAATACCTACCTAGCACCAGATACTGCTATAGGTATTTAAAAGGTATTACTGGTAACTCACATAGTCCTCACAACCACTTTATGAGATAGTTACCATTAATATTATATCCATTTACAGACAAAGAAACAGAAACATAGAGAAGTTACATAGCTGTTAAATGGATGGAATTTGAACCTATTGGGACCCTTGGATAATTATTTTAATAGCTATGCTAATACACATACACATTAAAAAATAAAACTGGGTTTAGACAATGAATAGAGTTCTCTCTGTATGTTATGATTTTTCCCATTTCATAGCTTATCTGAATTTCTTACTAAACTTTTGAGAATGTTTTAAAGATCGAAACAATGAACATAAAATGTACTGATCTCATTAAAAAAAAGAAAAGAAAATAATTGCTGAATTTAACCAAACTAACCTGGAGATAAATTTTAGATATTCTTCAACAGAGTTGATGTGAAGGGCGGATGAGTAGAAATTGTTCCAAAAGAAATACAAGATAATAGTCATATAGTCTAGCTGAGGAGAGAAATGAAAGCAGAGTAAAAGTTTGGTAGGGATTGGGAAAGTGAGATAAGTTTGCACTGAGGAGGTGAGGGTTTCTGGTGATGGTAGGGACTGAGGAAGGTCTCGAGGGGTAGGAAAGGCCAAAGGGTTGGCAGATGTGGGTGTTAGGGTGGCCAAGGACCCAGAAATAATAACAGATGAACAAATGAATAAAGACAAAAAACCAAAATCAAACAATGAATGAAAAACCTGAGGCTATTTAGCCTGGAGAAGAAAAGAATCAGAGAAATATCAATGCTTACTTTAAGAATTTTAACGGCTATCTGTGCTGAAGGGCTCAGGAATACTGTGTTGTTCTGGAGAACAAAAATAGGACAAATGAATGTGAGTAGAGTGGGGAAGACTTAAAACCAAAATGGAGAAAAACCTTTCAAAATCAACTACGATGAGCAACAAGAGAAAGAATTACTTTTACAGTTGTAGTTCTTGGCCACTATGGATGTGTAAGCAGAGGCTAGAGAAACATTTGCTAGAAATTGTGTGAAGAAAAGCAAAGCAAATTGTGCAATAATAAATATAATATTACTTTCTATTTTATAAATTTATATATGTATCATATGCACACACAAACACACCAGACTGATACACATTGGTCTTCTACAACCTTAAAAAATAGTTTTTAATGAATATATGTTAAACTATTTAGAACAAGCTAATACACACACGCATTCAATTTAGAAAAGCTTAAGGAGTTTAGTTACTTTTTCTGAGGTCACAACTAAAAGAAAGCCAAGATTTAAATCCATCTCTGATTTAAAGCCTAGTCTTTTTCAGGAAACCAAAGCCCCACACTTGTAGGGATTAAGAAGGAAATGGGTTGACAAAAAGGTGGAGGTAGTAGGCATGGAATACACAGTTGTAAGATTAAGAGCTCTTGAAATAGCAAACAGTCAATTTGGGGAGGTCACTAGAAAGTAACAGAGAGATCAGTTAAGTCAGTTGGAACTAAACTGTGACAAAAAATGGGGCTGTTAGAGACTGAGCAGCCAGGGTGTGGTCATTTTGGCAAATGCCAGATAATCAAGATAGAGTTTTTTCCCTTTAATTTTAAAGCCCTTTATAATGAACAAAATGTTCCCAAACAAATATGCTCATTTCTTTTAAACTATTTTTACTTTTTAGTAATTTCTCATCATTTAACAATCTTTTTTTTTTTTTTTTTTAAGTTAAATTTAAAAACATTTTCCTAGTTAAGCTAGAAGTCTATTCTGTGGGAATAGAAGAGTCCTGGCTACTTAGGTGCAGAGTGGACTCTAGCCAAGTCAGGGCCAGAAGTGGTCTCAGTTAAGGTAGAGCAGATACCATCATTTACATAACAAGCTTGGGCTGCTTCAGAGATAGGTAGGTGTTTTACGACCACAGGATTTATGAGGTGTAGCTATAAAATAATCAATCTTTTAAAGCAAACATACCACAATGTCTACATCCAAATGGAAGTTGTCCTTTACCACTGTGACCTTGGGAAACTTTTCACACATCCAAGCCTACACCATTTAAACTTCTCACTAGAAACATCCTTCAGAACGTCTCTCTCTTTCTCCATGGATCTCTTAGTCTCTCTCCCTCTCTCTCACACACATTAGTTTTAGATATAACTAATTTTAAATCACATTTAATCTTGCTTGATAGACAATTTTATTTCTTAGGTGACTTGGCTGTCCAAAAATGGAATGACTTTGGTTACCCAAAAAATCAAATCTATCTTTAAAAGACAGTGCTACCGTGGCAGAAGTAAAACACAAATAGGCCGCTGACTCTGAAGACCATAATCTAAGAAGAGCTGCAAAAGTATTTGGAATACTGGCAGTATCCTTGCATAAGGAATGAGCTTCTAAGTGTACTTCTCTCTCTCTTCCATGTGCCCACGTGGGTTTGATCATGAATAAAGAAAAATATTACAAAAGGAATGAGCTTCTAAGACGCTATTTTGAAGGATACGTTTAAATGTCTAGTTATTATAGTATTTATACAATGAAAATGTACCAAACGTTTATATTCCAACTTGTGTATGATGGTACTTATGTTATCTCTTCATTCTGAATTTATGATCACTACCTACTATTACTCCTTATAGTAAACTTGTGATTAACAGTTCAAAAACAGTCACCCCTATGGTGCTGGATGGTGGCACAGCAGTGTAATGCAATACTCTGAAATGCTGACCTGCATGGAAAGGTTCTGGGTTTGTGCCTGGAGACCTCCCTGAATATGCTCAGCACTTGAGCTCATGCTCCAGGACTGGCTGAGGCTGGGGGTAGATTACAATGTTAATACTCTGTTGGCAGTGTTGCTTCTTTCTATCTTTTTCCCTCTCTTTCTCTGTCTCTCAGAAGGACTAAATAAATACACTTAAAAGAAGCATCTATATACAGAAGTAAGGAAGTTGTGTGGTGAATACTGTTAGTGAAATTATGCAAAGCAGTCACATTTATATAATATTGGATGAAATGTAAATTGAACAGGCTTTTTGGAGGATAAGTTGAGAATATCAAAATTCAATACATACTTTCTGTTTTATTCAGCAATTACAGCTTGAGCTCTTTGTTTTATAGATTTGCACACAAATACACAAATGTATATGCACAACTGTGTTCGTTGCAACATTGTAATAGGAAGATACTAAATACAAATCAAAAGTCCATTGGTATGGACATTGTAAATTATGGTATTTATAAATAATAAACTAAATAATAAACAATTGAAAAAATAAAATAAGGTATGCAGGACATAATCTTAGAACTGTGTATATTTCTCTTTCATACTATACCCAAAAGAAATTCAGAAGAAAACTGTATACATATATGTACATATTTATGGTAAATATCTGGAAGTTTACATAAAAAAGTGATACTAATTAATTTTGGATAATGAAACAGAAGACCTATTATAGATGATAAATTAATGTTTTATTGTATACTATTCCTAGGTTTAAATTTTTATTTATTGTGCACATATAATCTTTTCAAAATAACAATTAAAAAAGAGAAAGTAGGGGGCTGGCATGTGGTATGGTGGTTAAGGTGTTGGACTCCCACATGGTGGACCATGGTTTGAGTCCCAGATCTGGTGGCTTGCTTTCTCACTTTTCTTTTCTCTCTCAGGTCAAATTAAAAAATAATAATGAATAAAACTAAATAAATAATTATTGTAAAAGAAGAGAGAGGACATATACAATGAGTAAGTGTATGGTAGTGAGAACAAGTTTTGCTCTTTTTCCAAAACTATAAACTGAGCGTTGATTCTTGTTCTTTGAGTATGTTTGGAGGGGCAAAGGGAGTGAATGCCGAAGGGTATTGGTCATAAGGATCCAATCAGAAGACAGGCAAGATGTCCTGTTCATTTGTTACAGCTGAAGTTTTAAGCCTAGAAAATAATATTCTGCATCAAACCTATCTTGTACATTGTTTGATCTCTTTTACTTAAAAAAGGAGACATTTTATTGATTTGCTTAACATTTGACCATTCAGTAGCCTACTGGGGATAAATACATTCTTTAATCACACTAGAGTAAAACATATTGACAATTTGGGACCAGCAGTTAGCATAATGGCTATGTTGCTGAACTCCCATGTAGTGGACTATGGTTTGGGTCCCGGACCCAGTGGCTTAAACTCACGCCGGGCGCATGTGCATGCGTGCCCAAGATCCCGAGGAGAAGGAATTGTGGTGTGGTCATCCCCCCTGGGGGGGGTGATTTGTTGCTTTCTGTCTCTCAGTCTCTCTCTGTCTTTCTGGCGAGCGCATGCGCCCTGTAGCAAAAACCTCATATATATATATATATATATATATATATACACACACACACACACACACACACACACTATATATATATATATATATACATATATATATATATATATATATATATATACACATACATACATATATATATATACACACACAATTTAATAAGTATTTCATAAAAACCAAGGAGAACTCATAACATACGTGCACAACATAAAGTATTATTCAGCACCGAAGAGGATGAATATGGATATATATCTTTGATTTGATTATGTATACTTTATTCACCCTTTAGAAAACCATACTGTAGCCCACAAAGATAAACATAGATTATATGTAAGCCAGAAACAATAATTTAAATAAAATAAGAAAAAAACCCAGAGCAACCTAGATGCATTGTCACCTTGTAATTTTTAAGGTTGAATTAGTCTCATTAAATTGCCTCCATCTCTCACAGTTGGTGGATTAGGAAGATACTGAGTTTATGAGAGCATCAAAGAGGGAAGAAAGAGAATTATTTTGGAGGGAAGGATGGTTCGTATGAGCGTTTTGTATTTTTGGAAGGGAACTTCGAGGGCATTCAGTGTTCTGCATGGCTCTTCCGAGGCTCTTGGGGTAAAGGAAGGCAGAAAGGAGAGCACGGGGAACAGGAGGAGCCCGAAGGTCAGCTTACTCCATCACAGTAATAGGGCCAGGTTCTGGAAGGGAAGGAGTATGAATTTATTATATACGATGTCGGAACGTGAACAGTCACTCAGAACTGTGAATCTGGATGGCTTTCAGAAGCAGAAACCCTTTGTCTCCTTCTCTGCTTTGTCTGACGTGAAAGACAATGTCTCAGTGTACGAGGTGAGATAGGATGGTGAGATAGGCTCTAGAATCAGACAGAACTGGGTTCAAAAACGGGCTGAAACACTACAACTGGTTAGCACTGGGTGAATTACTTAATAGTTCCGTGCCTCAGTTTCTTCATCTGGAAAATGCTGGTCATACTGTCTAAGTTACTTGCAAAGATTAGGTAAAATATTGAAACGTTTTCGGACTCCTGTGCACTTAATTGGGTCAGTATAGATGTTGCAATAAGTGAACAACTTTTTATTTATGGAGTAAGCACTATTTTTTTTTAAATAATGTGGGCTTGTTTACTTCTAACTTGGAATTATTGTCATACTCTTTATGAAGTATTTAACATACTCAAAGCCCAGCTTGAGGTGTTTTATAGGAAGTATTTTAAAACCTATCAACCATCTGAGATGATTAGGTGTAGCCTTTTTTATCAATGAAAGATCTGGAGCCCAGAGAGGCGAAATAAGGACTAAGCAGTAATGTCAAGATTGTCAAGATCTGACTTTCTCTTGAAGAGTAAGGCAATGAACCAGCTTCCCAGGTGACAGGGAGAGGGATTAGTTTGTCTGACAGATGGCAGATCATGAAACCAGCAGGCCCCAGCTACTTCAGTGGTAAACTGGAGCTAAACGTTTCAGAGCTGGGCAGACCATGTGGCTAAGGCATTATTAGGCAGCGACTGGAGACAGACAGATGTAAGGGGACTGGACAGAATCAAGAGGTATCATGGAAAGGAAGAAGGAGAGCCGGAGAGATTTTTGGAAGTTTTCAGAGCAGCTTCACCTGTGGGGAGACAGCCTAGGGTAGGAGGGACCGTTGGAGGATGTGGAGTGTGCCTGGCATTTTCATCATTCTTCTGCCCTTATGCTTCCTTAGACTTTTCATTGTGATTTTACCTACATTCGATGTTAATTTTTTTTTCCTTAACTTGCCTTTCCAATTATAAGACTAAACATGAAGATTTTATTTTTACATGTAATTACTAGAGATTTTTCCTCCCAAATTTATTTATTTTGAGAGAGAAAGAGAGCTAGGATCACAGGTCCACTGGGCGTGCCTGCTGCGTTCAGGTCAACCCAGGGACTGAGCCCGGGCCTTCTGCGTGACTCCAGTTCGCACACTGGCCCTCTAACACCGGCACCACTGTGGCTGGGCTTAATTACTAGAGGATTTAAAAAAGGTTTTCAGACAATGTCCCCTGGGGTTACTATCGTGTTCTTTATTCTCATTATTCCACAGTTCAATCGGAAGTTACTCCCCATCTTGGAGTTTCAAGAGACAAATTTTGCTCAGGTTACCCAGAAAGAGCAATTTTTAGAGGTAAGGGCTTCCCTGCCTAGTTTTTAATTCAGAGAAGCAAAGATATCCCATTTTCACATGTGTCATATTTGGAGCTGAGCTGACTTTAACGGTAGATGGTTTTTCTCTCTCATCTCTGATACACGATGGTGCCGAGAGCAATGTGTGCTTGCTGGTCGCAGATTCCACCAATGGGTGTGGTGTCACGTTGGGCGCTGTGTGCTGTGCAGCTTCTGCTATTGTCTACAGCATTTCCTCTCTTGTCTCAGAGGTTCATACTTTCTCAGGCAAGGGCAGTTTTAGGTCCAGATAAATGTCTGGGTTTTCTTACTCCGAGGATGAAAAGGGCGTGGTTGGGTGGTAGTAGTAATGTAGAGTCATATTTCTGGCAGAAATTCTACTGTGGGGAAAGTCTGTAAACAAAAAAGTAAACCGAAGATATGAGTCTTCTCAGTTAGAAGATTTCCTTGTTGATATAAAGTGAGGAAAAACAGAATAACATTTGGGGATAGAAAATATAAGGCTAAAAGGGAAGTAGAAAAATGAATTAAGCATTGGGGAAGACTTAGGAGATAGGTAAAGTGCAAAAGCAGATCATTTGCTTTTTCAATTTGGCGTGGAGAGAATAAAATAATGTTTTCTGACTAAATTAGTAACACTTGAGTCTGTCCATCTTTGGCACACCCACAATTACACTGAGCTCCTAAATTACACATATGATAGCAAATTTATGTGTTTGAGATCCTGCTTGTGGTGAGAGGCCTGGGAGTTGCAATAGCCAGAGTCAATACAATGTATGCGTAAGAGGTGGTGTCCTCAAATCGGATTAGAGCCTCTTCTGGTCACCTTGGTTACGAGTATTGTTTCTCTGTAAATGTGAATTCGTATCACATCAGGTCATCCGATTTTTCTTAGCAAAACTGTAGATTATCTTTGAGAAAAACTTAACCTAAACAATGGAAACATATACTGTACACATACATGCACAAATACACAAACACATATATACAGTATCTACACACTTAATTGTGTATAGTGAAGCTAACACACACCACAGAGTGGTTTAGATACCAGTAACAGCTTATCTTCTTTCATTCACCAGGATCGTGATAAACATGGTCTGGGGAATGCTTGGTCTGGGCGGTCCTGTTTTTATGTTTATCTCTTCCTGTCATCTGAGCTTTGAGTCACCTGTTGATCTGTGTCCATGTCAGAGTGCTGGGTCATATCCTACGCTGTCCAGGTACTATTGGTTACTTTTTTGAATCAAAGCTTATTTTCCCCTTGAAGAGAATTCTGTTTCCTGTGATTGTTCAATGCCTCACGTCTCCAAGGCAGATGCTAAAGCATGTATGTATTGGGCAGGTGACTTCTTTTCTTACCTTCGAATTCTCCAGGTAGATGACATGATGGGGGTGTGATCCATCTGTCATCTAGGGGTGGTTTCAAATTGTCTTGGCTACATATTTGCACAAGCTGTCTGTGACTGGGACTGCTGTCCAGATGGGCTTTAGAGACGTCTGTGGCTTTTGAAGGGAAAGTTAGTTTTCTTTTAAGACTCATGCAGTCTTTAAAGCCTCTTAGCTCTTTAGTGTGTTCCTGAGTCTCATATTGCTGCCTCGACTGCCTGGTCATACTGAATAGTTATCTTGCTATTTTGTTAAGATTTAGCTGTATAGCAGGTGGTGTGATAGTTAAAGTGCTGGACACTCCCACATAGCCAACCATGGTTTGAGTCCCGGACCTGGTGACTTGCTTTCTCACTTTCCCTCTCTCTCTTCCTCTGTGTGTGTGTCTTTCTCTGATCAAATTAAAGTAAATAAATGACTAAATAAAATTAAATAATTAAAAATATTATAAAAAAGATTTAGCTGTATGTGTGTGTGTTTTAAAGCCATATAAATGTGTGTTTACTTGTGTGCATACACACATATGCACAATGATGTGTGACTCATAAGTGTGAAAAGTAAGATTTTGATCTTTTCAAAGAGTAATTTATTTAATTTAATTTGATTTATTTATTATTATTATTTCTAATTTTCTATAGGGCACATGAACTCACCAGAGGGAGACAGCACATGCATGCATGAGAGAGAAAGTGAGAAAGCACACTGCCAGGTCTGGGACTTGAACCACAGACACCCATGTGGCAGTCCAGTGCCTTAATCACTATGCCACCTGTTGGCCCCAAGATTTTGAGTTTTAATTAGAGGAAAATCAGAACTATTTATAAAAAGCTTGTATTATATTTTTTAAAAGTAGAAATTCATGAAGGTAGTTGATTCTTAAGCACTTCCTAAATGCCAGGGACATTTTACCAACATTTTCCCATTTAATTTTTAACAACTTTAAAAGATAGAGCTGTCTTTTCTTAGACATGCGAGAGCTGAGGTTCTGAAATGTGAAGTAACTAGCCAAAGCCACAGTAAAATGCCGGGCCTGGCCTGGTGTCTGTGACACCCGGGGTCACACACTAGGCCAGGTTTCAGTTAATTTGCAGCCCCTTGTCACATTAACTTCATAATCCTTCTTTCATCTAGTAAAAACAGTAATAATCACACAATACAACTATTTGCAGTGGCCTCCAGCCAAGGCCATTTGATTCAGAGTTAAAAACCTACTATTTGTACCATATTTTACTTTGTCAAAATCTGACAAGGGTCGCTTTCACATCTGAGGGAAACCAAACTAATGTCTTTCAATCTAATATAGAGACATAGCAAATGATTAATTTTATATGTTTTGATCGGTCTCTATATCTACCCTTCCCTCTGTTTAGAAAGTGGAAAGCTTAAAATTACTTTTGAAATATTTCTTCTCTAAGGACAAATAAATGACTAGGTGTCTCTTTCCAAGGCAACAGCTTCTCAACACAGTGAAAATGAAAAGCCATGACTTTGAGAGCTCGTTATCCTTTCTAATGTATCACACTACCTAGTGTCTAATCTCTCTGATGGCATGGATTTTTTATCTATGAATAGCCCTTTGTTAATAATGTATAGGGACTTTGGATATGCCAAGCTGTTACTGGTGTTTTTAAGTACTGAAAAATTCTCCAGTTTTATCTAGAGAGTCTGGAGTTTCTTTAACATATTATATGATTAGCAACTGAAACTATAACAGGAAGGAAGGATGTACGCATGCATGAGCATTTATTATTTGCCTAACACATCAGTAGGCACTTCACATATTGTATAATGACTTTGTGAAGCTCATATTAGCTTCATTTTCTAGTAGATTAAAGTTCAGAAAAATTAATTACTTCCCCCTAGCTGTACGGATAGCAGGATTTGAATCTGGTCTGGCCAACACCAGAAAGACTTCACGTTTCTTTGTTTTATGGCTCGCATCTAGTTTGAAAAATTAAATGCATAGAATTACATGTCTGGATCCCCTCAACAAAAAAACTGAGCACTCTTCTTACTGAAGTAACACACACACACACACACACACACACACACACACACACAAATCCTGCCTTTCCCTCCTGTAAGCTTCCCAAGGTTGAGACGAGCAATCCTGGAGCACCTGGAAATGCTATTTGGAGTAACTGGAATCAAATATCATTTAGAGCACTTCTTTCTTGCCATTGTCTTTCTGGTCACATGAAAGTTTCTTTTCTTTCTTTTTTTTTGGATGGAAAGTTTCAAACTATACTAAAAAAAGAAAATACTGTAGTGAGCAACTGGGTACCTAAACCCAGTTTCAATAATTTATTTATTATTTTTATTTATTTAGAGAGAGATTTTTGCTATAGGGTGCATGCACTCGCCAGAGAGACAGAGACAGAAAGCAAGAATCACCCCCAGGGGGGATGGCCATACTGCAATCCCTTCTCCTCCATTCTCCTCTCAGGATTTTGGGCATGCATACACACATGCCCGGTGTGAGTTTTAAGTCACAGGATCTGGAACTCAAACTATAGTCAACTACGTGGGAGTCCAGCAACATAACTATTAATGCCATCTGGTGGTCCCAATAATTTATTTTTTCAAATTATTTTTATTGGACACATAATAATCGTATATATTTATGGGATGCAGTGTGATTTTTATCAGCACATAAAAACAATGTGTAATGATCAAATCAGGATAATGGGCATATCCATCATCTCAAGTCAGTATTTTCTGATCTTATTTTTGTTTTGTATAAGAGTGACATAAATTGTTGTTTGTCTGTGTTCGGTGGTAAGATAACCATATGCTTTTATTTTCTAGGTCCTAGTTCTTATCCTAGTATGGGAATAGAAACTTCTGTTTCAGTATAAACTGTCAGTGGATTATCAACAGTGATTTTAAAAAGCCCAATGTGAGCGATAATAAATCAACTATCAAAATAAGAAAAAGGAGGGATATAAATATTTCACCTTGGTGATAAAGCAAATCAGAAGATGAATAGGTAGACCTGGAGCATAAATACAGACCTTTGGGAGCCATTCTGTTCCCACAAGTGCATGCCTAGTGGATCCATTCCTCCAGATTGGAAGGGCAGTAAAAGAGAACCGTCAGAATAAGGCCAGTGATTACCTGAGAAATACAACCGTCCTTTTCCACACGGAGTGTCTCCCTTAGGTATCATAGCTCATCTGATGTTAGAGAAATGGAGATTAAGAGAGAAATGTGTTATGCTTTCATTTTTCAATTACATACATGCTTATGAGCTGGGACATGGATCACAAAAGATGGAGGATAATAAAAAGGATTTGGGTTTAACATTGTAATTATAGTGTGCTTATATTTATCAAAGGATTGTATTAATTTTTGCCATTGCCTTGAAAAAAGTCATTCTGTCATGACCAGACCCCATTGAAGCATTTTTCTTGTTCTACCCACCTTCAGTCATACCTCCTTCCCTCTCTCTATTTCTCTGTCACTCTCTTGTATTACCTTAATGACAGGCTGTAAAAGGGTTCTGTCCTTCCTTAGTATATAAAAACACATTCAAAATATTGACAAAGTTATGATTAAACAGATCTGATTCTAAGAGGTAAGCTAATATAAATAATCCTGCTAACAGATATGATCACTGAGGCCAGTGGAAAGCCACAGCCCTGCTGGCCAATTTCTCTGTTACCAGGGCTTCTAGCTCTATCAAAGCTCACCTCCAGCTCCAGTTTTCAGACAGTAGTGAATCTACTTCCTCTCAGAGCTGTCTCAGATCTTTTCCTTCTCGAGCCTGGGAAATTTTTCGCCCCTTTTTCCTGATATAGCCCTAGAAAAAATTATGGAAAATATAAATAAACCTCCCTTCCTTCTTTTCTTTGTTTTTATGTTTTAGTGAGAGGGGGAGGTGGGAGGGAGGTAGTGAGAGAGAGAGAGAAAGAGAGAGAGAGAGAGAAAGAGAGAGAGAAGCCAGAGGGACAAGGGCTCCATGGAGAATGATCAGTGTAAGGCTGGGGCCAGGGAAACACCAGAGAGAGAAAGAGAAGTATTTTGACAGGGTTTCTCCATGTTGCGATCCTCCTTCCGTAGCCTCCCTGTTTAGCTAGGGCCATAGGCACATGTCACTATGCCTGACTTACTTAGATTGGCACAGAAACTGAACCCAGGTCTCCCATGAGGCCTCGGCCACTGGGCAGAAGTGTCCTCCTGCTTGTGCCCCTGTGGCTGACTTAGATAAAAATTTCTTTTAGAGTACTTGCCTAGTACAGTGCATAGGTGTCTATATTTATACCTCCCATGGAAGGGAGAAACAATAACTTGTCTTAACTTGTGCATAAATTCAGAATCTTACCCCCCAAAAATGAATCCTTTACTTAATGTGTGTAGACCCAGAATGCTTTTATCTGAAAATTCAATCTATTTATAAAGCAAAGCATAGGACCATGCTTGGTGATTTTCCATCCAGAATCACCTGTTGCTATTTTTATTTCAGTGCTTCTGTTTTTTTTTTTTTTTGCCTCATAGGTGCATGTGATTTGCTAGACTATACGTTTTGATTTTAGTTCAGAAAGTAGAATTATAATACTTACAGGATGATAAAAAATAATCTAAAACATTGTTTTTGCACCAAACAGAATTGCTTTTCCATTGATGACATAATAAATATAACAAAAATAATAATGAATGTTCATTGGATGTTTGATCTCTGTTAGAACTGTATTAAGTGCTTTACTTGCATTATCTCATTTTGCCTCACAATATCCTTATTAGGTAAGTTCTATTATAATTCCCACTTTACATATGGGGCATCGAGTCTTGGTTAGCTGACCTGCTTTGCAGAAGTAAGAGCAAAGCTGGGATTGGAGCATGTGATGATTGACTCTAAAATTCAAGCTCTTATACATATACAGATACCCTTGAACACAGAAGCAGTACTTGAAGGTGAACTTGTCATTGCTAAGGCAGAGATAAGCATAAAAAATTAACTAGGGATAATATGGATGGGTTCACTAGGCAAGATCAGGTTGAAAAAGGCAAAGGAGATGAGAAATGGCAGTAGAGAGGAGAGGAAGGATGGTTAGTGGATTAGACAGATAAAAGTGCTAGGGGGATTCAAAGTATGAGAGGTTGGGGACAAGCGATAACATGAAACATCCACTCTAGTTTATGAATCACTTTAGGAGAAATGGTGGTCTATTGCTTTGCTATTTTGTAACAACATGCTTATCAAACAAGCTAATGGGAATCTATATAAATACACTGCTTTTAGAGTCTGTCTTCTCCCTGATGGATTAGAATTGGGTTCTAACTTCCTTTCCTGATGCTATGATATACGATGTTCCCTTCCTATGTCACTTTTTTAAAAAACACCTGAGATTGATTGAGAGAGATAAAACCCACTTATACTTTTGATTCATATTAATTGCCATAGGTTACTAAATATAAATTCTCTGTTTTGGGGTCTCATTTGAAAGCATATTGAGTATATATATAAAGATAATAACCTTGAAAGTTTGAAGGTGTCCTCAATAGCTAGTCTTATGATAGTTTATGATATAATTTGTACTTGACATTTGATAAAAGGTTTTATCTGCTATGCTTTAATTGGAATAGATAACTTATCTTTTCAAAATAAAGACTGTTTCTTGATAAAAAGGAATTTGATACAGAAGTAAAATGTAATACTATCAAAAATGTCTAAATGGGAAGAATGATCATTGCATATGATAACTATTGTCTATATACTTGTATGTAAGGTTGATTCATATTTTGAAATATATTCTAAACTATAAAAACCATCACATTTTAAACTCCCTTTAGCCAAGTTTTTAAAATGCCTGTTTACTTTTAAAGTCTGTTTATGTCACTGAGGAAAAATTATTATATTTTAATTGTTAAGACTTCTGATTATGTGAATTCTTTTGATGTTTCTTACGGTCATATAAAATATTTTACTTCAAAGGAAAAATGCTATGACTTTTAGTGCTTTTAGAATTTAAGCTGTTTCCTATTTTGTTGATTAAGACAGAAAAGTATTGAGTATGAATAAAGAACATGCTATGTTGAGAAGAAAATTAAGGTTCCTGATGTTTCTCTTCCAGATAGCACAAAAACTAGGAATACCACAGGAATTTTTCAACATTATTAACCTCTTGACAACATGTGGGTCGTATAAAGGACAAATGAATGTTTTGGAAGGACTGAGAATGCCAATTTTAACAGACTGTTCAATCACTGTAGACAAATATTTGTGTTCTTGGGGATTATTTGATTCTTATCAAAGCAAATTGAATTGGAACCATAGCATGTATTAAGTCATTGGTACTTATTGTTTAATTCCTTTTCCCATAGACGTTTCTATGTACTAAAAGAGCACTAAGTCATCAGTTAGACATACCATGTAATGATTCTTATCATACCCAGACAAAATAAAAGCCTTTTAAGATGCTGCTTCACAAGACAACCGCATAACTTTCCTCACAAGAACTTCTTAAACAAATAATTATTTTTAAAGCAATTGGTTCTATCTCTTACTCCAGGTTAACAAGAACAATTCCAAAGTGTCTAGACCATTCCACATTCCATATGACTAACCATAATATCCAGAGCTTGGAAAATATATAAGCATCTCACAAGAAGTTTTTTTTTAAGAGGTTTTTTTTTTTTCTCCCTATAGAGCATGTATGTTCACCAGAGAGACAGAAAGTGAGAAATCACCACCCCCTCGCCCCAGGGGGGATAGCCATGCTGCAGTCTTTTCTCCTCCATTTTCCTCCCAGGATCTTGGGCACAGATGCACACTTGCCTGGTGTGTTTTAAACCACTAGGTCCAGGACTTGAACCACGGTCAACTACTTGGTTGTCCAGCAACGTAACCATTATGCCATCTGCTGGTCCCATACAAGAGCTTTTCTTTAATACTTCATGAACATGGGAATTTAAGAAAGCTAATAGAATTAGGTTAACAAGAGAAGAAGACTCAAGCTATAACCATAATCAATGTTATAAATGGCTTCAATTTTATTTGGGAGTTATTGAAAAGTACTCAAAACTTAAACATTGCAGATGTAGCTTCTACATATATCGGAGCTGGTAAATACATAGATCCTAATTGTTGGCATAAATATTTATTATATTCAATGAGGCAGATACAATATGGGGTTTTGTACAAGTCACCAAAAAGAGGCTACTGTGAACTGCAATGATTATTTTATGTAGTTGTGTTTAGGCTAGCCGCCCTTTATGCTTATAGTCATGCCAGAATAGGAGTAGAAACAGGAGAAGGATAATTTAGAGTAAGAAAGTAGGATGAGAAATAAGACAGGTGTTGAATTGCACAATGAAGTCTTTGGTAGTTTGGTGGGCAACTCTGGGGCTATTTATCTGAGCAAATAGGAGGAGAAGTTGTTATAGGAGTTAGCACATGAGAGAAGATCAGGAAGAATGGGGGAGGAGACCAATTGATAAGTCTATGTTTCTTGTAAGCAAAATTTGGAATCCCAAACTTTGGAGATCAGGCAGACAGCCAAGATAAGAAACTTTCAAAATGAAGTCTCACTGCCAGAGGCCAAAAATCTGGTCACAGAACCAGGATTCAGGTTATCAGAACCAGTATCCAGGGTATCAGCACTAACAAATGACCAATGCAAGTGCTTCTACACCTCCTGCTTTAAGCCCAACTTTGTGAAAAGTTTTAAAGAGCTCGAGTCTACCTATTTATTTATTTCTTCAATTCATACCTATTACATGCCAGGCATTTTATAAGGAGCAGAGACTGTTAGTAAACTCATAGACATCTTGTCTATTTTTATAAAGGGGACATACAATCAACTTGTAAATAAAAAAAGGGACAAATAACTCTTAAGAGTAAATAAACAGGCTGATAAGTCTGAGAATCCAGGGAAGGTGCTTTAGATAGAATGCCAGAGAAAATCTTCTCCAAAGAAGTGATATTTGAAGATGAGAATTGAGTTTAAGATTGAGCAGAGATTTGAGGAGTTGGAAGAACACTCTAGAATCTAGGTCAAGTGAGGACCAAGTATAAAGGCCTGGAAAGGAGAAAGGCCTTGGCCTGTTCAAGCTTCAGAAAGCAGTGGATTTGGGAGATAGAAAGCAAAGAGAGAGTGGTGTGAGTTGGGTATAGAAAAAGTGACAAGAACCAGATCATGCCATTAGAAGGGAAAAGCCACTTAACTAAAGTGAGGAATGGGCCAAGTAATCTGTTCTACGAACAGATATGAGTTCACTTCCTTATGGTTGCAAACTGGAAGATTATAGTGACTAAATATTTTGTTGAAGCAGTCTATACATTGTGAAGAATTTACTAAGGAAATTTCCTACAACAGAGATGTAAATCTGAGCAGACCATTAGTACTAGATTGTGGTGTTCAAATTAATGAGAGCCTAGGGTTAAAAAAGTGACTTCAAAGCAAAGCATTACAGTCTAAGAGAGTGGTGGTAGTAGCCAGAGGGCTCTTTCTTTAGATGATGAAACTGCTTTGCAGAGGATAGCGGGTCAGAGTTGTGAGTCACCCAGCGTGGGCAGATTTTAGTCAGGGCATAATGTGAGTGATCCTGGAGGCACATGAATAGCAAGATGGGAGAAACACACAGCATAATTCTTCTTGTATTTCCTTTCTTCTGTAGAGTCAGCTAAGTCATAGGTCCCTGAAGAAGGTTTTCCAATTTGTTAGTAACATACCATGCTGTTCCTTTAAATATTTTTTTAGAGGTTTTTGCCACAGGATGTGTGCACTTGCCAGATAGAGAGAAAGAGAGACAGAGACAGTGAGAGAGAAAGTGAGAAATCACCCCACAGGTGGGATGGCCATGCCACGATCCCCTCTCTATTCTCCTTCTGGGATTTCAGGCATACACACACACTCACACGCACACACACCCAGCATAATTTTTCAAGCCACTGGGTCTGGGCTCAAATCATGGTCAGCATCAGCCATGTGGGAATCGAGCACCTCAACCACTATGCTACCCGTTGGCCCTATGTTCCTTTGAATTTTTAAGGTATATATATATATATATATATATATATGTATATATATATATATGTATATATATATAAACATTTTAAAGTAAACATGAAAAAATTTAAATAATAGCCACACAATAGTAGAATATGTTGACCCCTCTCTTTTGGATTAAATTGTGTCCCCTAAAAAGGTCAGCTGAAGTCTTAATCCCCAGACAGAACCTCAGTATGTGATCTTCTGTGGAAATAGAGCCATTGCAGATGCCATTAGCTAAATTAAGAGGAGGTCATACTCAGTACAATGGGCCTTTAATCCAACATGGTTGGTGTCTTTACAAGAAGATGAATTTGGACACAGAGCCATGCTTAGTGGGAGGAGACCATGTGAAGATCCAGAGACACATGAGAATGCCATGCAAAGATGGGGGCAGGGCCTGGGGTGATACATACATAAGACAAGGAATGACAAGAACTGATGGCCAACATTCAAAGCTAGGAAAGAAGCATGGGACAGATTCTCCCTCAGAGCCCTCAGAAGGAGTCAATATTAACGATACTTGGATCTCAGACTTTTAGGCTCCAGAGCTGTGCGACAGTGTCAGTTGTTTTAAGCCATCCAGTTTGTGGTATTCATTACAGGAGCCCTAGGAAACAATTCAACAAAACAACCCCTTCCCATTTCTTTAGCCTCTTCTCTTCCCATTCTCCCTCACACACTACAATCCAGTTCCTACTGCTAGTGCTCTTTCTTCCTAGAATACTCTCCATGTTTTCCCTTTGTTGTCAAGAACCTATTTTAAAATAATTAAAAAGTTTTTTTAATAAGAATTATTTCAAGTATGCACAGAAAATAATATGATACACACACATTCTTCCAACAAGCAGATTCACCAGATAACAAATTTTGTGCCATATTTCAAATCTCACCTTTCTACCCTAAAAATGCTATTTCTTTTAAAAAAATGATAAATCATGTTTTTGGAAAAAAGAAATATTACCAAGAAAGCCAATACCTCCTTATGCTCCATCTTCTTCCATTACTCTAGTCTCCTAAAATTTTATTTAATTTTAAAATAGCACCTAGAACATCATTTTGTAAAGCCTTTCCTTTGTCACCTGGGATGACTTAATAACTCTGTAATTTGTTGCTGTAATATTTGTATACACAATTTATGTTACAGCAGTGATCATATTATATTTTTACTGTAGTCCTTTTTTCTTTTCTTAAAGAAAAAGGTTTGATCATTTAAAAATTTTTAACTTTTGCCAGGGGGTGCATACACTCACTGGGGAGAGACAGAAGGAGAGGGATGAATGGAGAGAGAGGAGAAAGTACCCCCCTGGCCCATGCTTACAACAACCCCCCTCCTCCATTTCTCCTCCTTTTAGGATTTTGGGGATACATGCACATGTGGCCCATGTGTTTCTCAAACCAACAGGTCCAAGACTCAGACTGTGTGGTCAGTCATGTAGAATCGAACCACCTTAACCTACAGCCCATGGGCTGACCATGACTCGATCATTTTCAATCATTATCTGGTCCCTAAGCAATATCCAACTGTTGGTTAAGCTAAATTTTAATTTAATAAGCTTAGACCTTCACAAGAACTATGATATAATCAAGACTAGATTTTTCTTTCTATCTTTTTTTGAGAAATTAAAACTATGAATTTCACCTATTTAATATGATAGGTTATATTTATTTTTTCCATAATGCTTCCTTTCCATAACTTGTTATGGTATACTATTGGTGGAGTCTATCTCCCTGTCATCCTGATATTGAGCCTGGTCATGTTTATTCGGGTCAATGGAATGTAGGTGAAAGTGATGCCATGCCAGTTCCAACCTCAGACTTCACCTGTGTTTCTGCTCTTGTCATTCTGCCATTTGTCATAAAACCATGCTGTGAGTTTTACTGATGCTGGAATGAACAGATATGTGACACAAACAAAGGCTATTGTTGCCAAGTTTAGTAGAGTCACATGCAAGATTGCAGCTGTGTGAGCAAAATCAAATGCTAGTTGATATCATTTACTGAGATTTGGGGGAATCGTTACACAGCATTCTCATAATAAAAGTCTCACGAGTCATTAATACCCCTAGCTGGTTGATGATAGAGCCAGATTAGTAGCCCAGAGTCTTTCTACTAAGTTAATCTGTGATTAACCACCATATTCAACCAATATTTGTTATGTGTTTAGTGTGGAAGTCAGAGCACAATCCAACACCACCTACAGTCTCTGTCCTCAAAAACAATCATCTACTTATACTAAGAGAAACACACAAAGAAAGTAAATTTAAACCAGAGAAAATGAGAAACACTTCTAATAGCACAAATGCCCTGAGAAAAAATAATGTGTGGGATAAAGAAAAGGAGATGACCATCTTCAAGGTGAGTGACAGCGAAGCAGAGCTGATGCTTCAGGAAAAAGTCAGTCTCTCTCTTCCTGGAATGGCCGCAGATAATGGTTTCAGGTTTTCATTTTTCTTTCTTACCATCGTGTCAGCTCAAGCATGTGTCTTTGCTCTAGGCTAGCTGGTTGTCCTAGGTCTGCGTCCTGCACATTCAGAAAACTATTGGGTTGTTTTGTACGTTTTCACAGAAAAACTGAAAAAGACTTTGTTTCTCTCTCTTCCACAGGGAGCAATTACATACTCTCTCCAGTTCAAGGCTGGGAATGAAACCTGATTTCTCTCAGGTGAGAGATATTCTGTATATGGAAAATTAGGAGAAGATCTTGACTTCAGCAATACTACAGGGAACTGTGGTAAGCACTGAGCTTTTAAAGGCCTTTGTTTTTCATGTTTTGATTGGCCTAGTGAGAAGCCTGGAGCAACTCGCACACTCATCTGTATCCAGATTAGTGGGACTGAAAAATGCTGACACAGGTTTGCAGATCAGCCCTTGTGGCTTGCCAGGGTAAACTTGTGTAATGTACTGTACATCCCTCCTAACAACAGTGGTTCTTTTGTCACTTGAACAGAGGCTATTAAGAACACAAGTCATTAAAAAGAGCTTTAGAAAAGCAGGCCACATTCTCCAATTGTGTGGCTTAAAGCAAACCTCCTAAAATGTCAGCTCAAGAAGAGTGAAGCATTTAATTAATAACTAACAATAGACTCAGAATCAAAATCCTAATTGATTAGACAAAGTGACACTTCCAAATGTATTTTCTAGATGTTAGAAGAAGCCCATTTTTAAAAATTGGGCAATTTAAGTTTAACTGAAAAATTTCTCAAATGTACATATGTATCACAAGTAAGATACCTTCAAATCTTGAATAGGTCTGGGACTCCCTAGCTTATTGATGAAAAGACAAATCAAAGAAGTCATCTTTAGGATTTATTTTTCTTTCTTCTTTTGTATAAACAATTTACCAGAGGGCAGGTTTTTTCACCAGAGAGAGAGTGAGAAAGTAAAGAAGCATTTCCCAGTTGGGAGCTGGGGGTGGGTGTCATGCTACAATTCCTTCTCTTCCATTTCTCCCTCCTTTTGGGATTTTGCACAAACATGCATTTTCATCTGGTGTATTTTTCCAAGCCCTGAGTCTAGGACTTCAACCATGCAATTGACCATGTTGGATTTGCTGTCTTAAGGACCATGCCATGTTCTGACCCAGGTTGATAGCTAAATACTGTTTTTTGCTAGTGTTTTTTCTCTACAAACACTAGTTATATAATTGATATCATACAATAATGTAATTTTGTTTCATGCACTTTTATTTCACTTTTGTTATTCTTTTTTATTTTTATTTTGGAGAGCTTTTTGCTATAGGGCGCATGCACTCACCAGACAGACAGAGAGAGACAGAGAGACAGAAAGCGAGAAATGACCCCCCAGGGAGGATGGCCATGCTGCAATCCCTTCTCCATTCTCCCCTCGGGATCTTGGGCACACACGCACATGCGCCTGGCGTGACTTTAGGCCACCGGGTCTGGGACTCGAACCATGGTCGACTCTTAGGAGTCCAGCGACATAGCCATTACGTCAACTGCTGGTCCCTGTCACTTTTGTCATTCTTTTTTTTTTTTTTTTTTTTTTTTTTTGAGAGGTTTTTGCTATAGGGCACGTGCGTTAGCCAGACAGACAGAGACAGAGAGACAGAAAGCTAGAAATCACCCCCCAGGGGGGATGGCCAACCGCAATCCCTTTTCCTTCATTCTCCTCTTGGGATCTTGGGCACACATGCACATGCGCCCGGCATGAGTTTTAAGCCATCGGGTCCAGGACTCGAACCGCGGTCGACTACATGGGAGTCCATCGACATAGCCATTATGCTAACTGCTGGTCCCAATTTTTGTTATTCTTAAATCAGAGGCTAGAAAGTTTGGGTTCATGGGCTAAATATTGCCTAGTGCCTGTTTTGTTGGAACACGGTAAGCTTATCATTACATATCATATATTGTTGTCATACTACAATAGCAGAAACGAATGGTCCAACAGAGCGATTGAGGCCAACAAAAGCCTAAAGTATTGCTCTCTGTCCCTTTATAGAAACATTGGGGTATTGGGAAAGTCATGACACATTTTTGCATAGAAAAATATGTCCTGACTTTTCTGACAATTCAGTAGTTTGCCAATCCTTAGGACAGATCGATAGAGCCTTGTGTGAATAGTTTTAAGGATCCTGTCAACATATATCAAAAGCTTATGTACCCAGTGATACTTTATCAGCCCACAATTGTCTGATCAAATTAGCTGTTTATTGCTTTAACTATAGAAATATATGAATATGAAATAACCATACATGACAATTAGTTATATATATATATGAATATATTGTATCTATTTAGTAGATATAAAACAGTATCATAGCTCTTTTATTGCTTCAATTTTTATTAATTTCTTTGAGCAAACAAAACAATTTTTCTTTTTAAAATTAATTACATTTATTTATTATTATTTTTAATTTGCTATAGGACATGTGCAGTCACCAGAGAGAGAGAGAGAGAGAGAGAGAGAGAGAGAGAGGAAATGAGAAATCAAGCAAGCTGCCAGACCTGGGACTCAAACCTCAATATGCCACGCAGGAGTCCAGTGATTTATCCGCCATACCACCTGCTGGCCCTTCATTTTTTTTTTAAGTACTTTATTTTTCTCTTTTTAAATATCCTTTGCTCATATTTACATTTTTTTTTTTTTTAAGATTTTGCCATAGGGCACCTGTGCTCAGAAGAAAGATAAAGTGAGCGACAGAGACAGAAAGAGAGAGGCAGAGAGAGGGAAAGTGAGTAATCACCCTCCAAAGGGAATGGCCACACTAGAATCCTTTCTCCTTGATTCTCCTCTTGGGATTTTGGGCATTCGTGCACACGCGCCCGACATGATTTTCAGGCCCCTGATTCTGGATTGGAATCCAGGTTATGTGGAATCCAGCACTTTAACCACCATGCCATCTGTTGGCCCAAACAGAGGTAGTTTTTAAAGAGGTTCTATAAGTTTAGAATATCAATTCTTCTTTATTCCTTTCACATTGAATGTATTTTCTGTTTTTCGCCCTTTAATTTGAGACATTATCGTAAAGGTAGTGATTTAACCAGTATAAAATTTCCTATGTGACTTCTTTTAAAACTTCTAAATTTACGAAATTTTCTGATATGTCATATTTAGAAAGCATCACACTGCTTATAATTTTAAGAAATTATAAAAGAGAATGTTGTTATCTTCAATGTTCCATCTTTTTAAAAAATGAATTTTACTTTTAGAACAATTTTGTACTTACCATATAAAATTAGGATAGAGTACAAAAAGGTCTCATGAAGCCACACCCAGTTTGCCCTGTTATTGATATCTTTCCTTAGTATTTGATATTTATTACAATTGGTTAGCACTATGGACAGATTGTTATTGACTGACATTGATATTTTATTTGAATTTTCTTAGATATTACTTAACATTCTTTTTTCCGTTCCAGGATCTCATCCAAGATACCACATTACACTGAGTGGCTGTCTCCTTAGGTTCTCCTTGGCTCGGGCCAGTTTCTCAAACTTGTTTCTGATGACCTTGCCAGTTTTAAAGCATCGTGATCAGGCATTTTGTAGAATGCCCATCTGTTAGAACTGGTCTCATGTTTTTCTCATGGTAATGAGTATTGGGGAGGAAGACTGCAGAGGTGAAGTGCTCTTTTTATCTTTTCGTATCAAGGGTACGTACTATCACCATGACTTGTTACTGGTGATGCTGATCTTGGTCATCTGGCTGCTGTGTTGCTTGTCAGGTTTCTCCAGGTAATGTTACTCCTTTTTTCACCCTTTCCATATTGTATTCATTAGAAGGAAATCCCTGTGTGCAGTCCACATTTAAGAAGTGGGGGGCTTGGGACCAGATGTTAGCGTAATGGCTAGGTCGCTGGACTCCCACGTAGTCGACTACGGTTTGAGTCCCGGACCCAGTGGCTTAAACTCATGCCGGGCGCGTGTGTGCATGCGTGCCCAAGATCCCGAGAGGAGAATGGAGGAGAAGGGATTTCAGCGTGGCCATCCCCCCTGGGGAGTGATTTCTCGCTTTCTGTCTCTCTGTCTCTCTGTCTGGTGAGCACATGTGCCCTATAGCAAAAAAAAAAAAAAAAAAAAAAAAAAAAATGGGGGGGCTAAGCTCCTTTTTCTTGAGGATAGAATACTTACACAAATGATTTGGGATTATTTTGCATCAAAGATTTTTCTCTATTCTTCCTTTTATTTATTTATTTGATCATTATTTATATCAATATGTATTCATGCATATTTATTTTATATTTGGGTTATAAATGAATACTTTCAAAATTTATTTTGTTATTCAAAGTGTTTCAGAGTTCAGCCTCAGGAGCTCTCTCAGCAGGTTCCGGTATCTTCGACATGCCTCAGCCAATGTAGGACTTTTGATTGTGTGTGTGCTTAAAGCATTTTATTTATTTATTAAACATTTTTCTTTATTCATAGTACATATGAATGTATGAGAGAGAGAGAGCAGAGGGAGAGACTGCAGAAGAGAGAGGAGCACCCTCTACAGGGTCTGGTCACGCCGTGATCCCTTTCCTCCAGGCTTCTAGCCTATCAGATCTGGGATGCTTACATGTGTGCTGACAGAATGCAATCTGCCTGGGCCAGGGATTTGAACTGTGGTTGCCATATGGAATCCTGATTCTCCTGAGCAGTATATTACTACTGTGCCCTGGAGCCAGCCCAATACTTTTTTTTTTCATTTCTGGAACTACAAGATGCTCTAGATTCATTTTGTGTATTTCCTGCCCCAGGCCTAGAATCAGCTATTTCTCCAATAAGCTCTGATTTCCTAACCCTGGTTTCCTTCATTAGAAATCAAGATCTGGGCAATAGGTATGCAGATTGTTACTGGAGTATAGTCACTTCTGGGCCCTCTCACCAGACAGAGCATGGAAATATATCGATATATGTGTACATTAAATTGTATACACACATTTCTGCAAGTTGCCCTCCATATCAATATTAGCTAAACGTGAGTTCATAGCAATGTCTCCAAGTCTAACCCATTATCACATGTATTACCATTATCACACCCTCTAATCCATTGCCATATGCATCATTTTAGCTGTATCCCCCTGCTTGTCTGTAAAGCCCCACTCTAACAGTCAGAGATCTGTCACTGTCTGCCGATTCCAGTATACATGCGTAGCAATATCAGAATTACTAACTTGTACATTTATGGAAAACAAGTTTACTGACTAGAGTGTTTATACACAGTTCCTTTTTCTTTTAGTCTTAGAAATTCCACTCATTTTCAAAGTTATTTAGGTCTTTCATCTGATTTTTAATTTTTATTTTGCTGTATTGTCTATCTAGGTTTATGTGATTTCAGCCCTAAAGCTGACATGGTGATAAAGCGAACAAGTAGTATTTATGCGAGACTTCAAATTCCTAAAGGTGATAAAATATACATGTATTAACAATAAATTATTGATCAAGCAGAAAAGCAAATACTACATTACAGATAGGAAACAGTACAAAAAAAGTTTATGTAGAATTAATCCCACTCATAGATGTAAAGAAGTAAGTTTGGATGGAGGTTGTGTTATGATAAAATAGTTTTCTGCCTTTAAATTTACAAAATTAGGGAGAAGAAATGGAGTTAAGATGTCTGTGGGACACAGAAATGGTTTATTACCTGTTGTTGATGTGTATAGTATTCTCAACTGAACGGGTCTGGGGTGTATTTCATGTTGGGTAAATTCTCTATACAAGCTAACTGATGTATATGTGATTGAATATATAATAATAATAATAATAATAATAATAATAATTTAAAAGAAGGGAAAAATGTGTTGCTTTTCTGTTCTCAGCAGAATAAGTGTAACTGACGTGCCATTAACATTCTATGATAGCTATTGCTTGTACTTGGGAAGAAATAATACATTATAATGTAAAGATATGTATGGACCTTGGTTTCAAACATCAGGTAACACAAAGATAAAAAAATGGACAATAGAACAAGTGGATGATGTGGACTTTGGGGCTCTGGATTCCACAAGATCAGCTGCATGGTTTGCATTTTTAAGCTAGCAGCTTAAAAATCATGCCAGGTACATGTGCATGTGTGCCCAAAATCCCAAGATGAGACTGGATGAGAGGTGATTGTGCCCTGGCTATCCCCTTTGGTGGGTGTTTTTTTTTTTATCTTCTTTCTCTCTCTTTTGCTCTCTCTAGTGAGCACACATGCCCTTTAGCAAAAATAATAATAATAGTAAATATCACAAATACTTGAAGGTAAGTCATCTGAAATGCTCCACAGAACTCCAGCCACCAGTTATCAGTGAAGTATCTGGTTTTCTTTAGGTAGAGCTCACACTAAAAATGAGAATGTAAATGAGCATGAACACTTTTAATTTTGAGATAAAATAGGTCAAGTCATCCTCCCTACTTCCCTGCCTTGTTACAATCTATTTTCTAGTTCTCTTGGCTGAGTGTCTATTTGACTGTTTAGAAGTAAAATACTATCTTTATCTGTTTCACAAATTACTTGTTGAATTTATCCATTAAAATAGTTGTACATAAACTACAAAATGACATTTGGGTACTTGAACTTAAAGAATATATTGCCTCAAATTTTATAAACAAACGAACACTCAATAGTAACTCACACTGTTGACGTATTACTTTCGGTTCATAAAGGACATTTAGAACCTGACACGTATTAGAAATGGGAAAAATTTATTAAGTGCTTAATGAATTAATGGGTGCATTATAAATCAGTAATATCTATCTAAAGTTACCTTTAATTAATTGCTAAAGGCAGAACACAAATCTAGACCTACACAAATCTAGACCTTCTTTCTCTGAAGAACCGTACCATGTCTTATTGCTAATGATAGTATCATCAGTCTAGAACAAATGGTACATACTAACTGCTCAATTATTATTATTGAGTAAAAAAAATAACAAAAAGGATGGTGGTAGACATTTGGAGGAATAAGGATTTTACAAAGGAGAAAATCGTGTGCATTTGTTTATTTTGTAAGTGTTTAAATCATAGCTAAAGGGCTGTAGAAGATAGCATAAAGCCATACCAGAATTGATAAACCCAAATTATAGGATTTTTATAAACTTGTATCCCTCTTTCATCCCTCTTGTATGAAGTTACAGACTGGTGCTTTCAGAATTTCAGTGGCATTTGGTTTGCTTCTACACAGTTTTTTTCATACATTATTTTTTATTTCCTTTTATGTACTTTTAAAGTTTACAGCACTAAATTTACTTACTATATTTATATGAACTTATTATATACTTTCCAAGTATATAGCATAACTTTTCTGGGTATGAGACAAGGTTGTTTATTTCTTGAATACGTAAGGAGAAAGTTTTCTTTTTTTTTTGTTTTCAAAGTCTTTAGACATTTATTTTACAACTTCATGGTGACTAACAATTCATTTTTAAAGACAAAAATGGTAATTTAGAAAATGAACGTGAAAAATAGCATCAATTTTCCCTCTACACACCTACTTGTTTATAACCACATTTAACACGAGTTGATTTGTTTTCCATCTGTATATACTACCACTGGCATTATGATGCATTCATTAGCCTAAGTGTGAAACCATATTGATTTCCTTAACACGCTCTACACCACCTACTAATTGACAAGTAATGGCTAGTTGCTGGTACCTTGTTATCACAGTATCTTTAGGCACGATTTCAAAATGAAACATTTCTTCTCTTTTCCTTATTGATTCAGTATCTGAACTAGTTTGCTACTTCATTTCATTCCTCATTACACAGATACTGCTTTAGTACAAAGTCAGCTGTAGGTGAAGTCTACAAAACAGTTTCCTGTACTTTACTATCCTATTCTTTGTTTTAATTCATCCTCCCCAGTGTCTCAAATATAATCATTCTAAAATGCAAACTAATTATGGCATTCTTCTATTTATCCATCTTTTTGTTTGTCTGTTTTTGTTTTTGCTATAGGGTGCATGTATTCATTGGAGAGAGAGAAAGAGAAAGGGAGAGGGAGAAGTCACCCCACCTGGGGCGAGGGGGATGGGCACTTCACAATCTCTTCTCCTTCATTCTCCTCTCAGGATTTTGGGTGTACATGAGCCTACCATGATATTCAAGCCTCTAGGTCTGGGACTCGAACTGTGGTCAGCCATGTGGGGGGTCCAGTACCTTAACCACTATACCACTTTCTGGTCCCTGTTTAACTTCTTTGAAATTTGTTTCTGTTTTATCATGTCGATTCCAAACTCCTTGAGAAGCTCATACGCAATTACATCAGTCTCTTGTACCCTAACTCACATCTTCACAGTTACACCTCTAATTCCAAACTGGATGCAATGACTCATATTACAATGGAATCTCATACGAAGTGAACACCATTCAGCTTCCAAGCTTTGGGCAGTAAGAAATAGCTAAGCACTGTGAATTTCTCAGCATTCACCTGCTCAGTGATAATGGTGTGATAACTGTAGCAGCCATGTCCTGGCAAGAGCAATGTGGCAAAGGGGAGAGGACTCTCAGGGCTAAAAGTCTGAGTCAGCCTATTAGGCTAAACACCCAGACTAGTTCAAGTGCTGAGGGAAGGTGAGGGAAGTTTGGTAGGGTGGTAGAAGAAGGAGATGATAAATACTTTAGGACCAATTGCAGTCGTGAAGACTATAGCTTATTCTGTTACTATTTTCTGTTAAGTCATGTGTAGAGATTGTGGCTGACCACCACCGTGAAGACTTTGAGGCGGATGGAACTTACTGCAGGCATAGATGAATCTAAGTGTTACAAAGGATAGACTGTATGGGTTGTTCTTGGCTTCCTGACTCATATCCTCTTGGCCTCATCTCTGATTACAGTGTAGATGTGGTGGGTAGTTTGGCTTACGTCACGCTGACATCTTTCCTCAAGTGCTGGGTTTCTGCACTTTTTGTCTTTGGGTTTTTTTCAATGCCACAGTTGACCCTGGGAAGCCCTCTGTTCAAGCAGGCATGCTCAATCTGGAAGGATACAGGGGCTTACATACCCAAAGCTAACCTCAGCTCATGTAGGATGTAAGGTGATGGATAAAAGTGGTCAATACTTGGGTAAATAATTCCAGTTCTCCATATTGCTTAGAGGATCCCAGGCAGAACTGAGTGCCAGGGCTTACGATGGTGATATTAATAGTGCATCGGTGTGTTTGCTTTTCTACTTTCCCTCTCACTTCCCAGGCTCACTCCTGCCCCTGTTTACAAGTGTTTGCCTTAGGCTCTGCTTTTGGGAAAACTCAAGCTAAACAAAAATCCTTAAATCCCAGTATGATTCTAGTCTCCATTTTCTGCCCCATTTTGTGCTGCTTCTTTTTACTGTTTCTCTGATATATACCAGGAAAATACATGGAGAAGCTGCAGGGTGGGACCATCCACAAATCATTCAATAGAAATTCCAGAACTTAAGCTGCCAAATTGAAGGGATCCACTAAGTAACCCAGAACATGGTTAAAAATAGATTGTTTTGGTTTTATCCCCCCGTCCCTAAGTAGTCCGTTTTTATCTCTACATCTGGTGTACAGCTGCCCTAAGATGTCTCCTTACTACTCTCTCGTGCCAGAATTTCTCCTTAAATCCCACGTTCTGTTTTTTTTTTTTTTTTTTTTTTTTTGTACTTCCTAAGTAGTCTTAGAAAGGATGCATGGATGGGAGGTGATTTATGTTTTTAGAACTTCAACATCTAAAGCAACTTTATTTTTTCCCTCTACATAAATGAATATATATATGGGATTGCAGGTTTCTTTTGTATGCTGTAATGATGTAAAGTAATTGAATATAAAACTAAAAATAAATAAAAAATAAAATCAGGATTATATTTTTTTAAAGACATTTTTGCTTTAAGGTGCATGTGCTCACTGGGGAGAGAGAAAGAGACAATGCAGGGAAAGTGAGAAATCACCTCCCCAGTGGGGATGGCCACACCACAATCCCTTCTGCTCCGTTCTCTTCCCAGGATCTTGGGCATGCACACACATGCACCTGGGATGATATTCAAGCTACAGGGTCCAGGACTCAAACTCTGGTGGGCCACTGGGAGTCCAGTGACATAACCACTAGGGCATCTACTGGTCTAAGGCTTCAATTTTTCAAAAACTAAACTTCTTGAGAGCAAAGTCAGTCTATACCATTTTTAGATTGAAACCTAAAATTTAGAGAAAATGGGCATAGACTTTTTCTTTGAAGAAAGGATTGTGCGTTCAGCTTTTGGAAGTTTAATATATTATTTTTAATATTTTTTATTACTTGGGATGTGAATTTTGAAATACACCACAAACTACATCTTACAGGTGAGGAAACTGAGGGTAATATCTGAAGAGCAATTTGTCCAAAGACACTACAGTACTGAAACCGGTTTTCTCTTTCAGGATTTTGTTCTCTTATGTTAGACTATTTCATTAACTACTAAATGAATTCTTGAGTAAGATTTTCCCCAGTCATCTTATTCCATTAACCATCTTTTCCTCAATTATGCCATTTTGCCATTGCTTTCTGGTGACTTCAGAAAAGCTTTAGAAGACAGCTGTCATTAAACTCAGACTTTCACCAAATATCCTTCCACAGGATATCTGGTGGTGCAGTTAAACTCTGGATTGCACTGCGTAGCTGACCTTGGGTGCCCTGGCCTCCTAGTAGATGCAGGGTGTTGCAGCAATCTCTTCTAACCTCCTGGCTCTCCTGGTCACCTGCCAGGTGACTTCCCATTCCTGATTTCTGCATTATCTGCCCTTCCTGAGGTCTAGCTCAATCAACCCACTGTATGGGTTAAACAGTATAGGTACAAGATTTTTTTTTTTTCAAGTGAAATTTACATTTATTTGCTGATGACTGTGACTAAATATACTTCATACAGAGTGGAAGGTAAAGAGTCTGTTTGTCAGATGAAGCCATTTCTTGCCAAAAGCTACAGTAGTCTGCAAAGATTAACTTCAACATCACCTTGGAGCTGAGGCCCTAGCTCTGGGCAAACAGCTGGTGGGTGGAGTTGTCCTTCTGGCCTGGATGGGGCCCTCTGAGGAATTACTCCTTGTTCTCATACTTGAGCTTGATGTGTTTCCACAGCTTCCCCTGGTTGATGTGCTAGAACATCATATCCATGCCTTGACTGAAGGTGTACTTGAACAAGGTGCCCACAGCAATGGTGAGGGAGAAGGTGGAAGTCATGTGGAACAGCAGGAAAAAAACCTTGTATTCAGCAATGGACCTGCCATGTTTCTCCACTCCAAACTCTGGCCATTGCCAGGTACAGGAGCTTTTAATTCTACTTCCTGGACTTGGCATCTTAGTATGACCTAATCACGTGCAATGACTATTTAAAATATTTTAAAATTATAATTTGTAGTTTACATATATTTTTTGTACATATTCACGGTGTGCAATGTGTTTTTCAAAAACAAATGATATGTTTATATTGTTCAAATTGGGTGATTAAAACATCTGCCATCTCAAACGTTCATCACCCTGAACTACACATTTGAAATCCACTCTTTTAACTATCTTGAAATACATTGGGCCAGCCAATAACGTGGCAGTTAAAGCAGGTGGATTCCACATGACCCACTACATGGTTTGAGTTTCTGACCTGGAGGCTTGAAATTCACATGTGCATGTGTGCCCCAGATCTCAAGAGGATAATGGAGGAGAATGGATTGTGGTATGGCCATCCCCCTGGGGGGTAATTACTTTCTCTCTCTCTCTCTCTCTCTCTCTCTCTCTATGAGTACATGTGACCTATAGAAAACCTTTTTAAAAAAAAGGAAAAAGGAAAGAAAAATCCACTGAACTGCCTCAACTATCTTTACTCTATAGTGCTATAGCACTCCAGAAGTAACTCTACCTATCCATCTGCACTCAATGCTTTATACCTCTTCCCTCCATCCCCAATTATCCCCACTCTTCTGTATCCACCATTGCCTTCTCTACCTCCTTGCAGTTGAATCTGGGCAAGGACTACTTGTTAATTCCTTTGAATCCTTAGAACCTGGCAGAGTACTTCAGTATGTAGTGATGAGTGCTTAATTCTATTGAATGAAAGAAGAAATTCTTCAAATTATGAACTTTATATGCACATCATGAAAACTATGACCAAAAGACTAGCTCATTCCAAGCATTTCTTGGTTGTGAAACTGAGAGAAATTTAAAATTTAGGGTATGTTCAATAAAATTACATGCTATAGTTACAATGATAAATGTAGGTATATAGAAGAGGGGTATGAGCACTGAATATTTAGAATATTGGAGAGATTGTTCCAGTGAAATAAAATTTCTGGATAATTTTCATTTTCCTTGCTTTAAAAACTATATTTAAAAAGGATATTTGAAATAAATATCAGATTCAATGAAGAAAACTTGGGGGAAAATCATGGGTGATTAACGGTATGATCGCAGGGTTGTGAAGAAACCAAATGGTTTCTGGTTTGCAGAATTTGAAGAGCCCTGTGTGAGAGCCCTGTGTGAGGAGGTTGATCTGTGAAGGATGATGACAATCTCCATTAGGGACCAGACAGGAGTCAACAGGCTTAAGTTGCAGTATGAGGGATTTAGATAAGAGAAAAGGAAAAATTTTCAGACAGTGAGGTTTAAAAGACACTGGAATGTGTAACTGGGGAAGCTTGTGGAATTTCCTTCTCTAGAAGTCTTTTAAAAATAGGACAGTGTCTCATTTGCCTGAAGGATGGACTCTATTTGACCTCTCACAGTATCTGCAGAACCCAGAAGGTATACCACGTTTTAGAGAAGAAAGAGAACTGAGCAAAGCAAATAGGGCAGCTTGAGCAATGCAAATAAGGGGAACAATTTTAATATTTATTTTGATTGATGTATATGTATCATATATGTAAATGATGACTGCTATAGTTCTTTTTCTTTTGGTTGAAAAAAAAATTTTTTGAGAGATATTTTTGTTATAGGTTGTGTGTGCTCTCCAGGGAGACAGAGAGAGAAAGTGAGAAATCACTCCCTAGGGGGGATGGCCAAGCTACAGTTCTTTCTCCATTCAATGTTTTCATTTTTAAGGCCTGGAGATTATAGTTTAAGTAAAAATATTATAGGGGGGAAAGAGGAATTCTTATCTTGCTTTAGAGCCTATTTTTATAAGGACATAAGCAAAGGGAAAATGATATTTGGGACACCTTTGATTTTTCTTTCACTTTCTATTCTAAATTTAAAAACCTCTCCCCTTTTCATTGACTTTAGTATTTCTATGGTAATTTTAAAAATTAATTTAGTTTAAGTGCTTCCCACAGTGTTTTTGGCAGAATTGGTATCCCAAACTGGAAGAGGTTCTCTGTATTTAATTTCCTCTCAGGAAGTTTACCTTCAGAAGTCCAAGTGTGAGGCCGAGTTTTGGGTTGCCGGAAATGGTAATGTCCTTTACTGTCTGAGTACCCAGACAACATTTAATGAAATATCCTACTTTGTGGACATTGGTAAGGATTAAAATGCTTTAACTATTTCCTTTTTTGTGATTTAATTATTCAGACATTTAAAACTTAAAATAAAATGATACAGAATTTAGAGCATCTATATTACCTAGATCAGCTATAATTTGGAGTCTCAGTTACAGGTGATAATCATCCTTTTTTTCTTTCTTAAAACCATTATGGTTTTAAGCATGGGCACCTTATGCCCATCCAAAAGGTGTATAAGTTTTAGAACTCACTATTTCAAGCAAAGTGATTCTAGAGTATTCTAAACCTGATTGCTTTCTGTGTTAGTCAAAGTGAAGACATTTTCTGGTAAAAGCAGCAAATCATTATAATAATACCCCTTATTCATAAAGCTCTTAATATTTGTCAGACTGCTTATTCATCTAATATATAATTTTCTCTTAATAAGAACTTTGTGAATATCATGATATTGTAGATGAGAAAAATGAAACCTCTGTAAGAAGATACCATTTGCTCAAGATCACCAAACTATAAAATGCAGAGTTGGAACACTTCTGATTTTAAAGCCTGATTTTTAATTTTATTTTTCCCCCACTGCAACATGCTATACTGTCTCTGAGAATCTGTGATTTTTCCAGTGTTTTATTTTTCTCGCCATGGGTAATATATTGGCCTCTGATTCCTTCTGAATCAAAATTTGTTAATATTATGACATTAAAGTTACTACTACCAACTTGAAAGTTGTGCTAGCATTATGGAGAAACACAAAAATTTCAAGATATTCTGCCATTCCACATAATAATTCATATAAGTTTCTAATAAGACAGTCCCTATGAAATTATAACCCATTCTACTTTATGCTAGCTATAAATTATTAAGTAGCATGTTGTTTTTATTACAAAACTTACTTTAATTGTTGCATCAGTCAATAAGAGAATATTGAACACAACTCCCACGATCCCAGGCACTCTGTCCTGGGCATCTTTGAGGTAAATAGCTTGTTTCCTTCCCTAATAGCTCGGAAGTTTGCTTAATACTGACTCAGAGGAAGTATTTTAGCTGTGCTCTCACATGGTCTTGTTTACAGCTCTGGAGTATACATAATAGATAAGGTACTGATTTCACAGGATCCCCCACACTTCCTGGGTGTGTGACTGTGTGTCCTTGCCCCCGTGAATTGGAGTTGTGTAATCTCCCTGCTTAGCTGCATCAGGTTGCAAAGTCATTTCAAATCTCTTAAATATTCCTTTAGCTCATCTAATTTCATAAACCCGAACCACTGAATTTCATGGGAGGTGTGATGGTGACTAATAACGGACATGGAAAACTCTATGAGTTTATAACAAGATCAAACTCGATATTGAGGCAGAGTTTAGAGAAATTTGCCTAAGGAAATATTGTGAAATAAAGCTTCGAATGGTCCCAGGTGACCACTGTTTCCTTTGTAAGATTTTTGACCTTGATGGTAATAACTATCACTTGTAGAGAGCCTATTCTATGGGAAGAACTCTGTTAGGCCAACATTATCTTACTTGATTCTAGTGGTAGCCTTAAAAGATAAATATGGCTATAACACTTTTCCAAAGGAAAGAAGACTGGAAAATTCAAATGCTGTATCTGTGTTGCATGATGGTAAACGACTGACTGTTGAATGAGGCCCAAGGTCGTCTGACTCCAAAAACAACTAGGTTCTTTCCACATTTCGTTCCTTGATTTTTTTATTGATATGACTTTGCATGAAATTTAATTGTAAGTTAGATAATCTAGAGTTCATTAGATGAACTCTTTCAGAATATTTTAAAAAATACTTGATTTTATTTATTATGCTTATTTTTTAATTTGTCCAGGGAGAGACAGAGAATTAGAGGGAAAATGAGAAGGCAAGCTACCAGGTCTGGGATTCTATCTGTGGTCAGCTATGTGGGAGCCCAGTGCCTTAACCACCAGGTTAGCTGCTGGCCTCTCTTTTAGAAACTTAAGAAAATTCATTCAGGCTAAGGGTGTTTGGAGGATGGTGATGGTGGGTAAGATTAGCCTCATCAAACTCTTGAATGTTTCAGGGAAGATGGTCTTAAGGTGGAAATGACACATAGACCTCAGATTATTCTTATCTGGAGATGGAGAATATGTATATCATTACTTATGTAATCAAGGCATAATACTGAGGTGATGAATGAGTACTGAAAATGAAAATTCTAGAAGCAGATTTTCTTGAACCGACTGTTCGCATCAAACCTATGCAGCCTTTATCATCACAAAACAATGCTTACTAAGTTTAGACATTCTTTATAGCTGAGTTTTTAAGTCATTCTAATTTTTTCTTTTCTGTTTTTGCTGTTGATTAATTATGAGGCATGCCATACACCACTTTTGCAGCAGATAGCTTTATTTTTCCAAAATGCATAGAATGGAGTTTGTGGCTATATTGATTGCAGGCACGGAGAGGCCTGAGTAACTGTAAGAACAACCACAAGGCACCCAATGTGGGTGTATTTATCCGTTTCTCTCATTACTAAGAGGTTTTAGTTCCAAAAAGTATCTGGAAGGATTCAATTTTGGGGAAGTAGAGAGGGAGAGGAAGTGGAATAAGAGTTTTGTTTCTTAAAGCAATTTATATGAGCTTCCAATTAATATATTCTAATTTCATTACATTGGATTCAGGATTTTTTAAGAGGTGGTTGAGGAAAGATCTAATTAGTGCTTGTAGGCATTAAAAATTGATTTTGTAATTTAATATGTTAACAGGAAGACATTTTATTGCAAAGAAAATTGGAAACTGAAAGTTTAAATGTTAGTTATTAAAATAGCATTAAGACTTTTTGTGAGCCTGGAAAGTTTGTCTTAATGGCATATACTCTGATCCATTTGCAAGCTAAATAGTGTTGATAAAGTTCTAACTGGTATTCTCCTCCTCAAATAAGTCACATAATTTTAATGATAAAGAGAGAGACAGCAAAAGATAGTCTTAAAGATATTTAATTCTAGAGTTAGACTTCTTGGGTTAAAAAAATCTAAGCTCTGCCTCTAACTAAAGTTTTGTGACCTTGGACAATTTAATTAACCTCTCAGTGCCTTAGTTTCTTTATCTGCAAAATGGAATGAAACTGTTACCCATTTTGCAGCATTATTATGAGGATTAAAATAAAATAATCATAGGACCAGCAGTTAGCGTAATGGCTATGTCGCTGGACTCCCACGTAGTTGATCGTGGTTTGTGTCCCAGACCTGGTGGCTTAAAACTCACACTGGGCACGTGTGCGTGCGTGCCCAAGATCCCGAGAGGAGAATGGAGGAGAAGGGATTACGGTGTGGCCATCCCCCCTGGGGGGTGATTTCTCGCTTTCTGTCTCTCTGTCTCTATCTGTCTGGCGAGCGCATGTGCCCTATGGCAAAAACTTCTCCAAAAAAAAATAAATAAATAAATAAATAAATAAATAAATAAATAAAATAAAATAATCATGATAAGCATGTGGCACATGATAAGAAAGCAAACGCAGTTCTTTTTTAAAAGTTCATTTCTTGGGGTTAGCAGGTGGCATGGTGGTTAAGGCACTGAACTACATGGCTAACAGCAGTTCAAGTTCCGAATCTTGTGGCTTTCTCCCCCACACCCCCTCAAGAGCACACGTGCCCTAGAGCAAATTAAAAAAAAATAATAAAATTAAATAAATAATTATTTAAAAATAATTTATGAGAGTAGAGAGAGAGAAAACCAAGAAAGAGAGAGAAAGAGGCATTCTCAGCAAAGGTCCCAACTCTCACCCCAGTCCAGCCTTCAAAGTCAGCCAGGATCATTGGAGCATGTGCCCAAATGTAGAGGTCAACCAGAGAACTGAACTTGTGCTATTTCATATGGCTCCAGCATTGTTCAAGCAATGTGTTACCTCTGTGACACAGAGTTGGCTCAATCAGTATAATTATTTTTAAATTAAATTTATGAATAATAGCATTAGCTATTTTTCTGTACAATTCTATGAATTTTAATACATGACTAAGTTATTGGAACCACCAACACATCAACATAATGGGATACAAAGTAACTTCAACACTACCCAAAATTCCCTTTGCTGACCATTTGTAGTCAGATACATCACACTGCTCCCACTGTAAGATCCTAGCTCCTAGCTACCACTGATGTGTTTCAGTTCCTGTAGTTTATCTTTTGCACAATGCTACAAAAGGAACCATATCATACATAATCTTTTGAGACTGGCATCTTTCACTTGGTATAGTGCCTTTTGTGATACAATCTGATTTACCTAGGATTTTACTGGAAGAGCTGACTTCATATAAAAGGGATTATATGAGGCTCTTGCTTTAGAATCATTAAAGGAAAGAAAGCACCCAGACAATTATACAAAAGGAGAATTTGGCTTAGCATGAGAAAGAAAATTATCTTTATTTTTTTAGATAGATTTTTGCTATAAGTCCTGTGTGCTCGCCAGAAAGACAGAAAATGAGAAATCGTCCCCCAGAAGGGAAACCCTCTCATTTCCTGCCCTCCTCCTACACTGTCTTTAGTATCCACAGTTGTTCTCCATGTTTTTGTACTTTCCTATCTTTCAGTTTCTCTCACAGAGTGCAGACATTCAGTATGAATTAATTGGTGATAAACAATGCCTCTTTTTCGTAGTCTGGCTTGCTTCACTTAGCATGAAATATTCCATATCCATTCACTTTCTGTCAAATGCCACGATCTTATTGTTTTTTATGACTGAGTAGTATTCCATAGTGTGTATGTGCCACATTTTTTTCAATCCATTCATCTGCTCTTGGACATTTGAGATAATTCCATGTTTTAGCAATTGTGAATAATGCTGCAATGAATATGGCTGTGGAAGTGTTTTTCCAACTGAGTGTATTGCTATCCTTTGGGTAGATACCCAGAAGTGGAATTGCTGGACTGTATAGTTGCTCTATTTGTAGGTCTTTGAGGAACCTCTATATTGTTCTCCACAGTGGCTATACTAATTTACATTTCCACCAACAGTATAAGGAGTTCCCTTTTTACCATTGCCTCACCAGCACTTAAAATTCTGTATACTTTTAGTCTTAGCCATGCTGACTGGGGTTGGGTGGTATCTAATAGTGGTTTTGATTTGCATCTCCCTTATGATAAGGGATATTAAGCATTTTTTATATGCTTTTGAATGTTCATATATCTTCCTTAGAGAGTTGTCTGTTCAGTTCATTTGCCCATCTTTTAATTGGATTAAGTATTTTTTTGCATTTAAGATGCTTGAATTCCCTGTATATTTTGGATATCGGTCCCTTATCTAAGGGAGAGTTTGCAAATATATTCTCCCATTCTGAGGTTCATCTCTTTACTCTAATGATTGTTTCTTTTGCTGTGCAGAAGCTTTTTAACCTGATATAATAAAACTTGTCTATTTTGGGTATTATTGCCTGTTTTTGGTGGTCTCATTTAAAAAGTATTTGCCAAATCCGATGTCTCCAAGAGTTTCCCTCGTGCCTTCCACCGGTAGTTTTATAGTGTGAGGTTTTATGCTTAGATCTTTGATCCATTTTGTGTTGATTTTTTTTTTTTTTTTTTTTTTAAGAGATTGTTTCTATAGGGCATATAAGCTTGCCAGAAAGACAGAGAGACAGAAAGTGAGAAGTCACCCCACCAGGAGCATGGCCATGCAACCCCTTCCCCTCCATTTTTCTCTTGGGATTTTGGGCACACATATACATGCACCCAGTGTGAGTTTTAAACCACCAGGTCCAGGACTTGAACTGTAGTCAACTGCATGGGAATCCAGCAATGTAACCATTATACCATCTGCTGGTCTTGTGTTGATAGCTATGCATGGTGAGAGAGAGGGATCCAGTTTCATTTTTCTGCAGATGGATATCCAGTTTTTCCAGCACCATTTTGTGAAAAGATTTTCTTTTCCTCACTGGATTTTCTTGTGCCCTTGTCAAAAATCACTTTGTTGTATGTTTTGGGGTTTATTTCTGGGTTCTCTATCATGTTCCATTGGTCTACATGCCTATTTTGTGCTAGTACTATGTTGTTATGATTATCACAGCCTTGTAATATGTTTTGGGGTCAGGGAGTGAGATGCTTCATACTTTATTATTTTTGTGCAGTATTATCTTGGTAATACAGGATCTTTTATGATTCCAGACAAATTTTATGATTTTTTTAGACCAGTTGTTAGCATAATGGCTATGTCGCTGAACTCCCATGTAGTCGACCATGGGAGTCCCGGACCCAGTGGTTTAAACTCATGCCGGTCGGGTGTACCTGTGCGTCAAGATTCCAAGAGGAGAATGGAGAAGGGATTGCAGCGTGGCCATCCCTCCTGGGGGGTGATTTCTCGCTTTCTATCTCTGTCTCTCTCTGTCTTTCTGACGAGTGCATGCGCCCTATAGCAAAAACCTCTCCAAAAAAAATTTTATGATTTTTTTTTCTAATTCTGTGAAGAATGTCTCTGGTAATTTGATTAGGATTGCATTAGATTTGTAAATTAATTGGGGTAGAATTGACATTTTGAGTATATTTGTTCTTCTTATCCAGGAAAATAAATGTCCTTACACTTTTCTGTGTCATTTTCAATTTCTTTATTTTTGTAGTTTTCCTTGTGGAGATCTTTGCCTTCTTTGGTGAGGCTTAATGCTAAGTATCTTATAATTTTTGTGGATATTGTAAATAGTATTGCTTTCTTCAATTCTACCAAGGAGGACATTTTAAATATGATGAGAATAAAAGAACAGAAAAATCTCTACAGATATAATTACATTAAAAATTTACTTCTGAATATTTCTAACACACAGTATCAAAATCAAACACAAGTTGGAAAATACTTGGCATTAGATTAAGAAGTGTTGTCATTTTAAATATATGCAAATCTTTATAAATATATGCAAATCTTTATAAATCAGAGATGAAAAATGTCAAATCTGCAATAAAAAAGGATGTAATTAGGCAATTTAATGAAGAAAGGATTCAAATGGCCGATTTTTATTAAAATATTTTAATCTATTTTGTAAACAATGCGTTAATTTTTTAAAAATGCTGTTTCCCTATTAAAATAGAATGAATAGTTCAAATATATATTTAGTTTTTGTTATGGTGTGGTGAAATGGATACATATGTATTGTTGGGACTATAATTTTGTACAAACTTTCTGAAAAGTACTTTTTTTTTGAGAGAGATATTTGCTATAGAGCATACACTCACCAGAGAGAGAGAGACAGAAAGCAAGAAATCAGCCCCCAAGAGGAGGTGGCCACTCCTCAGTCCCTTTTCTTTCATTCTCCTCTTGGGATTTTGGGCATGCACACACACATGGCCAGCGGTTCAAGTCGCAGTGTCTGGGACTTGATCCACTTGGCCATGTGGGAGTCAGCACCCTAACCAGTATAACACCTGCTGGATCCTTTGGAAAGTACTTTTAAAATAGCTTTTAAAACCTTTAAAACATTCATTACTTTTCTCCTAATAATCTTCTTCTACAAATACACTCTGTGGTTTTTGTAAAAATTTCAAATAAAGAAGTATATGTTCAAAGATTTTTATTTCAATGTTTTAAAAAAGATTTTTACTATGAGAAACACTACATTAACATAAAATAGAATATTATGATAAATCTCTTCATACTCATTACTTAGTTTCTAAATTATTATTTTCCTAGTCTTGTTTAATCTATTTTTGCCTATCTTTTTCTAGTATTTTAAAGCAAATCCAAAGCATCTTATTATTTTATTTGTAAATTCTTCTGTACCATAAAAGTTTTACAAAGTAACCAAAGGTGATTAATAAGCCTAAGATAAATGAACTTGTTTATGTTTAAATTCTTCAATTGTCTGAGAATGTCTTTTCATAATGATTTTGTTCATTTTAGAACCCAGACAAGGTCTGCACATTGTCTGTGATGTGCTTGTGGACTCTTAACATTTCTTTCACCATGCAACAGTCTCCCCAATCTCTCTTTTCTCATGTTATTTATTTGATAATCAGGAAAACTGTACTGTAAAATGTCCTACATTCTAGATCTAAAGGGCTGCTTCATTGTATCATCTGATTTTTTTCCCTTAATCTTTCTTATTTCCTGTAAACAGGTAGTTAGAGTAAGAGGCTTAATGAGAGTCAGGCTTATTTTTATCTTTCAGCAAAAATATTTTATATGATATTTTGTACTTCCTATTGTATCACATTGGAGTGTATGTAATTTCTGGTTGCCATCACTTTTAGTAATGCTAAGGTGTGTTAGTAGGTTTTGGTGAGTTTTCTATGATCAAGTTCCTTATAAACAAACACTTTACGTAATGGTTATAATATTCATTAGTGATCATTGCCTAGATCCATTATTTCATTAGGATTTGTAAAATAGTATTTTTCTAATTCTACCAATTCTTTTTCATTAACTTATTAGTAATTTTCTCTTTAAAACAAAACAAAGCAAAACAAAACACCTTTTCCCTTACAACAATTTGGTTACCTAATCCTGGAAAGGTAGGTACATACTTGATTCCCTGTCTTATTTATCAAGTTTCAGAGTATGGGTTGGTGTCCTTGCAAGCTCCATTTCATTGATTCATAATGGTCAAAACGAATAACATAAATGTTCAATGGTACAAGATATATTGTGGTATGTCTACTATATAAATCCATGTTATAAACATTGTGCAGTCTTTAAATCTTAAAGAATATTAATAACATAGACAAATATTTAGGATGAAATATTAAATAAAAAACCACTAGAAAGTGTATATAGTGTGATCCAAATATTACCTAAAATACACACATTGTAAAATATTGTCTTAACCTTAGATAGAAACATGACTACGAATGGATAGTTTTAGAGTCTTTCAATTTTTATATTTATTGGGTTGTCAGAAAAGTCATGACGTAGTATTTTGTTTTTCTACGCAAAAATGTATAATGACTTTTCCAATGACCCAATATTTTCTCTAGACCCTTCTATAAGTATAATACTATATCATTAAAAGCAAATGTAAATTTGTGTAAAAGGGAGTTCTTCGGATAAGTAATTATGCTTGGAGAGATTCATGGGGGCTACTTTTGGCTTCAGCTTTGACCTCTATTTTAACTTTGTACTTTCTCCCTCACATTTAAACGAGTCTTTTATAGTGCTAAATACCACATTGGAGGGATTAAAAATGTGCTCAATTCTGTAGACTCTGAGACATCCTTTTCACTAAATACTCTCTGTTGAGTCACATAATAAGTAGAACAGGGTTTATTAAGTTGGATCATGCTCAACTCAACTGGACTAATTCTGAAAACAGCTGAACTGAATTGTCTGTGTCTATGTCTATGCTTCTTGTGTGTGTGTGTGTGTGTGTGTGTGTGTGTGTGTGTATTTTATCAGTTGGTACATTAGTCAATGCACAGATGGACCCCAATCACTAGGGGGTAATTATCTCAAGGTTGGGTCTCCTCACCAGGGCAAGTTTAAGTTCCTAAGTTTGCCTGCTGCTTAGTTCCAAGATAAATGAAAGGCATTGATTTTGACAAATTCTTGGTAATTCCCAAGAAACTACCTGAATCTCCAGGGACCTTCCTGAGGCCTGATGTCTACCTCTATAAAATGGGGACCAGATGATTTGACTCATAGGGTTGTTTCCCATACAATGTTTGTAAAATTTCTGTATATAATCTTCAGCAATTAAAGGTTCTTAACAAATGTTGGCTTTCTCTGCTCTACTCCCAAAGATAAAGGGAAGCAGTTTTTTCATACTTTTACTATATTATAGTAGAGAGCTGATTCTGACATCAGTCTTGATTCAAATCTACTATATTCTTTAAGAATTAATTTTATTTAACTTTATTTATCAATTTATTTATCAATTTATTTATTTATTTATTTATTTTTAACTTGACCAGAGAGGGATAGAGAGAGAGAGAGAGAAAGCCGTCAGGTCTGGGACTTGAACAGTGGTTGGCCATGTGGGAGTCCAGCACCCTTAACCACCATGCCACCTGCTGGCCCCCAAATCTACTCTATTCTTAGCTTTGGGCAAGTAATAAATAAACTCTTTGTGTCTCAGGTTTTTTGTCTAAAAATGGGAACACTAACAGCATCCACTTATAGACTATTGTGCATACTAAATGAGCTATTAAACTTAGAATGTTTAGGACTTCTCCTGGCATAGAATAGAATTATATAAGTGTAAGCTACTATCTTTATTATATACCTGGTGGACTAAAATTTCCAAGCTAAAGATTCTAGGCACTTCCCCATAGATGATACGTGAGATATACTCACCACTTCTTGCTTTTCACTTCTCTTTTTCTAGGTCCTATATAGACCTTCTTTCTTCTTTTTTTTTTTTTTTGGAGAGGTTTTCGCTATAGGGCGCGTGCGCTCGCCAGACAGACAGAGAGAGACAGAGAGATAGAAAGCGAGAAATCACCCCCCAGGGGGGATGGTCATGCCGCAATCCCTTCTCCTCCATTCTCCTCTCGGGATCTTGGGCACGCACGCACACGCGCCCGGCGTGAGTTGTAAGCCACCGGGTTCGTGACGCGAACCACGGTCGACTACGTGGGAGTCCAGCGACATAGCCATTACGCTAACTGCTGGTTCCCAAGACCTTCTTTCTTCTGCTGATATATTTAATACTCACAGCCACACAATCCAGATTTTACTGACATTCCCCTGTTATTATAAGTGATTAAGTTTATGCAAAGTTTGTCTCTTTTCCTTGTTGATGTTGTGGTCCTGGGTGTGTGTGTGTGTGTGTGTGTGTGTGTTGTGTGTGTGTGTCTTGCACTATGGAGATATGGTGGTATAGCCACTCCGATAGGCTTGATGTAGCTACAGCTTTCCAGACATTCATTTTCTAAGTACTCTTTTGTTGGGTAACTTCTACAGATTCTTGACTTTTACTATCATATTGCTCAGAAGATAAACATTGTACTATGTTTGGGGAAGAGTGGGAATGGATGACTAAAGTTCTTGCAACTGTGTTGACAACAGAAGGTCATAGTAATGTTGTATTGTCCAAAAAATGGAGTTATGGAAACAGAATTTGGGAGAAATGAGTGCCAATGAATAAAACCATCTTAGTCAGGTAGCAATTCTCAGTAGATGATAACTGGATTTTGACAGCAGGTTCTCATAGACTAGACAGAAGTATCTGAGAATAATCCTCTCAGATATCCTACTTTACTGAAAAGTATTGAGTAAGAGCATTATATGTCCAACTGTCTTTTTTGAAAATAATTATTTTTAAAATTAAATTAATTATTATTATTTAATTTGCTATAGGACATATGTGCTCAGCAGAGAGAGAGAGAGAAAGAAAGAGAGAGAGATGGAGAAAGAAAGTGAGAAAGCAAGCCACCAGGTCCAGGACTTGAGCCATGGTCGACCAATGTGAGAGTCCATTGCCTTAACCATCGCACAACCTGCCGGTCCCTGTCTAGTTGTTTTAATTCTGTGTCTCCACCGGCACAGACTGAGGCACCCTCTGTTCTACCTATTGTTCATATCCAACAGTAGGAAGTGATTCGTCAAATGTCTGATGCCAATGTGATGTGTTAGGTGAATCTTCTACCTGGGCAGATCACATAGGGCCTTGTAGCTCATGGTAGGGATTTGGGGAATTGGGAAGCCATCTGTGTGTTAAACAAAAAGGTGAGAGAAAATGTAATGTTATTTATAAATTTATAAAATATAAAATTGGAAACATCATCTGTTTAACCTATTTTAAATTTTTAAAAAAGGAGTCATTTACTTTCTATTCACTAAAACTTTGGAAATGTTCTAAGTGTATTAAGGCTCTCCAGAGAAACAGTAACAATAGGATGTTTAAACAGGTATGTACGAAGGGACTTCAGAAAGTTTGTGAAAAAATGAAATCAGGACCAGCCCACTAGCACGGAGGTTGGGTGATTTGTATTGGGAGCTGGATCCCATGTGGTAGAATGTGGTTCTAATCCCAGCCCTGGCAGCTTGAGAAACATACTGCGCATGTGTGTATACATGCCCAAAGTCTTGATGGGATGGGAAAATAGAGGAAAAAGGATTATGATGTAACCATACACTGTTAGGAGGTGCTTTCTCTCTTTCTCTCTGGCAAGTGTGCGCACCCTATAGTAATTTTTTTAAAAAGATGGAATTAAAGTATGAGTTTCTTTTTGAAGGCCTCCCCTCTATATGTGTGCATGCACACTCACACACACACACACACACACACACACACGTTTCTATATATAAAATAAGAAATATGTAAAGAGATAAATATCCCTGCATTGTGTGTGTGTGTGTGTGTGTGTGTGTGTGTGTATGTGTGTATGAATTGGTTCATATGTTAGCGGCAAGTCAATAGGTTGGAAATTCAGATAGGAGTTAGTGTTGTAGTTTTGAGTCTGAATTCTACAGGTTGGTGGCCCAGAGACTTAGACAATGTTTCTATGTTGCCATCCTGAGGCCAGTTCCTTCCCATAAAGAAAACTTTTGCTAAGACTTTCAACTGATTAGATGAGACCTACCCACCCTAGGGAGGGAAATCTGCTTTACTCTAAATCTTGTGATTAAAAATTAAACACATCAAGGGACCAACAATTGCCGTAATGGCTATGTCGCTCAACTCCCATGTAGTCGACTGTGGTTTGAGTCCCAGACCCAGTGGCTTAAACTCATGCTGGGCGCATGTGCATGCGTGCCCAAGACCCTGAGAGGAGAATGGAGGAAAAGGGATTGTGGTGTGGCCATCCCCCCGTGGGGGGGTAATTTCTCGCTTTCTGTCTCTCTGTCTCTCTCTGTTTTTCTGGCGAGCACACACACCCTACAGCAAAAATCTCTTAAAAAAATTAATCACATCTAAAAAATAGTTTCATAGCAACGTTTTAAACTGATATTTGACTCAACACTTGACATCATAGTCCAGCTAGGTTGACACATAAAATTAACCATTGTAGAAAATAAAGAATTTATAATATATCCCTTTGTTTACAGGTGACTTCGTAAGCCCAGGGAAAGTCAATTAACCATTTTTGCTTTAGGCTTGCCATCAATTAGAGGTAGGACCACTTTCCTTATCAGCTTCACACTTAGAAGGGGAAACCCAAGGTTGTTCCAGCATTTTATAGCCCCTTGGAAATCCAAGGTGATAAAGCCTCCCTATTTGCACACTTCCCTCTTTGTCCTATTATCACACAATCTTTTTATTGACAACTTTGTGATAAAGGTAATGCCTCTTGGCTTTATTATTGACATTACAGAAACTTACTAATTGATGTTTTGCTAGTTAACTGGAATTTGACACTTAAAAAAGAATGCCTCATTTCGCATAAGCAATCTTTTCTTTTTAGGAGACAATACTTACAAAACCTCAGTGATCACATTTTAAAGAGATGAGAAAGAATATTGAAATTGGTTCTAGAAGACTGTTAACAAGTTTGTTTGTTGACCAAAAGGGAGACTTTCCTCCTTACTTCCTAGTTTTAGAAATCTCCTCCTGTACATTCTGGAGCCATGATAGTAAATACACCAACCAACAGAGAAAAAAATATATGGTCTCAAGCTCATTAGATAATTTATGTAAGGTTGGCAAGGAAAAAATATATAGTTTCTTAGAAAACATTGGCTCTTTATTTAATTATAAGCAATTTAAAGGTCACTTTGTGATTATTTGAAGTAAAAATAACAGTTATCGTTTTAGTACTATTCCATAAATTTTCACTTAAGCTGTGATTCTGAAACTCATTCAGGTTACATTTCAGCAAAACAAGTATCACTAAGGTCAAGTTATTTATTATCAATTGGTAGTGTCCAATGCTAATGAACATGAGTTTGAGCCTTATATGAGTCATTTGATTTTAGGTTCATACTTAAGGCTGTAACCCATGTCTATGTCTCTAACCCCCTGAAATATACTTAGTCAATTAGGGAACCTGGCAAGTGGTTATGGTTATGCTTAAATCAATACACACAAACGCTCTGTGCAAAAACAACCTAGAGTTGCAGGCTGTTGAGACATGGTGGTGGGTATATTATGTCATGGACAGATACAGAAAAGTAGCATCTTTCCGTCTGTATAGTTTGAAGGTCCAAGGTCCACTGGCTGTATCTGGTAAGGGTTTTCCTGTTGGGGAGGTCCCGAGGCCATGTCAGGCATTACGTTGTGAGAGAACAGGATTGTGTGTTTCCGTGTGTTCATTCTCTCTCGCTTTATAAGCCTTTCAGGAGTTAATCATAGGGGCACTTCCTGAATTAGCCAATCACAAGCCTAAAGGCCCCACCTTTTGACTAAATGAAGGTCCCTCTTAATACCTTCAAAATAAAATGAAGTTCCAACACATACGGTTTTGGGGAAGATTCAAACCATAGCAACTGCTCAATATTCCTCACTCCCTCTGTATCGGGACCCCCAGTTTGAGCTGTCACTTGAAGTGCATCAGACTGACATTCCCAGCAACTACACTCCTTTAATCAAAGGACAAGTATTTGAACCAACATAGGCTGACACTTTCTTCTAGGAACTTGAATTTTAGTGAGTGGCTTAAGAAAGGGGAAAGTGGAAGACTTTATTCCCATGGCCATGTTCTGAAGAGATAATCCAACCTGCCTTGATAAAGGTGCTTTCCTTGTCCTGCAAGAAGCCTATTTATTCCAGTTTCCTTTGATTTTGTGAGACTTGATTCCACATCTTTCCATAGGTTTCTTTTAAAAATTTGGTTTATGTTGTTTAAAACCAAAGAATGCATGATGTATGTAAGGATTCAGTGTGTGTTCTTATTCTGTCCTCCTCATTCTAGTCACATCTTGAGCTTCTCTCTTCATGCAAATTTGCTTCTCTTTTCTGTCTTTGTCTTTTTCTCTAGGGTATAGTGATTGCCATTTGAGGGGGACTCTTAGTCCAACTGAAGCAGACCTATATTTTTTCCTTATTGCATTAATCTTATTGGACAGAAAAACCGAATTATTACTTATTGAGAGACTATTGTAGATATATTATTTAATTATTACACCAAACCTGTGTATGGAGTGGTGGTTAAGGCACTTGGCTCCCACATGGCCAATTGAGGTTTGAACCCTGGACTTGGTGGCTTGAAAATCATACTGGGCATGCTGGGCCTGTGCGTGGCCCCCGGGCCTGCGCGTGGCCCCCGGGCCTACGTGTGGCTGCCGGGCCCGCACGTGGCCGCCGGACCTGCGTCTGCGTGTGACTACTGGGCCTTCGTGTGGCTGCTGGGCCTGTGCGTGGCCCCTGAGCCTGCGCATGGCCGCCAGGCCTGCGCGTGGCCCCTGGGCCTGAGTGTGGCTGCCGGCCGCAGGCGGCAAACTGAAGCCGAAAACAAGGATTAAGAACTTGCAACTATAAGCAACAGAAAGAAACTTTAGCTGTCTTAAACCAATTGAGAAATATGTTGTATAGGAGGATTTTCTCTACCTATGGACAATGAGAAGATGATGGTTACCAGCCCTACATTACCTCAGGGAAAAACAAGATCTACTCCACCATTCTTAAGGAAGCCAGATACCCGAGGATAACTCACGCTGCAGATCCCCACACCACCATTCCCGGTGGTCACAAGATGGATGCTGTGCCGCATCAACTGATAATCATCTCTGCTTACCAAAACCGCTTGCATGAAACTGTATTACATGGAGACTCACCTACAATTGTGGAACTGCACGAGACCCACCCTTAATCCAACCCTGAACAGAATCTATGTTCCCTATTGTTAAGGAGGGTGGGAAGGGACAGAGGGTCAGAAAGAGGGGTGGAAGTGATTCTAGGAACTAGTAATGGAAAATTTTTTTTTGTAATGGGCATGATTGAATCACTGTGCAGTGTGTACTGGATGGGAGATCGCATTTTGTATGCTGTGATGATGCTAAGGGAAGGAATGTAAATTGAATTACCAAAAAAAAAAAAAGTTGCAGGAGAAAAAAAAAACAGTAAAACTGTTCATATCGAAATTTAAAAAAAATGCATATTTGATGACTGTAGTAAGCTATATAGCCCCAGCTGGGTACTACTTTATAATATGTTCATTCTATTCACTGAGGTTTATGCCTAAAGTCAGACTTGGGTTCATGTATAGGTATATATCAGCTGTGCTAGCTATTGGATATATTTAGACTAATTAAGTTCATTAGTAATTCAATTAAATGGGGGGGGGAGGCATAAAGAGCAACTATGGATACCAGAGACAATATGGGAGGAGGGTGGGACATGGCAGAGGGTGAGGAATAGGGAATCAAGGATGGCAAAACAAAAAACAAAGTATACAAGACATAAGAATTGGAAAATTATTTGCTGATAACATGTATGTTGATGTGCTTGATTGAGCCAATACACAGTGTATTTTGGATGGAAACTTCATTTGTATGCTGTAATGATGTATAGTGAATTAATGTAATAAATAAATAAATTTAAAGAGAAAAATAAATCATACTGGGCACATGTGCGTGCATACCCAAACTTCTGGGAGGAGAATGGAGGAGAATGATTGAAGTTTGGCCATTCCCCGAGGGGGTGAGTTTTTACTTTCTTACTGTTTCTGTCTCTCTCTGGCAAGCTCTCATGCCCTATTAGAAAAACAAAACAAAACAAAACCTGATCCAAGATTACATAGAAGGAATATGTCAGAGTTCTAATTTGAACCCATATTTACCTGACCTCAAAACTTGTTTTTTATTGGAGTTACTTTGCCATCTTCCCCTAAGGCATCACAACTTTGATATCTTGAACATGCTACTTTACCCCTGTAAATCTTGGTTTCCTCACTGATAAAACAAGCATAACTACCATATCACACAGTGATTATATGATTATGAAATGGGATAATATGCATAAAGTCCCTAGGTTTGTATGTGCTAAACATGTGGGTCTTTTCTAGTTCTTGTATTATCAAATTTGGTATGTAAGTATGAACTTTGGAGATTACGGTGAAGTAAAGATCTTGGTTGAAGATCTTTACTTACTTAATTTCCAATTACACTCTAACAAACTTCTCATCAGAGCATTTACCAGCTGAAAAATTTTGAATTTTATCATTTTCTTCTTTCTCCTCTGCTGTATACTTTCCCAGCCTCTAGAAGAAATGTTAACAAAGGACAAAACATCTGTAATAGGACATTAATGGCAGGGATCATTCATAAATTCAGATTCTTAATAAGTGGGAATTGTTTTCTGTACATTTGCCTCTGAGATTGCAAATTTACTTGTGTGTCTTAGGTCATTTGTCAGTTTTAAAAATGTAACTCATTTTCAACAACATTTTAGGAAATATCTAAACTTCTATTTATAAGGGAGAGAATTTTCAGTTTAGAAATGAAAATAGCAGTGCCTCTATCTCATAGAAAATAATTGATGACTATTGACTAAATAATGCATAATAACTATGTTTAGCAGAGTAAGCACTCATAACTGGTAGCCATGACTAAGAAAGTTATAGTTCCAGTATTTAGTTTAATTGAATTAATTATTATTATTTTTTTTTAGAGAGATTTTTGTTATAAGGATATGCCCTTTCCAGAGAAACAGAGAGAAACAGAGACAGATAGGGAGATAGAAAGCAAGAAATCACCTGTCCAAGGGGATGGCCATGCTGCAATCCCTTCTCCTCTATTCCTTTCTAGGGATTATGGGCACACATGCACACGTGCCCAGCATGAGTTTTTAAGCCACCAGGTCTGGGACTCGAACCATGATCAACTACGTGGGAGTCCAGTGATATAATCATTATGCCATCTGCTGGTCCCAGTTCCAGTATTTTAAACATAATTGATACGTATAAAATGTTCATTGATTTGAACAGAGTACTCTGGTTACAGAAAGAACAGGTTTCATGGAATAAGTAAGTAGTTGGAAACAAAATGTTTTAAATTATACAACATTTGAATGTAAAGTGGGCAAAAGAAGTGTAAAGTGAATAAAAGGTTTTTGCTTCTGTTTGTAAACTGTCAGCTTTTCTGTTGTGATATTTGGTCATGACAAAGTTAGAAACTGTTGGCTCAAATGAGGCTTTCGGTTTTATCTTTAGGTTTAAGTTTTACTCATTTTCCTTATTACCAAGAAGGAATGTCTGTACTAGAGTGTGAGAGGGATATCACACTTCTGAAATGCACTAAGGTCTAATGGTGTTTCACTGTCTCCACAACTGTAAAGGAAGCCCACATCCTTTCGTTTTGGCTAAGGTGATGGTGAAAACACTGCAGAAAATACATTTCATAAGCATTTATTTGATCACTCTTTGTCAAACGGCCATTGTTGTGAGAACCACATACTTAGAGCTGGTAGGTTAGAGACCGCGACTCTGAAGCCTTGGGAGCATCTGACACCCATGTTGAACTTTATCAGACTGTGGTTGAGTGACTGGTGGAAGGCAGGAAAGTAGGGAGGCTAGAAAAGTTGGGGGCAGGGGAAGCATGTAGAATTCACTGGTACCAGGATTAAGGCAGCAGAAAACAAAATAAATCAAGACTTGTTGAAAGAAATCTAAGGTACAAACAACAGAGGAAGGGCTACAAATGAGTCCTATGGGTGATATGGGCAAGGATGGAGGCTGGGTCAGAGTCAAGAGTTCAGAGCTGAATAAGGAACATGAGAATGTAACAAAATCAAACAAGTCCGGGGACTTCAGTTTCCACTGTGTCTGCAGATCAGGCATGGTAAGTCACCATGACAACAGACCAGCCGCCCTAAGGCTCTGTGGCGGGGCAATCAACTTTACTGAGGTAAGGCTTGCCATCTGTAAGCAAGACTCTATCAGTTTGGAAGGGATGAGAGATTTTTCAAGAGCAAGAGCTTTTATTTTCTATAGTAAGCTATTTCTGTACTGCCTCCCATCTCAAATTTATAGCAAGATAAAAGGCAAAAATTAAAATAACACAAGACCTGTGATGTCTCCCAGAGTTACCCCTGCATTATCCACCTGTATTTCTATAGTTTGTGGCCTTAGGCTTAGATCTTTGATCCATTTTGAGTTCATTTTTGTTGACAGTAAGAGATGGAGGTCCAGTTTCATCTTTCTGCAGGTGGATATCCAGTTTTTCCAGTACCGTTTACTACAGAGATTTTCTTTTCTTCACTGGATTGAGTGGTGCCCTTTATCAAAAATCAGTCGGCTATATGAACATTCATAAAATTTTGCTCCCTAATAATATTAATTTTTATTTTTGTTCATTTGTTTTTTTATGATTATCAAGGCAATTCATGTTCTTTATAAAATCTTGGAAGAGCAATCATAATTCCATGACATCATGCAATGTTGTAATATATTTTTTATTAAAGAACTATTTAATAATTTTATTTATAATTATTATTCTTTGTTTAATTTGCTACAGGATACATGTGCTCCTGAGAGAGTGAGAGGGAGGGAAAGGGAAAATGAGAAAGCAAGCTGCCAGGTCTGGGACTCGAACTGCTGTTGATCATGAAGGATCCCAGAGCCCTAACCACCATGCCATCTGTTGGCCCCACAAATCTTTATTTTATGACAATTTCAAGCAAAATTTTTAAAAATGAAATCACTATGTCAAAGAGTATAAATACTTTTAGGACTTTCAGTATCTATTGCTCGATTATCTTCCTATATAGTTTAACTTTCAGAAAATTAGTACTTATTTCAATTCAACTATATCAGCACAAAATCTTAGACTGATACTTTTTAATGAATTGATATATGAAATATTGCATTCATTTTTTTCCATTCAACTTTTTGTGAGAATGAATTCTTTTTCAATGTGTAGAAGATTCTTTTCTGTATGATTATATCTGTAAGTCTAATTCTTTGCCTATTTTCAATGTTTGTCCGGCTTTCTATTCTAGGGTTCATTTACTGATTTTTTAAACCTCTGTTAGTAAAGATGTAAATTCTGTATATTTTACATTGTTAATTAGTTTTGACTTTTTCTAATTATGCTTTTTCCCAAAAACCTTTTTCAATGATTTTTTTCAAAGATTTTAATTCACAAAGTTCTTCCCATTTTAAGATAGTATGTATTTAAATTTGCTTCATATTGATTATGATTTTTAAAAATATTTAATTTTTTAAAAAGTTTTTGCCGTAGGGCACATGTGCTTGCTGGAGAGACAGAGAGAGAGGGAAAATGACAAATCATCCCCCAGGGGAGATGGCCACTATGCAATCCCTTCTCCTCCATTCTGCTTCTGGGATTTTGGGAATGCATGCAGACAAACCCAGTGTGTTTCAAGCTGCTGGTTCTGGGACTCAAATCATGGTTGGCCATATAGAAGTCCAGTACCTTAACCACACACCACCTGCTTGTACTACCCCCTCAAATACTTACCTTTTGTTCCTTCTGAATTAAATGAAATATTGTTAAGTTTGTAAATAAAATAATGATGTGGTTTGTAAATAACTTATAATACTTCAATTAGTAATGCATAACGAAGTTTTTTTTTAAAGAATTATTTTATTTAACTTCATTTATTTATTTATTTTAATTTGACCAGAGAGAGAGAGAGAGAGAAATAGAAAGCAAGCCATCAGGTCTGGGACTCAAACCATGGTCAGCCATGTGGGAGTCGAGTGCCCTTAACCACTATGCCACCTGCTGTCCCCAGCATAATGAAGTATTTATGTGTGAAGGGAGGCACTGATAAACTTTTTCCAATTATTTCATTCCTTACTGACTTGTTTTCTATTTTCTGCAGTACTTCTAACATAATAGTCAATACAAAATTTTTGTATGAAGTGAACTATTAATGAGTAATTGATATACCTGAAAATGTATTCACTTTAAGATAAATAAATGTCTGTTTTGACTGGTTTAAATATTTAACTGTTGAAAAGAGGGGGTAGGTGGGCCTGACCAGTTCTTTAATGACCCTTTCAGTTTATTATTCTTTCACTTTAACTAGTCAGACACAGTCACTTCCTAAATGAGAGCTTCAAACTACCTTTCCATAGTCCCCAGGATCAAAAACAACATTTGGATCTGGGTATTTTAATTCATTATTCTTCCAAAATAGTTGTGATATAGTGACACTAGTATTTCTAACCCTATTACAAAAAAAACCTTCAAAGATTGCATGGAGTCTTGCCAATCCAGTAAGATTTCATATGTTTACCACCAGGTCTGGAAGTCTGGAATATCCCAGCAACCCTCTTTGTTTCTGGGGTGAGCTTCTGGTGTGGTGATTAAGGTGGCTGGATCCTACGTGGCCCCTCATGTGGTTTGAGGCCCAGACTTGAGCCTTGAGAAACACACTGGGTGCATTCATAAATGCCAAAAATCTCGGGAAAAAAAAAGTGATTTTGGTGTGACCATTTCCTCTGAGGGGTGCTTTTTCACGACCCCCTGCCCCTGTAAATAGAAAAATTGTCTCTGGGTATTCTTTTCCAGCATTGACAGACACATATCCCTGCTTACACATGACTATAAACTCTGTTATCTTTCCACGGGTCTTATCTCTTATTGCCTTTGCCACTTCCTGCAGTGTTGCAGGATCTCAAAAGCTTGCTGCATAAATGATGCATGATTCTTCTCTCCGCTGTTTCTCAGAACTCTTCTCTGTCCCTTGGGTGTCCTCCCTACCTCCCCAGGGCCACGTAGAGCTGAATTTTCAGCACTCTGCGGCTGTCTTAGCCAGACACAGCCAGGCTCATTCCCGGGTTCTCTGGGCTGTGGCTTGAACGCTGGACCCTATTCTGCAAAGGGATGGGGGATGGACTTCCTCCTTCACTCTCTGCTCTCTCTGGCTACCTGCCTTGCATTGTTGGCAGAATGGGAACAGCAGATAGCTTAACAGCTCTGTCGCTGGGCTCCTATGTAGTCGAATGAAGCTAGAGTCCTAGACCTGGTGGCTTAAACTCAGGCTGGGTGCGTGTGTGCGTGCCCAAGATCCCGAGAGGAGAATGGAGGAGAAGGGATTGCAACGTGGACATCCCCCCTGGGGTTGATTAATCACTTTCTGTGTCTCTGTCTCTCTCTGTCTTTCTGGCATGCCCTATAACAAAAACCTGTCACCCCTAAAAAGAAATTGCTTTTGTTTTATTATTTCTTTACGCATGGCCTTTGTCTTTTGTGGAGGCTGGAGGCATCTAGCCTTTTGTTCCTGTTAAATAAAACAAGGGGGTTGAATAGAAGGGCGATCTCCAAACTGTGACCCCATCCCTAAGAATGAAAATGTGCCTCAGGAGACATTGTTAAAGGCGCCTAAATAGAGAAAAACAAAAACCAGCTCCCTTACTCCATCACCTTTGTAAAACCACGGAGGCAGGGTTTCTCCAGTGTTCTCTCAGTGCTAACATACTATGCTTTAAAACATTTTGCAAATTGAGAAATTTACTTCAACAGTTTCTTTACATGTATATTTGACAAATTGAGTTCCTCATGTCCATTTGGTGATTAAAGCAACTTATAGAAAGAAAATCAGCAATACAACTGATTCTATTTTGGAGGAAAGCTAGAATTTAGATCAAAGATTAGCATTTTAGCCCCAGGTGTGCAACTGTTCTAACTGCACAATTCATTTCGCCTCATTTGGGATTCTGAACGATGAACAATAGAACTGAATAAAATACAGGTCTATTTCCTGTTTTGAAGTTTTCAGGACACCCCTGCTGGTTGACTGGCAAACTGACTGTAGGAGGATCCTAGGTTGAGTATAGATTTGCCAATGTAGAGGTTTTCCCTTTCCGGCTTCCGTCACTCCTTTCTTGGTTGACCTTATCAATGGGAAGCAGGTGGGGGAATCATTTGCTGATGGGTCGGTGGTAGCTGGCGGTTCTTCTGCTGATTTTATAGGTGCTGTGGTCCCACTCCATTATCAGAAGACCACGCAATCACCACATACTTTCTTTCCTTATGATGAAGCTATTCTTCAAAATCTGCTAATCAACTAAACCTGCGAACTGTCACTGGCAAAGAAACTGTAAGTTTGTTGTCAAAAATTAAATCAAGTGAGATAAAAGTGGCCTGGGGTAAATAAGAAGTGTACAACTGGAATTTCCTTATATGGTCATCTTTCTTGGACTAAAAAAAAAAAAATACAACAACAAAAACAAATTACAGTTCTCCTGTGTGTGTGTGTGTGTGTGTGTGCGTGTGTGTGTGTTTTCTCAAAGAGATTAGGAAAAACATCAATGACAAGCCTTTAACTTAATTCATAGCCTAGAAATCTTCCACAATTACCTTACTTAATCTATTAGGTTGTCTGGAAAGTCATAATGTATTTTTCTTTGTTTCTTTATGCAAAAATGTGTCATGACTTTCCCGACGACTCAATAGTGGGGAAAATGATTGAAACAAAAAATACATGTGTCTTCTACATTACGACTACTCTGTTTACAAGTTTACTATTTCCTAAATAATATTTTCAACGACATAGACATAGGCAGAGTAGTATGTCCCTAAGTGTATTGCCATTTTTTGTTATCCTAAAATCTAATAAACCCCTATCAACAGTGCATAGCTGTTTAAATTATAAAATTAAGCAGGCTATTTGTCAACGTCCTCTAGGAATTTTATTTGGTTTTAAAATATTGAATTTGAGAGTCTTTGTATACCATGTAAAAGAATTTGGAGCGCCTTTAGCGATTTTTTTTTAATGCTAGAGGGTGCATGTGCATGAGAGAGAGAGAGAGAGAGAGAGAGAGAGAGAGAGAGAGAGAGAAAGAGGAGAGAAAGCATCCCTGCCATCACACTACCCCCTCCCCATGGAGTCTGATCATACCTCAATTTATTTTCCTCCAATTTTTCCATCCTGTCAGGATCATAGGTATGTGTATATGCTTGTTGTGTTTTTCAAGCCAAAAGGGCAAGAATTTTGTGGAGCTTTTCTCTGGGTTGTGAGTTATGCTTCCTCATCCCCTAAGAAAACTTCCAGAAAAGCCACTTTTTCTGTTCTATTGGTAGGATGTGTCACTTTGCTGAAGTAGGTTGATAAGAGTAACAAGAAGGTTGGGTTTATTTGAGAGCATCAGAGACAACGTAGGGTGACTAATTTAAAATCCTGTCTCGAGTGTGGCTAATGGTAGAGAATCCTTCCAGGTTCAGCTAGTCTGGGTGAAGACAGGCAGTACTTGTCCAAATTTTTGTGCTTGGGGATTTCCAGGCTGGTCCTACATAGGCAAATTTCTTACCCAGGGCAGTAGAGACTGCAAAATTAGCTGAGTGAGCAGAGAGAGTCCTGGAAGCAGCATGGCATAATCATTTAGTGACAGTCTGAGATCCAGAGGGTTAGATGCAGACATCAGAGCTAGATTGTGGTGCCAGAATCTGAGAATTGGAGATGAAAGGAGGACCGGTCAGGAATAAACAGGGAGGGACTCAGGATGATTTTTCAGCTAGAACAAGTCCTGCTATTCCTAGCTCTTTTGAAGTTCTGGTTCGGGTGTGGGGGGTGGTCAGCTGAGTTTAATGAGAAACAAACGTGTAGAAATTAAAGGCCTAGGATAGAATGGCATGGAAAAGGTTGACAGAGGAGATAAAATGAATACAATAACAATGAGAGGAAAATATTTAAATTTCATTTGTATATTTTGGAAAACAATCTGGGATGGAATGGGATGAAGCTGTCTTGTTAAACAAAATCATAGAATATCCAAACCCAGACTCTGGTATAGAAACAACTGAACACTTAATTAATTAATTATATTTATTTATTTAAGTAGCAGCGCTCTCTTTTTAAAATTTAACATTTTATTTTAATTTCTTTTATACATTCAATCACTGTACATCACTTAGCTTGTAAAGTGAATTTTCCAACATGAATACATTTTTCATCAGTCCTGTTGGGGATATTATCCATTTCTGTGTCCCATAAATGTCTTACTTCTCTATTTTTCTCCTGAATGTCTTTCCTCAGACTGTCCTTTTCCCACCCTCTTCCCACACTGTATCCAGTATCTATAACCATTTTCTATTATTCTATATGCTCTAATATTTCAGTTTTGGCCATAGAGTGTGGACAGTCAGTATCTATTAAGTGGAGACATGCAATGTCTCTCCTTCATAACCTGGTTTGCTTCACTGAGCAGTAAATCTTCCATGTTAGTCTACTTTTTATCAAAAACCAGGGTCTTATTTTTTATGGTTGAATAGTATTCCATGGAGTATATGTGCCACACTTTTTCAATTCATTATTCTGTTTGTGGACACTCGGGTTGGTTCCATGTCTTAGCAATTGTGAATAATGCCACATAAATATAGATGTGCAAGCACTTTTCTGACTAAGTGTTCTCTCTCCTTTGCGTAGATACCCAGGAGTGGTATTGCTGGATCATATGGTAGTTCTATTTGCAGATATTTCAGGAATCTCCATATTGTTCTCCACAGTGGCTGGACCAATTTATATTCCCATCAGCAGTGTATCCCACCACATCTCCACCAACATTTCCTTTTTTTTTTTTTTTTTTTTTTTTTTTTTTTTTAATCTTAGTCATTCAGACTGGGGCTAGGTGGTATCTTGTTGTGGTTTTGATCTACATTTCCCTTATGATGAGGGATACTGAGCATTTTTTTCACATGGCTTTTGGCTGTTCATATGTCTTTTTTAGAGAGTTGTTTCCTTAACTCATTTCCTCACCTTTTAATTGGGTTGATAATTTTTTTTGGGGGGGGAGAGTAAGCTGTTTGAGTTACCTGTGTATTCTGGTTATCAGTCCCTTATTTAAGACATAGTTTACAAAGATATTCTCCCATTCTGAGGGTTGTCAATTCATACTAATTACTGTGTTTTTTGCTGTGCAGAAACTTCTTAATCTGATATAATCTCACTTGTCAATTTTTGGAATTTTTGACTGTGCTTTGGGACTTTTATTTAAGAAATCTTTGCCTACCCCAATGTCTCTCAGAGTTTTCCACCAGTATTTTCATAGTTTGAGGTCTTAGGTTTAGATCTTTGATCAACTTAGGGGTTGATTTTTGTCAAAGGGGAGAGCTAGGGATTCAGATTCATTTTTTCTGCAGGTGGATACCCAGTTTTTCCAGCACCGTTTGCTAAAGAGGTTTTCCTTTTCCCACTGAATTGACTCGTATCCTTTGCCAAAATTATCAGTTGGCTATGTGTTAGTGTTTATTTCTGGGGTCTCTATTCTGATCTATTGGTTCATGTGTCTGTTTTTGTGCCAATATCATGCTGTTTTGATCAACACAGCTTTGTAATATATTTTGGGGTCAGGGAGTGAGATGCCACCCACTCCACTCTTCTTGCACAGGATGGCTTTGGCAATATGGGGTCTTTCATAATTCCAGACAAATTCTATAATTGTCTTTTCTAGTTCTGTGAAGAATGTCTCTGGCACGTTGATTGGGATTGCATTAAATATGTAGGTTAATTTGGTTAGAATTGCCATTTTAATTTTATTAATTCTTCTGATCCAGGAACATGGGATGTCCTTCCACTTTTTTGTGTCATTTTCAGTTTCCTTTTTTGGCTTCTTATAGTTTTCTTTGTAGAGGTCTTTCACTTTTTTGGTTAGATTTATTCCTAGGTATCTTATACTTTTTGCAGCTATGGTAAATGGAATTACTTTTTCCAGTTCTGTCTCCGTCTGCTTGCGCTGAACACTATTTTAAATGTCAGCTAATAATGGTAAGTACTTTCTCAGGGGGTTGAAAATATGATTAGTGTCCAGGATAAATTCTTAGATGAGTGATTTAGAATTAACCAAGAGAAAGGAGAGGCATTCAAAAACTATTGTTGTTTTTGTTCTTTTGGTAGGATGGGAGTAGGAGGTTATAGCTTGATAAATTGCAAAACATTTCTTCCACTTCTTCTTTCTCTTTTTACTCCTTTCCTGTTTCACTACTGATTTTGTGACAAACATCTATAATAAAGTCTGAAGGCCAAAACAAATATATTTAGTTAAAATTGTTATAGGGTTATTTTAAAGGCAAATTTCCAGTATTTAAAAATAAAAGAGAAATGAATTTTTATTAAATTTTCAGATAGCTTTTTCAGATACTTTATTCATTTTTCAGATACTTTTACTCTGTTTAAAACAAATTTAATGAACAAGTAATAATCTTACATGTTTATGGGGTGTAGTGTGATGTTTTCATAAAAGGGCAGATTTCTGAGTTTGTTTCTCTAGTATTTGTTCTAATTTTTCTTGTGCCATGGATGCCATAGCCTGTCAGATGAAGCCCAGGGATACCTCCAAATAACGATTTTACTTTATTTTTTTTGAAAGAGATTTTTGCTATAGGGTGCATATGCTCACCAGAAAGACACAGAGAGATAGAAATAAAAAGCAAGAAATCACCCCCTGAGGGGATGGCCATGCTGCAATCCCATCTTCATTTTCCTTTCAGGATTTTGGGCATGCACGCATAGGCACCCAGTAAGAATTTTAAGCTGTTGGATCTGAAACTCAAACCGCGATTGACTACATGGGAACCAGCCATGTAACTATTATACCATCTGCTGGTCCCCCCCCCCCAATTTTAACATTTACTTATTTATTCATTTATGCATGTTTTTGTCATAATTGTGAAGTCACCCAGTCCAGGATGGAAACCCCGATTGACCATGAGGGAATCTAGTTCCTTAACCACCACACCACTCACTGGCCCCCTCAAATAATGATTTTTAAATGGTAAAATAAAATACCAAGGTTATAAAAGAAGTCAAGTGAAATATAACTATCAAAAACTTTACAAGTTTTGATGTGGTAATATGTTAAATAAAAACATTAAATATCAGGAAGGTAGCTATTAGTCTATCATAACAAGTGATGTGATACTTATAAGCTACACACACATGTGAACACACACACACACACATATTTTTTTTGCCATAGGGCATGTGCACTCACTGGAAAGTGAAAGAGAGAGACAGTGAGAGGAAAGTAAGAAATCACCCCCCAGGAGAATGGCCACTCTTCAATCCCTTCTCCATTCTCCTCCTGGGATCTTGGATATGCACACACACACACACACCACACACACCCCTGGTGTGAGTTTTGAGCCACCAGGTCTGGGACTTAAACTACAGTCAGCTATGTGGGAGTCCAGTGCCTTAACCACTGTGCCAGTTGCTGACCCCTGTAAACAATATTTTGTGATATCTGCAACGATTGTTGTATGTTATGAAAATATGAGAGATTTTTACTGGGAAAAAAGTCAAAGTTGTTGTTATCACTACTATATTTTGTTCTTTACACTCATAATAGAAATAAAAGCTAGATTTCAATTAGTGAAAACATAGACATTTATCTTTTTCAAGTTCAGAGATTCCGAATTCTAAGGCTATGGATCCCACTTCAGAACGTTTGCTTTCAGGAATCATTATATCGTATGTTATCTTAATGTAAAAAGTATGGACTAGGGCCAGACAACGGTGCATCAGTAACGACATTTTGCTAGGCAATCCCACATATGAAGGACGTTTCTGGGTCAGGAATGGAGACCTCCCTGGGACGCTAGGAACTTGCTTGCTTAAAGATCAGGGGTGGCTGAAAACCGGGATAGATCACAGCGTTAGCTCCTGCTTGACGAGGGTTCGATCCCTCTCTCTCACTGTCTCTCTCAGGCTTATGTGTGATCCCTCCGATCCCTCTCTTTCACTGTCTCTCTCAGGCTCATGTGCGATCCCTCTCTCTCACTGTCTCTCTCAGGCTTATGTGTGATCCCTCCAATCCCTCTCTCTCACTGTCTCTCTCAGGCTCGTGTGCGATCCCTCTCTCTCACTGTCTCTCTCAGGCTCGTGTGCGATCCCTCTCTCTCACTGTCTCTCTCAGGCTCGTGTGTGATCCCTCTCTCTCACTGTCTCTCTCAGGCTCGTGTGCGATCCCTCTCTCTCACCGTCTCTCTCAGGCTCGTGTGCGATCCCTCTCTCTCACCGTCTCTCTCAGGCTCATGTGCGATCCCTCTCTCTCACTGTCTCTCTCAGGCTTATGTGTGATCCCTCCGATCCCTCTCTCTCACTGTCTCTCTCAGGCTTATGTGTGATCCCTCCGATCCCTCTCTCTCACTGTCTCTCTCAGGCTCGTGTGTGATCCCTCTCTCTCACCGTCTCTCTCAGGCTCGTGTGCGATCCCTCTCTCTCACTGTCTCTCTCAGGCTTATGTGTGATCCCTCTCTCTCACTGTCTCTCTCAGGCTCGTGTGTGATCCCTCTCTCTCACTGTCTCTCTCAGGCTCATGTGTGATCCCTCTCTCTCACTGTCTCTCTCAGGCTCGTGTGTGATCCCTCTCTCTCACTGTCTCTCTCTGGCTCATGTGCGATCCCTCTCTCTCACTGTCTCTCTCAGGCTCGTGTGCGATCCCTCTCTCTCACTGTCTCTCTCAGGCTCATGTGCGATCCCTCTCTCTCACTGTCTCTCGCAGGCTCGTGTGCGATCCCTCTCTCTCACTGTCTCTCTCAGGCTTATGTGCGATACCTCTCTCTCACTGTCTCTCGCAGGCTCGTGTGCGATCCCTCCGATCCCTCTCTCTCACTGTCTCTCTCAGGCTTGTGTGCGATCCCTCTCTCTCACCGTCTCTCTCAGGCTCGTGTGCGATCCCTCTCTCTCACCGTCTCTCTCAGGCTCGTGTGCGATCCCTCTCTCTCACCGTCTCTCTCAGGCTCGTGTGCGATCCCTCTCTCTCACCGTCTCTCTCAGGCTCGTGTGCGATCCCTCTCTCTCACCGTCTCTCTCAGGCTCGTGTGCGATCCCTCTCTCTCACCGTCTCTCTCAGGCTCGTGTGCGATCCCTCTCTCTCACCGTCTCTCTCAGGCTCGTGTGCGATCCCTCTCTCTCACCGTCTCTCTCAGGCTCGTGTGCGATCCCTCTCTCTCACCGTCTCTCTCAGGCTCGTGTGCGATCCCTCTCTCTCACCGTCTCTCTCAGGCTCGTGTGCGATCCCTCTCTCTCACCGTCTCTCTCAGTCTCGTGTGCGATCCCTCTCTCTCACCGTCTCTCTCAGGCTCGTGTGCGATCCCTCTCTCTCACCGTCTCTCTCAGGCTCGTGTGCGATCCCTCTCTCTCACCGTCTCTCTCAGGCTCGTGTGCGATCCCTCTCTCTCACCGTCTCTCTCAGTCTCGTGTGCGATCCCTCTCTCTCACCGTCTCTCTCAGTCTCGTGTGCGATCCCTCTCTCTCACCGTCTCTCTCAGGCTCGTGTGCGATCCCTCTCTCTCACCGTCTCTCGCAGGCTCTTGTGCGATCCCTCTCTCTCACCGTCTCTCTCAGGCTCGTGTGCGATCCCTCTCTCTCACCGTCTCTCGCAGGCTCTTGTGCGATCCCTCTCTCTCACTGTCTCTCTCAGGCTCGTGTGTGATCCCTCTCTCTCACCGTCTCTCGCAGGCTCTTGTGCGATCCCTCTCTCTCACTGTCTCTCTCAGGCTCATGGATGAAAGAAAAGCTGGAAACAGAGAAAACTATGGACCAGTGACACAGGCCTACGAAAACAAACATGCTCTTCTGTGTCAGCTCCCCACTATCTCTGTGTACTTCATTTTCATGATTACAGTTTTCATGTCTAGGATTTTTCCTTTAGTTTTAAAAAAATAGGCCTGCTAATTTCCATGTGTTGTTTCCTGTTTTATATGATTGTATTTATATTTTTACAAAACATTTATCGCTTCATTTACTATTTTGATTAAAATGTATTGTTGGAACAGACTTTCACTGAGGTTGGCTGGTTTCATTGTTTCTATTAATTTCGATTGTTGACACCTTATGCCTTACGTCCTTACCTGTGGAGATTCTTTAAGGCATGGGTTTAAATAGATTTTTCTCTAGGAAGAATTTTTATTTGCTTCTGTCAGGTGCCTTGGGGCACCACCAATTCAGGAATCCTTTAAACTAAATTTACAGCTCTATTTCTGTTTTTATAGTCCACACAGGTATTGTGACCAGACAGTCCTAAAATCTGTAGGAGGGCAGTATTATGGTCAGTACTTTTCCTGGGTAGATATTTTTTTCTTCATCTAGAATATAGGGATGAAACCCAAAAGCATCTTGATGTTTCTTTGAAAGTGTTTTTTTTTTTTTTTTGTTTTTTTTTTTTTTTTTTTTTTTTTAGGGTGCGTGCACTCAACCGAGAGTTACAGAGAGAGAGAGAGAGAGAGAGAGAGAGAGAGAGAGAGAGAGAGAGAGAGGAAAGTCAGAAATCACCCCCAAGCCCCCAGTCTCCCCTCCCCGCATGATTTTCAGGTCATCAGGTCTTGAATCATAGTGGGTCATGTGGAGTGCAGCGAAGTAATCACTGTGCCATCTGCTGGTCCGAGAGTGTGATCTTTAGGTGTCCCGACCCGCGGGACAGTGGAACAGGTTCCCTGGGGGAGGGAGTGAGAGATGGGACAAACACACGCACACACACTACGAGATGCTGATCAAGTCGTCTTCTTCCGTCTACTTCCTTTATTCAGGCGAGTTATATACAACTGGTGGGCACCAATTGGCTGCCCGAAATGCAAATGAGATAGATGAACCAGTCATTGATGTGGGCGGATCTCTCCTGTTGCCTAGAAACCCAACCACTTCTGGAGAGAACGGTTGGTCACATGATTTCTGAGAAACGGTTTGCTCAGTGAGGAAGTGAAGCCTAATGGTTTCCAAGATGGTGGATAGCTCAAGATGGCGGATAGCTCAAGATGGCTTCCGTATGCAGTGCCCTCCACATTTAGGAAACCTCAGGTTCCGGTTTTGCCCCCACCTTACTGGCTCTCCCTGACCAGGGCTCACTGGGTCTGCAGGTACCCACTAGGCCAACGCTGGCTCGCACACTTGCTGAGCTCTCTGGTTATGCCTTTTCTCATTGTGTCTGGCCTCTGAGATTTTCCCTGACTTTCCTGACTACTCAGTCATTTACCAGTTCATATATTATAAAAAAGGACTTTACAATGTACTTTCCTTATACTCAGTAATATTCTTTCTTTCTTTTTTCCTTTCCTTTCCTTTCCCTTTCTTTTCTTTTCTTTCCTTTTCTTTTCTTTTCTTTTCTTTCTTTCTTTCTCTTCCCTTCTCTCTCTCTTTCCTTCCCTTCTTTCTTTCTTTCTTTCTTTCTTTCTTTCTTTCTTTCTTTCTTTCTTTCTTTCTTTCTTTCTTTCTTTCTTTCTTTCTTTCTTTTACTTTTCCTCCTCCTCTTCTTCTTTTAGAGAATGCCTTAGGGCACTTGCCAGACAGAAAGAGACAGAGACAGTACAAGGTAAAATGAGAAATCAACCCCAGGGGGGTGGTCATGCCACAATCCCTTCTGCTCCATTCTCCTCCCAGGATCTTGGGCATGCACATACACACCTGGCATGAGTTTCAAGCCACCAAGTCCAGCACTTGAGCCACAGCTGGCCATGTGGGAGCCCAGCAATGTAACTGCTATGCCATCTGTTGGTCCCTATACTCAGTAATTCTCTCTACTGGGAAAATTTCTTTGGATGGTTAGAAGGCCATTTTGTCATTTCGTTCTGACCGACATTCTGTTCTGCTTAATCTTGTTTAGTCTTTGCAATAATCCTGGGAGATAGCTCTTAGGGTCTCTTCGATCATAATTTTGGAAAAGAGAGCCAGCAAGAATGGCTAATCTGCTCTATGTTATGCAGCAAGTTGGTGGCAAATCAGAACTGAAAGCAATGTCAGCCGGGTTGCTGAAGCTCTTGTTCTTTTCTTTTTTTTGCTCCTCTGGTTTTTGTTCTGTGCTTTGATATAGCATTATATGCCGCACATTATACTGGAAGGTTGGGGCCCTTCTGGCAGAGATATTTATCAGCTCTGCCCCTCTCACATACACTCAAAACTAGGGCAGAGCTGCCAAATAGAAAGTCAATAAATATTCAATGGATCAAGAATAAAGTGAGCTTTTTATGTTACGACATAATCTTTACTTTTTTTTTTTCTTGGGAGGTTTTTGCTATAGGGCGCATGCTCTCACCAGGAAGACAGAGAGAGACAGAGAGACAGAAAGCAAGAAATCACCCCTCAGGGGGGATGGCCATGCTGCAATCCCTTCTCCCCCATTCTCCTCTTGGGATCTTGGGCACGAACACACACACACACACACGTGCGCGCACGCCTGGCATGAGTTTAAGCCACTGGGTCTGGGACTCGAACCGTGCTTGACCACATGGGAGTCCAGTGACATAGCCATTATGCTAACTGCTAGTCCCACAACATAATCTTTATAGTGTTAATATTTGAGGCTATATAATATACCAAAGAGCTAGTTAATTAAAAATATCTCTTTGAGGGAGCAATGTGCTTTAACTTCCTCTAAAGAAGAAAAAGAAAAAAATCTATATATACCAAGATGTCACTGTAATATCTAACTTCATTCTCAGGAACTTGTGAATTATTTAACTTTTTGGTACTATTTTTGTCCCACATTGCCCAATTTCTTTTCACTGTTTTGGTTATTTAGTTTTAAAAGTAAAGTCATGGCATGAGGTTCCTGCATTTTGACTTTTCACATTGGGTTGGTGGTCTTCCCTGGAGAACTTTGGCTGTAGCTCATTTTCATCTCCCGCACTGTTCTTTGTAGAGTTCCGTCACAACAGCAATGCGATCTTACACATCTCCTCTGTGCAGCTGAACGCGAAGCAAAATAGAAGGGCAAGCTATCTATCAATCAAGCAGTTACAGGTGCAGAGAATAGGTACGACTTCAGCTCTGTCCTCCACATTTCTTCTTCTCTTTCTTTATCACCTTCCTCCCAACTTTGATTCACATCTATTACTTATTAACAGTTATTATTAATTACTGTCTTCAATTGAGTCATGTGTTTCTCCCTGAAATACTCTTTTTTTTTATGTGTTCAAGTGCTAACAATTTTTTAATTTCCACCCGTCGTGTTTATTTACTTGTTTAGTTCTGTACTTTCTTATTTGTACTCTTGCTCTCTACAGTCTCTCCTGTTTCTGAAATGACAGAGTATTCAAATAGGATTGAATATGCTAATTTTTTGAAAATTAGCAGCTTGATCCTATTGCAAATATACTATTTTTATCTTAAACAGCAACTTGTTATTTTTTTGAAAAAAGTGTGTGAAATATTTCCCGATTATTTTGAGATCAAAATAATTATTTATATACATGACCATTATTTGTATACTTTTGCTGTTATGTACAGTATTGAACTTCTTGGGTTTATTGTTAGATTTAAATGCTAATACACACAAAATAATACCAAAATACATAGATTTGTAGAATAAGTATTGATTAGCCAGAAGTTTGGTCTTTTTCCCCCCATACTTTCCTTTTTATTTCCTTTCTTTCTCTCCTGCAACCATAAATTTATTAATTCTTTATTTCCCTGGCAACAAAATCCTCAAGTATCTACCTTTGTTTCTAGCACTTTGCAGGCACAGGGACTATACAAGCTAATAAAATGTGGACTCTGCCATGGAAGATGGGGAGATATACTGTTTGAATAATCAAGAAACAAGGGCAGGTCCCATGCTATTTTGTCCAATATATATTTCATAGATAGATTTGCCTCTTTCTTTGATGCTGTGAACTATCTATTACTCAGAGAATTTTGTTACTGATTCCAGTTTTCTGCCTCGGGGTTTTGAGCTGCTGTGACAGACAAGTTGAAATTTTTATAAAGCCCGGGTAAGACAGTATCTGTGTGGTGGCTTACTGCAATGCATTTGGGAAAATTGCTTTTTCTGTAAAGAAACAAACCCCTATCACCCTGACCCTAGGCAACAGGTTTTCAGGTGCATTTAGGTAATCCTGTGATTATCGCTGCCTGCTGTTTCTGAGTGTGACTGAATGGAGCTAAGTAAATATTTATGGTGACACCACTAACTATAGCCTCCCAGCTTCTGCATTTGATCTGATGTAGATGGGCTGTAAGACGAGAGACCAGCCAGCAGAGGGACAGAAGCAAACTCATGGGGGCAAGACAGTGCAGGAGTATGTGGTGGTCCAGATTTAGGAATATTTCAGGGTATGGGGAAAGTACAGGTATGGTGAGCAGTTTCTGAAAGTCTTTCAGTTGTCTGGAAGTGGGAAGTTACATACAACCAAGATGACTGTGCCTTGACTTTTCATCCAGCAATGAGTCCATGCCAGGTGAGGCTCTGACACAAACAAGTTGCTCCACCAGCAGACTCGTGGAACATGGGAGAATGACCTCCATCTGAATTGTGCTTGTGGTATGAGCAGGTGAGAATAGCTGAGTTGTAGTGCCCCTTGAAGTCCTCAAGCTGACTTCTGTTCAGCAGATTCTCTCCTGGCAGGTGCAAGGGGTTGTGAGGGGCCATGACCTGTCCAGCCCCCCATCTAACCCAAATCACAAAACATTCCTGTTTTTCTCTTTTGGTGCAGTAAGTTACATCTGGAGTACGAAGGCCACATGCATACTTTTTCATTTGGAAATAATGTCTATTGAGGGTAGGGAATATGGTTTCTAAGGTAGTTTGGCACCTTGACTTTAATTTGAGATTGCAATCACTTGCAGAACTTTGAGATGATATAAAGACAAGCATTCTCTTTCCCACTATTTCTCAAACTGAGAGTCTACATTCTTTATGTGTAGTAAGCAAAGAAAGTATTTTTTGACTCAAGTGTTTCAGAATGTTTTTGTGTGTGTGTTTTTGGAGAGGATTTTGCTATAGGGCGCGTGCACTCTCCAGACAGACAGAAAGAGACAGAGAGACAGAGACAGAGAGACAGAAAGTGAGAAATCACCCTCGAGGGGGGATGGCCATGTTGCAATCCCTTCTCCTCCATTCTCCTCTCAGGGTCTTGGGCATGCATGCACAAGCTCCTGGTGTGAGTTTTAAGTCACCGTGTCCAGGACGCAAACTGTGGTCGTCTACATGGGAGTCCAGTGACATAGCCATTACACTAACTGCTGGTCCCCAGAATGGCTTTAATAAATTAGTTGAAGAAACATAATAGTCTAAGCATGAAGACTATCTTACATTTTCTGAAGCACGTCACGTGCTGGTTTCCATGTTGTATTTATAATGAAAATGGCATGGTTTCCTGCCCCTTTTTGTAGATAGTGGCTCAGAGGGAGAGTGATTTTCCTATAACTGATCTAGTGGCAGAGCCTGAACTAGAAAGGGAGTCTGACGCCTCTCCCCTGGCACTCTATTTCACTCACAAATGTCAAGGGCAGCTGGATGTTGACATTCTTTTCAAACTCCAACCAAAGTGACTTTTCAGCAATTGGAGTTGTTGTTTGAAATATTTTTAAGTTGTCTGCTTTGTATCCTTCCTCTATAAGAAAAGGGAAATGCCACACGTAAACATGGCTGAAGAAGACATGGACCTTGATCTGAAAAGACATTTGTAAATATTTTGATCATTATTTAACTGCAACAAATACACTTTTAAGTGGCTAATATTTTTAAAGTTAGGGCTGCTTGTATCAATATAGTTTGAAAAAAGTCTGGCATTGTTGACATTTATTTTACTTTAAAATTTGTTTTCAGAAGAACCAGAGCTTTTCAATTTTGGTATAGTAGTATTTATGGATTATGTGCCAAACTGTTAAATGTATTACCTTTACAGTTGTCACAACAAACTCTTGAGAAAAATATTATTATAATCTGAATTCTATAAGTGAGAGAATTGAGACAGAAAAGTTAAGTGACTTGCCCAAGGTCATACAGTGACCGAACTTGAACAGCATGCATTGTCAACTATAGCATTATAAAGCTCTGTCTTGGTAGTACACTGATGACGTGTGTGGTGTCTCTTAGGTTACTTAACTTATTGATTATATTTTTCAGATTTGCAAATAAGAGATTTCATTGAATTATTTTTTAAAAGTTTAATTTTTTAAAATTTATTTCTGGAGAGAATGAGAGAGAGATATCCTTAACAGAGTCTTGCCACGTTGCAATCCTTTCCCCAGCTTCCTAGGCAGCCAGGATCACAGGCATGTGGGCACATTTGGTGTGTTTGAGTCAATCCCTGATCCAAGCTGGGCCTCCCATATGGCTCCAGTATTGCCCAGCAGTGTCCTACTACTGTGCCACTGGGGCCGGGCATGGATAACTGAATCACTGAGCAGTAGTCCTTCTTTGCATACCTGCCTTTATTTGATCCTCACAATCTTAGGCATAGATAGTATTATGATCATCCTCATTTTACTGTTGTCAGGAAAGTCATGATGCATTTTTGCATAGAAAAACATGGAAAAGTATGTTGTGGTTTTCCCGATAACCTAATACATATGGGGAAGTTAGGACTTAGGTTAAGGCACCGCAATAAGTGACAGGGTTGGTATAAGGGCTGACATTCAAATCCGAGATTTTAATTAATATACTTCACAGCTTTCTTTTCTTTTTCTTTGTCTTTCTAATTTTTATATATATATATTTTTTCTCACCAGAGAGAGACAGAAAGAGGGAAAATGAGAAAGCATCCCCCTGAGGGGGTGGGGGGATAGCCATGCCCCAATCCCTTCTCCATTCTCCTCTTGGGATTTTGGGCATGTATGCACACACATCTGGTGCGATTTTTTTTTTTTTTTTGAGAGGTTTTTGCTATAGGGTGCATGTGCTCGCCAGACACAGAGAGAGAGACAGAGAGACGGAAAGTGAGAAATCATCCCCCGGGGGCATGGCCACGCCACAATCCCTTCTCCTCCAGTCTCCTCTCGGGATCTTGGGCACACACGCACATGTGCCCGACGTGAATTTAAGCCACCAGGTCTGGGACTCGAACCGCCATTGGCTACATGGTAGTTCAGCGACATAGCCATTACGCTAACTGCCATACCTGGTGTGATCTTGAAGTTACTGGGACTCCAACCATACTTGACTATGTGGGAATCCAGTGCCTGAACAACCAGTATATCTGCTGGCCCCTAGATTTTTCCTTTTTTAAGAACTTATGCTGCTTTAAAATTCTACGTGTTGAATCCTGGTTTTTCGTTTTAAAGTTCTAACAGCGATACGTTGACTTCGTAAGGTCTTTTGTTTAGAGTTCTTTTGATAAGTGGCCTAGTCTACAAATGGCTGAAATGTTTGGGAACCATTGAAACTGATAATAGCAGTCTTAACAATGAAACATTGTGCTATTAATATTATGTTGTTATTTTTCAGAGTAGTCACATGTGTAGCAAACAGGATGTAACAGGACATGTTAGGCAAGCTGTTGCTAACCCTGAAGACAACAAGGGATTAAATTTTCATTATTACTCAGTTAGTCCCCAAATATCTGTGTATGTTCAGTTTCTCAGTTTCTTCAGTTTGGCAGGAAGTTTTAAAGAACCAAACAGCATGCCCTTCCGCCCCTGGCATATTCATAAGCTATTCTGAGGTGAGTCATCGGAATTCTGTGGTTTGTATATCCTGAAGGGAGAGAGGAGACACTGTATGGTTGCATTTATTTGAAACAGCTAGTTGGGAAAAAAAATAATAATCCTTTGATAAAAGTTCAACATTAGGTAAGAAATGCCTGCGGAAGTCTCTTTCCATTGTTATAAATATTCTGCTCATATTTACTTCTCTGGGAATAACATAAAGTTTGATTCTTTAGCCTGTGCATATTCTCAGCCTGACCTAAGGCATACAGAAGCTCTGACCTGGTGCTTAGTTGAAGTAATTCACAAGGAAAAGGACGACTGATTGAACAACTCTTCTATCCTTGAAGACTCTGCTCTGTAATATCAAAACGATGCTTTGAGCTGGATAGAGTTGTATGCACAAGAAAATACAGACCAAGCCAAGCCTTGAGACCCAGATCACCAACATCATAATTGTGTATTATGATTAAATCATTATCATAGTAAAAATTAAGCAGGTAGGAATTGACAGGCTCTCCTTGGAGCTACAAGGGAGCATAAGGGGGAATTCCAGTAATAAAAACATATTTTGTTCCTCTTGTATCAGGAAAGGAAATTTTTAAAAAGTTTATTTACTTATTTTAATAGAGAAAGAGTAAGAAAGAGAGACGGGGCGGGGGGGAAGAGAGGGAGAGAGAGAGAGAGAGAGAGAGAGAGAAATATGAGCACTCTCGTGAGGGGCCCACACCACCATCCTCCCCTCGGCCTTCCTAGGCAGCAGGCACATGTTCCCTGGCTCTTGCAGGATCACCTGGGAACCAAACCCTGCTCTTCCATATGGCCTCTAGTATCGCAAAGCATTGTGTCACCATTTCGCCTCTGTGGCTGGGCCAAGAAACTGCTTATTAATGGAAGAAGAAAGAAGATATAAGCTAGTTGTGTCTTTAGTATATTTTAGATTTTGCACTAGTACTGAAAGAAAGAAAGAAAGAAAGAAAGAAAGAAAGAAAGAAAGAAAGAAAGAAAAGAAAGGAAGAAAAGAAAAAATTCATAGTGGCTATTTAATTCTGGGGAAAATATTACTTTCAGAAGTTGAAGTGGATCTATGCTCTGTGGCATCAGTCGTCCATAAGACAGAGATATAAGAAAAAGAAGTGGTGGTATTACTTTTTCTATAAGTTAGAGCGTATGAGCAGTCACTAGAGAGAGAGAGAAACAGAGAGAGAGGGAGAGGGATAGGGAGAGGGAGGAAGCACCCCCTAGTGGGATGTGGTAATACCACATCCTTCTCCTTCTATCCTGCTTAGATTTTGGGGCATGTATGTACATGTTAAGCCTCTGGGGCTGGGATTCAAACCACGTGACATATGGGGTGTGACTTTCTTAACTATCAGGCTATGGGATGGGTCCAAAGTGGTGGTATGTGACACTCATGTTCAATCACAGTAATCCATCTGATTATGACCAATTGATTAGTGACTGTAGACAGCCACGAATACAAGTGGTCCTTAAGTTGGGAGAGTTAAAATGGTGCTCTGGCTTTTGAAATATAGAGACTAGTGATTAGTACTTAAAATTAGTTGAGGTGGAACCTGAATTGGGCATTAAATAGCACTGAAATATGCAATGAAAAATGCTCTCTTAGTAATTCCTTCTTACTTTTCTGATTATGTCAAGTAGAAAGTTTCAGTCTGGTGCTAGTGAAATTTTTAGAAAATGATTTCTGTTTTAAAAAATTAAGTTTATTTATTTATTTGAGAGAGAGGTTGATTTTTGAGAATGTCTTGCCATGTCCAATCTTCCTGCCCTGGCCACTCAGCTAGCCAGGATTACAGGTGTGCGCCACCACATTCAGCTGGGCTAGTCTGGGAACTGAACCTGGTCCTCCCATGTGATCTCATTCTCTGAGTAGCAATGTCTTGGCAGCATGCACCACCACAGCTGAGCCAGTGCTAGTGAAATTTTAACTGTCCTTAGAGCAGGCACTGGACAGCTTCCTATACCTGAATTTATAGCACTACTTTATATAGTCGTATTTCCTTTCTGAAAAGTGAAATTGGTCCATTTACACTGAGTAGACATTAAAAATGTATCCATATGGAATATCTGTTGATTTAAAGATATTAATGTAGCAGTAACACAGGTAGTGAGCTAAATGGACTATGGGGCTCTAGCCTAGGAAGTTACACATTATGTAAAACCACAGCTTTGGTGGTTAAGAGGCAGGTGGTTTCATAAATGAAAATAGAAAACATAACTTGTTTAAGGCTCGCCTGATTTCCCACACCAGTTGTTCTCAAAGCGTGGTCCACAGACCAGAGATAGCCTATGAACTCATTGGCCTTCTAGAAGAAGAGAAGTATAGAAATTACAAGAAGTCATTGAGAAATTTTTGTAGCATATTGACATTGCTATGATATCCAGTCACATGAAATATCTTTCTAGTAACTTATCAGGAAAAAAAAAACCTGAATAGTTTGGGGAGCACTAATTTATAGCACATGTTTAGAAGAAGGACATAGCTAAGAAAAGTGGCAATCTAGACACTCATGGTAAAAGAATGTGGTGGTGGGAAGTATGTGATTGCCATAGAATCCAAAAGAATGGGAGTAGAGAGAGTGACAGTACATTTGTAAGGGCTGGGGCTGTCTTTTCATGGCTATAAGTCAGGGAATCTAGCACAGCCTCTGCTGTCTGGCATCTACTAAGCATTCTGTGAATAATTGTGGAATGAATGATTGAGTAAATAACTGAGCGAATGAGCTATGGTGTTTGGCAGGCAGGTCTAAAGCAATCACCGGAGGAATATGCTCTGTTATAATGTGGTAATAGTTCTCCATGCTTTTTCTTTCTTCCTTTTTTTCATAATTAGAAAAAGTATTTTATACATTTTACCACTATATATCACTATAACTTGTAAAGTGAATTTACCCAATATGAATACACTTCACACCAGTCCAGTTGTAGATACCACACACATTATCAATAGATATCCTTTTCTGTTTCCCATAAATTTCTTGCCCCTCTATTTTTCTCCTTGATGTCCCTTTTTTCCATGTTTTTCAAGCATCTCATGATACGCTGTAGCTCTCTTTGTCCTTAGAAACCGTTGATTTCTACATACAAACTTGGTTGTCAGTGTGTCTTAACTCTAAGAAGGCAGTGCCAATTTAAAATAAATAATTGTTAATTCTGGATTGTATACCACAACAGGAAGCCTGGGCCAGGTTGTTTCAGTAAGCATCCTCACCAACCTATAGCTCAGTGACCTTAACCAACATTCACTTATTTATTTCTTTCATACATGTCCAACAAAGGTTGACATGGACCTTTGGTCATTATAGTTACTCAACCTGTGTTTCCATGATAACCGTAAGAAAGGATGTGGCAAATAACACACTGCCACTTAGAAATTCTGCTTAGAAATGACAAATTTTACTTCTAGTCACATTTGTTGTTGTTGTTGCTGCTAGGGCAACGAGTCCCTGTTTCATATCAACAAGGAGGGGAAATGTAATCCTAATGCGTACTAGGAGAATAGAGAGTCAGGAATATCTGATGGACACTAATAACCAACATATATAAAGAGTCCTTAAAATTTTCATGGAAAATACATATTATGAAAAAATGTATGGATCTCATTTTTTTTTTTTTTGCATCAGAATAAACTTGTACTTTTTTTTTTGGAGAGGTTTTTGCTATAGAGCACGTGTGCTTGCCAGAAAGACAGAGACAGAGAGATAGAAAGCGAGAAATCACTCCCTAGGGGGATGGCCACAATGCAATCCCTTCTCCTCCATTCTCCTCTTGGGATCTTGGGCATGCACGCACATGCACCGGCATGAGTTTTAAGCCACTGGGTTTGGGACTTGAACTGAGGTCGACTACATGGGAGTCCAGTCACATAGCCATTATGCCAACTGCTGTAGTTAAACTTGTACTTTAACTACAATTTGTTTTCACAAATTTTTTGAAGTACCCTCAGATACCCATCTCTTGTGAATTAGATTAACAGTAACTATTCCCATTCTGATTGATCCTCTGTGATTGAACCAACAGAACCGAGTTCCCTCATTACCGGATATCTGGACTGAATCTTGACTAAACATAGTGCCAGTCATATACTTCTGCCGTAGCCTTTAGCTCACCTACTTTAGCAGTTCTATTTTTTCTATAATGTCAATAGTTAACCTCTGTCATGGAATACCAGTTCTTACTTTTACTCAGCATTATTCATCCACATGAATTATTTCTTCAACAACCAAACTTTACTCCTGAATATATCTTCTCATGAGAAGGTGATTAGACTTAGATCTTAGTCAAGGAGACTGCTTTTAGTGAAATTTTAAAATGGTTGTGAAGATAAACTTTCTGCAAGTATGCTTGTATGAAATCACTAGGCTCATTCAACTTCTAGGAAGCTGATCAATCCTAAGAAAATTGAGCTTATCAAGATTCTAGACTTGTAGGGACCAGCAGTTAGCATAATGGCTATGTCGCTGGACTCCCACGTAGTCGACTGTGGTTCACGTCCCGGACCCAGTGGCTTAAAACTCATGCTGGGTGTGTGTGCGTGCATGCCCAAGATCCCGAGAGGAGAACGGAGGAGAAGGGATTGCAGCATGGCCGTCCCCTCTGGGGGGTGATTTCTCGCTTTCTGTCTCTCTGTCTGTCTGATGAGCGCATGTGCCCTATAGTGAAAACCTCTCCAAAAAAAAAAAAAAAGATTCTAGACTTGTAAACATGAGAAGTAGATCCTAGGTACTAATGATCTGTAGAATCCTCATGCTTTGAGACCTCAACATTTTCTGTTTGTCCATCTAACCGTCTATCCATTCACCCATTTATTCATCCATTTTCTCTATTCCTTATCTATCTTCCAATGTAGGACATACCTACATATCTAGACTGTGCCAAAAAAGGATACTTCTAAAGTACATGAACAATTTTACTTTATAGAGGAATATAAAATATTGCCACCCCTTACAAATGATTTGGCTTAATTTGCTTATAAATTTATAAGGAAGAAAGGATTTTTTTTAAAGCATGATCTTGGGGCCAGTGGGTGGCATGGTGGTTGGGGCACTGGACTCCCACATGGCTGATCATGGTTTGAGTCCAGGATCTAGCAGTTTGCTTTCTCACTTTCTCTCTCTCTTTCTCTGATGAGTGCACTTCCCCTACAGCAAATGAAAAAATAATAATAACAATAAATACACTCAAATGAACAATTTTTTTTTTCCAAAAATGATCTTTTCAGATACCAGGAAAGTTTAGAATCAGGAACATTTGGAATTAGAACTATATTATTCACATTATGTGAATTTACAAAATTAGTAGAGTCTGAATCCAGATTGGGTGATATCTGATGGCACACTAGAAAAGCCTATAATTTTCAAAATTCTAAAAAACGAAAAATCAACATTTGCCTCTGTCTACAAACCGATGTCAGAGGAAGGTAGAGGTCTGAGATTTGTAACTATCACTAAGACAAGCAGTAAAGTCAGATCATTGAACTTCTCCAAAGCCACTTCGAGAAACCTTTTCCCTTAGCTGTCTGTACTGAACACATTAACAGAATGATTTCCAGATCTTACAAGATTGTGCTGGTGGAAGTAGACGAATCTCCCAGCTGAATGATGAGAGGGGATGGAGGTTTTATTACTCTTCAGTCAGCTGTTGTACATCTAGACATGTAGCTAATCATTTATTAGCCTCTATTTTGGAGGCTGGCTTTAGATGATAAGCCTCATAAAAAGCTAACAAGGAGATGTCTTTGATAAAGTGGTAAATCATTAAATAGAGAAATAACCAGGTGATTTATGACTTACTGAAATACTCTAGGCTATGAAAGATAAGCCTCTAATTCTATTTTGCAAATGATAGCCCTGCTCTTTCTTAAAAAGTTAAATGTGGGTTACGCAATGCAAAAGGGTGTATTTCCACCATTTTAGAGATTCTTACTGAATGGCTAAACTCAAATTCTAAAATCTCTTCCAAGTCTGAGTCTACTTATTGAGTATTTTGAAACAGGGTCTTCAGCTCTAGCATTGGCAGTGTAGGTGTTCCATCAGTATCTCTCAGTTGTAGGGACCGATCCTGTCTTAAAGATGGTCACATATTGAAATGTTCACTTTGTAAGCTAAATAATGGGGTTGAATGTATATAAAATTTTTTTTTTTTTTTTTTGGAGAGGTTTTTCGCTATAGGGCGCGTGCGCTCGCCAGACAGAGAGAGAGACATAGAGACAGAAAGCGAGAAATCACCCCCCAGGGGGGATGGTCACGCTGCAATCCCTTCTCCTCCATTCTCCTCTTGGGATCTTGGGCACGCACGCACACGCGCCCGGTGTGAGTTTTAAGCCACCGGGTCCGGGACGCGAACTGCGGTCGACTACGTGGGAGTCCAGCGACATAGCCATTACGCTAACTGCTGGTTCCCAAATGTATATAAAATTTTTTAAAAAATAAATAAAAAAGGATTATATAAACAAAATATTATAAAAATATAAAACACTGTTCACTAACACATTCTCCACACTCCTGTTTCAGGACTTTTACATTTGTCATACTGTCTATCTAGAATACCTTTCCCCAGCACTTTCTGGGTTCAGCTTCACAGCGGTGAAGCTCCCTGAGCTAGGCCAGTACTGCACACCCTCTCAAGGTCCCACAGAACCAGGGCTAGCCAGGTAGGAAAAGAACTGCATTTCCCTCTTGCTCTTTTCTGTCCCTCCAACAACAAGCAGACAGAGACAGAACTGCTGAAAGTAATCCCGTTTACCATAGCCACCAGAAGTATAAGATACCTAGGAATAAAACTAACCAAGGATGTCAAAGACCTCTATAAGGAAAACTATGAAAACCTTAAAAAGAAAGTAAAAAAGGACACAAAAATGTTGAAGGACATCCCATGTTCCTGGATTGGGAGAACTAATATAATCAAAATGGCAATCCTACCCAAATTAATCTACATGTTTAATGCAATCCTGATAAAATGACAAGAGATATCTTTCACACATCTAGAAAAGACAATCATAGAATTTGTCTGGAATCATAAAAGACTTCATATTACCAAAGCCATCCTGCGCAAGAAGAGTGGAGTGTGGGGGGAGGGCATCTCAATTCCTGACCCCAAAATATATTACAAAGCTGTGATAATAAAAACAGCATGGTGATAACAAAACAGACATGAGGACCAATGGAACAGAGTAGAGACCCCAGAAATAAACCCCCAAACATACAGCCAACCGCTCTTTGACAAAGGGTACCAGTCAATCCAGTGGGAAAAAGAAAACCTTGTTAGCAAATGGTGCTGGAAAAACTGGGTATCCACTTGCAGAAAAATGAATCTGAACCTCTATCTGTCACCATTAACAAAAATCAACTCAAAGTGGATCAAAGATCTAAACTTAAGACCACAAAGCATAAAACTACTGAAGGAAAACTCTGGGGAAACTCTGGGAGACATTGGGGTAGGCAAAGACTTCTTAAGCAAGACCTCAAAAGTACAGACAATAATCTCCAAAATAGACAGGTGGGATTACATCAGATTAAGAAGTTTTTGCACAGCAAAGGACACCGTAATTAGTGTGAATCAACAACTCTCGGAATGGGAGAAAATTTTTGTTAACTGTACCTCAGATAAGGGACTGATAACCAGAACACACAGAGAACTCAAGTAGCTTACCCAGAAAAAAAATGATTAACCTAATTAAAAGATGGGAAAATGTGCTGAGTAAACAACTCTCTAAGGAAGACATATGAACAGCCCAAAAGCATATGAAAAAATACTCAACATCCCTCATAGTAAGGGAGATGCAGATCAAAACCACAATGAGATGCCATCCAACCCCAGTCAGAATGGTGAAGATTAACAACAACAACAAAATAACCCCAGAAAGTGATAAGTGCTGGTGGGGCTGTGGTGAAAGGGGATCACTCTTACATTGTTGGTGGGAATATAAATTGGTCCAGCCACTCTGGAGATCAATATGGAGGTTCCCCAAAGACATTCAAATAGAACTACCATATGATCTAGCAATTCCACTCCTGGGTATCTATCCAAAGGACAGGAGAATGCTCAGATAAGCACTTGCACAACTATATTTATTGCAGCACTATTCACGATTGCTAAGACATGGAACCAACCAACCCAAATGTCCAGAAACAGATGAATGGATTGAAAAAGTGTGGCACATATACTCCATGGAAAATTATTCAGCCATAAAAAGCAACAAGGCTCTGGCATTTGATAGAAAGTGGACGAATATGGAAGATTTGTTGTTGAGTGAATCAAGTCAGTCTATAAAAGGCATTGTATGTCTCCACTTAACATATACAGACTGCCTGCACTCTATGGTACAGACTGAAAGACTGGAGGACATAAAAGCATTAAAAATTGTTATGGACAGTCGAGACATAGTGGAAGGAGAATGTGGGAGGGGAAGAGTTCAGGAAAGGAAATTAGGGGGAAAATAAGGAGAGATAAGATATTTGTGGGACACAGATTTGGTTTGTTATCTGTTGATGAGGATGTGTATAATATTTTCAGCTGGGACTGTGATATGTATCATGCTGGGTAAAATCTCTTTACAATCTAAATGATGTATAGCAATTTAATGTATAAATAATAATAATAATAAAAAATATAACTGTGGCTAGTTTCCTTATGCTTCTCAGTGTCTCTTTATTGACTTTCTGCAATGGGGTAGTGATATGGGAAGTACTTCATGTTGTTTATGACCATTTTTTCTAGTGCTAAAGTAATGTTTACATCTTACCCAGTGAGAACTTAGTAAATTCATTTTTAAATGAAGGAGTGAGGGACCAGCAGGTGGCATAATGGTTACATTGCTGGACTCCCACATAGTTGACCATGGTTCAATTCCCAGACCCAGTGGTTTAAAACTCATGCCAGGCACATATGCATGTGTGCCTCAAATCCCAAGAGTAGAGTGGAAGAGAAAGGATTGTGGCATCGCCATCACCCCCAGGGGGTGTGTGATTTCTTGTTTTCTGTCTCTCTAGCATGTGCATGCACTCTATAGCAAAAATCTCTTTCTAAAAAAAATGGAGTGAATAAATGAATGAATTGGTTGATTAATCTGTAAGACTAGAAAGTTACTATTGGCTCTAAGAAGCATTATTTTTCTCTAAAGTTAGTCAATATGTAATAAAATGAAATAGTAAAATAACTTCTTAGAATTTGTCTTGTTCTATAGTCATACAATAGAGGCATGTCCTTTTATGGAGATAATTATTTTCTTACTATGCTAATATATGTTTCTCTTTGTACTACAGTAGACTGAAAGGATTTTATTTGCATAATATAAAGATCTTAGAATAATGAAGTAAATTCTGATCACAAATGTTACTTCTCAAAAATGCATAGTAACAAAATATTCAGCTCTTAAAGAAGAAATATGAGAACTTTCAGACATAGTTAACTGGTAACAGCTGAAAGTTTTCAAAGTGAAGTTCTAAAGCTTAGATGTTTTTATTAGTAAATAGACTTCAGAAACTCATGACATAAGAGCATATTTCAAAAAGAATGTGAAAAATTTTAAATAAAATCTCTTTCCTAGACCTGAAAGAACTTTTCTAACATGCTGAGCGGTGACAATCTCGTAAGGCTGCACCTTTCCTGCTTTTTAGACAATTGTTTCTCTGTAAACCAAAGGTCTCATAAATGGACTTCTGGAACTCCAAATTGAATGTTCACAGAGTCACTCTACATTGAACAGGAAAGCATGACAGGAAATATTTTTGCTGTTGTAGTTATTTGTGACTCTTCTGACTGGCAGAGAGTCACCTGAAGCATGCATGGAATAACTACTGGAGACTTCGAGATCTGAGTCAATAGGGAGAAAAAGAGGGCGAGGGAGCGGGTGAGGCCATACCTGGGATGCACCCACTAAGTCTCTCTCATCCTTTGTATTTATTAGGGCAGAAGAGGAAGGAAAATTATTTTTTATAAAATCAGAAAAATAGGGGGACTTCTAGAACATGTTGATTTTGATATCAATTAAAAGGGTAAGACTAAATAATGCCAGAGGTTGGACAGAACATCTTGGAATCTGGAAAAATACATTTATCAGATCACACACCTGTCTAATGGCCTCCTATTGTTTGCAAACAGGAAGGTCACATTCCCTCAGCATGCATTCACTCAGAGTCCGTAGATCCATGGTGTGAAGCATGGTGCTTCTGTTGTTTTCTAACAGTTATTTATTTACTTATTTGTTTATTTTTAAACTTGGCCAGAAAATGGGCATACTTCTCAGATAGAGACAGAAAGAAAGAGAGGGAGAGTGAGAAAGCACTCCTTGTTGGACGGGTTGTGCTGCAATTCCTTCTTCTTCCTTTCATCCCTCCTTTTAGGATTCTGAGCACACATGCACATGTGCTTGGCATATTTCTCCAGGCTCTGGGTATGGGGCTCAAACCACATAGTCAGCCATGTGGGATCTAGTCACCTTATCCACTACACTATGGGCTAGCCCCATGGCAGAGAGTTTTGCACCTGAGCTGGGGAGAAGTGCTGAATATATGTTGCATGTCTTATCTCACAATATAACTACAAATCTATAAAAAAAAATGACAGTCAATGTAGTGCCTAGAACTTCAAAAATTCTCAATAGAGACAAATGTTCATTATTGCTCTGGTGTCTATCTCTTGTCTAGACCACATAGGTGGCAATATTTGTGCCAATATTTCCTTGGGAATAGAGAGAATGGTAGAAATTGTGAAGACTAAGCACACAGAGAAATATTATTTTATGATAAAATACAATTTACAATTGTATCTACCTGAGAATTTCCTAGTAATATGCACAATTTTGTTATAATTTAATTAGGCATACATAGCAAACAATTCCTATAAATGGCGGTGATTATTACTTAGAGTCTCAGGTCAAGTTCGTTAGGGGGTCCGCTTAGGGGAAAGTCTGTGTGTGGGGATGGTCACAACATGTGAAAACAGGAATATCAAGTGAATCTGGAAGACACTTTATGGGGACATGGGATAGTGACACATTAATGGAATCAGGGAATGTGTCATTTCTAACTAACAGTCATCAGACCTTGGGAAAGACAATTATTCTCTCTGATCCTTATTCATCTTCGCTGGGAATTTGACCGAATCAATTATTTCCATGCCATTTAACTTGCTATGACTTACATGTATGTTTTACTTCTGTGCTTGGAGTTTCTAAATTTAGGGCTCTCATATACACTTCAGATTCACTTTCTGAGATGAAAGCATTCATATGTGTGTTGTTTGGTGAGAACAAATTACTTTTCATTTTTCCTTCATTTATAATTAACATTTTTCTGTTTTCTAATTACAAACAATTCATGAAAATATTTGCCTCGATTTTTACTGTAATTAAAAATTTACAAACAAACGTTTTCTACCGTTAATGATTCAAATCCATTGATACATTCATTAACAATTATCCATGAAATCTCTGCTAAATTGCAGAATGTATGGTTATTAAAAAAATAGAAAATGTCCTTGTAGTTGTAAATGTTATAGTTTAGTCTTAGGTGTATTATAACTTTCATTAGGACTTTCAAAAATCTTTTTGTTGTTTTATAAAGCATGATTATCATTTCTCCAGATGTATTTATGTAATATTTATTTATACTAATTCCAGATAAAATTGCATTAAGGACATACGACATGGTCTAAATGATATTTACTAGATTTTATAATGGACTGATACGGGCCAGTTTTCATAAATGTTCCATAAATGCTTGAATATGTGTATTATCTGATCATTGAATGTGTAGGGATTAATTTGTGCCCACTAGACACTTTGTGCCCTTGGATAACACTTTAATTAGCACTGACGTAAACAACCCCTGAGAACATCTTGGGAATGAGATGTAATAGCATAGATAAACTAGCTTTGAATGGGAGTTGACTCTGGAAGTCTATTTCCCTCCTTACCATTAGTATTTTACAACTTCTGGCCTCTAGACAGGATCACTGCAATTTCTGAAAGTCTGAGTCTCTGTTCTTATCAGCAGGTCTTCTGGGAGGCACCTGAGGAGCACCAATAGGGCAAGTCAGTCCAACAGAAAGAATAGGGATCCAGGCTCTGCACCAGAGCATCCTCGGTTCAAATCTCATCATCCGCCCACAGCTCTGTGGCTGTCTGCACTTTGGGAAGAGTCTATTCCATGGTCTTTTAGAACAGAATATGGATAATCTTCAAAAAGAAAGAAAGAAAGAAAGAGAGAAAAATAAGGGAAGGTCAGAAAGTGTTTCCCTTTTCTGTATATTGAGAAATACTGGTATTAGTTTCTAAAGAACAAAAATTAATAAAAGGTGTAATTTTCTATCTTAAATTTAAATTCAACTTTCTTTAATTTTCAGGTCTCTCAGGCTCTCAGGCATGCTCAGGGCCTATGTCAAATAATGTCACAAGAAATTGCTATTCACTTTAAAGAAAGTTTCAAACTTCTCTGAGCATTACTTTTCCTATCATACATAATCATTATATGTACCCGTTAGTGTTGTTAAGAGTATTAAATGAAGGGACCAGCAGTTAGCGTAATGGCTGTGTCGCTGGACTCCCATGTAGTCGACTGTGGTTCGCGTCCCAGACCCGGTGGCTTAAAACTCATGCTGGGCATGTGTGCGTGTGTGCCCAAGATCCCAAGAGGAGAATGGAGGAGAGGGGATTGTGGCATGGCCACCTCCCCTGGGGGGTGATTTCTCACTTTCTATCTCTCTGTCTCTCTCTGTCTGGCTGGAAAGCGCATGTGCCCTATAGCAAACAAACCTCTCCAAAAAAAAAAAAAAAAAAAAAAAAAAAAGAGTATTAAATGAACTAAAACTTATAGAGCCCCAAGCATGGGGCCAGGGATAGTAGTATAAGTTCTCAGTTGATATTATATATTGTCTTAGTACACTATTGTGTTGCCAACAGAAATACTTTAGACTGAGTAACTGATAAAGCATAGAGGTTTATTTGGCTTATGATTCTAGTGGCTGGGAAGTTCAAAGGTGTGGGTCTGGCATCAGGCTGGTCTTTGGTGCTACCTCACAACATGGCTGACAAGCAGAGAGGATGGCGGGTGCATGCAAAAAGAGAGACCTAAGGGCAGCTACCTATCTTTAATAACAACCCACTCTCACGAGAACTAACCTCTTCTCATGATATCTGGAACTCACTCAGTCTTATGAGATACCATTAACCCATTATGAAGGCAATGCATGCATGATCCAAACACTGCTCACTTGATATCATCTCTTAAAGGTCTCACCACCTCCCAATACCTTTAAACTGGGGCCAAATTCTAAAACATGAATATCTGGGGACAAGCCATTATCTAAACTATAGCAGATATTATCTTAGAAACAAGAGTTGGACAGGAGGACAGGATACACGCTGAGCATGTGTACATACCCAAAATCCTGATGAGAGGGAGAAATGAAGAAAATAGGATTGTGATGTGATGATGTGACCACTCTTCATTGGGGGTATTTTCTCTTCCTCTTTTGCTCACTGGCAGTAAAAATGAAAAAAATCACATAATTATTTAAGTGTTAGGTGGTCATTTGTATGTATGGCTATTGTGTTCCGAGTTTCTAAATTTAGGGCTCTTGTAAATACTTCAGAAAAGAGACTTTCCTTATTCTTTTTCTTTTCTCATTGTCATATGAAAAGAAGAGGCATGCTGGCATATTATTCTTTCTGTGGATTTAGTTGACATTTACATTTTGAATTAGACCCTGTGGAGATCCCACTTCCACTTTTTGTCCTCTTATGCTTTGCATTCAGAGACCAGTTAGAAAGATCATCATATCCTTGAGGGAGATAAAGCAACACATGCCCAGAGACAGTCTGTGAGGTGAGGGTGGTTTGAGGAGCCAGGGAATCACTTTCCACAAGCAGACGGGGTACCTTCCCACAGTCACCTCAGCCCTGTGTGACCTCAGATAGGTCATCTTTGACTCATTTCAGCCTCCCTCCCAAGACAAAAGCAAGCCTCTGTTCATGCCAGTGTATCCTTTGATTTGAAAATCATCTCTGGCTGTCAGACACAACTATGTCTGAAATTAAGATTAAAGCCTGCCAGTCGTCAGTGAACAAAATGGATATAAAAGCTGAAAATTCCCCTACCTACCTTGAAAGGCTTGCATGGAGTGAGAGATTGTTTTTTCAGTTAAGGTTTATCTTTCCAGGTGTTTTGTAGAAGTCCAAAGAGTCCGTCAGTGGCTATGAGTCATCTGGCTGTGGTAAGATTAGAAATTCCTAAAACATGATACAGGAGCCCAGCATTGAGGCTGGGAAAATAAAGAGAAACAGCTCTCTCTGGTTTGTATTCTCCTTCCAACTGCCCAGGAGCCCAATTTTTCTTTTTAAGTTTTGAACAGATATAAATTATAATCTTCTGTTGTATCATCTTTTTTTCTCCTCCTTTGTGACCTCCTCCCACCCGTTTTTTTTTTTTTACCCGTTTTGTTTCCTGTTTCCTTTTCTGATTCTCCAAAACCACAGCAAGTACTTATTATATTAATCGAATATGTAAAACATCAGGAAATTGACATTTTATATAAAAACTGTAAACTTAGACACTGTTGAGAAAGAGGAAAAAATGGAAAAGGAAAGGAAGAAGAGGAGTGGGGAAAATACTGGAAAGGAGGCCCTGAATGGCAGCTGGGATAGAACACAATGCTCGGTGAGGCTGGCCCACATGGGAGGGTTCCTGGTTCTTGTTCAGAGACTAAGAAGTATGTGGGGCATGCACGCACCCACGATCAGGGTTGGCTTAAGGTGGAGGTGGGTCATGGTGTCAGAACCCAATTTGGGACCTTTGTTTTCTCCCTCACAGAAGAAATTTTTTAAAAAGGCCAAAAGAAAAAATCATAATAGAAAGGAGAAGAGAACTCGAGGCAGGGTGTGGGTGAGAGGAAAGAGAGCCCTGAGCCTGCAGTGGCAGTGGGGAAAAGAAAGCCTGCTTACTCAAATGACTAACTGGGGACACACTTTGCTAAATCGTGCTTTCCTATTTGCTGATGCCACAAATGAAGAAAAGAAAGGCAATTGCAACGACTGTTTCAGGAAAAAGCAATGGATGTGACTTATTTAATTTATATTTGTAGATAGGTAGACATGAAAAATATACCCGAGCACAATTTCTCTTTAGCAATTTGAAATTGCTAAATAGCTTGGAGCTAGGCTAATCCTGGGTGTCCCTGACTACAGTACTTTCCAGACAACTGTATGTTTTGGTGAAGACCATGGTTCTATCACTCCTCAGAAAGTTCCTAGGTCTGCCATCCTAAAGCAAAGGAATACAAGCCCTAATTCATAATAAACATGGGACCAGCCCTTGGTGTGATTGTTGGGGTCAGGGGGATCCTATATGACTATGTGGCTCAAGTTCCAGACCAGGTGGCTTCAGAGACACATAATGGGTGTGTGTGTGCATGCATGCCCAAAACCTTGAAAGGAGGGAGACATAGAGGAGAAGGGATTGAGGTGAGACCAGGCCCCATGGGGCAGGGGGTGCTTTCTCACTTTCTCTCTCTTTCTTTCCAGCAAGCACACACACTCTCTGGAAAAATTTAAAAAAAAAAGAAAAAAGAAAAAAGGAAAAGAAAAAGAAGAGCAGTTACTAAATGCCCTTTCCCCTACAGGACTCCATTTCATCTATGAAGATCTGATGTTCCTGTCTGGTAGATTACCAAACATCGCTCTATCCTTTTGAGTCCCAAGTCAAAGAACCTAGATAAAGTCCATTTATTTTCTAAAAGTGCTGAAGTACTTTTTCCCCCATGATTGTTTTTACTTTGAGGACACCTAGTGGCAGTTTATTGGCTGTGCTCTTCAAAGGCAAACTGAAAAAAGTCAGGACGCCTTACTGACAGGGGAGGCACTTTTTTTGCAATACTTTCACACTTACAGCTCACTTTGCCTTAATCCTGATGACAAAACTTCTCTGGCTCTGGGTAAAACAGGCCTTTGCTAGATTCTGCAGCTCAGTCCTCATTCCCACCTTTTACTGTTGCCAGACAAAATTCCCTTAGACTACTTCACGTGTGGTTTCCGATGAGCAATAGATCTCTTTAAATGAATACAGAATGGCCACCACTTGGGCAGTTCATCAACTATTGAACACAGTGATAGTCTTCTTGGGACAAAGATTTTGAGGGAAATACAAAGATAAGACAAAGATGTAAATGGAAGGAAATTTTTAACCTCTTTATTCTGTTTGGGCTTAAGTTTTATTGATAACATTTTGATTAGTGGAAAGAGGGCAGGTCTTTTTTTCAATCCTGGTGGTGAAGTTCTCCTTTATGGGTTGTGTCTTCAAAGCCAACGACCTAATACTCTCTCTGATTCTCCTTTTCCTCACCTGCAAAATGGAGGTGATTACACTTAGTTCCAGAGGTGTGTGTGAAGGTGAGATGGAAACCTGAGACAAGTCACACAGTGTGGACTGTCTGGCAGACAGGAAGTAATTGTTACAAGTATCTGTCCACTCTCCTCACTCTACTCTGTGCCTTGGACTTGGCCCTACTGTAGCAGTCTGATGGACGGGCAGATATGCTCCCCATCCTACATGGAACTGGGCAAATGCCACTTTTACCCACCCCTATCTGAGTTTCACGGCCTTCATTTGCAATAAAATGGAAGTGTGACTCTCATTTGCAATTAAGATCTGAAACTCCTCTCTAAAATCAAGGTAAATCATGCATAATTAATTAATTTTCCTATAGGGTGTATATGCTTACTGGAGAGAGAGGAGCGGTTAAGTGAGAAAGCACTCCCTGGAGGGATGATCGTAGCATGCTTTCTTTTCCTCTGTCCTCCTCTTCAGATTTTGGGAACACACACATGTGCCTGGAGTGTTTTTCAAGCAGCCTGGTCCAGGACTCAAGCCACATAGTCAGCTATGTGAGATATAGCCACCTTAACCACTACGCCACCTAGCTGGCCCCCTTAATTAAATCTTTATAGACAGAGTTTCTGATAGTTATGATATTTGGCATCAACATTTCTTTTTAAGAATTAATTATTTAATTTATTTATTATTACTTTAAACTTGTTGTAGGGGGCCATGTGCACTCACCAGAGAGAGACAGAAAGAGAGAGAGAGAGAGAGAGAGAGAGAGAGAGAGAGAGAGAGAGAGAGAGAGAAGGAAAGTGATACACAGCAAGCTGCCAGGTCTGGGACTAGAACCATAGTTGACCATGTGGGAGTTCAGTGCCTCAACCACCATGCCACCTGCTGGCCACCAAAACTAATGTTTTAATAGCAAGTGTCCTGACAGTTTTGGGCTCAAGAAGAAGTAATATGATCAGCCATTGCCAGAGAATATGTTGATATCTCATTTTTAAAAAAATATATTTATTTATTTATTGGCTTAGGTTTAGGCAAGATGGTTTCTCAGAGTCGTACTGCGTTTAACACAAAGTCCAAACATTTTAATAAGGCTTCAAGGAATTACATAATTGGGTCTCTACCCATCTCACTTCATCTCGAGCCACTACTGATCTTGCTTATTATTTTCCTGCTATCCATTTAATTTTTTTTGTTGTTGTTTATCAATGATAGAGGGTGTGCACATGTAAAAGCAAGAGAGAGATGGGGGGGAGGAGAGAGAGAGAGAGAGAGAGAGAGAGAGAGAGAGAGAGAGAGAGAGAGGTGTCTTCCACAGGGTCTGGTCGTGCTGCAATCTCCTTCTCTCAGTCCTCCAGCCTGTCTTGCCCCGGGCACTCAAGCATGCCCCATGAGTTTCGGGCTGACTGGCCAGGCGTTTGAACCCTGGTCATCATGTGGGCTCTGGCTTCGCTAGAGTACCTCATTACCACAGTGCCATGGAGCCAGCCAGCTATTACTCATTTAAAAAAATCTTTGAACTGACTGAGTTCTTTTCTTCCTTGTGATATTGGCATGTGAATTTTCTTTTTTTCGGACCTCTTGTTCTCCTACTCTCCATCTAACTAATTCCATCCTACCCATTCTTTAGGATCTGAATAAATGTGAAGTGTGGCTATTGTTTTTGAGAGTCCTTTCTTTATCCTTATCAAAATTTGTTCTCGTTCCTGAGTTTCTCTCCTTTTACCTCTTTTTCCTAGCATCTCTCAGAATTCTAATTATGGGTTTTTTTTTTTTTCAGTTGTCTAATCCTCACTAGAACTGTATGGTCAGTAAAAACAGGGACGTCCCTGTTCTTTATTTACTGGTTGTGTATAGCAAGGTGCCTAGATCACATGTGACTTTTAATAATAAAAGTCTGTGGTTCTGTGACTCATTTCCACATATCTACATGCCCTGAATTTCCCTTGACAAAGCTTTTGCTTTGTTTAGCAACTATGTTGCTTCAGCAATTATTTTTGGTTACTGAAAGTTTCAAATGAACAAAAATGATTCCTAAGAAGGATTCCTTATAAGAATCTTTATCTTTATACCTCAGAAATGGTTATTTATTTATTTATTTGTTTTTGGAGAGGATTTTGCTATAGGACATGTGCCAGAAAGAGAGAGACAGAGAGTGAGAAATCACCCACGGGGGGGATGGCCATGCCACAATCCCTTCTCCTCCAGTCTCCTCCCAGGATCTTGGGTACCCACGCACATGCCCCCGGAGTGAATTTAAGCAACCAGGTCTGGGACTCAAACCATGATCGACTACATGGGAGTCCAGCGACATAGCCATTACGCCAACTGCTGGTCCCCAAAATGATTTTTTATTGAAAGACACAGTTCAATATAAGCTGCTTATTCCTCTTTTTGTACAAACATGTAATAGCTGAAATCCCATTGGAACAAATTCCCATCAAACTAATATCTTTGTGTAATGCAAAGATTGTTTTAAGCCCTGTTTGTGGGCTGTGAACTAATCCCCAAATCCAAGTCTGCTCTTTAGGTCATTGTCAGTGAGTGATGCGCAATTCCATAGACTTTATTCTTTACATGTAACTAAGCCTGACCAACAAGTGAACTATTAAGAGAGGTATTAAGGATTGCTAAAATTTGGTAATCATAAGCGTTAGTAAAGTTTATAAAGGGTTTACATTTCTGCTTCTTTTAACATGTCTGGCTGACACACAGTCTTGACAATGGCAAAGCTTGCAGGTAACTGAAATTTTCTAAAGTACATATTCTCAGTTTCAGCATGGTTTTGAAATTGATTGTGTGTTTCATCTGCTCTTGACATATATTTTTTAAATTTGAAATTGCTGTTCACTTAGCTTAATCCTTTCTGGTTTGACTTGTGAACTCAGAGTCTGAGGAAAGACAGTAAGGAGGAAAATAGAGAAGAAACACAGTTATGGGACAAAGAAATGGGTTATTATCTGTTGAAGATTACATGTATAGTATTCTCAACTGGACTGGTGAGCCATGTATACATGTTGGGATATTCACTTTACAAGCTAAGTGACATATGTGATTGAGTGTACAAAAGAAATTGAAATAAAAAATATAAAAAACTTTACAATGTAAAGAAATATTAATTAGATCACTAGCACTTTTAGCTCACAGTTTTTCAACTCGACTTTCAGATTTGCATACATTGTAATTAAAATATGAATCATTTTGTCCTGGCATGGCTTCCCAAAAAGCAGAGACTGAAATAAAGACTTTTGTGAGGGGGATTACTTTGGAAGTGATTTTAGAGTGAAGGAAGGGAAAGAGTGAGACAGGGAAGGAGGAAAATACCCTATGAGGATGTGCTGCTGAGGTTGCTGCTATGATCATTGGGGCTTAGATGCCCCTGAAATCTCTTGACACTCCTAAAGGTTCACCTTAGGCAAACATTCAGGTGAGTCCTTTCCAGCTCCACCTTCCTTACGCTCTTAAGTCACACTGTATATGACCCTGTCTTATGTTGGGGTTGACCCCAGGGTACTTCCAAGTTCCCATCTAACTGTCAGTGAAGATTCTGAAGCAGAAACCAGGAACACTCACAGGGCACTTGGCTGGATGCTTTCAGCATGTGGTTAAGTTGGATCTGAGTTTTGTGTCGAGTTGTCTACTGCAGCTTGGCCAAAATCAAAGGAGGCACAGCAGCTATGCTGCAGAGCCCCAGAGGCAGCTGCTAACTGCCATGTCTCTGCTGATCAAGGAAATGTATACATAACTCACCCCGTAAGTTAGCATGTAGAATATTTTAGTAGTAGAATGTTTTCATATGCTAGGTGTAGGGGTAGGTGAATGCAGTATATAAGCTGGGGCATCTGACTCAAATGCAGTTGCAACCTGCAGAACCATGCTAGATGTAACACTGAAACTAACTGGAATTCCCTTCAATTACTGCCCTTACACAACTAGCTTGTGCTATTGTCCTTACCCATCCTCCAATACCACATTGAAGGAAAACTTTCCTGGATCCTTCTAGTATGAAGTAATTTCTTCTCTTTACAAACTCCTATAGTTCTTTGTGTTCTTTTGTTTTGTTTTATTTTTCAGAGAAAGATTTTGGTTATAGGGCATGTACGCTTGTCAGAGAGACACAGAGACACAGAGACACAGAGAGGCAGAAAGCAAGAAATCCTCCCCATCCCCAGGGGGGATGACCACGCTGCAATCCTTTCTCCTCCATTCTCCTCTCAGGATTTTGGGCACACACGCACACGTACCGGGCGTAAGTTTTAAGCCACTAGGTCCACACTCAAATCTCAGTAGGCCATGTGGAAGTCCAGCAACATAACCATTATGCCCTCTGCTGGTCCCTGTGTTATCTTTTTAATAGCAGTTATCAAAACTCTTCTTTCAGTTATTTGGCTATTTTGTTCAACTCTCTTTTCTGTACTGCACCTACTTTCTGCATTGCCTTTCTCCATTAAAAAAACAAACAAACAAACAAACAAACAAAAACCTGGTTAATTCCTAACTATTTTATTTGGTAAACCTCTAATTTCTGCTCATCCTTAAGGTTTGGCTCTTGCCATCCTCCAGGCGACCTCTTTTTCACCCCCTCATCTTCTCGAATTCCCAGATCACCCTGTGCATGACTCTGCCTAACACTTACCATGCTGACCTGTGGATGCCCTGTCTTTCTCCCCATCAGACCATGTCTGTGAAGGAAATGTAGCCTGTTTTTTATTAGCATTCGGTAGCATTGCCTTAACGTAATACATGTTCAATAAAATTAATTAGCTTTGTTTTCTCAACTAAACATCAAACTCCTCAAGGTCAGAAATAAGGTTCAGTCAATGCTGTGTTTCACAGCCTCGTGTAGTGCCTTGTGTGTACATGCTTTAAAAATATTTGTGTAATCTGAGGGAAAACCCCTGAACTCTTCTGTCTTTGTAAAAAAAAATGGTGCTATAAAAACAACTCTGACTCAAATTGGCACTTACAGATTTATTTCTATTTAAGAAACTCTGGGTATGAAAGCATCTATGACTCAGATTGCTAGGTGCCTACAGATGCATTTCTTTTGTAAGTTTGAGATCAAAATAGTGACTCAGGCTGTTTCAATAGACATACAAAATGAGAAAATATTAGATAATGCACCAGTGCGTCAAGTTTGATTTAGGGTGAGAAATCAGTCTGGAAAATCAGTGTAGTCATTATCTCGCTGGGATTTTCTTACTGTGTGTTCTCTTACCCACAAAACAATGGTGTCGTGAAATGTGTTTGGTTGACCCAAGAAAGAGACTTCTCATAATGCAAAATGGATTTTTTGATTGATTATATTACAATGTCTTTTGTAAAGCTTACTATATTTTCACATAATCCTTCTTAATATTTATTTCCATTTTTCTTCTTTTTTTTACAGCACAGTTTTGGTGAGATATGAAATGCTTTTACAATACAAATGCACATTTCTACTACTGGGAAAAGTAATACAAAGGGATGTTTTTTTTTTTTTTTACATTTGTCTTAGAGAGTGTGTACTAGCCAGAGAGAGATGGTGAGAAAGAAAGTGAGAAATCAGCCCCCTGGGACGATGGCCATGCTGCACTCCCTTCTCCATTCTACTTCTGGGATTTTGGGCATGCACAGACACATGCCCAGAATGGTTTTCAAGCTGTGGTGACCAGCTTGAACCATAGGCAGTCGTGTGGGATTCCATCCACCTTAACCATCACACCACCTGCTGGCCCTATGGGGATTCTTGAGGTCAAATGTTAAATACGTTGTGTAAAAAAAAATCATTTCGTGCACTTAGAAACTGCCTGGCACATATTGAGTGCTCAACATTTATTGGTTGCAACTATTTTGGTTGGAGTATAAGTACTGGAAAAATACTTCCTGGTGACCCAGAAAAATGCATAGATGACCACTTGGGAACAAGTGGATACTGCCACACTTCTTTCCCTACTCACATAAGTTCTGTAGTGATGCACACAGCCAGAAGTTTGTTTAAGGACACAGTGGGGAAGTCTCAAGAACCAGGTGATCGTTCTCATTTTTCAGACTTTGTAAGAGGAGAAATGCTATCAAAATCTTCCTCCAGCCCTGATAATGACCAAGCACTCAGTGACTCCTTGAGGCAGAGTCTCAGAGCAGAGAACACTGCGGTTTCCCCAGTTGCTTCTTTGCCAGGGATATAAAATGATCAACAGGTTGGATATAGGAATGTGTGATCCGCTGTTGCAGTCCTCCTGCCTTGGTCTCTTGGTACATTCTTTTACCCACCAGGGGACTACAGAGAAAAATAAAGAAGAAAAAGAATAGGCAAAAGAAGGAGGAGGAAGAGGAGGATGGAGACTCACAATTACTGAGTGCATATGCCCTAATCATTTATATGTATTGATCTCATTTCTTTAGCACAGTAGACCAAGGAGGTGGTCCTATTGTCGTTCATATCTTAAAAATGAGAAAAACTGAAACTGATGCCTAGGTAGGTTAAACAACTTACCAGAAGTCACACAGTTGGTAAGTGGTGAGCTAGGGATTCTAAAACATCTTAACCACCACACTTACCGTCTTCCAAGTTTTCTGACAGACCTCAAAACTATGTAAGAGATGCTATGAATAGCCCAGTTTAATGACATGGAGACTAAGGCACAGAGCAATGAAATAGCTGAGTCAGGATCAGGCCAGTCTACTTCAGAGCCTACTACTGCACCTCTCCGAGCCCCCTGCCCTACTCAGGACCTGAAGGCCCCTCTCACTCCGGGCGGACAAGCCATCACAAACTGTGTACTCAGCAAGAAATGTCTTTTCCCTTGATTATTTTCTTGAATGTCACCTGTTATTTTAAAAAGTCAGCTCAGGCCCATAAGCACGCATTACACCCTCTTGTGTTTGATTACTCATTTCTCTCTTTCACTAGATTGTTTAGTCTTGCTTCCTGTTCCTCTTTCATTATAAAGTACCGGACAGCCTAGGACAAAGGAGCTGCTCAATCATGTCTGTGGAATGAAAGAAGGCATTGTGTATGGGGTGAACTTTTTTTTCAGGATATAAGTGGGTAGACATAGTCAACCATATAGAGTTGTCATAAACTTTGAAACTTATTGAAATGCCTCACAGCTTCTGTTCACAGAGAAAAGGCTAATTCCCCAGGGTGTAGCTTGCTTTTCTAAGGACATAAAGAAACAGTGAAGCTGATTTCCAAGACATGCTAATGCTGTCATTTTTTTATTAGTTGACACTAGGTGGAGCCAAGGAGCCTTGCAGGGAAGCTCAAAAGAAGCACAAACTGTTAACCAACCTTAAACGTGTGCTCGAAATAATTTAAAGATTATTTTCTTTTAAGATTTGCAAACTGGTGCATTATTTGAACCAGTTACTTAATTACATTCATCCTTCACTGCATTTTTCGCTCTATTGGTTATCTTATTATTTTCGACATGGAAAGGACTTAGACTTTATTTTTTCCAGTTTTCCAATACTTAAGAGACACTTTTCAATATTTATGTGAAGGCCGTATTTGGTAGTTGAGACTCAACACCCCAGATCTTTCTCTGCCCCTTACTAAAACTCTCTCCCCATTTTTCTAGGTAGAGTCTTACTTATGCCCCAATCTTCCTGCCACAGCCTCCTCAGTAGCTTAGACCCAGATTTTAGAGTGGGCCAAGAATCAAAGCCAGTTCTTCCATGTGCATCAACCTGCCAAGTAGCAACATCACCCTGTGCCCACTACCCTGGCAACCACTTACTTTCAAGGCAATATGGTTATAGGCACTAAAGGTCTGCATGTTATGAAAAAGCCCTGGACTGGCAGTGCGGACTTTTTTCGTTTCCTTGCTTTCTTTTTCTTTTTTATTTTTAAGGTATGGTCTCATCATTGTAATTCTCTGTCACAATTCACCTGCCTCAGCCTCCTAGCTATGACTAATGGTGCATGCCACCATGTCTGGCTCTTAGGTAGGGTCTGTCTGTGCTGCCCAGGCCAGAAATGAACTTGAAATCTTCCTGCCTCAGCGCTTCTGAGTCACTGGGATTACAGATTTGTGCCACTGTGCCTGGCCTTTAGGCTGAAGACAGAGGAACCCAGGCACCCCATGGGTCCCAACCTGTAGAGCACAGCATGTTAGCAGTGCACATGACTGGGCCTCACTTTTCTTTCTTTCTTTCTTTTTAAAAGAATTATTAAAGAATTATTTTTTTACTTATTACTCTTTCTTTTGTTGTTGTTTTGTTTTTATTTTGCTGTAGAGTACTTGTACTCACCAGAGAGAGACAGAGACAGAGAGAGAAAGGGACCCTGAGAAAGCAAACTGCCAGGTCTGGGGCTTGAATAGCAGTCATCCCTGTGAGAGTCCAGTGCCTTTACCACCACACCACCTGCTGGCTCCTTTCCTTTTTAAAAGAATTTGTGTAGATCAAAACAGTAATATGAGTAATTGCGACTGGTTCAACTTAGTAGTTCTGACTTTGCCTTTGACTCGCCCTGTGACCTTGGTACGTTACCTGTCCTATTGGCATTTGGGTCTCACTTTTTGTAAATCTGTTTAGTGGCAAGAACAGGTTTTGACTTGAAAGACTTATTCCTGTTTTGATTTTGAATAATTTTGGGCACTGGATTCTTCTGATCGGTGTAAGTAACTGTTCTCCATTTATTTTTTCCAGCATGCATTCTTGATGTCATTAGATGTTTGTTAATTACAGATTTTTATCAGATATTCACTAACTATGGACTACCGGAGATGGAAATATGCCCTCTCTAGGGGCTCAAGTTCACTGCTATTATCTGGCATAAGTTCCTTACAGGATATAGTCACTGTTAAGCCAATAGTCCAATTAAAGAAATACAGTAATAGAAATTCCTGTTTCATTATAGTGTCACCCTAGGTTTTTCCCTTTATAATTAATTACCTCTGTTTAGTGAGGTAGCTGATGTGGCTTCTAATTATTTCAGTGGATCAGGTGATGATCTTTTTGCAGAGGGATATTGTACTCTGGTACTTCCAATCTTTCAGTTTAAGACTATTCAGCTGAACTAAGCTTAACTCTTCATTGTATCATCTACTATAAGTGGATGTTAGACCAAATCAGTTTTAACTACTTTCTCAAATCCCGGTTTTCATAATAATTATTAGATAGTCTATTTACTATTTCTATATGGTACTATACTTACTAGGCAAAAACCAGATGCTGATTCTCCAATAGCTAAACTTGCAAATATTTATAAATAATAAGACTACTATTTACTAGGCCAATATTTCCCCCCAATAAGTTTGTTTTTGATATGCAAATGCTGAGAAAACTCTCTAAGGAAAGAATTTGATTATTAGATATCTTAGAAAACATTGAATATCATATATGGAGAGTCACAATGACTAGCACAGAAGAGGCTTTTGGAAGGCCCATAGTAATGATTCTCATTTACTTTTACCTACCATCACCAAATTTCTATGACTTTCTCTTCCCATGATAATATCACTTAGAACTTGGGATCCCTGGAATGTATCTTATACTCATTCTTTTTTCTTTCTTTTTAAAAGCTTCCTTCCCTCTCTCCTTCTTTCCTTCCACGTGTCCTTCCTTCCTTCCTTTCCTCCTTTCTTTTTTCCTATCTCTTTTCCTAGAGAATGAGAGAGCCAGAGCCAGAGAGCCAGAGAGAGAGAGGCACCCTCAGTAGGGTTTCATACTGCAATCTCCCCCACCACACCTTTCCCAGCAAGCCAAGATCATGGGCATGCGCATGCACCCAGCATATACAAGCTGACCCAGGAACTGAACCCTGATTTTCCGTATGGCTTCCAGTATTGCAGAGCCTTGAGCTACCACTGCACCACTCTGGCTGATCCATCTTATTCTTAAAATTCTCTCCAAGGCAATGTTTATGCTAACTTTCTAAAATAGCCAATACCAGTGTTTAACCTCAAGACAAAGAAAGAATTAACTACTCTTTGATTTATCTATTCTTTGATTTTACATTAAGATGAAATTATAGCTAGAAATTTTACTTTGAAACTGTAGTTCATTTTGAAGGAGAATTCTATGCTCATAATTTTTAATGGCCATAGTGGAACAGGTAGATTCATTTTCTACTCTAAACATGATAGAGGAATTCTATCCAATTCTGGGACAAAACCGTAATATAATTTACTCATGTTTCTCATTTTTCTAATGCTGAAATGCTTCTCATGTAACTGAAATGGGTTCTATTGCTGTTTAAGCCCTCTTTTGGAATTTTAATCCTGCCTTCTTACTGAGTGCCTTTCTTCTCCTTTCTCTTCCATTTCCTTTTCCTTCTTCTTTTTCTTGTTTTTGCAAGTCAGCTAACCTCTCTGTACTCATTTTTCTCATCTATAAAGTGGACATGTTAGTATATTATGAGGCTGTTGTAAGGATCCAGTAAGCAAATACACATAAAGCACTGGGAGCATGGACTGGAAACAGAGAGAGAGAAGGACAGAGAGAGGCATGCATTCCTAACAGAGATTCCATGTTGTAATCCACTCCTAGCTTCAATCAGTCTAGACCCTGGGCACACACATGGTGTGTACGAGGTTCTAGGGTGTGAATCTGGGACCTTCTGAGTGAATCCAGCAATGCAGAGCTGCTGCATTACTACTGGCTGACCTTCCATTCTTCTATTAATGTTCATTTGAGCTACTTATATGTTTTAGCTATTCTCATGAAGCTATGATCTCACCCTCTAGGTGCCTCATTCCTGGTTTGTTCTGCATTTTGTATTATTCGTGATGGTGGGAAAGGGTTGTATCTAATTTGGGGTTTTAGAAAGAAGGGTGATTTTCTGATTGAGCCTAAATTGTAAAGGATTGCCTTATTACAACATGCTTGGTTTATTTCCATCAAACACCTTTCTCTGGCACAGCCATGAATATTATAACCACTAAATTAATTCATTCTTTTAATAGATATGTAATGAGCACTTTTTGGTCATGCCACCCATGTGGCTTGTAGCTCTGTAGTACAGTATACTACTGTGTTGCAAATGGAGACAGGATGGTTCAGTCTGCCTCCCTCACCTTCTATCCTATGTTTGAAGGCCACAGGGTAAACAATTTATGTTATTAGTTGTATTGCACTTGCATGCTTGTTATGTAATTATGACTTGGGTGTTTTACACCACTGAATGTAACATGCATGGGCATGCGTGAGACTGCTTTTGGCAATGAGCCACTGTTGTCTGCAGCACCTTTAAGAGAAAGTCACCTAGTGCTGCCCAGTGCTTCACTGCCCTGCTCTACCCTCCTAGCCAACCTTGCTCTGCTTGGCCTTGGTTTAGGCTGGTGAGCCCTGACAGCCTTGGGTTGACTTGGCCTTCGCTGGGCTCAGCTCAGTTCTATGTGCCATGAGTTCCCAGAGGAAGGAAAATGCTCTGCAAGCATTCTCCATGCATATTACTAGCTTCAAGCTGGAGGAAGTGTTTGTGAGTGCTGCTATGTGCTTTGTGAGTCCACCAAGAGCTCTGTGAGCTCCCACTAAACTCAGCCAATAAACATGACATCAGAGCCTTGTGTATTTTTCCAATGCCCTGTGTCTCAACCCACCCTTTGGAGGAGAAAAGAATCTTGCCAAACAATTGTGGACTCTGCCATCTAGTCTGGACTGATACTTTTTTTTTTTTTAATGAAAAAAAGTTTTGACATGATAGTTTTATTCTCTTTATTGTTATTTTTTTTTAGAAGTTTTCTTATTTCCAGTAGCATTTTTCCTTCACCAAGGGCTTAAGAACAAGTATTTAGTTTCTAGTTGAACATCTTTCTTTTCTTTTTAAATACTTTGTCATTAATTTATAGCTTTATTCTATTGTGACAGAGATGGCTATTTATATTACTTCTCTTTTTGAAATTTAGTGATTTTTTTCTTGGGATGTAATACATGGCAAATTTTCATAAAGAAAATGTGTTTTCTATTTCTGGACTTCAGTGTCTAATATGTGTTTAATCATACAGAATTACATTATTGATTTTGCTTTTAGCTTTTGCTTATCCTTACTATTATTTTGTACTCTCATTCATCTTAGGTAGTATGTTAAAGCCTCTATTTTAGTCTGTTTCTGGTTCTTCTTACATCCTTGTAGTTCCATTTCCTAAAAATATTTTTTATTTATTTTTATAGATACTCTCAACTATTTTGTTTTCATTGTAAGTTATAGCTTTTAGTATTATAAGGTGGCCCCATTTAATGAATTTTGGTCTGAATTATGACATAAAGGTTATAATTCTTGCTTTCTACTTTTATTTTTTTTTCTGATTTTTTGTTTTTTATTGCCAATGATGTGCACACTTGAGAGAGAGAGAGAGAGAGAGAGAGAGAGAGAAGAGAGAGAGAGAGAAAGAGAAAGTATTCTCCTTTGGGGTGTGGTCATGCTGCAATCACATCTCCATTTTTTCATTTTGCCTGGATTTAGGATAAGTACTCACACACACCCAGTATATTTTTCAAGCGACCATGACCGGAATTCAAACCATGGTCAGCTATATGCAGCCTTGTTCCTTAACAACAAGGTTGTGGAGCTGGCCCATTTTCTGGTATATGTTTACCTAACTTCCCTAACTTTTTAATCTTGCATAATTACCCTGTATACATTACATCTAATCCATATATCCAGTTGGATATTGCTTTGTCTTACAGTCTGAAACATGAAAGCTTTCATCCTCATAAATATATTCTTTGAAATGATCACTCTGTAAATATCATGAAAAATAGATTGGAGATTGGTGAGAGTACAAGTGAGAAGAGTAGTTAAGGAGATGTTGCCATAGTTAAAGAGAGTGGGGACTGGAAAGATGAATCAAACAGAACTGTTAGAGACGAAGGCTATAATACAGGAAGTCAAAATCTCCTTTGGAAGTATTAAAAGCAGACTAAATCATACAGAAAATAGAATCTCAGATGCAGAAGAGAAAATTGCTGGCCTAGAAAAATCCACCACGAAGACTGAGAAAATTGCCCCCCAAAATGAGAATAATATACGAGAAGTACTAGATATCATCAAACGTCCAAACATCTGGATAATTGGCATTCCAGAAGGCAAAGAGACCCCTAAGGGCATTGATAATCTATTCCATGAAATCCTGCAAGAGAACTTTCCAAAACTAGAGAGGCACTCAAAGATCCAGTCCAAGGAAATACAAACGACCCCAAATAGAATCAACCCAGGAAGATTTCTCCAAAACACATTATAGCCAGACTGACCAAAACCACAGACAAAGACAAGATACTAAGATTGGCAAGAGAAAACCATCAAGTTACCTACAAGGGATATCCCATCAGGCTAACAGCAGACCTCTCATTGGAAACAATATGAGCGAGGAAAGAATGGGAAAATATATTCAAAGTGTTAAAAGAAAAGCAATTTCAGCCAAGAATACTCTTCCTGGCAAGATTATTCTTCATGTGGGAAGACAATTCTCAGATAAATAAAACCTGAAAGAATTTACCAGCACCAGACCAGATCTCCAAGAAGTTCTCAAGGGAGTGCTATATCAGGAAAATTAAATACAGACACACAGAAATAAGAGTTCAAAAACTAAGAAAATGGCCAACTTAATCATAGGGACAAGTCTGGAGTTGAATATCATATCCCAGAATTTAATTGTGAAAATCGAACCACAACAGAAGATAAAGTACGTGAGACTGAATTGGTGAAGTATAATTTTATGATTTTTGACTAAAACATTGCTGATTTTCTTGTAGACTTTGTTATCTGGTTGTAAGGATTTGTGTCCTGTCTTGAGATATGAATAGGTTCATGTAACTACCATTTGAACAGAATCCTAACCTGCTTCCTGGCTTTAAGTTTTAAGCAAAGTTCATTACATTTCTTTGATTTAAGTTAAAACTGGTTTTCTTAATAGTACCAAGTGAACTTGCTATTGAAAGTAGTTAGATTATTTAAGAAATTGTGTGATCAATACAATGTGGAGGGGGGAAGAAATGGAAGACAATTGTAGACACCAGAGATAGTGTGAGAAGAGGGTGGGAAAGGACAGATGGTCAGAAATAGGGGTAAAAAAAATATACTGGAAACTAGAAATGGAAATTTTTTTATAATAAAATGCATGATTAAGTTACTATGCAGTATATTCTGGGTGGGAAATCACATTTTGTATGCTGTGACGATGCTTAGGGAATGAATATAAATTAAGCTAAAAAAAGAGAAAGGTTCAGAAAAAAAAAACCTAAAACTGTTTTTCTTGAAATTAAAAAAATGCATTAAAAATACCTATTTGATGACTATAGTTAGATATATAGCCCTAGCTAGGTGCTACTTTATAGGATGTTCATTCTACTCACTGAGGTTTATGCCTAAAGTTGGACTTGTGTTCATGGAAATGTATGTATCAGCTGTGCTTGCTATGAAAATATTTAGATTAATTAAGATCTTTAGTGACTCAAAATGTGGGGGGGAAAAGTATAGAAAGCAAACATAGATACCAGAGACTGTGGGAGGAGAGTGGGAGATGGGAGAGGGTAAGAGGGGGTATCAAGGATAGGAAAAAAGCAAAACATATAGGAAACAAGAAATGGAAGATTATTTGTTGATGATAACATGTAGGTTGATGTGCTTGATTGAGCCAATGTACAGTGTACTCTGGATGGAAAATCTCATTTTGTATGCTGTAATGATGTGCAGTGAATGAATGTAAATAAATACATTTAAACAAAAAAAAGAATATAGACTTTACAGGTCTGAATGACTGATTAAATCTGGGAGCAAGGGAGGAGTCCAGGATCTTTTCCCACTGGACAAGTGGTTAGACAGTTGGGGTCTTTCATAAAGACTGGGAATGTGTCAATGGTAGAAAATATGATGAAGAAAATGTGAGTTGGGCTTAGGATATATTGAGGTTGAGGCTACTACAGAACACACAGGTGAAAGTATCTAGCTGATAATGATCATTAGGTGTAGGAATTCGGGAGGAAGATTGGGAATGGAGATAAAGATTAGGAGTCATCAAAAGGCAGTTGGTTGAAGTCATTAGAATAGCTAAGATTACTCAGCAAAGCGTATGTACAGAGTAGGATCAAATCAGAAGGAAAAGCGTTGAGTTCTATTCCTGAGCTACATAATCCTTTAAAGAAAAGGAAAAGTTCTCCAAGAAAGCTCAAAAATACCAATAAGATGTTAATGAGAATGGTACTGCAGAACTCAGAAGCTGAAACTGTGAGGACAGGATCAAGCAAATAGCATAAGGGTTATATCGCTGGACTCCCACATGGCAGACCATGGCTCAAGTCCTGGATCTGGTGGCTTGAATCTCACATTGGGCATGTGTGCATGCATGCCCAAGATCCTGCATGCCCAAGATCCTGAGAGGAGAATGGAGGAGAAGGGATTGCAGCGTGACCCGGGGGGAGGAGGAGTGATTTCTCACTTTCTTTCTTTTTTCTCTCTCTGTCTCTCCAGTGAGTGCATGTGCCCTACGGCAAAATGGCAAAATCTCTCTCTTTCTAAAAAAAAAGAAACAAAGAAAGAAACAAAATGAAATGTGAGCACCGTATGATAATAGCGTGAGATGTTGCAGAGGTCAAGCATGTAAAGAACTAAGAAGTCTCCAGTGAATTTTTAAATAGAAGATGGCCGGTTACATTAGTAGGAACAGTTTTGATGGTGTGGTAAGAATGGAAGTCAAGATGATGTGGGCTAAATGGTGCTATAATGTGAGAACCAGGTAACAGCAAACACCAACTACTTGTACAAAAAGTTTTGCTTGAAAGTTAAGAGCAAGACAGGAGAGAATATAAAGCAGTGTTGACATCCAGGAAGGATTTTTCCTTTCTTCTTTCCTTCCTCTCTCCCTCCCACCTCTCTTCCCCCTCCCTTGCTCTCTTCCTTATTCTCTTGTTTTCCTCTCTTCTCTTTCTCCTCCTTTTTCTTCTCCTCTTCTGCTTTTCTTTCCTCTCTCTCTCTCTCTCTCTCTCTCGCTCTCTCGCTCTCTCGCTTTTGCTCTGTCACTGCTGTTCCCTCCCTCCACACTCTCTCCCTTTCCTAATTACTATTAATGCTGAGGAAAAAAAACTGCTTGTGGCATAATGGTATGAGTGAGAAAGTTTTCTGAGAAGGTAGGATACAGAGCACAGGTGGAATCTGTATGCTCCTTCAAAAAATAGGTACAGGGAACCAGCAGTTAGCATAATGGCTATGTCGCTGGACTCCCACGTAGTCGACCGTGGTTCGCGTCCCGGATCCGGTGGCTTAAAACTCACGCCGGGTGCGTGTGCGTGCGTGCCCAAGATCCCGAGAGGAGAATGGAGGAGAAGGGATTGCGGCGTGGCCATCCCCTCTGGAGGGTGATTTCTCGCTTTCTGTCTCTATGTCTCTTTCTGTCTGTTTGGCAAGCACACGCGTCCTATAGCGAAAACCTCTAAAAAAAAAATAGGTACAAAGACAGTTTTAATGTCACACACTTACTGTGAAAATCCAATAGAGATACAATTTGAATAAAGGACTTTTACTGTGAAAAATTCCTAATACCAGTGCTAGTCATTACTACCATTTCTATAGCAGCATGTCATTCTGAAGACAAACATGACATTGTAGAGCTATTTTCCCAAAATTTAATTAAAATATATTTTCTTTTAAAATGAGCTTGAGTGATTAATTTTATTGTCTTATAATTTATTATTTTAGTAAGTTTCAAGCTCCTGTTCCAGTAAAGAAAAAATGCCTGCAGAAGGGAAAGACATATTTTTTTTTCTAATCCCAATGATTTCATTTGCTTCAGTTCCAGAGGATTTTATTTTAACTTTGGTTCACCAGTGCTTGAACAGCGCTAAGCTGAAGCACTGGAGACAGTTGTATTAATTGGAATCTTTCATTACAGTCATGCTTCCTTTGCTAGGGAAGCAAGGAGCTTACATTAAAAAAAAAAAACTTTATTAAAATGCCAGTGTACATCAATCAGAGAAATCATTTCAAAAATCTTTTAATCTTAAAAATAGGGTGATACACTCATGTCTTTGTGCCAATACATTAAAGTTTAATTGAGTGGTGTTATGAGTTACAGTTTAGATTGTATACACTGACCAAAGAATTACTGGTTGTTTCAGTTTAATGTGCAACTTTTTATCATTGGTTAAAATCACAGAGCCAAGCTAAAGTTAAAACACACACACACACACACACACACACACACACACAAAACCTTACTTAAGGAAAGACTAACCTTTGCTGATTGTTTGCCAATTTATCTTTTCCAGAATAAAGGTGTGTTTTAAAATGCAGTTTTTATAAACTTTGACAATGTGAAACCCTCACTCTTATTAAGCCGAAGGCAGTAGTTCTTGTGTGTGTGTGTGTGTGTGTGCAAGTGTATGAGAGAGACCATCTTGAAAGCCTGATGACAGAAATGGAGCCTCTTCCTAGAAAAATGCTCATAGTTTTGATATTTCACACACTATTTTGGAGTATTCTTGACATACAACCTCTCCCGAAGTCCATAGATTTCAGATAACAAACCATTAGTATAGGTGTTTGATCCCCAGTTGTCATCATCTGAAGGACAATTCACCTATGAATCCTGAATTTGAGCCTTGAGATTGACATAAAACTGTATTATACTTTGGTTTGGAAGGACTCGGAATCTCAAGGTAATCTATACCTTGGCTTTCCTACGGATATATATACACTCATACTTACTTTTCCTAGTCACTCAGAGAAAAGAAGCAGTCTTTCCATTTAAAACTAGTTGGAAAACAACCTAACTGAAGAAAAAAATTGGACTCACCAGGGAGTTGGATATTGGCACCAGAAAGATATTGAAGAAACATGAGGCCATGGGATCTACTTGGCCACCACCTGGATTGTCCCTCTTGCTTTCAATCAGATGACAAATACCTTTACCTTCAACCCAAAGAGCAACACACAGGTTTTGGGTTAGGATTAGTTCATTTCATAAATGAAAAATATTTTGCACCAAAGTGAACTTGTACCTTAATTCCATTTCCCCCTCATGTTTTCTAAGTGCATGTCTTTGTCTTCTAATTCAAGAATTTGTTTTCTAATTTTTGCCTTCAGATAGGTCCGAACATTTAGTTTCTTGATTCCATTTTTAAAATTCAGCCCATTCCTTTTTTTTTTTTCTTTTCCACCATTCAGGCTTAGTCAGGAACATCTGAAGTTTGATTCAGTAGAATTGAGAGTGAGTGCATTCCTAAAATGAGTTCTGTGTCTGCAAACCTTGGACTATTTTAAAATAAATACATGTGGTTTTATTAGGAGACACCTCTAATGGCAGATGATTTACTTTCCCATGTTTGTATAGCATTTTTTAAATTCAGAACAGGCTTTCACATTAATGACCTGTATTTTGGAAAAAAGGCAAGGGTTACTGTGTCAAACTCAGAGGTGAGTTTGCAAAGAACTGGGGCTTGCAGCTGGGGCTTACAAAGCGTTGAGATGTACCATTGGTAATGACAGAGTCATTAGGCCCAACCTTAGGCCTCCTGACCTTTATTTGGATGCATAGGATCACAAATATACTTGAAAAATTAACCTCATTACTTCATGCTTATGTTGGTAAGCTGAATGCTTATTTGAAGGATATAACTATTTAGTGATAACATTAGTCATTATGATTTAATATCTTCCTGCGCCCATTCCTGGTTTACTTCAGTCCTGCTAGTAGTTACCCACCTATGGATTCTAACCTAGAATTAGTCTAAATTATGGTTCAGAACCAGTTTGTTCTCATGAGGAAAGTAGTTCTTTTGTTTTTGATGATCTCTGTATGAATTACTGCTTCTGTTTGATGTCACTTTTCTGAAGAACAGTTCATCCATGAAAGGTCATTTCACATCAGCCTAATAAAAGAATAACCTTAATTTCATACGAACTAGTTGAGTAAAGAATTGTAGTTCTACGCTAGTCCCATCGCCAAGAATGCCAGCGAGAATGCCTCGTCCTGGCACCTGCTGTCATTTCTGTGTTCCCAGCGCCTAGCACAGTGTATTGCACTGGAGGGTCTGTTTAACTGAGTTATTTTTAAAGGTCACAACGCAGGCCTTGTGGAAGTAAAGTATGAAGCACAACATCATTTTCTGAAGTTCTTCAACTTTATAGAGGTCTTAGCCTCTGTAAAGGAGAAAAGTTCTAAACTGCAAACATTTTAAAACTATAGAACTGCAGAACACACTTAACCCTAATATGGGTAAAACAAGACTAGGACAAGAAAGCTCACCAAACACATAGCCCTGATTCTCCGTGAACATGAAAATCAGAGCCTCTCTGTTTCTATTTTTTACGACTTTGCTTCTAAGTATTGACTGATCGCTTTAGATGATAGACGTTTTCATTGCTAAATGTACACACACACACCGTCTCTTCTCTCTCTCTCTCTCTCTCTCTCTCTCTCTCTCTCTCTCTCTCTCACACACACACACACACACACACACACACACACGTCCTGGGATGCTGACAGTGGAAAATGCATGCCTCCATGGTCTTAACAGTTCAAGCGATACCTTTCTCTCAAGTTTATGTAGGATAGTGTTGCACCCTTCTTTTAGATCATTAGGCACTAATTGCCCAATTACAGTGCTTTGGGACACTTTTAGAATAGTGCCTGAGGCTTTTCAGCAAATTCAGCTTTAAAGTAAATGATCCCAGTAGTCGAAATTGTTTACTAAACACAGTACAGAGTTCCTTCTTGAGAGATTATTTAAGGCCTATTTCACTTGCTAGAACCTTATATTACAAAATACATGGATACTTAGTGGCCTTAGAAGGCCACTTTTCATGAGGCCTCTTTTTTTTTTTTTTTTTTCTTTAAGCACTGAAATAAAAAAGGAACATTACATATTTGGGTAGAGCAGTGCCAGACAGTTGCAACCTGAAAGCAGTTTTCTTCATCTTAGGCCATTCTGAAGAGGGAATAATGAGTTGTTCTACATCAGGGTATTATTTATAAATACAAAGTGAAAAGGTTTATTTCAAAAAATACTTAGTTTGTGTTAAAATATGTATAGCCATGTAAGCTACAAAAGGAAAAAAATGTTAATGTGTTCTAAACCATCCCATTATTTCAACATGCCCCTTTTAAAATCGCAGTGTGGAAAATTTTATCAAACACTTTACATTATTGAAAACAAATAATAACTAGTGATGTTTGTGCTAGACATTTTCTCATATAATTTTTACTAGTCTTTTCAAGAATGCTCAGTCAGTTATTTCCAACTTCATTTTATAGAAGAGGAAACAGGTTTTGGCTGGACAAGTCGTTCACCTAGGATCCCACTGCTCATGGGTCAGGGGTGGGGGAATGAGCAGTCAGTACAGGTCAAACAGATGAAGGTAGTTGTACACATTGTATCTACAGATGATAAAGACAAAAAGGGGGGTTTCAAATACTAACATTGAAATCTAAAATTGATACTGATAAAAAATTGAATGTAAATTATATTTCAAAATCTGGGGCTAATTTTTTCAATGAACTTTAAAAATCTCTGTGATGCCTTACTCTCTAATTTATCCTTTATAAATAATCTGGGTTTTCAAAGATCAGGTTTGCTTAAGGTGGAATCCACCAGCATCATTTACAATGGTATTATAACACCTGGGAAACAGCCCATTCCTTACTGTAGAGATACGCTATCTATATAGTTTGCCACTCCTGGTCTTTAGAGTTAATAGAGACTGTGGAGCATTTATTGATGACGTGTGATATTTACATCCAACTGAGGTGACCCAGACAGTCCTTTTAATGCTTTCCTCTGATCTATTTGAATCTATGGTCAAGTTATACACACAGCTGTGTAGTACAAATGTAACAGAGAAAAAGAGGTCTGACTGCAGAGACAGTAGAACTTCCAGTACCTGATGGAGTAAGTCCTGTACCCCAAAGAAGGATCAGAGAGGTGCAGCCCAATGTCTCTATCAAATATAGACACTGTGGCCTATGAGTGAGAGGAAACAAAAATAGCAAAAAAAAAAAAAAAAAAAAAGAATATTTTGACTGTGCTGTTCCTTTCTCACACTTCCATCTCTAATTCTGTTAAAGGCTAGGCATTTGTGTGTGTATGTGTGTGTGTGTGTGTGTGTGTGTGTGTGCGTTTCCTTTCATTACTCTCAACTCACAGGTAGAATTGTGAGGTCTGACTTGGCTAATTATTTTGACAATTTCCTATTCATTATCTCACATAGCAGGGAGCCTCTTTAGACCATCAAGCTGTAAATTTATGATTGCACATTAATCAGTGGACTATAATTGCTAGCTGCTGCCTCTGGGCTTGGGGCACACTGTATATGCCAGAATATATACAATTAGCCCCAAGGTTTGCTTAGGAGCGCTTGCCCATCCAACAAGAAAATGAGCATTACAGTAATTGAGAAAATGAACACCTTGGGTCTTTCTCTTGCTGGCAACGGTTACAAACTCTTATCATTGAGTTGCCCTGCTTTGTTTTTTGTTATCTTTCCAAAGCATTGCTAGGCAAGAAGCTGTTTGGCACACACAGAATTTTAGCTTGTTTGGGGGAAGGAAGGTGAACTGAAAGAGGAGGAAATGTTAAGTCCCAATGCCACACAGACTCAGCACTCAGACTTTTTTTTTTTTTTTTTGTATAGTTTTTTTGCCTTAGGGTATGTGCGCTCACCAGAGAGAGAGAGAGAGAGAGAGAGAGAGAGAGAGAGACTGAGACAGTGAGAGGGAAAGTGAGAAATCACCCCTCAGGGGGATGGCTATCTTGCAATCCCTTTTCCTCCATTCTTTTCCTGGGATCTTGCACACACATACGCCTGGCTTGAGTTTCAAGCCACTGGGTCTGGGACTTGAACTGCAGTTGACTATGTGGGAGTCCAGCGACGTAAACTTTATACCATCTGCTGGCCTCAGACTTCTCTTTTTTGTGTTTGTTTGTTTGTTTCACTAGATGGAGCAGGGAGGTGGGATTTACTGTGGGAGTTCGAGAAATCTTCTAAAAGTATATATACGATTTAGGCTGTATATGTATCTGTACATTTTTCTTATTCTTTTTTCTTAAGGAGAATGTCTATAGCCATCATTAGATTCTCAAAATGATCTCCAACACCGAACTTTAGGAATAATTATATTAAAAATAAAACCATAAAGACTCATTTGTTCTCTGATTTTAAGCTGTCTTTTTAATTATCTATGCCTAAACATGCATTTGGACATTCTAAAAGGATCTTATTTAATTTCCCTATACTGTGAAAATGTACAGTGATTAAACAGAATAAGTTACATTTTTTCCTACAATGAATTAATCAGAAGTGAACCCTATCACCATTTCTCCATCTCTGTATATATTACCTACATGCCATTGCTCAGTTTACAAATAGAGGTATTAGTTCCTCCTCTTCTCCTTTGTTCCCCACTTCTGAGGTCCACATCAGGACATGGCTGACCAACAATATCTTATGTCCTCAATATCTCATTTACCTTGTCCAGAGAGTTTACACACTTGTTCAAAGTCAGACACTTTTCCTTTGGTGAATTTGTCTTAACTGATACCAACACTCCCAATGTAGGGTGAGTCATTTAAGGCTCGGTGCTTAGGGAAGAATATAGTGATATTGATCTCTAAGTTTTTCGTTAGATTTCAATGAGGATGTTGGAGAGTAGAGCCTGGAGCTAGCCATGGAAGAGGGAGAAAGTTTGATGTAAGACTGGCTCTGTTTACCTGTTTTTTCTCAGCTCCAAGTAACTCTCTTACAGTCCATTCTTTGGTACTACCTTGGGACCCTGTAAATGACATTTTCTAGACTTTTGCTAAGGTGGTTCTCTTTTAGAATCTGCCAACAAGGGTACTAGAGAGAGTTTGGAAAGTGTATACAGGGGAATAAGGACTTCTCTGCCCTTTTACGAGTTCCTATGTTGTGGCTCCTGAGGCAGTTGGTAACTCTAGCAGAAGTTGCTGGCTCCAACCTCTGGTTATCTTCAGTGCTCTAAGAGCCAGGACCTTTACACCCCCTTAGAAGTACCAGCTGAGGCCAACGGCATGTCTCTTCCTCAGATCCCTAACATCAACTCCACAGGGCTTCCGGTATAAGCTCCTAGGTGCTTTTAACTCCATCTCTTCATTTTCTTCTAGCCTTTGGGTGGTAGCTATTTGGCCATTTCAGTGCTCCATTTTTGCTCTTTCTGTCCTCTAGTGCCTGTTGTAACTAATTCTCTGTATGAAGTCCTCTGCGTTTTGAAATAGTATAGTGGCTTGTGTTTTTCTTACCAGTTATTGACAGTGTACGTTTGTGAGTCTAAGGTGGAGAGTAATAGACAATTAGGAATACCAAAGGTTTAAGAAAAGTGGAACAATCTCTGATCTTATCCAGCAAACTGCTGGCTGCATCAAGGAATTGTTAGGTATGGCATCACATCAACTAAAAAGCCTTGGAAGAAAATGTCGGAATTACATGCCATCCACAATAAGAATATTTCTTCATGTAGGGAACCATGAGGTCTGGATAGGCTCCAGTTGATATGCATTTGGACACTCTAAAAGGATCTTACTTAATTTCCCTATCTTGTGAATATAGCATATAGTATAGTAAATGCAAAAATTCACAGTTTCTTTTCTTTTGTGATTCTATAACAAAATATCTTAGACTGGGTGATTATAAAGAACAGAAATTACTTTCTCATAATTCTGGAGACTGGGAAGCCCAAGATCAAGGTGCTGACATTAGCGTCTGCTCTCTGCTTCCAAAATGACACCTTGTTACCGTATCCTCTGGAGAAGATGAATGCTGTGTTCTCACATGGCAGAAGGTGATGGGAGAGCAAAGAGGGATGAACTTCCTGTGTTAAACCCATTTAGAAGTGCCACTAATCCCATTCACGAGGGCAGAGCCTTAACAACTGGATCACCTCCTAGAGGCTGCTCTTCTTAATACTTGTTTATTAAGTATTGCAGTGGGGTTTGTGTTTCAACATGAGTTTTGGAGAGTAACTTTCAAACCATAACACAGAAAAACCAGATTGCTTTATGGAGGCTTCCCCCCCCCCCCCCCCCACCACACACACACTTTTAAAAAATTAAGTCAGGTGGTAAAAGAGAATTACTTGCAATTTGATCTATTTCGCTAGAGACACCAAAGCAATCTGCCCTTACATGTCCAATCGCTTTCTCAGCTTCAGAACCCTTAGGATGAGGTAGTGTCCAGGCTTTGGTCCTCCCTACCTTCCACCACAGATTACACAGTTTTGTTCTTTTTACTCAGATGTCAGCGAATGCTTTTAATTGTTTTCTAAAGTAACAAATTACCTATTTATTGAAACGAGTTAACTGTAGCTTGCTGACAAACAGTATTTCATTTTCAGGAGCAGCTGTCAGACTTTTAAAACATTAAAATCGCATCACAAACATTTTCAGGAAGTACAGCCAAAACCTTATAAGTGACTTTCTAAAATCTGTTCTGTTCAGATGTATTCGAGATAATTAATTGGCATAATAGTTTTCATGTGCTGGGTATGAGTTTTTTTGTTGTTGTTAATAAACGTGTTTCAGAAATTTTTGTAGACGTATTCCACCTTAAACCCTAAACATAAACACTGTGCCGTGTTGTAGACTGTGTTACAGTGAAGACCTATCATTTGTCCAAAGGTGATGAACTTTGTCCCATGTTTTTGTGAAGGAAAGTACAACTATTTATACCTCTCCTTTGTTTAGCATCCTCATTCACCCTTGTCTCCAAATGTGTTCTCTTCAGAGTTCTTCTGGGGCTCACCAGATGGAATGATCAAAAGGCCCAGATGGGATAGTAAAAGGATCCCTACATCCCAAGCAGCTTGTAATAATAAAGGTCTAGAATTCCAGCTGGATCCTTGTTTTTTGAAACATATTTCATGTAATCTTGTCCCTCAGCTACTCGATGAAAATAAGATTTTCAGCCAAAGAAACCAGGGGGAAGGTAGGCATATTATTACTCTCCCTTGGAGATTTAGTATGTAGACTACATGTTAATGTCTTCGAGAAGTCCTGCAGTAAAGAATTCTATCTAACTTTGTGAAAGGCAATCATTTCCAAATTTATGTGACATAGAGAATCCTTACCTTTTACATTTCGTATGACCAATATCCCAAACTCTCTGTCATTGGGATATATTGGGTCATCGGGAGAGTCTGGATGCATTTTTGTATAGAAAAACATGTTAGGACTTTCCTGATGACTTAATATTTTGAAGAGTATGCTATATAAATGAAAGAAAGAAGATAAAGAAAAAACATTTAAAGGTCCTTTAGCAAAATAGTAAAGCCAAGAGAAAGATGAAATTATAGTAATATTTATTCTCTGGAAATAGAACCCATTTTATATCAGTTAGGAGACTTGTTGAAAGTGATAGAAAAATTGTTTTAGCGTGGTTTATGGCAAAAAAAGGGAATTGAATGTTTCACATTACAAAAATTTCTAGAGTAGAGTTGGCACCAGACACTGTGAAACTCAGACACCAAGCATGGTTTTACTCCACCCTCTAGTGCTGCCATTATTCCCAGAGTCTTCAGAAGCCCATCCTCCCCAGCTGTGCAGCATGGGCGCCGTGGACTCTCCCATCATTTATGTTTTCAGATCCAGTACAGGGGGAAAGAGAACCCCTTTTTGCTGGAGCTAGTGGTGGAGACCTGTTCAAGTCTCATGGGTTGAGAACATCTCCCTGGTCTATTTTCAATTGTGCTAACAACAAAAACAAAACTCCTCCCCACCTGTGACCAAAAAACCTCAAAACATTCTCAAAATTGTGTATTCTTATTCGAGCATCAGAAGAAGGGGAGGAGCTTGCAGTGTTGACTAAATTTCCATATTGCACTGGAAAAGTTGGAAAGAGACCCCGAGTACAATCATTGGTGAAGCAGTGTATTTACTCAAGGTTTTTGAGAAGCAGAACCACTAGGAGGAGTGTATGTGTCTGTGTGTGTGTGTGTGTAATTTGGTGCTTTTGCAGATTGTTGCCCAAAGCACCTAATAGACTGGCTCCTCCTGCCCTTCCAGACTCCCCGCTCACTGCTCCCTGCTTTAGACTTTCTGTCCCTCCTGTCTGTCCCCACCCCATAATTCTCATGCTCTGTATCACTGTGTTGGAATGGGTTCCCTAGGAACAGCCTGAGATGCTGACTCTGGTTGGGTGATTTCTTGAGGGAGTGCTATAAGAAAAACCTGGAAAGGATGGGACAAAGAAACAAGTGAGGCTAAGATAAGAGATCACCTAATCTAATGGGGAGTTGTACGGCGTGAAGCAGACCACAGAGACTTTTAATCTCGAGGTGAGAGGACTGGCCTTCTATGTCTCCATGTCAATTGGTCATTGATTGTGGACCAGTTTTGGAAAGGGCATAGACTCCCAGGCATTCCCAAGATGAGCCACCTTGCATAGGCTAAGAATAATTGTCACAAGAGTGTAGATGTTAACAACCTATACTCAGAGCAGCTTGAAGGTCTACTGCAACTGCTCTTAAGTGTTTGCTCATGTAGCTCACTCCCTAGAAAAGCATTAGCCCTTCCCCTGCTCAAGCACCTGAACACTTGTCTTAATATCATGGTTTTCAAGCCTTATTGTGTATTAGAATCACCTGGTGGTCTTGTTAAAACACATTGCTAACTTCTCCCTCCGCCCAGCCCCAGAGATTCAGTTGGTCCTGGGTGGAGGACAGTGGTTATATTTCATAACAAAGTTTCTAGTCACATTGATGGCTCCTATTATGAAGACTACGCGTTTTTGAGAATCAGTGAATTAATAAAGGATGGAACTTTGTAACTGCAACGAGTAATGATCTCCTTCAGAAAAGCTTTCTGTTCATTCATCCTCCCCTCGAGTCTCCTCATCTTGGGTGAGTACCCTTCTTGTATCACTCAGACCTCAGCACTTACCATAAACACTGGAGTTGTGTGGAGGAGAGTGTTTGCTCCAAGCGTGAGGAAGTTGGTACAGGGCTAGATAAAAAGAAGGTTTTAAGGAGTGATGACTACTGTTGCTAGACTCCCAAGGAAAAGATTTAAATACATTTCCCATAAAAATAAATTCTGTCTTCTTACCTTATAAGTCTTGAGGAAAGCACACTGTCGTACTTATCTTAGGACATCCTACTTTTAGGGCCTTACCTGGTGCCAGTAAGTGTTTGTTTGTTTATTTAATTAAACAACAATCTTGTTTGTAATTCATTTTATAGGAAAAGATATTTAGCTCACATAAGTTAAATTCTTACATAAGTTAAAATATTTTACTTATGGAAAACTATGTCAACTTAGAAACCAACTTTGGGGACATTATTTAGTTAAGGGTTGCCTTCTCTAGCATGCAATGCCTACCTCTAAATGTATGTAAAAGGGCATTAACCTGACTGTTCAAACACACACACATGAGTCATTTTAAAAATAAGCACCATTTCTGGTCCAACACTTATTAATTCATGGAACCGTAATTTGCTTTTGGAAAATCATCCCATAAAATTATGCTGACTTGTGGTTTAAGAAATATGGCATAGAAGTAGCAGAAAAGTAAACTTTACAGCTACACCACAAAGAATAAAATGTAAGCAGCACTGAGTGTCCTTCGCTGTTAAATGTAAGCATTCACTGTGGCAGGCAGACTTCTTTTAGAAAACGCAGGCCGGTGACAGAAGATGACAAATTGATGCAGATCTCAGGGAAAGTATGAGTGTTCTCTCCAGAAAAAACATGATAATTGTGGTAAAAATGAGCAAAAGGGCTGACTTTGGAAGACTGGTTAGAGAGTGTATAATGTAATAGCTGTCCAGGTATGTATTTATCAAAGCTGTTGACATAGTTCTCTGATTAGCTAATATGTAAAATGCTGTTTTAAAGAAATGGTACACCTGTAAAGAGACATGAGGGTCTGGAGTGGTTGCCATTAAAGCTCTTTGCTAACTGGGACATGCCAGCTACTACTACATCAGTCTGCAGTCTTACCTGACAGGCTAAACAAACCGAGTTAACTGAACATTTGGAATGAATGTGTTTACTTTAAGAAACACAAAGTCTGATTCAATTAGCATCTAAAGTCATGGAGGTTTCAGCCTTCAATGTTGGAGGGCTTTTTATCTTTATTTTAAAACAACACTCTAGTATTTACAGAACCCAGAACCCAAATTAATAATGAGGAGGGTTTTTTCCCCTCCAGGGGGAAGAGAATGGGATCTCAGAGGCTGAAAACATAAAAAAACTGGATTAAAATTATGAAGCTACACTGACATGATATATTACGAGCTCCCAGCCTAGGGATATAGAAAAGGAGAAAAACACTTGAGTAAGTAAACAGAGTTTATGAGACTTGTTTATGCCAGGAAAGCAGGATGAATATTTCTGACTAAAAGTTAATTAACTATTTTGCCTCGGCGAGCCAATTTGTCGTCTTAAACTTTGATTCATTAACTGCAAACTGAGAGGATTGCTTGTTCCTTGGTGTACTTGTAGACGGGGTTCGTGTTAAATGGTGCTGTGAGATATTGTCTGCTCTTTCCAATTGAAACTAACCAAGAAGGCTATTATATTTGAAAGTAAGACTTTTTAAGTGGCAGTAAGTAGATGGGTACTCTTTCAGAGCAAAGCCTAAGAACTATATGGCTTAATTGCAAAGCTAATCAACCCTTATTAAATAAAACAGGAGCAAATCCAGGATTTTCGAGTCTGCACATTTAATGGGGCATGAAAGTTGCCCAGTTGGCAATTCTGAAGTTTTAAGACTTGTGAACTTACGGGTGATTTCCCTGCAGGTTTTTCCACTGGGAGACTGTAGCCTCCTTTTAAAAAAATAAATCTGTTGTGATAAGAAAGTAAATCTCTATTTGACAAGATATTGGCTTTGTTTCTAATGGTGGTATGTTCTGTGAAAGCTACTTGTTGGATACGGATCTTCTTTGAGCTTATGAAAGGGCAAGTGAAAAGGAAAGAACTTAAAAGAATCCCAACCAACCATATTGCTAAAATAACAATCTTTAAGTTACTTATTTATTTATTTTAGGTTTTTGTCATAGGGTGTATGTGCTTGCTGGAGAGAGAAAGAAACAGTAGAAGGCGAAGTGAGAAATCATCCTCCGGGGGATAGACATACCACAATCCCTTATCCTCCATTCTCCTCTTGAGATTTTGGGCACACACATACATGTACCTGGTGTGATTTTCAAGCTACCACATCCAGGACTTGAACTGTGGTCAGCCATGTGGGAATTCAGTCATGTGGGAATTCAGTCATGCAGGAATTCAGTTCCTTAACCACCATGCCACCTGCTGGCCCCAATAATCTTTAAGGTTTGAAGCACAGCTAAAAAGCATTATACTTTAAATTTTTCTTTTTCTTTTTTTGGAGAGAGTTTTGCTATAGGGTACATGTACTTGCCGGAGAGACAGACAGAGAGACAGAAAGTGAGAAATCACTCCCCAGGGGGCATAGCCATGCTGCAACCCCCTCTCCTCCATTTTCTCAGGATTTTGGGCTTGCAAGCACACGTGTTGAGCATGAGTTTTAAGTCACCGAGTCCGGACTTGAACTGTGGTTGGCCATGTAGGAGTCCAGCAACATAACCATTATGACATCTGCTAGTCCTCACTTTAAAAAACTTTTTACTGGAACATTACACTCATACATGACTGAATATCATTGTATATATGTGAAAAAATTCATGTAAGGCACATTCTCTGTAAACCTTGATACAAATAGAAATAGAGAAAACAGTATTCCCAAAAAGAAATTATTGCTTTTTTTCTATAATATAATAAGAAAGTTTCTGCTTTCCACTGACTTTTTAGTCCTAGTATGAGAGACAGAGATCCCTCTGCTTCTCTTTGTGAGAATACAGGGGACTAGACCATAAATCTCACAAAAGTAAGACCTTTGTGTGTTTGCAGCTCTACACCTAGTATCTAGAAAAATGCTTATTGTATGAATAAAGGCATAGCTGAATAAATGAAGGAAAGTATCAAAGCATTTAAAAATATACTAAGGAGGTTATAGTCTTGTTTTGGTGAAGTGAATAATAAATTAAACTTTAATTTTCGTCAAGGCTCTAGACTAACCAAAGAGTTTGTGGTCAGATTAAGTTAAAGTCTTTGTTCTACTTGCTATATGACTTTGGGCAAGCTATTTACTCTTTCAAATCTTAATGTTTTAATTTATAAATTGACATTAATAATGATAATACTTTTATCTCACAGACTTACCATAAGAAATGTAAAAGTAAATACTTGTAAAGTGCTTAGCAGAGGGCCTGGTATTTGGCTGTAAGAATTTATGAGACAGCCATTTGCTATGAGGTAATTAATTCCAAAATAGAATTTTTCTCAAATACCAACATCTATAGTTGCTACTTCATAAAAAAGACAGAAACATTCAACCAGTAGATACTTACAAAATAACTCTTGTGTTCTAAAGATTTCAGCTGGTAATGTGTACTGACAATGAGTTACATTAATACCTACTCTCTTGACTTAAGAAGACAGGCAAAAATTGATCAAGGTGGATGTATCTCATTATAAAATAAATATAGGCATGTGTGACATTAGAATGAATAGCAAGAGCATCAACCAAATAAGCAAATCCATTATACAGATTAACTGTCCTAAAACCATAGTTACCAGCAGTGTGATCACAATGGTAAAATTAATTTATTTTCAAGATTTTTTAGATGTTAGACTTTAGGATAATGTAGTTTATGTGTGTGTGCATGTATGTGTTTGTGTATGTGATATCTGTGTATGTACATGTGGTGTGTATGTGAGATAGCAACAGAGAGAGAGAGAGAAAGAGAGAAAGAGAGAGAGAGAGAGAGAGAGAGAGAGACTTTGAGGGGTGGGAGCCTAAGACTTTTCATTGGGTGTACTGAAAAGAATGGAGCTTGGACTCTGATAGAGAATTTGGTACCGTAGGAATACTCTGTCATTTTTAAGGCAGTTTCATATATTATGACAAGGAATAGGTGCTATAACCTCATACAGTACTTGCTTTTAATCCTCGTAACGTGTTACCAGGCAGGCTGTCTTTGATCCACGGGGTAGGGGCAATGGAGGTCCTATAAAGTTCTTCTCTATGGAGGGAGCTAGCAGCAGTAGTCCTTCATGTCTTCCAGCTGGGTGACCTCCATAGGTGGACTCCCTTGCCTCTCTATTACCTGCAGGAAAGATGTCATGGTAGGCTGCTGTTGTTTTGGGGTGCTTGTGGTTGCTCACTGCATTTACTCACTGCTCTCAGCCCGAAGAGCATACACACTCATACACCCACAGACTCACAGATGCACACTCACACACAAGGATGTCCAAGCAACTTTTTGATTAAAAATTGTAAAATAAAAAACACATAAAATTTACCGTATTGTTTCCAAGATTGGAGTTCAGTAGCTTTAAGTAAACTCATTTTGTTGTGTAACAGAGCTCCAAAATTTTTTGATCTTATAACACTGAAACCCTATAACCATTGGACAAATATCTCCCCCTTGCTCCTTCAGTCCCTGGAGACCACCTTTCTATTTTCTGTGTCTATGAATTTGACTACTTTAGATGCCTCATATAAGAATACTAACAGTATTATTAATTTTTTTTTTTGTAACCAGCTTACTTCACTTACTGTAATGTCCTCTAGGTTCACTCATCTTATGGCATATGATAGAATTTCCTTCTGTTAAAGTTTTTTCTTTTGTGTGTGTCTGAGTATGTGTGTGTAGTATTTTAGGTGGGGACTTGCTATGTCACAATCCTTTTGCCTCAGTCTCTTGAGTAGTAGCTGTGTCTATAGGAGCACATCATTGCTCCCAGCTTCCTTTTTATTTTTTTAAAGAATGAATAATGTTCCATTTATGTATATACGATATTTTATTTTATTTTATCTTATCTTATTTTATTTTTGTTACCATTGGTGTGTGAGCTCACCAGAGAGAGACATAAAGACAGAGGGGGAAAAAACACTCCCAATGGGGTGTGGTCATACTGCAATCTCTTCACCATTTCCACATCCTGTAGGGATTTGGGGCACACATGCACATGCATTTGGCATGTTATTCATGATGCTTGGGCTGGAATTCAAACCCTGGCCATGTATTCCAATTCCCTTAACCGCTAGGCCACGTGGTTGGCCTATCACATTTTCTTTATCTATTTATTTATCAGTGGACTTTGGGTTGCCTCCATCTCTTGGATAGTCTATATAAAGTTTCAATGAATGTAGAGGTGAAAATATCTTTGCAAATCTACCTATTCCACTCTTCATCAAGGTTCCCAGTGATTATATCCAAACCACAATGGAATGGGGGAATAGTATGAGAATGTCACCATTGCTCATTTTAGTCTAGTGTATTCTTTCACTGTCAAAGAGTATGGGACCTCATTGCCCAGAATTCAGTGTGATTTTTATTACACAGACATTTATGCTTATTATGCAGACCAGCCTCCTCTTCGTTTCTGTTACCTCCTGTATTCATCTTCTTGTATCTCAGCTCTGATGAATTATTTTGGTACTCCTGAAGTTTCTACTTTATGTCTCTCCTTTCCTGGCATCTCATATTTCCCTTATCTCATGCAAATCTTTAGCATTCTTTTATACTCGAGATTTTCAGTTTTCCCATAAGTGTTCTGAGTTATAGGCATTCACTTTTCTACCCGTTTCAACTGTCTTGAGCCACAGCTGTGTAGATAAGGAGGAAGAAGGTAGGATTTGGTATGATCTTCACTTGGGTTGTAGTAGTAACTGACTGGCACCTTGTGCCCTTGAGTTTCTGTCGAGCTGCCATGTCAGTTGGATGGCTGATATTTGAGAACAGTGAAAAGGGTTGTTTATCATGAAGAAGCATAGGATTTAAGAGTTGGTGCCCATATCCTTGTCTTGATTTCATACAGGACGATCAGCTGCATCAGGTGGAAATACAGCATGATGTAGTCCATGTGCAGTCAGGTTTAGGAGTGCCAGCCATACCAGAGAGCATGCGGCAGGAGCAAGGATCAGGAAATGGAAGTCAGCAGGGAGGCTCAGTGGACACAATTGATCATCACTATTGAGGGCCAGAGTACATGATAAAGAGCAATGGACATCAATAATAAGGACTGCCAACAAAGGTCCAAACAAAGCAAGATATTTTGATCTCAGGAATGAGACAAAATCAAGAAGAATTGAGGCATTTGCAGAATTTATAGATTCATAATATTGACAGTGCTATTAAAATTACATGTATTGGGACCAGGAGATGGTGTAATGGTTATGTCACTGGACTGCCACATGGCTGACCACAGTTCAAGGCCTGGATCTAGTGACTTGAATATGCCGGGCGCATATGTGTGCATGCCCAAAATCCTGAGAGGAGAATGGAGGAGAAGGGTTTGCAGTGTGGCCTTCTCCCCCCAGGGGGTGATTTCTTGCTTTCTCCCTCTCTGTCTCTTCAATGAGTGTATATACCCTATAGAAAAAATATCTTTAAAAAATTACATTTATTAACTACTTAATCTGTACCAGTTAAGTACTTTTTATGCATTGTATCATTTAATCCTTACTACAAACCCATGAAGTAAGTTTTATTATTATTGTAGTTTTATAAATAAGGAAACTTAACCCCAGAGAGCTTAATTAATTTATCCAAGTATACATTTAGTATATGAAAGAGTTGGTCTTCAGACTTAATACTGGTTTGTGGATGTGGGAAGTTGTGAAGCGGACTGCAGGAATCAGTGGATAAGTAAAATGTCACTTCTCTCTCTTGTCATGAGCCTTGTAATGTATTTTCTAGTGTGTAACAAGAATAATTTATCATTTGATTAAGATTTAGTCAATAACCTTGTTTGCATAAAGATTGTAACCTAATTTTCTACATATCTGGTAGCTGTTTCCACATAACAAAACAAAAATAGGTTTGGGGTAGAAACCTCAAGTTTTGAATTTTGAAAACTTAAAAAATTGTTTTTTCTAGCTGTGTGTGTGTATGTGTGTGTGTATGAGATGTTATAGACAGAACCTTGCTACATCCTGGTTCTCCTGCTTCAGCCTCCCCAGTAGCTGGGACTGTATATGTACACCAGCATACCCAGCTTTTAAGGGGGCCTCAGCATATCAGGCAGCAACATCTGGTGTGTATTGAATTTTTGAGATACTGTGTTTCCAAGCCCTTTGTTCTCAAATGCAATCCCATATTAACCAAAAGTATCTTATAATTTTCAGCAATATTTTTATTCTGGTGAGACATATTAGCATTAACTGATGTACTTTTTTTTTTTTTTTTAAGAGACATTTTTGTTACAGGGCACATGTACTTGCTGGAGAGACAGACAGAAAGCAAGAAATCACCCCCTCCCCCAACACGGGGAATGGCCTTGCCACGGTCCCTTCTTTTCCATGCTCCTCTAGGGATCTTAGGTATGCACACACACACATACACATACACGCCTACTGTGAGTTTTAAACTGCTAGGTCTGGGACTTGAACCATGGCCGACTATGTGGGACTCCAGTGATGTAACAATTACACCATCTGGAGGTCCCAACTGATGCACATTTTAGGAGTAGTTAGAAACATCTGGGTCTAACCAGATTTTTTTTTAAATGTTGCAACATTATATCTTGCAAAAATGTTGGAAGAAGGAGACATTGCAATAGTTATATGAGACTTTGAAACTTGAGAAAAATATTACCCTTAGAAGAGGAACTGCAAGATTGTAAATGTGGTAGGGCAGGGGTTGAATAGGAAGGAAAGAACGTTATATTTGGTGCCAGACATTTTTCCCTTGCTAACTCCAAATATGAAAATGAGAATAGAAATACCACATTACTGTATGGTTACTTTATGGTTACTATATGGTGTAGAGTTACTGTATGGTTCAAATGAAATTATGTCATGTGACTGTAGTTTATAAATTTGTAAATTTAGTAAAGCAAATATTAGGTGTTTATTGGTACAGCCAACTTACTGATCTTCAGTCCATATAAATCTTTTATAAAACAATTTTATGCATAATTATACTTCTTTTAACTCAGAGAATCAAGAGAAATCCTTGATGTGACTAAGCATAGCTTGAAATGGAGATTGTCAGATTAGAGAAGGTAGGAAAAGACAATACTCTTTTTCTGGGAGACAAAGAATTACACATTTGTCAACCTGACCTTCCAGTGGCTGGAGTTTCAAGTTTCAGAAGCGATTTCCAAGACCCACGAGAGGGAGCTCATGCACTTCCTAGGCATTGCTGGTTAGCTTTGCAATATCTCATTCAAAACAGGCAGTAATTTGGGAGGTGAGGTGTGATAGAGAAAATGGATCAAGGGAAATAAACTCCTTCCAGAAAAATTATTGGGGATACAAACTTAAGTCCTTTAGTGTGTTTCAAAGTCCCTGAGAAAATTCTGGCGAGAATCTTTTTTAACCAGTAACCTTAAAGGAAAAGGAACTGTGGCTATCATTTCCAGATTACTCTTTCTGGCTAACACCCATTGTGAATAGTCTCTTCCTGGCAGAGCATTAAGAGAATGATGATCCAATAGAAATGTTGTCCAACTCCACTTAGCCCAGGCTGCTTTGTGCAGCAGCTAGGAATATCACACTTATGACATTTGTAATTGCAGCCTGATCAGTTAAACATCTAGAAAACAGAAAGGGGGTAGAGATATATGCTCTTAAATTTAAAAACACGCTGATCACTGTATTTTTGTAAAGATTGTCAGAGACTGGTAAAGGACTTGTGTTTATGAGTGTACATGCACCTGTGCCTGTGTGTGGTGAGGAGTTAGGATGGGTAGAGGGTAAAGTGCAACAGTGATAGTCAAGAGATCCACAGTTTTGATGTTATTCACTTTAAGATGTAGCATATTTCTAAGAGCTTACAGATAAGACCAGAGAAGAAAGGCCTAAAAGGCACCAACTCACCTGCATGTGAAACCGCACAGCCAATAGAAGGCATTTTTGGCTACCAATACAGTAGTCCTTTGATATCCACAGGGGATTGGTCCCAAGAACTTCTCTGGATATGAAAATCTGTGGATGCTTAAGTCCTTTGTGGAAAATGGTTTTTTACATACCATTGCATATAACCTACATACATCCTTCCACATATTTTACATAATCTCTAGGTCACTTGTAATACCTACTACTATGTAAATGCTATATAAGTAGTTGTTATATGTATTCAGGGAAGCATGATGAGAAAATAAAGTCTGTACATGTTCAGTACATAGCAGGCCTAATTACATTGTGCACATTACCAATATGACATTTTCAATTCATGGTTGGTTAAATTTATGGGTGCAGAACCCATGGTATGAAGAACCACTGTATTGTCTCTCTCTCTCTCTCTTTTTTTTTTAATATATATTTTTGCCATTAGGGCATGTGTGAGAGAGAGACAGTGAAAAAGTAAGAAATCCCTTCCAAAAGCGGGTGGCCATTCTGTAATCCCTTCTATTCCATTCTCCTCTCAGGATTTTGGGCACACATGTACATATGCCCAGAGTGGTTTTTAAGCTGCCAGGTCTGGGACTCAAACTACAGTCGGCCATGTAGGAATCCAATGCCTTCACCACCATGCCACCTACTGGCCCCAACTGCATCCTATTATATGTATTATGTTACAGTTGATGGGGCCAGGTGGTGGCAAAGTGGTAATGCAACTTGACCCACATGAGAAAGGACCTGGATTCACATCACACAGCCTCTGTGAGTGTGCCAGGTATGTACAGATGCTGTAATCTAGGCCAACTGAGACTGGGGGGTGCATTGTGATACAAGGAGCCTGTTGGGGGTCTCTCTCAGAAAACATAAACTTTAAAAAATTATCCTGTAATTGGAAAGTAGGTATAATTATAAATTCAGTCAATGTGTTACAAGCATTAATCATACCATGGAATGCTCATTTTCCAAAAGAGCTTTATATAAATTGAATTGATATCAAGTGAACTAAAATTTTATCATTTAGTTTTATAATAAAATTTGAAATGGATTTCACAGATCCATTTGTGGCCTAATGAATAATGAAATTAGTAAGGCGATGAATCTCTTAAAAGCTAACAATTAAAGAAAAATAATGTTTTTTTTTCAAGTAACCATTAACAAGGAATTATTTCGCTATCCATGAGTAAATCTGTAGCAAAACAAGCCACAAAGCACAAATACATAGGGATGAAGTTTGATTTGGAGGAAGCGCAGTCAGGTCAGGCTGATTCAGAGGAGGCTAGTCCTCAGCTCCTAAAAGGTCCACACAAGGGATTATTCACCATTGCCTGTAAAATGAGTACCTGGATTGGATATCTCTTTCAAAGAGGATACATCTTTCAGGGAATAATGAGATATATAAATGAAAAAAAAAAAACAATGATTTTCAAATCAACGTACTCAGAGAATGATTTCCTAGCATGAAAAACTTCAAGGGACATTACATTTAATCAGAAACTTATTTGATATGCATGAAATCAGATTTAAAAGACTGGCTTGAATAGCCTCTTCGCTGAACTTTTTTATTTACTGTTTCTACTGCAGGGATAGATTTTCAAATGGGCTAGAATACTGAAAACTGGGGGGCCAACATCCTCTTCTCCAGATGTTTGAGTGACCAAGAGTGAAGTAGTGACTAAACATGGTTCTTACCCCCATGGGATCACTAGTCAAGTAGAGTAGACTGTAAACAGTCAGTGAACTAAAAGTTACCATAAGGGTGCTATGGGACCACGTAAGAAAAGAGCATTTCACCTGGTTTGAGGATTCAGGAAGAGTCAAGAGGATAGAGGAAGAGAGATCAAGAAATACTTTTGAAGACATGATGTGAGCTGAGCTATTATTTTTTTTTGATCTAGAGAATTGCACAGGGTTGATAGATATCTATTCATTTGTAGATATCTATCTAGGATGTCTCAAACCCAGCTGGCAATAACGTTTACCTTCCACGTGATTTAGGACAAGATCAATGAACAAGTAAGGGCAGGGACAGCTCACTGGGAACTCATGGGCTCTTTCTTTGAATGTCAAGTAATTCACACCTGAAAATTGGATGTGGTTCATATTTTGTGGAGGTAATGATCATCTTACTGCAGACACTATGATTTTTTTTTTATTATTTTGCTTGATATCGATAGGCATCACTAGTTTGATTAATGATTGGCAAAGGAAACCCATTAATCAGGAGACTAAGGCTTATTAAAGAATAGGTGCATCATAGCATAAATGAAAGTTTTGGATTTAAGGAAACTTTCCTTCAAGGGCTATATCAAACATAAATGATTAAAATTAAATTTTCAACATATCTGTCTGCAAATATGCTCCCCCACAAACTCCACCAAGGACATCATCATTTTCCATTCAGTTGCTCAGGCTAAAATCCTGGGACCTATTAATGATTCCTCTTCTTCCTGTGAAACCTACATCTAATTTCTCAGCAAATCTTGGTGGCTGTACCTCCCCATAATATTCCAAGTTCTGCCACTTCTTCTGTTTTCACCTGGACCTCTACAACTTGATAACCATTTCCTTCTGTCTCTTTCCTGCTCCACAACTCTCCTGTCCTGGTCTGTTTTACACACAATACTCAGAAGGGTATTTCTAAAGATATACTGGAGAAAGATGTTCAATTCATTTAATGAAATCCAGTCCTTCCCTTGGTCTGTAAGACCTTTTTCAGGTCTGGGTTCTGCTGTGCCTCAGACTTCACTTTCCCCTACTCATGCGGCCTCACTCATCTCGCGGACTTTAGATGTCTCAGATCCGTCTTCATCTAGTCTTTGCATGAGCTCTTTCTTGCGCTTGGAACATGGGCTCACAGAGCTTTGCCTGGTTGTTTTTTCTAATCCTTTTGTTTATACTATACTTCCAATGTATGAGGAGACTACAAACAGTTCATGGAAAAATAGAAGTAAAATATGAGTTTATTTTGGTGCAAAAAATTAAAATCATGCGGTTTTTGGTATGATATATGTTTTCATGAATTTTTAAAGTACTCCTCATAGGTCTTCCTTGGCATTTTCTCTTCCCAGTGTATCTAGCACATGGTCTTTCTTTCATTTTCTTTATAGCATTTACTGGAATTCAGTTTTCCCATTTCTGTGTACTTAGTCATGAGTGGAGGAATTAAGAGCCTGGACCTGTCTGGGAGCCTCACTACCTGGTATCAAACACCAGTTCTGCCACAGTTACTAGCTGAGTGTTGTTGTATAAATTATTAATATTTAAATTCTCTATGCTCCAGTTTTTATTGTGCATGATGTGAATAAAAGTTGTTCCGCCCTCATAGTAAAATTTTAGCATTTGGGAAATCTCAGCAAAAAGTATCTAGGGATTTGTTGTACTATGTAGTTTTATGCTTTTGTATAACTCTGAATTTATGGTAAAACATACATTTTAAAACTACAATGGGAGGAGTTCTCAAAAACCTACAAATAGAACTATCATACCATATGACCCTGTAATTTCACATCTGGGCATTTACCCAAAGGATAGGAAAACTCTTCTTCAGAAAAACACTTGCTCTTTCATATTTATTGCAATGTTATTTATAATTGCTAACACATGGAATCCAGATGAATGGACTGAAACAAGTGTGGTATATATACACTATGGAATACTCTTCAGCCATATAAAACAATAAGATATTGACATTTGATACAAAGTGAATGGATATGGATACTTGGTATGGTTCAGGCACTGTGTAGGAATTTCGCAAATAGTATTCCATTTAATTCCACTTTATATAGCAGTTATAGGTTTATATATCAAGTAACACACCATAGTCTTGTTTATATAACACTAGCTATCTAAAAATCTCCGAAGTTGAATAATGTAAACTATCTTGAATTTCTAGAAGGAGAAATTAAAATCTAAAATCTTCCTTCTCTTAGAAAAATTAAAATTTCAGAAATCTTAAATTTCAAATGTTTCTTCTGATTTCCTTATCTTGCTCTATTTCAGCCAACAAACCTGGTGGTCAAGCACTGAGGGCTGTGTCTATCTTCCATTGACACTGAAGTGTCCTCAGATTGTTCACGGGATCCTCTTATTTCGAGTTACCCAGAGTCAGTAGGATATCTTGGGTAGCTGGAAATGTCATGATGTGTTTTTCTATGCAAAAATGTGTCATGACTCTTCTGATGACCCAATATAACATTATCCTTGTCCTCTCAGATTTTGGCAATCCCATAAGCAAATCTCTAGCTACTAAAGCAATTTATCACTAAACTATGGGTTTGTAGAACCAGATATATTTTTTAAAAGAATTATTTATTTAACTTAATTTATTATTATTATTATTATTTTTAAATTTGTTATAAGGCATCGAGGCTCACATGAGAGAGACAAAGGAGAGAGAGAGAGAGAGAGAGAGAGCCGAGTCGCCAGGTCTGGGACTCAAACCAGTCAGTCATGTGGGAGTCCAGTGCCTTAACCATGCCATCTGCTGGCCCAGAGAAAATTATTTTAAACTTATACAGTAAGTCCTAAAGCACAGCAAAATTCTTAATGATTTGCAAGAGAGGGAAAATAGAGAATCTTGTTCATTCCAGCTTTGCTTAAGCATCGATGAGTCTGTGCTAGCTACTGAGAGTCCACGTCTTATGAAAGTAGAACAGAACTGGGAAAACAGTTCCATCCAGAGAGAATCATCATCCATGCCAACCCCAACACTTTCCGAAGAATCTCAAACCTTTGCCCTGTGTTGCAGCCGTTTGTGTGTTTTCAGAGTTCTTAAAGGACCGATACTGGATACGCTCATAAATTCAACTTCTAATTTCTAGGCTCTGATTTAACTTTCACTATTTTAATGTTTGCAAAAAACATTCTTTCCACCACTTATTTTCTTAGACACAGTAGGACCTGGCTTCTGAAGAAATATACCAGATCAGGCTTAGTAACAAAATAAAGGCTGGGTGGGTGGGGGTGTGGGAACAGCTCTTGTAGATAGTTTCCGACTCCTGATTTGAGGTACTTTCCTCTTCATCACTGTCTAGCTAAAGATTGGCTTAGTTCATCATCCAGTGCCTCTGAGAGTGTGTCCTCTTTCCCCAACGAGGTACCATTAGCTCAGAAAAGATCAGATGTTTCCAAAGTTTAAAGTCACATTGAACTTTCTTTTTTCTTGTTAATGCAAGTTGTAATCATGTTTTTGATGGGATTTTCTGCCAATAGGCTTTGTGTATTCCTCTAGTGACCTCTGAACAGTTTGCCTTACGTGCAAATTGGGAGAGAGAGAGCAGGGGGTGCCAAGTTTATGGCAAGGGATGTTTGTCTTCCATGTGAAGTCGAGAATCAACTTGCCTCATTTCACCAGAATTTCTTGCTTTTTATTAAGATTGAATTAAATATACTTATTTTGCTAGAGGGCATGTGTGTTCACCAGAGAGAATCAGAGAGAGAGGGAAAGGAGAAAGCACCCCCATGGGGAATGGTCATGCTGCTATCCCTTCTCCTCCAGCTCTTCCACCTTGTGTGATTGGGGCATACATGCACATATACCTGGCATGTTTCTTAAGTCACTGGGTCCAACACTTGAACCATGTAATCGACCATGTGGGATCTGTCTTAATCATCAGGCCGCAGATCCAGCCTGACTGGATTAAGCTTATAGATTAATATATGGGTAACTGACATCTTTATGATATTGCCATTTTATACATAAACGAGGGGTACCTTTTCTTTTTTCTTCCTATTTCTATTTCTTTTCCTTTCCTTTTTTTTTCTTTTTTTTTTTTTTTTTTTTGCCATAGAGTGTATATGCTCACTGGAGACAGTCAGAGAAGGGGAAAGTGAGAAATCACCCTATCACCCTCCAGGGAGGATGACCATGCCATAATCCTTTCTCCTCTATTCTCTTCTCAGGATTTTGGGCATGCACGCACACATGCCCAGCATATTTTCTAGGCCTCTGAGTCCAAGACTTGAACTGCTGAGTTGGCCCTGTGGGATCCACCATGCCACTTGCTGACCTGAGATATCTTTTTATGTGTTTATATTATATCTTTTAGAAATGTTTTGAAATTTATTCCCTGAACAATTCTAAAGTTTACTCTTAAACATACCATCATTTTTGTTGCTGTTGGAAATGAGGCTTTAACTATATTGATAGCCTCTAACCAATTATTATTTTGTATACATTAAAACTATTGATTTAAAAATATTGAGATATATTTGACACAGCACAAAATTCACCCATTTGACATGTAGAATTTAGTGAGGTTTAGTA